>OZ024833.1:12505534-13117053 GCA_964016985.1 Anodontia alba
CTGGGGCCAAGTGCCCAAAATTTCTTATCGCCCCTTTTTCGAGTTATGGCCCCTGAAAGTTGATATTTTCTAATGTTTGACCCCTAATAACTTACTAACGCAGAGTCCGAATTTTCTGACAAATATTGTTTTATGTACTATGGTACTAGGACAATGTTTGGTGCTAGTTTCAGCTCAATCGGTGAAGGTCACCTTTAGTGACTTTCAATCTCTTTGTTCAGCAGGCGAGACCTAGGGACGCATTTCCAGTCCTTATATCTTTGCTTCTACTGCATGCAGCGCCATACAATTCGGTACGGAAATGTACCTCCCTAAGACCTATAAACCCTATAAAAAGCGCGCCTGTCCGTTGCGAACTGTTGGAGTTATTAGGGTTTTTACGGTTTCACGGCCAAAATCCCATAGGGTGCAATGCAAAATTGAGGACCCATTTTCAGCAGGACGCCTTGCCTCGAGTTCCTTGACTACCCTTTACTTTTGTAGACATTAATGATCTGCGCATGCGCATAAATTTGCAGCACCAAGAGTGCTTTCCTTTGGCTGCTGTAGGCGTAAAAAGGTTTATTTATTGAATTTTTGGCGCCCTATAGTGCACGTGCTATTCCATTGACCGCATCCCGGATTGTGCAGACATGTTTGTATGGATGGGCTCTACAAACGTTCCAAATTTCAGCTTAATCGGATGAAAAACAGACGAGTTATTAGGGGTCAAAGTTTCAGACATTCCCAACCAACTTTGGACTGCAAGTTTGAGCCTAATGTGACCTTCACCGATCGGGATGAAACTGGTGCCAGACGAAAGGTCTGGACCAATGACTCCCTGGGGCCAAGTGCCCAAAA
The DNA here is from genome assembly GCA_964016985.1 of Anodontia alba. Classification (NCBI taxonomy): domain Eukaryota; kingdom Metazoa; phylum Mollusca; class Bivalvia; order Lucinida; family Lucinidae; genus Anodontia; species Anodontia alba. The sequence continues at coordinate 12,506,375 of OZ024833.1, forward strand.
TTTCTTATCGCCCCTTTTTCGAGTTATGGCCCCTGAAAGTTGATATTTTCTAATGTTTGACCCCTAATAACTTACTAACGCAGAGTCCGAATTTTCTGACAAATATTGTTTTATGTACTATGGTACTAGGACAATGTTTGGTGCTAGTTTCAGCTCAATCGGTGAAGGTCACCTTTAGTGACTTTCAATCTCTTTGTTCAGCAGGCGAGACCTAGGGACGCATTTCCAGTCCTTATATCTTTGCTTCTACTGCATGCAGCGCCATACAATTCGGTACGGAAATGTACCTCCCTAAGACCTATAAACCCTATAAAAAGCGCGCCTGTCCGTTGCGAACTGTTGGAGTTATTAGGGTTTTTACGGTTTCACGGCCAAAATCCCATAGGGTGCAATGCAAAATTGAGGACCCATTTTCAGCAGGACGCCTTGCCTCGAGTTCCTTGACTACCCTTTACTTTTGTAGACATTAATGATCTGCGCATGCGCATAAATTTGCAGCACCAAGAGTGCTTTCCTTTGGCTGCTGTAGGCGTAAAAAGGTTTATTTATTGAATTTTTGGCGCCCTATAGTGCACGTGCTATTCCATTGACCGCATCCCGGATTGTGCAGACATGTTTGTATGGATGGGCTCTACAAACGTTCCAAATTTCAGCTTAATCGGATGAAAAACAGACGAGTTATTAGGGGTCAAAGTTTCAGACATTCCCAACCAACTTTGGACTGCAAGTTTGAGCCTAATGTGACCTTCACCGATCGGGATGAAACTGGTGCCAGACGAAAGGTCTGGACCAATGACTCCCTGGGGCCAAGTGCCCAAAATTTCTTAACGCCCCTTTTTCGAGTTATGGCCCCTGAAAGTTGATATTTTCTAATGTTTGACCCCTAATAACTTACTAACGCAGAGTCCGAATTTTCTGACAAATATTGTTTTATGTACTATGGTACTAGGACAATGTTTGGTGCTAGTTTCAGCTCAATCGGTGAAGGTCACCTTTAGTGACTTTCAATCTCTTTGTTCAGCAGGCGAGACCTAGGGACGCATTTCCAGTCCTTATATCTTTGCTTCTACTGCATGCAGCGCCATACAATTCGGTACGGAAATGTACCTTCCTAAGACCTATAAACCCTATAAAAAGCGCGCCTGTCCGTTGCGAACTGTTGGAGTTATTAGGGTTTTTACGGTTTCACGGCCAAAATCCCATAGGGTGCAATGCAAAATTGAGGACCCATTTTCAGCAGGACGCCTTGCCTCGAGTTCCTTGACTACCCTTTACTTTTGTAGACATTAATGATCTGCGCATGCGCATAAATTTGCAGCACCAAGAGTGCTTTCCTTTGGCTGCTGTAGGCGTAAAAAGGTTTATTTATTGAATTTTTGGCGCCCTATAGTGCACGTGCTATTCCATTGACCGCATCCCGGATTGTGTAGACATGTTTGTATGGATGGGCTCTACAAACGTTCCAAATTTCAGCTTAATCGGATGAAAAACAGACGAGTTATTAGGGGTCAAAGTTTCAGACATTCCCAACCAACTTTGGACTGCAAGTTTGAGCCTAATGTGACCTTCACCGATCGGGATGAAACTGGTGCCAGACGAAAGGTCTGGACCAATGACTCCCTGGGGCCAAGTGCCCAAAATTTCTTATCGCCCCTTTTTCGAGTTATGGCCCCTGAAAGTTGATATTTTCTAATGTTTGACCCCTAATAACTTACTAACGCAGAGTCCGAATTTTCTGACAAATATTGTTTTATGTACTATGGTACTAGGACAATGTTTGGTGCTAGTTTCAGCTCAATCGGTGAAGGTCACCTTTAGTGACTTTCAATCTCTTTGTTCAGCAGGCGAGACCTAGGGACGCATTTCCAGTCCTTATATCTTTGCTTCTACTGCATGCAGCGCCATACAATTCGGTACGGAAATGTACCTCCCTAAGACCTATAAACCCTATAAAAAGCGCGCCTGTCCGTTGCGAACTGTTGGAGTTATTAGGGTTTTTACGGTTTCACGGCCAAAATCCCATAGGGTGCAATGCAAAATTGAGGACCCATTTTCAGCAGGACGCCTTGCCTCGAGTTCCTTGACTACCCTTTACTTTTGTAGACATTAATGATCTGCGCATGCGCATAAATTTGCAGCACCAAGAGTGCTTTCCTTTGGCTGCTGTAGGCGTAAAAAGGTTTATTTATTGAATTTTTGGCGCCCTATAGTGCACGTGCTATTCCATTGACCGCATCCCGGATTGTGCAGACATGTTTGTATGGATGGGCTCTACAAACGTTCCAAATTTCAGCTTAATCGGATGAAAAACAGACGAGTTATTAGGGGTCAAAGTTTCAGACATTCCCAACCAACTTTGGACTGCAAGTTTGAGCCTAATGTGACCTTCACCGATCGGGATGAAACTGGTGCCAGACGAAAGGTCTGGACCAATGACTCCCTGGGGCCAAGTGCCCAAAATTTCTTATCGCCCCTTTTTCGAGTTATGGCCCCTGAAAGTTGATATTTTCTAATGTTTGACCCCTAATAACTTACTAACGCAGAGTCCGAATTTTCTGACAAATATTGTTTTATGTACTATGGTACTAGGACAATGTTTGGTGCTAGTTTCAGCTCAATCGGTGAAGGTCACCTTTAGTGACTTTCAATCTCTTTGTTCAGCAGGCGAGACCTAGGGACGCATTTCCAGTCCTTATATCTTTGCTTCTACTGCATGCAGCGCCATACAATTCGGTACGGAAATGTACCTCCCTAAGACCTATAAACCCTATAAAAAGCGCGCCTGTCCGTTGCGAACTGTTGGAGTTATTAGGGTTTTTACGGTTTCACGGCCAAAATCCCATAGGGTGCAATGCAAAATTGAGGACCCATTTTCAGCAGGACGCCTTGCCTCGAGTTCCTTGACTACCCTTTACTTTTGTAGACATTAATGATCTGCGCATGCGCATAAATTTGCAGCACCAAGAGTGCTTTCCTTTGGCTGCTGTAGGCGTAAAAAGGTTTATTTATTGAATTTTTGGCGCCCTATAGTGCACGTGCTATTCCATTGACCGCATCCCGGATTGTGCAGACATGTTTGTATGGATGGGCTCTACAAACGTTCCAAATTTCAGCTTAATCGGATGAAAAACAGACGAGTTATTAGGGGTCAAAGTTTCAGACATTCCCAACCAACTTTGGACTGCAAGTTTGAGCCTAATGTGACCTTCACCGATCGGGATGAAACTGGTGCCAGACGAAAGGTCTGGACCAATGACTCCCTGGGGCCAAGTGCCCAAAATTTCTTATCGCCCCTTTTTCGAGTTATGGCCCCTGAAAGTTGATATTTTCTAATGTTTGACCCCTAATAACTTACTAACGCAGAGTCCGAATTTTCTGACAAATATTGTTTTATGTACTATGGTACTAGGACAATGTTTGGTGCTAGTTTCAGCTCAATCGGTGAAGGTCACCTTTAGTGACTTTCAATCTCTTTGTTCAGCAGGCGAGACCTAGGGACGCATTTCCAGTCCTTATATCTTTGCTTCTACTGCATGCAGCGCCATACAATTCGGTACGGAAATGTACCTCCCTAAGACCTATAAACCCTATAAAAAGCGCGCCTGTCCGTTGCGAACTGTTGGAGTTATTAGGGTTTTTACGGTTTCACGGCCAAAATCCCATAGGGTGCAATGCAAAATTGAGGACCCATTTTCAGCAGGACGCCTTGCCTCGAGTTCCTTGACTACCCTTTACTTTTGTAGACATTAATGATCTGCGCATGCGCATAAATTTGCAGCACCAAGAGTGCTTTCCTTTGGCTGCTGTAGGCGTAAAAAGGTTTATTTATTGAATTTTTGGCGCCCTATAGTGCACGTGCTATTCCATTGACCGCATCCCGGATTGTGCAGACATGTTTGTATGGATGGGCTCTACAAACGTTCCAAATTTCAGCTTAATCGGATGAAAAACAGACGAGTTATTAGGGGTCAAAGTTTCAGACATTCCCAACCAACTTTGGACTGCAAGTTTGAGCCTAATGTGACCTTCACCGATCGGGATGAAACTGGTGCCAGACGAAAGGTCTGGACCAATGACTCCCTGGGGCCAAGTGCCCAAAATTTCTTATCGCCCCTTTTTCGAGTTATGGCCCCTGAAAGTTGATATTTTCTAATGTTTGACCCCTAATAACTTACTAACGCAGAGTCCGAATTTTCTGACAAATATTGTTTTATGTACTATGGTACTAGGACAATGTTTGGTGCTAGTTTCAGCTCAATCGGTGAAGGTCACCTTTAGTGACTTTCAATCTCTTTGTTCAGCAGGCGAGACCTAGGGACGCATTTCCAGTCCTTATATCTTTGCTTCTACTGCATGCAGCGCCATACAATTCGGTACGGAAATGTACCTCCCTAAGACCTATAAACCCTATAAAAAGCGCGCCTGTCCGTTGCGAACTGTTGGAGTTATTAGGGTTTTTACGGTTTCACGGCCAAAATCCCATAGGGTGCAATGCAAAATTGAGGACCCATTTTCAGCAGGACGCCTTGCCTCGAGTTCCTTGACTACCCTTTACTTTTGTAGACATTAATGATCTGCGCATGCGCATAAATTTGCAGCACCAAGAGTGCTTTCCTTTGGCTGCTGTAGGCGTAAAAAGGTTTATTTATTGAATTTTTGGCGCCCTATAGTGCACGTGCTATTCCATTGACCGCATCCCGGATTGTGCAGACATGTTTGTATGGATGGGCTCTACAAACGTTCCAAATTTCAGCTTAATCGGATGAAAAACAGACGAGTTATTAGGGGTCAAAGTTTCAGACATTCCCAACCAACTTTGGACTGCAAGTTTGAGCCTAATGTGACCTTCACCGATCGGGATGAAACTGGTGCCAGACGAAAGGTCTGGACCAATGACTCCCTGGGGCCAAGTGCCCAAAATTTCTTATCGCCCCTTTTTCGAGTTATGGCCCCTGAAAGTTGATATTTTCTAATGTTTGACCCCTAATAACTTACTAACGCAGAGTCCGAATTTTCTGACAAATATTGTTTTATGTACTATGGTACTAGGACAATGTTTGGTGCTAGTTTCAGCTCAATCGGTGAAGGTCACCTTTAGTGACTTTCAATCTCTTTGTTCAGCAGGCGAGACCTAGGGACGCATTTCCAGTCCTTATATCTTTGCTTCTACTGCATGCAGCGCCATACAATTCGGTACGGAAATGTACCTCCCTAAGACCTATAAACCCTATAAAAAGCGCGCCTGTCCGTTGCGAACTGTTGGAGTTATTAGGGTTTTTACGGTTTCACGGCCAAAATCCCATAGGGTGCAATGCAAAATTGAGGACCCATTTTCAGCAGGACGCCTTGCCTCGAGTTCCTTGACTACCCTTTACTTTTGTAGACATTAATGATCTGCGCATGCGCATAAATTTGCAGCACCAAGAGTGCTTTCCTTTGGCTGCTGTAGGCGTAAAAAGGTTTATTTATTGAATTTTTGGCGCCCTATAGTGCACGTGCTATTCCATTGACCGCATCCCGGATTGTGCAGACATGTTTGTATGGATGGGCTCTACAAACGTTCCAAATTTCAGCTTAATCGGATGAAAAACAGACGAGTTATTAGGGGTCAAAGTTTCAGACATTCCCAACCAACTTTGGACTGCAAGTTTGAGCCTAATGTGACCTTCACCGATCGGGATGAAACTGGTGCCAGACGAAAGGTCTGGACCAATGACTCCCTGGGGCCAAGTGCCCAAAATTTCTTATCGCCCCTTTTTCGAGTTATGGCCCCTGAAAGTTGATATTTTCTAATGTTTGACCCCTAATAACTTACTAACGCAGAGTCCGAATTTTCTGACAAATATTGTTTTATGTACTATGGTACTAGGACAATGTTTGGTGCTAGTTTCAGCTCAATCGGTGAAGGTCACCTTTAGTGACTTTCAATCTCTTTGTTCAGCAGGCGAGACCTAGGGACGCATTTCCAGTCCTTATATCTTTGCTTCTACTGCATGCAGCGCCATACAATTCGGTACGGAAATGTACCTTCCTAAGACCTATAAACCCTATAAAAAGCGCGCCTGTCCGTTGCGAACTGTTGGAGTTATTAGGGTTTTTACGGTTTCACGGCCAAAATCCCATAGGGTGCAATGCAAAATTGAGGACCCATTTTCAGCAGGACGCCTTGCCTCGAGTTCCTTGACTACCCTTTACTTTTGTAGACATTAATGATCTGCGCATGCGCATAAATTTGCAGCACCAAGAGTGCTTTCCTTTGGCTGCTGTAGGCGTAAAAAGGTTTATTTATTGAATTTTTGGCGCCCTATAGTGCACGTGCTATTCCATTGACCGCATCCCGGATTATGCAGACATGTTTGTATGGATGGGCTCTACAAACGTTCCAAATTTCAGCTTAATCGGATGAAAAACAGACGAGTTATTAGGGGTCAAAGTTTCAGACATTCCCAACCAACTTTGGACTGCAAGTTTGAGCCTAATGTGACCTTCACCGATCGGGATGAAACTGGTGCCAGACGAAAGGTCTGGACCAATGACTCCCTGGGGCCAAGTGCCCAAAATTTCTTATCGCCCCTTTTTCGAGTTATGGCCCCTGAAAGTTGATATTTTCTAATGTTTGACCCCTAATAACTTACTAACGCAGAGTCCGAATTTTCTGACAAATATTGTTTTATGTACTATGGTACTAGGACAATGTTTGGTGCTAGTTTCAGCTCAATCGGTGAAGGTCACCTTTAGTGACTTTCAATCTCTTTGTTCAGCAGGCGAGACCTAGGGACGCATTTCCAGTCCTTATATCTTTGCTTCTACTGCATGCAGCGCCATACAATTCGGTACGGAAATGTACCTCCCTAAGACCTATAAACCCTTTAAAAAGCGCGCCTGTCCGTTGCGAACTGTTGGAGTTATTAGGGTTTTTACGGTTTCACGGCCAAAATCCCATAGGGTGCAATGCAAAATTGAGGACCCATTTTCAGCAGGACGCCTTGCCTCGAGTTCCTTGACTACCCTTTACTTTTGTAGACATTAATGATCTGCGCATGCGCATAAATTTGCAGCACCAAGAGTGCTTTCCTTTGGCTGCTGTAGGCGTAAAAATGTTTATTTATTGAATTTTTGGCGCCCTATAGTGCACGTGCTATTCCATTGACCGCATCCCGGATTGTGCAGACATGTTTGTATGGATGGGCTCTACAAACGTTCCAAATTTCAGCTTAATCGGATGAAAAACAGACGAGTTATTAGGGGTCAAAGTTTCAGACATTCCCAACCAACTTTGGACTGCAAGTTTGAGCCTAATGTGACCTTCACCGATCGGGATGAAACTGGTGCCAGACGAAAGGTCTGGACCAATGACTCCCTGGGGCCAAGTGCCCAAAATTTCTTATCGCCCCTTTTTCGAGTTATGGCCCCTGAAAGTTGATATTTTCTAATGTTTGACCCCTAATAACTTACTAACGCAGAGTCCGAATTTTCTGACAAATATTGTTTTATGTACTATGGTACTAGGACAATGTTTGGTGCTAGTTTCAGCTCAATCGGTGAAGGTCACCTTTAGTGACTTTCAATCTCTTTGTTCAGCAGGCGAGACCTAGGGACGCATTTCCAGTCCTTATATCTTTGCTTCTACTGCATGCAGCGCCATACAATTCGGTACGGAAATGTACCTTCCTAAGACCTATAAACCCTATAAAAAGCGCGCCTGTCCGTTGCGAACTGTTGGAGTTATTAGGGTTTTTACGGTTTCACGGCCAAAATCCCATAGGGTGCAATGCAAAATTGAGGACCCATTTTCAGCAGGACGCCTTGCCTCGAGTTCCTTGACTACCCTTTACTTTTGTAGACATTAATGATCTGCGCATGCGCATAAATTTGCAGCACCAAGAGTGCTTTCCTTTGGCTGCTGTAGGCGTAAAAAGGTTTATTTATTGAATTTTTGGCGCCCTATAGTGCACGTGCTATTCCATTGACCGCATCCCGGATTGTGCAGACATGTTTGTATGGATGGGCTCTACAAACGTTCCAAATTTCAGCTTAATCGGATGAAAAACAGACGAGTTATTAGGGGTCAAAGTTTCAGACATTCCCAACCAACTTTGGACTGCAAGTTTGAGCCTAATGTGACCTTCACCGATCGGGATGAAACTGGTGCCAGACGAAAGGTCTGGACCAATGACTCCCTGGGGCCAAGTGCCCAAAATTTCTTATCGCCCCTTTTTCGAGTTATGGCCCCTGAAAGTTGATATTTTCTAATGTTTGACCCCTAATAACTTACTAACGCAGAGTCCGAATTTTCTGACAAATATTGTTTTATGTACTATGGTACTAGGACAATGTTTGGTGCTAGTTTCAGCTCAATCGGTGAAGGTCACCTTTAGTGACTTTCAATCTCTTTGTTCAGCAGGCGAGACCTAGGGACGCATTTCCAGTCCTTATATCTTTGCTTCTACTGCATGCAGCGCCATACAATTCGGTACGGAAATGTACCTCCCTAAGACCTATAAACCCTATAAAAAGCGCGCCTGTCCGTTGCGAACTGTTGGAGTTATTAGGGTTTTTACGGTTTCACGGCCAAAATCCCATAGGGTGCAATGCAAAATTGAGGACCCATTTTCAGCAGGACGCCTTGCCTCGAGTTCCTTGACTACCCTTTACTTTTGTAGACATTAATGATCTGCGCATGCGCATAAATTTGCAGCACCAAGAGTGCTTTCCTTTGGCTGCTGTAGGCGTAAAAAGGTTTATTTATTGAATTTTTGGCGCCCTATAGTGCACGTGCTATTCCATTGACCGCATCCCGGATTGTGCAGACATGTTTGTATGGATGGGCTCTACAAACGTTCCAAATTTCAGCTTAATCGGATGAAAAACAGACGAGTTATTAGGGGTCAAAGTTTCAGACATTCCCAACCAACTTTGGACTGCAAGTTTGAGCCTAATGTGACCTTCACCGATCGGGATGAAACTGGTGCCAGACGAAAGGTCTGGACCAATGACTCCCTGGGGCCAAGTGCCCAAAATTTCTTATCGCCCCTTTTTCGAGTTATGGCCCCTGAAAGTTGATATTTTCTAATGTTTGACCCCTAATAACTTACTAACGCAGAGTCCGAATTTTCTGACAAATATTGTTTTATGTACTATGGTACTAGGACAATGTTTGGTGCTAGTTTCAGCTCAATCGGTGAAGGTCACCTTTAGTGACTTTCAATCTCTTTGTTCAGCAGGCGAGACCTAGGGACGCATTTCCAGTCCTTATATCTTTGCTTCTACTGCATGCAGCGCCATACAATTCGGTACGGAAATGTACCTCCCTAAGACCTATAAACCCTATAAAAAGCGCGCCTGTCCGTTGCGAACTGTTGGAGTTATTAGGGTTTTTACGGTTTCACGGCCAAAATCCCATAGGGTGCAATGCAAAATTGAGGACCCATTTTCAGCAGGACGCCTTGCCTCGAGTTCCTTGACTACCCTTTACTTTTGTAGACATTAATGATCTGCGCATGCGCATAAATTTGCAGCACCAAGAGTGCTTTCCTTTGGCTGCTGTAGGCGTAAAAAGGTTTATTTATTGAATTTTTGGCGCCCTATAGTGCACGTGCTATTCCATTGACCGCATCCCGGATTGTGCAGACATGTTTGTATGGATGAGCTCTACAAACGTTCCAAATTTCAGCTTAATCGGATGAAAAACAGACGAGTTATTAGGGGTCAAAGTTTCAGACATTCCCAACCAACTTTGGACTGCAAGTTTGAGCCTAATGTGACCTTCACCGATCGGGATGAAACTGGTGCCAGACGAAAGGTCTGGACCAATGACTCCCTGGGGCCAAGTGCCCAAAATTTCTTATCGCCCCTTTTTCGAGTTATGGCCCCTGAAAGTTGATATTTTCTAATGTTTGACCCCTAATAACTTACTAACGCAGAGTCCGAATTTTCTGACAAATATTGTTTTATGTACTATGGTACTAGGACAATGTTTGGTGCTAGTTTCAGCTCAATCGGTGAAGGTCACCTTTAGTGACTTTCAATCTCTTTGTTCAGCAGGCGAGACCTAGGGACGCATTTCCAGTCCTTATATCTTTGCTTCTACTGCATGCAGCGCCATACAATTCGGTACGGAAATGTACCTTCCTAAGACCTATAAACCCTATAAAAAGCGCGCCTGTCCGTTGCGAACTGTTGGAGTTATTAGGGTTTTTACGGTTTCACGGCCAAAATCCCATAGGGTGCAATGCAAAATTGAGGACCCATTTTCAGCAGGACGCCTTGCCTCGAGTTCCTTGACTACCCTTTACTTTTGTAGACATTAATGATCTGCGCATGCGCATAAATTTGCAGCACCAAGAGTGCTTTCCTTTGGCTGCTGTAGGCGTAAAAAGGTTTATTTATTGAATTTTTGGCGCCCTATAGTGCACGTGCTATTCCATTGACCGCATCCCGGATTGTGCAGACATGTTTGTATGGATGGGCTCTACAAACGTTCCAAATTTCAGCTTAATCGGATGAAAAACAGACGAGTTATTAGGGGTCAAAGTTTCAGACATTCCCAACCAACTTTGGACTGCAAGTTTGAGCCTAATGTGACCTTCACCGATCGGGATGAAACTGGTGCCAGACGAAAGGTCTGGACCATTGACTCCCTGGGGCCAAGTGCCCAAAATTTCTTATCGCCCCTTTTTCGAGTTATGGCCCCTGAAAGTTGATATTTTCTAATGTTTGACCCCTAATAACTTACTAACGCAGAGTCCGAATTTTCTGACAAATATTGTTTTATGTACTATGGTACTAGGACAATGTTTGGTGCTAGTTTCAGCTCAATCGGTGAAGGTCACCTTTAGTGACTTTCAATCTCTTTGTTCAGCAGGCGAGACCTAGGGACGCATTTCCAGTCCTTATATCTTTGCTTCTACTGCATGCAGCGCCATACAATTCGGTACGGAAATGTACCTCCCTAAGACCTATAAACCCTATAAAAAGCGCGCCTGTCCGTTGCGAACTGTTGGAGTTATTAGGGTTTTTACGGTTTCACGGCCAAAATCCCATAGGGTGCAATGCAAAATTGAGGACCCATTTTCAGCAGGACGCCTTGCCTCGAGTTCCTTGACTACCCTTTACTTTTGTAGACATTAATGATCTGCGCATGCGCATAAATTTGCAGCACCAAGAGTGCTTTCCTTTGGCTGCTGTAGGCGTAAAAAGGTTTATTTATTGAATTTTTGGCGCCCTATAGTGCACGTGCTATTCCATTGACCGCATCCCGGATTGTGCAGACATGTTTGTATGGATGGGCTCTACAAACGTTCCAAATTTCAGCTTAATCGGATGAAAAACAGACGAGTTATTAGGGGTCAAAGTTTCAGACATTCCCAACCAACTTTGGACTGCAAGTTTGAGCCTAATGTGACCTTCACCGATCGGGATGAAACTGGTGCCAGACGAAAGGTCTGGACCAATGACTCCCTGGGGCCAAGTGCCCAAAATTTCTTATCGCCCCTTTTTCGAGTTATGGCCCCTGAAAGTTGATATTTTCTAATGTTTGACCCCTAATAACTTACTAACGCAGAGTCCGAATTTTCTGACAAATATTGTTTTATGTACTATGGTACTAGGACAATGTTTGGTGCTAGTTTCAGCTCAATCGGTGAAGGTCACCTTTAGTGACTTTCAATCTCTTTGTTCAGCAGGCGAGACCTAGGGACGCATTTCCAGTCCTTATATCTTTGCTTCTACTGCATGCAGCGCCATACAATTCGGTACGGAAATGTACCTTCCTAAGACCTATAAACCCTATAAAAAGCGCGCCTGTCCGTTGCGAACTGTTGGAGTTATTAGGGTTTTTACGGTTTCACGGCCAAAATCCCATAGGGTGCAATGCAAAATTGAGGACCCATTTTCAGCAGGACGCCTTGCCTCGAGTTCCTTGACTACCCTTTACTTTTGTAGACATTAATGATCTGCGCATGCGCATAAATTTGCAGCACCAAGAGTGCTTTCCTTTGGCTGCTGTAGGCGTAAAAAGGTTTATTTATTGAATTTTTGGCGCCCTATAGTGCACGTGCTATTCCATTGACCGCATCCCGGATTGTGCAGACATGTTTGTATGGATGGGCTCTACAAACGTTCCAAATTTCAGCTTAATCGGATGAAAAACAGACGAGTTATTAGGGGTCAAAGTTTCAGACATTCCCAACCAACTTTGGACTGCAAGTTTGAGCCTAATGTGACCTTCACCGATCGGGATGAAACTGGTGCCAGACGAAAGGTCTGGACCAATGACTCCCTGGGGCCAAGTGCCCAAAATTTCTTATCGCCCCTTTTTCGAGTTATGGCCCCTGAAAGTTGATATTTTCTAATGTTTGACCCCTAATAACTTACTAACGCAGAGTCCGAATTTTCTGACAAATATTGTTTTATGTACTATGGTACTAGGACAATGTTTGGTGCTAGTTTCAGCTCAATCGGTGAAGGTCACCTTTAGTGACTTTCAATCTCTTTGTTCAGCAGGCGAGACCTAGGGACGCATTTCCAGTCCTTATATCTTTGCTTCTACTGCATGCAGCGCCATACAATTCGGTACGGAAATGTACCTCCCTAAGACCTATAAACCCTATAAAAAGCGCGCCTGTCCGTTGCGAACTGTTGGAGTTATTAGGGTTTTTACGGTTTCACGGCCAAAATCCCATAGGGTGCAATGCAAAATTGAGGACCCATTTTCAGCAGGACGCCTTGCCTCGAGTTCCTTGACTACCCTTTACTTTTGTAGACATTAATGATCTGCGCATGCGCATAAATTTGCAGCACCAAGAGTGCTTTCCTTTGGCTGCTGTAGGCGTAAAAAGGTTTATTTATTGAATTTTTGGCGCCCTATAGTGCACGTGCTATTCCATTGACCGCATCCCGGATTGTGCAGACATGTTTGTATGGATGGGCTCTACAAACGTTCTAAATTTCAGCTTAATCGGATGAAAAACAGACGAGTTATTAGGGGTCAAAGTTTCAGACATTCCCAACCAACTTTGGACTGCAAGTTTGAGCCTAATGTGACCTTCACCGATCGGGATGAAACTGGTGCCAGACGAAAGGTCTGGACCAATGACTCCCTGGGGCCAAGTGCCCAAAATTTCTTATCGCCCCTTTTTCGAGTTATGGCCCCTGAAAGTTGATATTTTCTAATGTTTGACCCCTAATAACTTACTAACGCAGAGTCCGAATTTTCTGACAAATATTGTTTTATGTACTATGGTACTAGGACAATGTTTGGTGCTAGTTTCAGCTCAATCGGTGAAGGTCACCTTTAGTGACTTTCAATCTCTTTGTTCAGCAGGCGAGACCTAGGGACGCATTTCCAGTCCTTATATCTTTGCTTCTACTGCATGCAGCGCCATACAATTCGGTACGGAAATGTACCTCCCTAAGACCTATAAACCCTATAAAAAGCGCGCCTGTCCGTTGCGAACTGTTGGAGTTATTAGGGTTTTTACGGTTTCACGGCCAAAATCCCATAGGGTGCAATGCAAAATTGAGGACCCATTTTCAGCAGGACGCCTTGCCTCGAGTTCCTTGACTACCCTTTACTTTTGTAGACATTAATGATCTGCGCATGCGCATAAATTTGCAGCACCAAGAGTGCTTTCCTTTGGCTGCTGTAGGCGTAAAAAGGTTTATTTATTGAATTTTTGGCGCCCTATAGTGCACGTGCTATTCCATTGACCGCATCCCGGATTGTGCAGACATGTTTGTATGGATGGGCTCTACAAACGTTCCAAATTTCAGCTTAATCGGATGAAAAACAGACGAGTTATTAGGGGTCAAAGTTTCAGACATTCCCAACCAACTTTGGACTGCAAGTTTGAGCCTAATGTGACCTTCACCGATCGGGATGAAACTGGTGCCAGACGAAAGGTCTGGACCAATGACTCCCTGGGGCCAAGTGCCCAAAATTTCTTATCGCCCCTTTTTCGAGTTATGGCCCCTGAAAGTTGATATTTTCTAATGTTTGACCCCTAATAACTTACTAACGCAGAGTCCGAATTTTCTGACAAATATTGTTTTATGTACTATGGTACTAGGACAATGTTTGGTGCTAGTTTCAGCTCAATCGGTGAAGGTCACCTTTAGTGACTTTCAATCTCTTTGTTCAGCAGGCGAGACCTAGGGACGCATTTCCAGTCCTTATATCTTTGCTTCTACTGCATGCAGCGCCATACAATTCGGTACGGAAATGTACCTCCCTAAGACCTATAAACCCTATAAAAAGCGCGCCTGTCCGTTGCGAACTGTTGGAGTTATTAGGGTTTTTACGGTTTCACGGCCAAAATCCCATAGGGTGCAATGCAAAATTGAGGACCCATTTTCAGCAGGACGCCTTGCCTCGAGTTCCTTGACTACCCTTTACTTTTGTAGACATTCATGATCTGCGCATGCGCATAAATTTGCAGCACCAAGAGTGCTTTCCTTTGGCTGCTGTAGGCGTAAAAAGGTTTATTTATTGAATTTTTGGCGCCCTATAGTGCACGTGCTATTCCATTGACCGCATCCCGGATTGTGCAGACATGTTTGTATGGATGGGCTCTACAAACGTTCAAAATTTCAGCTTAATCGGATGAAAAACAGACGAGTTATTAGGGGTCAAAGTTTCAGACATTCCCAACCAACTTTGGACTGCAAGTTTGAGCCTAATGTGACCTTCACCGATCGGGATGAAACTGGTGCCAGACGAAAGGTCTGGACCAATGACTCCCTGGGGCCAAGTGCCCAAAATTTCTTATCGCCCCTTTTTCGAGTTATGGCCCCTGAAAGTTGATATTTTCTAATGTTTGACCCCTAATAACTTACTAACGCAGAGTCCGAATTTTCTGACAAATATTGTTTTATGTACTATGGTACTAGGACAATGTTTGGTGCTAGTTTCAGCTCAATCGGTGAAGGTCACCTTTAGTGACTTTCAATCTCTTTGTTCAGCAGGCGAGACCTAGGGACGCATTTCCAGTCCTTATATCTTTGCTTCTACTGCATGCAGCGCCATACAATTCGGTACGGAAATGTACCTCCCTAAGACCTATAAACCCTATAAAAAGCGCGCCTGTCCGTTGCGAACTGTTGGAGTTATTAGGGTTTTTACGGTTTCACGGCCAAAATCCCATAGGGTGCAATGCAAAATTGAGGACCCATTTTCAGCAGGACGCCTTGCCTCGAGTTCCTTGACTACCCTTTACTTTTGTAGACATTAATGATCTGCGCATGCGCATAAATTTGCAGCACCAAGAGTGCTTTCCTTTGGCTGCTGTAGGCGTAAAAAGGTTTATTTATTGAATTTTTGGCGCCCTATAGTGCACGTGCTATTCCATTGACCGCATCCCGGATTGTGCAGACATGTTTGTATGGATGGGCTCTACAAACGTTCCAAATTTCAGCTTAATCGGATGAAAAACAGACGAGTTATTAGGGGTCAAAGTTTCAGACATTCCCAACCAACTTTGGACTGCAAGTTTGAGCCTAATGTGACCTTCACCGATCGGGATGAAACTGGTGCCAGACGAAAGGTCTGGACCAATGACTCCCTGGGGCCAAGTGCCCAAAATTTCTTATCGCCCCTTTTTCGAGTTATGGCCCCTGAAAGTTGATATTTTCTAATGTTTGACCCCTAATAACTTACTAACGCAGAGTCCGAATTTTCTGACAAATATTGTTTTATGTACTATGGTACTAGGACAATGTTTGGTGCTAGTTTCAGCTCAATCGGTGAAGGTCACCTTTAGTGACTTTCAATCTCTTTGTTCAGCAGGCGAGACCTAGGGACGCATTTCCAGTCCTTATATCTTTGCTTCTACTGCATGCAGCGCCATACAATTCGGTACGGAAATGTACCTCCCTAAGACCTATAAACCCTATAAAAAGCGCGCCTGTCCGTTGCGAACTGTTGGAGTTATTAGGGTTTTTACGGTTTCACGGCCAAAATCCCATAGGGTGCAATGCAAAATTGAGGACCCATTTTCAGCAGGACGCCTTGCCTCGAGTTCCTTGACTACCCTTTACTTTTGTAGACATTAATGATCTGCGCATGCGCATAAATTTGCAGCACCAAGAGTGCTTTCCTTTGGCTGCTGTAGGCGTAAAAAGGTTTATTTATTGAATTTTTGGCGCCCTATAGTGCACGTGCTATTCCATTGACCGCATCCCGGATTATGCAGACATGTTTGTATGGATGGGCTCTACAAAGGTTCCAAATTTCAGCTTAATCGGATGAAAAACAGACGAGTTATTAGGGGTCAAAGTTTCAGACATTCCCAACCAACTTTGGACTGCAAGTTTGAGCCTAATGTGACCTTCACCGATCGGGATGAAACTGGTGCCAGACGAAAGGTCTGGACCAATGACTCCCTGGGGCCAAGTGCCCAAAATTTCTTATCGCCCCTTTTTCGAGTTATGGCCCCTGAAAGTTGATATTTTCTAATGTTTGACCCCTAATAACTTACTAACGCAGAGTCCGAATTTTCTGACAAATATTGTTTTATGTACTATGGTACTAGGACAATGTTTGGTGCTAGTTTCAGCTCAATCGGTGAAGGTCACCTTTAGTGACTTTCAATCTCTTTGTTCAGCAGGCGAGACCTAGGGACGCATTTCCAGTCCTTATATCTTTGCTTCTACTGCATGCAGCGCCATACAATTCGGTACGGAAATGTACCTCCCTAAGACCTATAAACCCTATAAAAAGCGCGCCTGTCCGTTGCGAACTGTTGGAGTTATTAGGGTTTTTACGGTTTCACGGCCAAAATCCCATAGGGTGCAATGCAAAATTGAGGACCCATTTTCAGCAGGACGCCTTGCCTCGAGTTCCTTGACTACCCTTTACTTTTGTAGACATTAATGATCTGCGCATGCGCATAAATTTGCAGCACCAAGAGTGCTTTCCTTTGGCTGCTGTAGGCGTAAAAAGGTTTATTTATTGAATTTTTGGCGCCCTATAGTGCACGTGCTATTCCATTGACCGCATCCCGGATTGTGCAGACATGTTTGTATGGATGGGCTCTACAAAGGTTCCAAATTTCAGCTTAATCGGATGAAAAACAGACGAGTTATTAGGGGTCAAAGTTTCAGACATTCCCAACCAACTTTGGACTGCAAGTTTGAGCCTAATGTGACCTTCACCGATCGGGATGAAACTGGTGCCAGACGAAAGGTCTGGACCAATGACTCCCTGGGGCCAAGTGCCCAAAATTTCTTATCGCCCCTTTTTCGAGTTATGGCCCCTGAAAGTTGATATTTTCTAATGTTTGACCCCTAATAACTTACTAACGCAGAGTCCGAATTTTCTGACAAATATTGTTTTATGTACTATGGTACTAGGACAATGTTTGGTGCTAGTTTCAGCTCAATCGGTGAAGGTCACCTTTAGTGACTTTCAATCTCTTTGTTCAGCAGGCGAGACCTAGGGACGCATTTCCAGTCCTTATATCTTTGCTTCTACTGCATGCAGCGCCATACAATTCGGTACGGAAATGTACCTCCCTAAGACCTATAAACCCTATAAAAAGCGCGCCTGTCCGTTGCGAACTGTTGGAGTTATTAGGGTTTTTACGGTTTCACGGCCAAAATCCCATAGGGTGCAATGCAAAATTGAGGACCCATTTTCAGCAGGACGCCTTGCCTCGAGTTCCTTGACTACCCTTTACTTTTGTAGACATTAATGATCTGCGCATGCGCATAAATTTGCAGCACCAAGAGTGCTTTCCTTTGGCTGCTGTAGGCGTAAAAAGGTTTATTTATTGAATTTTTGGCGCCCTATAGTGCACGTGCTATTCCATTGACCGCATCCCGGATTGTGCAGACATGTTTGTATGGATGGGCTCTACAAACGTTCCAAATTTCAGCTTAATCGGATGAAAAACAGACGAGTTATTAGGGGTCAAAGTTTCAGACATTCCCAACCAACTTTGGACTGCAAGTTTGAGCCTAATGTGACCTTCACCGATCGGGATGAAACTGGTGCCAGACGAAAGGTCTGGACCAATGACTCCCTGGGGCCAAGTGCCCAAAATTTCTTATCGCCCCTTTTTCGAGTTATGGCCCCTGAAAGTTGATATTTTCTAATGTTTGACCCCTAATAACTTACTAACGCAGAGTCCGAATTTTCTGACAAATATTGTTTTATGTACTATGGTACTAGGACAATGTTTGGTGCTAGTTTCAGCTCAATCGGTGAAGGTCACCTTTAGTGACTTTCAATCTCTTTGTTCAGCAGGCGAGACCTAGGGACGCATTTCCAGTCCTTATATCTTTGCTTCTACTGCATGCAGCGCCATACAATTCGGTACGGAAATGTACCTCCCTAAGACCTATAAACCCTATAAAAAGCGCGCCTGTCCGTTGCGAACTGTTGGAGTTATTAGGGTTTTTACGGTTTCACGGCCAAAATCCCATAGGGTGCAATGCAAAATTGAGGACCCATTTTCAGCAGGACGCCTTGCCTCGAGTTCCTTGACTACCCTTTACTTTTGTAGACATTAATGATCTGCGCATGCGCATAAATTTGCAGCACCAAGAGTGCTTTCTTTTGGCTGCTGTAGGCGTAAAAAGGTTTATTTATTGAATTTTTGGCGCCCTATAGTGCACGTGCTATTCCATTGACCGCATCCCGGATTGTGCAGACATGTTTGTATGGATGGGCTCTACAAACGTTCCAAATTTCAGCTTAATCGGATGAAAAACAGACGAGTTATTAGGGGTCAAAGTTTCAGACATTCCCAACCAACTTTGGACTGCAAGTTTGAGCCTAATGTGACCTTCACCGATCGGGATGAAACTGGTGCCAGACGAAAGGTCTGGACCAATGACTCCCTGGGGCCAAGTGCCCAAAATTTCTTATCGCCCCTTTTTCGAGTTATGGCCCCTGAAAGTTGATATTTTCTAATGTTTGACCCCTAATAACTTACTAACGCAGAGTCCGAATTTTCTGACAAATATTGTTTTATGTACTATGGTACTAGGACAATGTTTGGTGCTAGTTTCAGCTCAATCGGTGAAGGTCACCTTTAGTGACTTTCAATCTCTTTGTTCAGCAGGCGAGACCTAGGGACGCATTTCCAGTCCTTATATCTTTGCTTCTACTGCATGCAGCGCCATACAATTCGGTACGGAAATGTACCTCCCTAAGACCTATAAACCCTATAAAAAGCGCGCCTGTCCGTTGCGAACTGTTGGAGTTATTAGGGTTTTTACGGTTTCACGGCCAAAATCCCATAGGGTGCAATGCAAAATTGAGGACCCATTTTCAGCAGGACGCCTTGCCTCGAGTTCCTTGACTACCCTTTACTTTTGTAGACATTAATGATCTGCGCATGCGCATAAATTTGCAGCACCAAGAGTGCTTTCCTTTGGCTGCTGTAGGCGTAAAAAGGTTTATTTATTGAATTTTTGGCGCCCTAAAGTGCACGTGCTATTCCATTGACCGCATCCCGGATTGTGCAGACATGTTTGTATGGATGGGCTCTACAAACGTTCCAAATTTCAGCTTAATCGGATGAAAAACAGACGAGTTATTAGGGGTCAAAGTTTCAGACATTCCCAACCAACTTTGGACTGCAAGTTTGAGCCTAATGTGACCTTCACCGATCGGGATGAAACTGGTGCCAG
This sequence comes from Anodontia alba, assembly GCA_964016985.1. NCBI lineage: Eukaryota > Metazoa > Mollusca > Bivalvia > Lucinida > Lucinidae > Anodontia > Anodontia alba. The sequence goes on from OZ024833.1 coordinate 12,526,010, forward strand.
ACGAAAGGTCTGGACCAATGACTCCCTGGGGCCAAGTGCCCAAAATTTCTTATCGCCCCTTTTTCGAGTTATGGCCCCTGAAAGTTGATATTTTCTAATGTTTGACCCCTAATAACTTACTAACGCAGAGTCCGAATTTTCTGACAAATATTGTTTTATGTACTATGGTACTAGGACAATGTTTGGTGCTAGTTTCAGCTCAATCGGTGAAGGTCACCTTTAGTGACTTTCAATCTCTTTGTTCAGCAGGCGAGACCTAGGGACGCATTTCCAGTCCTTATATCTTTGCTTCTACTGCATGCAGCGCCATACAATTCGGTACGGAAATGTACCTCCCTAAGACCTATAAACCCTATAAAAAGCGCGCCTGTCCGTTGCGAACTGTTGGAGTTATTAGGGTTTTTACGGTTTCACGGCCAAAATCCCATAGGGTGCAATGCAAAATTGAGGACCCATTTTCAGCAGGACGCCTTGCCTCGAGTTCCTTGACTACCCTTTACTTTTGTAGACATTAATGATCTGCGCATGCGCATAAATTTGCAGCACCAAGAGTGCTTTCCTTTGGCTGCTGTAGGCGTAAAAAGGTTTATTTATTGAATTTTTGGCGCCCTATAGTGCACGTGCTATTCCATTGACCGCATCCCGGATTGTGCAGACATGTTTGTATGGATGGGCTCTACAAACGTTCCAAATTTCAGCTTAATCGGATGAAAAACAGACGAGTTATTAGGGGTCAAAGTTTCAGACATTCCCAACCAACTTTGGACTGCAAGTTTGAGCCTAATGTGACCTTCACCGATCGGGATGAAACTGGTGCCAGACGAAAGGTCTGGACCAATGACTCCCTGGGGCCAAGTGCCCAAAATTTCTTATCGCCCCTTTTTCGAGTTATGGCCCCTGAAAGTTGATATTTTCTAATGTTTGACCCCTAATAACTTACTAACGCAGAGTCCGAATTTTCTGACAAATATTGTTTTATGTACTATGGTACTAGGACAATGTTTGGTGCTAGTTTCAGCTCAATCGGTGAAGGTCACCTTTAGTGACTTTCAATCTCTTTGTTCAGCAGGCGAGACCTAGGGACGCATTTCCAGTCCTTATATCTTTGCTTCTACTGCATGCAGCGCCATACAATTCGGTACGGAAATGTACCTCCCTAAGACCTATAAACCCTATAAAAAGCGCGCCTGTCCGTTGCGAACTGTTGGAGTTATTAGGGTTTTTACGGTTTCACGGCCAAAATCCCATAGGGTGCAATGCAAAATTGAGGACCCATTTTCAGCAGGACGCCTTGCCTCGAGTTCCTTGACTACCCTTTACTTTTGTAGACATTAATGATCTGCGCATGCGCATAAATTTGCAGCACCAAGAGTGCTTTCCTTTGGCTGCTGTAGGCGTAAAAAGGTTTATTTATTGAATTTTGGCGCCCTATAGTGCACGTGCTATTCCATTGACCGCATCCCGGATTGTGCAGACATGTTTGTATGGATGGGCTCTACAAACGTTTTAAATTTCAGCTTAATCGGATGAAAAACAGACGAGTTATTAGGGGTCAAAGTTTCAGACATTCCCAACCAACTTTGGACTGCAAGTTTGAGCCTAATGTGACCTTCACCGATCGGGATGAAACTGGTGCCAGACGAAAGGTCTGGACCAATGACTCCCTGGGGCCAAGTGCCCAAAATTTCTTATCGCCCCTTTTTCGAGTTATGGCCCCTGAAAGTTGATATTTTCTAATGTTTGACCCCTAATAACTTACTAACGCAGAGTCCGAATTTTCTGACAAATATTGTTTTATGTACTATGGTACTAGGACAATGTTTGGTGCTAGTTTCAGCTCAATCGGTGAAGGTCACCTTTAGTGACTTTCAATCTCTTTGTTCAGCAGGCGAGACCTAGGGACGCATTTCCAGTCCTTATATCTTTGCTTCTACTGCATGCAGCGCCATACAATTCGGTACGGAAATGTACCTCCCTAAGACCTATAAACCCTATAAAAAGTGCGCCTGTCCGTTGCGAACTGTTGGAGTTATTAGGGTTTTTACGGTTTCACGGCCAAAATCCCATAGGGTGCAATGCAAAATTGAGGACCCATTTTCAGCAGGACGCCTTGCCCGAGTTCCTTGACTACCCTTTACTTTTGTAGACATTAATTATCTGCGCATGCGCATAAATTTGCAGCACCAAGAGTGCTTTCCTTTGGCTGCTGTAGGCGTAAAAAGGTTTATTTATTGAATTTTTGGCGCCGTATAGTGCACGTGCTATTCCATTGACCGCATCCCGGATTGTGCAGACATGTTTGTATGGATGGGCTCTACAAACGTTCCAAATTTCAGCTTAATCGGATGAAAAACAGACGAGTTATTAGGGGTCAAAGTTTCAGACATTCCCAACCAACTTTGGACTGCAAGTTTGAGCCTAATGTGACCTTCACCGATCGGGATGAAACTGGTGCCAGACGAAAGGTCTGGACCAATGACTCCCTGGGGCCAAGTGCCCAAAATTTCTTATCGCCCCTTTTTCGAGTTATGGCCCCTGAAAGTTGATATTTTCTAATGTTTGACCCCTAATAACTTACTAACGCAGAGTCCGAATTTTCTGACAAATATTGTTTTATGTACTATGGTACTAGGACAATGTTTGGTGCTAGTTTCAGCTCAATCGGTGAAGGTCACCTTTAGTGACTTTCAATCTCTTTGTTCAGCAGGCGAGACCTAGGGACGCATTTCCAGTCCTTATATCTTTGCTTCTACTGCATGCAGCGCCATACAATTCGGTACGGAAATGTACCTCCCTAAGACCTATAAACCCTATAAAAAGCGCGCCTGTCCGTTGCGAACTGTTGGAGTTATTAGGGTTTTTACGGTTTCACGGCCAAAATCCCATAGGGTGCAATGCAAAATTGAGGACCCATTTTCAGCAGGACGCCTTGCCTCGAGTTCCTTGACTACCCTTTACTTTTGTAGACATTAATGATCTGCGCATGCGCATAAATTTGCAGCACCAAGAGTGCTTTCCTTTGGCTGCTGTAGGCGTAAAAAGGTTTATTTATTGAATTTTTGGCGCCCTATAGTGCACGTGCTATTCCATTGACCGCATCCCGGATTGTGCAGACATGTTTGTATGGATGGGCTCTACAAACGTTCCAAATTTCAGCTTAATCGGATGAAAAACAGACGAGTTATTAGGGGTCAAAGTTTCAGACATTCCCAACCAACTTTGGACTGCAAGTTTGAGCCTAATGTGACCTTCACCGATCGGGATGAAACTGGTGCCAGACGAAAGGTCTGGACCAATGACTCCCTGGGGCCAAGTGCCCAAAATTTCTTATCGCCCCTTTTTCGAGTTATGGCCCCTGAAAGTTGATATTTTCTAATGTTTGACCCCTAATAACTTACTAACGCAGAGTCCGAATTTTCTGACAAATATTGTTTTATGTACTATGGTACTAGGACAATGTTTGGTGCTAGTTTCAGCTCAATCGGTGAAGGTCACCTTTAGTGACTTTCAATCTCTTTGTTCAGCAGGCGAGACCTAGGGACGCATTTCCAGTCCTTATATCTTTGCTTCTACTGCATGCAGCGCCATACAATTCGGTACGGAAATGTACCTCCCTAAGACCTATAAACCCTATAAAAAGCGCGCCTGTCCGTTGCGAACTGTTGGAGTTATTAGGGTTTTTACGGTTTCACGGCCAAAATCCCATAGGGTGCAATGCAAAATTGAGGACCCATTTTCAGCAGGACGCCTTGCCTCGAGTTCCTTGACTACCCTTTACTTTTGTAGACATTAATGATCTGCGCATGCGCATAAATTTGCAGCACCAAGAGTGCTTTCCTTTGGCTGCTGTAGGCGTAAAAAGGTTTATTTATTGAATTTTTGGCGCCCTATAGTGCACGTGCTATTCCATTGACCGCATCCCGGATTGTGCAGACATGTTTGTATGGATGGGCTCTACAAACGTTCCAAATTTCAGCTTAATCGGATGAAAAACAGACGAGTTATTAGGGGTCAAAGTTTCAGACATTCCCAACCAACTTTGGACTGCAAGTTTGAGCCTAATGTGACCTTCACCGATCGGGATGAAACTGGTGCCAGACGAAAGGTCTGGACCAATGACTCCCTGGGGCCAAGTGCCCAAAATTTCTTATCGCCCCTTTTTCGAGTTATGGCCCCTGAAAGTTGATATTTTCTAATGTTTGACCCCTAATAACTTACTAACGCAGAGTCCGAATTTTCTGACAAATATTGTTTTATGTACTATGGTACTAGGACAATGTTTGGTGCTAGTTTCAGCTCAATCGGTGAAGGTCACCTTTAGTGACTTTCAATCTCTTTGTTCAGCAGGCGAGACCTAGGGACGCATTTCCAGTCCTTATATCTTTGCTTCTACTGCATGCAGCGCCATACAATTCGGTACGGAAATGTACCTCCCTAAGACCTATCAACCCTATAAAAAGCGCGCCTGTCCGTTGCGAACTGTTGGAGTTATTAGGGTTTTTACGGTTTCACGGCCAAAATCCCATAGGGTGCAATGCAAAATTGAGGACCCATTTTCAGCAGGACGCCTTGCCTCGAGTTCCTTGACTACCCTTTACTTTTGTAGACATTAATGATCTGCGCATGCGCATAAATTTGCAGCACCAAGAGTGCTTTCCTTTGGCTGCTGTAGGCGTAAAAAGGTTTATTTATTGAATTTTTGGCGCCCTATAGTGCACGTGCTATTCCATTGACCGCATCCCGGATTGTGTAGACATGTTTGTATGGATGGGCTCTACAAACGTTCAAAATTTCAGCTTAATCGGATGAAAAACAGACGAGTTATTAGGGGTCAAAGTTTCAGACATTCCCAACCAACTTTGGACTGCAAGTTTGAGCCTAATGTGACCTTCACCGATCGGGATGAAACTGGTGCCAGACGAAAGGTCTGGACCAATGACTCCCTGGGGCCAAGTGCCCAAAATTTCTTATCGCCCCTTTTTCGAGTTATGGCCCCTGAAAGTTGATATTTTCTAATGTTTGACCCCTAATAACTTACTAACGCAGAGTCCGAATTTTCTGACAAATATTGTTTTATGTACTATGGTACTAGGACAATGTTTGGTGCTAGTTTCAGCTCAATCGGTGAAGGTCACCTTTAGTGACTTTCAATCTCTTTGTTCAGCAGGCGAGACCTAGGGACGCATTTCCAGTCCTTATATCTTTGCTTCTACTGCATGCAGCGCCATACAATTCGGTACGGAAATGTACCTCCCTAAGACCTATAAACCCTATAAAAAGCGCGCCTGTCCGTTGCGAACTGTTGGAGTTATTAGGGTTTTTACGGTTTCACGGCCAAAATCCCATAGGGTGCAATGCAAAATTGAGGACCCATTTTCAGCAGGACGCCTTGCCTCGAGTTCCTTGACTACCCTTTACTTTTGTAGACATTAATGATCTGCGCATGCGCATAAATTTGCAGCACCAAGAGTGCTTTCCTTTGGCTGCTGTAGGCGTAAAAAGGTTTATTTATTGAATTTTTGGCGCCCTATAGTGCACGTGCTATTCCATTGACCGCATCCCGGATTGTGCAGACATGTTTGTATGGATGGGCTCTACAAACGTTTTAAATTTCAGCTTAATCGGATGAAAAACAGACGAGTTATTAGGGGTCAAAGTTTCAGACATTCCCAACCAACTTTGGACTGCAAGTTTGAGCCTAATGTGACCTTCACCGATCGGGATGAAACTGGTGCCAGACGAAAGGTCTGGACCAATGACTCCCTGGGGCCAAGTGCCCAAAATTTCTTATCGCCCCTTTTTCGAGTTATGGCCCCTGAAAGTTGATATTTTCTAATGTTTGACCCCTAATAACTTACTAACGCAGAGTCCGAATTTTCTGACAAATATTGTTTTATGTACTATGGTACTAGGACAATGTTTGGTGCTAGTTTCAGCTCAATCGGTGAAGGTCACCTTTAGTGACTTTCAATCTCTTTGTTCAGCAGGCGAGACCTAGGGACGCATTTCCAGTCCTTATATCTTTGCTTCTACTGCATGCAGCGCCATACAATTCGGTACGGAAATGTACCTCCCTAAGACCTATAAACCCTATAAAAAGCGCGCCTGTCCGTTGCGAACTGTTGGAGTTATTAGGGTTTTTACGGTTTCACGGCCAAAATCCCATAGGGTGCAATGCAAAATTGAGGACCCATTTTCAGCAGGACGCCTTGCCTCGAGTTCCTTGACTACCCTTTACTTTTGTAGACATTAATGATCTGCGCATGCGCATAAATTTGCAGCACCAAGAGTGCTTTCCTTTGGCTGCTGTAGGCGTAAAAAGGTTTATTTATTGAATTTTTGGCGCCCTATAGTGCACGTGCTATTCCATTGACCGCATCCCGGATTGTGCAGACATGTTTGTATGGATGGGCTCTACAAACGTTCCAAATTTCAGCTTAATCGGATGAAAAACAGACGAGTTATTAGGGGTCAAAGTTTCAGACATTCCCAACCAACTTTGGACTGCAAGTTTGAGCCTAATGTGACCTTCACCGATCGGGATGAAACTGGTGCCAGACGAAAGGTCTGGACCAATGACTCCCTGGGGCCAAGTGCCCAAAATTTCTTATCGCCCCTTTTTCGAGTTATGGCCCCTGAAAGTTGATATTTTCTAATGTTTGACCCCTAATAACTTACTAACGCAGAGTCCGAATTTTCTGACAAATATTGTTTTATGTACTATGGTACTAGGACAATGTTTGGTGCTAGTTTCAGCTCAATCGGTGAAGGTCACCTTTAGTGACTTTCAATCTCTTTGTTCAGCAGGCGAGACCTAGGGACGCATTTCCAGTCCTTATATCTTTGCTTCTACTGCATGCAGCGCCATACAATTCGGTACGGAAATGTACCTCCCTAAGACCTATAAACCCTATAAAAAGCGCGCCTGTCCGTTGCGAACTGTTGGAGTTATTAGGGTTTTTACGGTTTCACGGCCAAAATCCCATAGGGTGCAATGCAAAATTGAGGACCCATTTTCAGCAGGACGCCTTGCCTCGAGTTCCTTGACTACCCTTTACTTTTGTAGACATTAATGATCTGCGCATGCGCATAAATTTGCAGCACCAAGAGTGCTTTCCTTTGGCTGCTGTAGGCGTAAAAAGGTTTATTTATTGAATTTTTGGCGCCCTATAGTGCACGTGCTATTCCATTGACCGCATCCCGGATTGTGCAGACATGTTTGTATGGATGGGCTCTACAAACGTTCCAAATTTCAGCTTAATCGGATGAAAAACAGACGAGTTATTAGGGGTCAAAGTTTCAGACATTCCCAACCAACTTTGGACTGCAAGTTTGAGCCTAATGTGACCTTCACCGATCGGGATGAAACTGGTGCCAGACGAAAGGTCTGGACCAATGACTCCCTGGGGCCAAGTGCCCAAAATTTCTTATCGCCCCTTTTTCGAGTTATGGCCCCTGAAAGTTGATATTTTCTAATGTTTGACCCCTAATAACTTACTAACGCAGAGTCCGAATTTTCTGACAAATATTGTTTTATGTACTATGGTACTAGGACAATGTTTGGTGCTAGTTTCAGCTCAATCGGTGAAGGTCACCTTTAGTGACTTTCAATCTCTTTGTTCAGCAGGCGAGACCTAGGGACGCATTTCCAGTCCTTATATCTTTGCTTCTACTGCATGCAGCGCCATACAATTCGGTACGGAAATGTACCTCCCTAAGACCTATAAACCCTATAAAAAGCGCGCCTGTCCGTTGCGAACTGTTGGAGTTATTAGGGTTTTTACGGTTTCACGGCCAAAATCCCATAGGGTGCAATGCAAAATTGAGGACCCATTTTCAGCAGGACGCCTTGCCTCGAGTTCCTTGACTACCCTTTACTTTTGTAGACATTAATGATCTGCGCATGCGCATAAATTTGCAGCACCAAGAGTGCTTTCCTTTGGCTGCTGTAGGCGTAAAAAGGTTTATTTATTGAATTTTTGGCGCCCTATAGTGCACGTGCTATTCCATTGACCGCATCCCGGATTGTGCAGACATGTTTGTATGGATGGGCTCTACAAACGTTCCAAATTTCAGCTTAATCGGATGAAAAACAGACGAGTTATTAGGGGTCAAAGTTTCAGACATTCCCAACCAACTTTGGACTGCAAGTTTGAGCCTAATGTGACCTTCACCGATCGGGATGAAACTGGTGCCAGACGAAAGGTCTGGACCAATGACTCCCTGGGGCCAAGTGCCCAAAATTTCTTATCGCCCCTTTTTCGAGTTATGGCCCCTGAAAGTTGATATTTTCTAATGTTTGACCCCTAATAACTTACTAACGCAGAGTCCGAATTTTCTGACAAATATTGTTTTATGTACTATGGTACTAGGACAATGTTTGGTGCTAGTTTCAGCTCAATCGGTGAAGGTCACCTTTAGTGACTTTCAATCTCTTTGTTCAGCAGGCGAGACCTAGGGACGCATTTCCAGTCCTTATATCTTTGCTTCTACTGCATGCAGCGCCATACAATTCGGTACGGAAATGTACCTCCCTAAGACCTATAAACCCTATAAAAAGCGCGCCTGTCCGTTGCGAACTGTTAGAGTTATTAGGGTTTTTACGGTTTCACGGCCAAAATCCCATAGGGTGCAATGCAAAATTGAGGACCCATTTTCAGCAGGACGCCTTGCCTCGAGTTCCTTGACTACCCTTTACTTTTGTAGACATTAATGATCTGCGCATGCGCATAAATTTGCAGCACCAAGAGTGCTTTCCTTTGGCTGCTGTAGGCGTAAAAAGGTTTATTTATTGAATTTTTGGCGCCCTATAGTGCACGTGCTATTCCATTGACCGCATCCCGGATTGTGCAGACATGTTTGTATGGATGGGCTCTACAAACGTTCCAAATTTCAGCTTAATCGGATGAAAAACAGACGAGTTATTAGGGGTCAAAGTTTCAGACATTCCCAACCAACTTTGGACTGCAAGTTTGAGCCTAATGTGACCTTCACCGATCGGGATGAAACTGGTGCCAGACGAAAGGTCTGGACCAATGACTCCCTGGGGCCAAGTGCCCAAAATTTCTTATCGCCCCTTTTTCGAGTTATGGCCCCTGAAAGTTGATATTTTCTAATGTTTGACCCCTAATAACTTACTAACGCAGAGTCCGAATTTTCTGACAAATATTGTTTTATGTACTATGGTACTAGGACAATGTTTGGTGCTAGTTTCAGCTCAATCGGTGAAGGTCACCTTTAGTGACTTTCAATCTCTTTGTTCAGCAGGCGAGACCTAGGGACGCATTTCCAGTCCTTATATCTTTGCTTCTACTGCATGCAGCGCCATACAATTCGGTACGGAAATGTACCTCCCTAAGACCTATAAACCCTATAAAAAGCGCGCCTGTCCGTTGCGAACTGTTGGAGTTATTAGGGTTTTTACGGTTTCACGGCCAAAATCCCATAGGGTGCAATGCAAAATTGAGGACCCATTTTCAGCAGGACGCCTTGCCTCGAGTTCCTTGACTACCCTTTACTTTTGTAGACATTAATGATCTGCGCATGCGCATAAATTTGCAGCACCAAGAGTGCTTTCCTTTGGCTGCTGTAGGCGTAAAAAGGTTTATTTATTGAATTTTTGGCGCCCTATAGTGCACGTGCTATTCCATTGACCGCATCCCGGATTGTGCAGACATGTTTGTATGGATGGGCTCTACAAACGTTCCAAATTTCAGCTTAATCGGATGAAAAACAGACGAGTTATTAGGGGTCAAAGTTTCAGACATTCCCAACCAACTTTGGACTGCAAGTTTGAGCCTAATGTGACCTTCACCGATCGGGATGAAACTGGTGCCAGACGAAAGGTCTGGACCAATGACTCCCTGGGGCCAAGTGCCCAAAATTTCTTATCGCCCCTTTTTCGAGTTATGGCCCCTGAAAGTTGATATTTTCTAATGTTTGACCCCTAATAACTTACTAACGCAGAGTCCGAATTTTCTGACAAATATTGTTTTATGTACTATGGTACTAGGACAATGTTTGGTGCTAGTTTCAGCTCAATCGGTGAAGGTCACCTTTAGTGACTTTCAATCTCTTTGTTCAGCAGGCGAGACCTAGGGACGCATTTCCAGTCCTTATATCTTTGCTTCTACTGCATGCAGCGCCATACAATTCGGTACGGAAATGTACCTCCCTAAGACCTATAAACCCTATAAAAAGCGCGCCTGTCCGTTGCGAACTGTTGGAGTTATTAGGGTTTTTACGGTTTCACGGCCAAAATCCCATAGGGTGCAATGCAAAATTGAGGACCCATTTTCAGCAGGACGCCTTGCCTCGAGTTCCTTGACTACCCTTTACTTTTGTAGACATTAATGATCTGCGCATGCGCATAAATTTGCAGCACCAAGAGTGCTTTCCTTTGGCTGCTGTAGGCGTAAAAAGGTTTATTTATTGAATTTTTGGCGCCCTATAGTGCACGTGCTATTCCATTGACCGCATCCCGGATTGTGCAGACATGTTTGTATGGATGGGCTCTACAAACGTTCCAAATTTCAGCTTAATCGGATGAAAAACAGACGAGTTATTAGGGGTCAAAGTTTCAGACATTCCCAACCAACTTTGGACTGCAAGTTTGAGCCTAATGTGACCTTCACCGATCGGGATGAAACTGGTGCCAGACGAAAGGTCTGGACCAATGACTCCCTGGGGCCAAGTGCCCAAAATTTCTTATCGCCCCTTTTTCGAGTTATGGCCCCTGAAAGTTGATATTTTCTAATGTTTGACCCCTAATAACTTACTAACGCAGAGTCCGAATTTTCTGACAAATATTGTTTTATGTACTATGGTACTAGGACAATGTTTGATGCTAGTTTCAGCTCAATCGGTGAAGGTCACCTTTAGTGACTTTCAATCTCTTTGTTCAGCAGGCGAGACCTAGGGACGCATTTCCAGTCCTTATATCTTTGCTTCTACTGCATGCAGCGCCATACAATTCGGTACGGAAATGTACCTCCCTAAGACCTATAAACCCTATAAAAAGCGCGCCTGTCCGTTGCGAACTGTTGGAGTTATTAGGGTTTTTACGGTTTCACGGCCAAAATCCCATAGGGTGCAATGCAAAATTGAGGACCCATTTTCAGCAGGACGCCTTGCCTCGAGTTCCTTGACTACCCTTTACTTTTGTAGACATTAATGATCTGCGCATGCGCATAAATTTGCAGCACCAAGAGTGCTTTCCTTTGGCTGCTGTAGGCGTAAAAAGGTTTATTTATTGAATTTTTGGCGCCCTATAGTGCACGTGCTATTCCATTGACCGCATCCCGGATTGTGCAGACATGTTTGTATGGATGGGCTCTACAAACGTTCCAAATTTCAGCTTAATCGGATGAAAAACAGACGAGTTATTAGGGGTCAAAGTTTCAGACATTCCCAACCAACTTTGGACTGCAAGTTTGAGCCTAATGTGACCTTCACCGATCGGGATGAAACTGGTGCCAGACGAAAGGTCTGGACCAATGACTCCCTGGGGCCAAGTGCCCAAAATTTCTTATCGCCCCTTTTTCGAGTTATGGCCCCTGAAAGTTGATATTTTCTAATGTTTGACCCCTAATAACTTACTAACGCAGAGTCCGAATTTTCTGACAAATATTGTTTTATGTACTATGGTACTAGGACAATGTTTGGTGCTAGTTTCAGCTCAATCGGTGAAGGTCACCTTTAGTGACTTTCAATCTCTTTGTTCAGCAGGCGAGACCTAGGGACGCATTTCCAGTCCTTATATCTTTGCTTCTACTGCATGCAGCGCCATACAATTCGGTACGGAAATGTACCTCCCTAAGACCTATAAACCCTATAAAAAGCGCGCCTGTCCGTTGCGAACTGTTGGAGTTATTAGGGTTTTTACGGTTTCACGGCCAAAATCCCATAGGGTGCAATGCAAAATTGAGGACCCATTTTCAGCAGGACGCCTTGCCTCGAGTTCCTTGACTACCCTTTACTTTTGTAGACATTAATGATCTGCGCATGCGCATAAATTTGCAGCACCAAGAGTGCTTTCCTTTGGCTGCTGTAGGCGTAAAAAGGTTTATTTATTGAATTTTTGGCGCCCTATAGTGCACGTGCTATTCATTGACCGCATCCCGGATTGTGCAGACATGTTTGTATGGATGGGCTCTACAAACGTTCCAAATTTCAGCTTAATCGGATGAAAAACAGACGAGTTATTAGGGGTCAAAGTTTCAGACATTCCCAACCAACTTTGGACTGCAAGTTTGAGCCTAATGTGACCTTCACCGATCGGGATGAAACTGGTGCCAGACGAAAGGTCTGGACCAATGACTCCCTGGGGCCAAGTGCCCAAAATTTCTTATCGCCCCTTTTTCGAGTTATGGCCCCTGAAAGTTGATATTTTCTAATGTTTGACCCCTAATAACTTACTAACGCAGAGTCCGAATTTTCTGACAAATATTGTTTTATGTACTATGGTACTAGGACAATGTTTGGTGCTAGTTTCAGCTCAATCGGTGAAGGTCACCTTTAGTGACTTTCAATCTCTTTGTTCAGCAGGCGAGACCTAGGGACGCATTTCCAGTCCTTATATCTTTGCTTCTACTGCATGCAGCGCCATACAATTCGGTACGGAAATGTACCTCCCTAAGACCTATAAACCCTATAAAAAGCGCGCCTGTCCGTTGCGAACTGTTGGAGTTATTAGGGTTTTTACGGTTTCACGGCCAAAATCCCATAGGGTGCAATGCAAAATTGAGGACCCATTTTCAGCAGGACGCCTTGCCTCGAGTTCCTTGACTACCCTTTACTTTTGTAGACATTAATGATCTGCGCATGCGCATAAATTTGCAGCACCAAGAGTGCTTTCCTTTGGCTGCTGTAGGCGTAAAAAGGTTTATTTATTGAATTTTTGGCGCCCTATAGTGCACGTGCTATTCCATTGACCGCATCCCGGATTGCGCAGACATGTTTGTATGGATGGGCTCTACAAACGTTCCAAATTTCAGCTTAATCGGATGAAAAACAGACGAGTTATTAGGGGTCAAAGTTTCAGACATTCCCAACCAACTTTGGACTGCAAGTTTGAGCCTAATGTGACCTTCACCGATCGGGATGAAACTGGTGCCAGACGAAAGGTCTGGACCAATGACTCCCTGGGGCCAAGTGCCCAAAATTTCTTATCGCCCCTTTTTCGAGTTATGGCCCCTGAAAGTTGATATTTTCTAATGTTTGACCCCTAATAACTTACTAACGCAGAGTCCGAATTTTCTGACAAATATTGTTTTATGTACTATGGTACTAGGACAATGTTTGGTGCTAGTTTCAGCTCAATCGGTGAAGGTCACCTTTAGTGACTTTCAATCTCTTTGTTCAGCAGGCGAGACCTAGGGACGCATTTCCAGTCCTTATATCTTTGCTTCTACTGCATGCAGCGCCATACAATTCGGTACGGAAATGTACCTCCCTAAGACCTATAAACCCTATAAAAAGCGCGCCTGTCCGTTGCGAACTGTTGGAGTTATTAGGGTTTTTACGGTTTCACGGCCAAAATCCCATAGGGTGCAATGCAAAATTGAGGACCCATTTTCAGCAGGACGCCTTGCCTCGAGTTCCTTGACTACCCTTTACTTTTGTAGACATTAATGATCTGCGCATGCGCATAAATTTGCAGCACCAAGAGTGCTTTCCTTTGGCTGCTGTAGGCGTAAAAAGGTTTATTTATTGAATTTTTGGCGCCCTATAGTGCACGTGCTATTCCATTGACCGCATCCCGGATTGTGCAGACATGTTTGTATGGATGGGCTCTACAAACGTTCCAAATTTCAGCTTAATCGGATGAAAAACAGACGAGTTATTAGGGGTCAAAGTTTCAGACATTCCCAACCAACTTTGGACTGCAAGTTTGAGCCTAATGTGACCTTCACCGATCGGGATGAAACTGGTGCCAGACGAAAGGTCTGGACCAATGACTCCCTGGGGCCAAGTGCCCAAAATTTCTTATCGCCCCTTTTTCGAGTTATGGCCCCTGAAAGTTGATATTTTCTAATGTTTGACCCCTAATAACTTACTAACGCAGAGTCCGAATTTTCTGACAAATATTGTTTTATGTACTATGGTACTAGGACAATGTTTGGTGCTAGTTTCAGCTCAATCGGTGAAGGTCACCTTTAGTGACTTTCAATCTCTTTGTTCAGCAGGCGAGACCTAGGGACGCATTTCCAGTCCTTATATCTTTGCTTCTACTGCATGCAGCGCCATACAATTCGGTACGGAAATGTACCTCCCTAAGACCTATAAACCCTATAAAAAGCGCGCCTGTCCGTTGCGAACTGTTGGAGTTATTAGGGTTTTTACGGTTTCACGGCCAAAATCCCATAGGGTGCAATGCAAAATTGAGGACCCATTTTCAGCAGGACGCCTTGCCTCGAGTTCCTTGACTACCCTTTACTTTTGTAGACATTAATGATCTGCGCATGCGCATAAATTTGCAGCACCAAGAGTGCTTTCCTTTGGCTGCTGTAGGCGTAAAAAGGTTTATTTATTGAATTTTTGGCGCCCTATAGTGCACGTGCTATTCCATTGACCGCATCCCGGATTGTGCAGACATGTTTGTATGGATGGGCTCTACAAACGTTCCAAATTTCAGCTTAATCGGATGAAAAACAGACGAGTTATTAGGGGTCAAAGTTTCAGACATTCCCAACCAACTTTGGACTGCAAGTTTGAGCCTAATGTGACCTTCACCGATCGGGATGAAACTGGTGCCAGACGAAAGGTCTGGACCAATGACTCCCTGGGGCCAAGTGCCCAAAATTTCTTATCGCCCCTTTTTCGAGTTATGGCCCCTGAAAGTTGATATTTTCTAATGTTTGACCCCTAATAACTTACTAACGCAGAGTCCGAATTTTCTGACAAATATTGTTTTATGTACTATGGTACTAGGACAATGTTTGGTGCTAGTTTCAGCTCAATCGGTGAAGGTCACCTTTAGTGACTTTCAATCTCTTTGTTCAGCAGGCGAGACCTAGGGACGCATTTCCAGTCCTTATATCTTTGCTTCTACTGCATGCAGCGCCATACAATTCGGTACGGAAATGTACCTCCCTAAGACCTATAAACCCTATAAAAAGCGCGCCTGTCCGTTGCGAACTGTTGGAGTTATTAGGGTTTTTACGGTTTCACGGCCAAAATCCCATAGGGTGCAATGCAAAATTGAGGACCCATTTTCAGCAGGACGCCTTGCCTCGAGTTCCTTGACTACCCTTTACTTTTGTAGACATTAATGATCTGCGCATGCGCATAAATTTGCAGCACCAAGAGTGCTTTCCTTTGGCTGCTGTAGGCGTAAAAAGGTTTATTTATTGAATTTTTGGCGCCCTATAGTGCACGTGCTATTCCATTGACCGCATCCCGGATTGTGCAGACATGTTTGTATGGATGGGCTCTACAAACGTTCAAAATTTCAGCTTAATCGGATGAAAAACAGACGAGTTATTAGGGGTCAAAGTTTCAGACATTCCCAACCAACTTTGGACTGCAAGTTTGAGCCTAATGTGACCTTCACCGATCGGGATGAAACTGGTGCCAGACGAAAGGTCTGGACCAATGACTCCCTGGGGCCAAGTGCCCAAAATTTCTTATCGCCCCTTTTTCGAGTTATGGCCCCTGAAAGTTGATATTTTCTAATGTTTGACCCCTAATAACTTACTAACGCAGAGTCCGAATTTTCTGACAAATATTGTTTTATGTACTATGGTACTAGGACAATGTTTGGTGCTAGTTTCAGCTCAATCGGTGAAGGTCACCTTTAGTGACTTTCAATCTCTTTGTTCAGCAGGCGAGACCTAGGGACGCATTTCCAGTCCTTATATCTTTGCTTCTACTGCATGCAGCGCCATACAATTCGGTACGGAAATGTACCTCCCTAAGACCTATAAACCCTATAAAAAGCGCGCCTGTCCGTTGCGAACTGTTGGAGTTATTAGGGTTTTTACGGTTTCACGGCCAAAATCCCATAGGGTGCAATGCAAAATTGAGGACCCATTTTCAGCAGGACGCCTTGCCTCGAGTTCCTTGACTACCCTTTACTTTTGTAGACATTAATGATCTGCGCATGCGCATAAATTTGCAGCACCAAGAGTGCTTTCCTTTGGCTGCTGTAGGCGTAAAAAGGTTTATTTATTGAATTTTTGGCGCCCTATAGTGCACGTGCTATTCCATTGACCGCATCCCGGATTGTGCAGACATGTTTGTATGGATGGGCTCTACAAACGTTCCAAATTTCAGCTTAATCGGATGAAAAACAGACGAGTTATTAGGGGTCAAAGTTTCAGACATTCCCAACCAACTTTGGACTGCAAGTTTGAGCCTAATGTGACCTTCACCGATCGGGATGAAACTGGTGCCAGACGAAAGGTCTGGACCAATGACTCCCTGGGGCCAAGTGCCCAAAATTTCTTATCGCCCCTTTTTCGAGTTATGGCCCCTGAAAGTTGATATTTTCTAATGTTTGACCCCTAATAACTTACTAACGCAGAGTCCGAATTTTCTGACAAATATTGTTTTATGTACTATGGTACTAGGACAATGTTTGGTGCTAGTTTCAGCTCAATCGGTGAAGGTCACCTTTAGTGACTTTCAATCTCTTTGTTCAGCAGGCGAGACCTAGGGACGCATTTCCAGTCCTTATATCTTTGCTTCTACTGCATGCAGCGCCATACAATTCGGTACGGAAATGTACCTCCCTAAGACCTATAAACCCTATAAAAAGCGCGCCTGTCCGTTGCGAACTGTTGGAGTTATTAGGGTTTTTACGGTTTCACGGCCAAAATCCCATAGGGTGCAATGCAAAATTGAGGACCCATTTTCAGCAGGACGCCTTGCCTCGAGTTCCTTGACTACCCTTTACTTTTGTAGACATTAATGATCTGCGCATGCGCATAAATTTGCAGCACCAAGAGTGCTTTCCTTTGGCTGCTGTAGGCGTAAAAAGGTTTATTTATTGAATTTTTGGCGCCCTATAGTGCACGTGCTATTCCATTGACCGCATCCCGGATTGTGCAGACATGTTTGTATGGATAGGCTCTACAAACGATCCAAATTTCAGCTTAATCGGATGAAAAACAGACGAGTTATTAGGGGTCAAAGTTTCAGACATTCCCAACCAACTTTGGACTGCAAGTTTGAGCCTAATGTGACCTTCACCGATCGGGATGAAACTGGTGCCAGACGAAAGGTCTGGACCAATGATTCCCTGGGGCCAAGTGCCCAAAATTTCTTATCGCCCCTTTTTCGAGTTATGGCCCCTGAAAGTTGATATTTTCTAATGTTTGACCCCTAATAACTTACTAACGCAGAGTCCGAATTTTCTGACAAATATTGTTTTATGTACTATGGTACTAGGACAATGTTTGGTGCTAGTTTCAGCTCAATCGGTGAAGGTCACCTTTAGTGACTTTCAATCTCTTTGTTCAGCAGGCGAGACCTAGGGACGCATTTCCAGTCCTTATATCTTTGCTTCTACTGCATGCAGCGCCATACAATTCGGTACGGAAATGTACCTCCCTAAGACCTATAAACCCTATAAAAAGCGCGCCTGTCCGTTGCGAACTGTTGGAGTTATTAGGGTTTTTACGGTTTCACGGCCAAAATCCCATAGGGTGCAATGCAAAATTGAGGACCCATTTTCAGCAGGACGCCTTGCCTCGAGTTCCTTGACTACCCTTTACTTTTGTAGACATTAATGATCTGCGCATGCGCATAAATTTGCAGCACCAAGAGTGCTTTCCTTTGGCTGCTGTAGGCGTAAAAAGGTTTATTTATTGAATTTTTGGCGCCCTATAGTGCACGTGCTATTCCATTGACCGCATCCCGGATGTGCAGACATGTTTGTATGGATGGGCTCTACAAACGTTCCAAATTTCAGCTTAATCGGATGAAAAACAGACGAGTTATTAGGGGTCAAAGTTTCAGACATTCCCAACCAACTTTGGACTGCAAGTTTGAGCCTAATGTGACCTTCACCGATCGGGATGAAACTGGTGCCAGACGAAAGGTCTGGACCAATGACTCCCTGGGGCCAAGTGCCCAAAATTTCTTATCGCCCCTTTTTCGAGTTATGGCCCCTGAAAGTTGATATTTTCTAATGTTTGACCCCTAATAACTTACTAACGCAGAGTCCGAATTTTCTGACAAATATTGTTTTATGTACTATGGTACTAGGACAATGTTTGGTGCTAGTTTCAGCTCAATCGGTGAAGGTCACCTTTAGTGACTTTCAATCTCTTTGTTCAGCAGGCGAGACCTAGGGACGCATTTCCAGTCCTTATATCTTTGCTTCTACTGCATGCAGCGCCATACAATTCGGTACGGAAATGTACCTCCCTAAGACCTATAAACCCTATAAAAAGCGCGCCTGTCCGTTGCGAACTGTTGGAGTTATTAGGGTTTTTACGGTTTCACGGCCAAAATCCCATAGGGTGCAATGCAAAATTGAGGACCCATTTTCAGCAGGACGCCTTGCCTCGAGTTCCTTGACTACCCTTTACTTTTGTAGACATTAATGATCTGCGCATGCGCATAAATTTGCAGCACCAAGAGTGCTTTCCTTTGGCTGCTGTAGGCGTAAAAAGGTTTATTTATTGAATTTTTGGCGCCCTATAGTGCACGTGCTATTCCATTGACCGCATCCCGGATTGTGCAGACATGTTTGTATGGATGGGCTCTACAAACGTTCCAAATTTCAGCTTAATCGGATGAAAAACAGACGAGTTATTAGGGGTCAAAGTTTCAGACATTCCCAACCAACTTTGGACTGCAAGTTTGAGCCTAATGTGACCTTCACCGATCGGGATGAAACTGGTGCCAGACGAAAGGTCTGGACCAATGACTCCCTGGGGCCAAGTGCCCAAAATTTCTTATCGCCCCTTTTTCGAGTTATGGCCCCTGAAAGTTGATATTTTCTAATGTTTGACCCCTAATAACTTACTAACGCAGAGTCCGAATTTTCTGACAAATATTGTTTTATGTACTATGGTACTAGGACAATGTTTGGTGCTAGTTTCAGCTCAATCGGTGAAGGTCACCTTTAGTGACTTTCAATCTCTTTGTTCAGCAGGCGAGACCTAGGGACGCATTTCCAGTCCTTATATCTTTGCTTCTACTGCATGCAGCGCCATACAATTCGGTACGGAAATGTACCTCCCTAAGACCTATAAACCCTATAAAAAGCGCGCCTGTCCGTTGCGAACTGTTGGAGTTATTAGGGTTTTTACGGTTTCACGGCCAAAATCCCATAGGGTGCAATGCAAAATTGAGGACCCATTTTCAGCAGGACGCCTTGCCTCGAGTTCCTTGACTACCCTTTACTTTTGTAGACATTAATGATCTGCGCATGCGCATAAATTTGCAGCACCAAGAGTGCTTTCCTTTGGCTGCTGTAGGCGTAAAAAGGTTTATTTATTGAATTTTTGGCGCCCTATAGTGCACGTGCTATTCCATTGACCGCATCCCGGATTGTGCAGACATGTTTGTATGGATGGGCTCTACAAACGTTCCAAATTTCAGCTTAATCGGATGAAAAACAGACGAGTTATTAGGGGTCAAAGTTTCAGACATTCCCAACCAACTTTGGACTGCAAGTTTGAGCCTAATGTGACCTTCACCGATCGGGATGAAACTGGTGCCAGACGAAAGGTCTGGACCAATGACTCCCTGGGGCCAAGTGCCCAAAATTTCTTATCGCCCCTTTTTCGAGTTATGGCCCCTGAAAGTTGATATTTTCTAATGTTTGACCCCTAATAACTTACTAACGCAGAGTCCGAATTTTCTGACAAATATTGTTTTATGTACTATGGTACTAGGACAATGTTTGGTGCTAGTTTCAGCTCAATCGGTGAAGGTCACCTTTAGTGACTTTCAATCTCTTTGTTCAGCAGGCGAGACCTAGGGACGCATTTCCAGTCCTTATATCTTTGCTTCTACTGCATGCAGCGCCATACAATTCGGTACGGAAATGTACCTCCCTAAGACCTATAAACCCTATAAAAAGCGCGCCTGTCCGTTGCGAACTGTTGGAGTTATTAGGGTTTTTACGGTTTCACGGCCAAAATCCCATAGGGTGCAATGCAAAATTGAGGACCCATTTTCAGCAGGACGCCTTGCCTCGAGTTCCTTGACTACCCTTTACTTTTGTAGACATTAATGATCTGCGCATGCGCATAAATTTGCAGCACCAAGAGTGCTTTCCTTTGGCTGCTGTAGGCGTAAAAAGGTTTATTTATTGAATTTTTGGCGCCCTATAGTGCACGTGCTATTCCATTGACCGCATCCCGGATTGTGCAGACATGTTTGTATGGATAGGCTCTACAAACGTTCCAAATTTCAGCTTAATCGGATGAAAAACAGACGAGTTATTAGGGGTCAAAGTTTCAGACATTCCCAACCAACTTTGGACTGCAAGTTTGAGCCTAATGTGACCTTCACCGATCGGGATGAAACTGGTGCCAGACGAAAGGTCTGGACCAATGACTCCCTGGGGCCAAGTGCCCAAAATTTCTTATCGCCCCTTTTTCGAGTTATGGCCCCTGAAAGTTGATATTTTCTAATGTTTGACCCCTAATAACTTACTAACGCAGAGTCCGAATTTTCTGACAAATATTGTTTTATGTACTATGGTACTAGGACAATGTTTGGTGCTAGTTTCAGCTCAATCGGTGAAGGTCACCTTTAGTGACTTTCAATCTCTTTGTTCAGCAGGCGAGACCTAGGGACGCATTTCCAGTCCTTATATCTTTGCTTCTACTGCATGCAGCGCCATACAATTCGGTACGGAAATGTACCTCCCTAAGACCTATAAACCCTATAAAAAGCGCGCCTGTCCGTTGCGAACTGTTGGAGTTATTAGGGTTTTTACGGTTTCACGGCCAAAATCCCATAGGGTGCAATGCAAAATTGAGGACCCATTTTCAGCAGGACGCCTTGCCTCGAGTTCCTTGACTACCCTTTACTTTTGTAGACATTAATGATCTGCGCATGCGCATAAATTTGCAGCACCAAGAGTGCTTTCCTTTGGCTGCTGTAGGCGTAAAAAGGTTTATTTATTGAATTTTTGGCGCCCTATAGTGCACGTGCTATTCCATTGACCGCATCCCGGATTGTGCAGACATGTTTGTATGGATGGGCTCTACAAACGTTCCAAATTTCAGCTTAATCGGATGAAAAACAGACGAGTTATTAGGGGTCAAAGTTTCAGACATTCCCAACCAACTTTGGACTGCAAGTTTGAGCCTAATGTGACCTTCACCGATCGGGATGAAACTGGTGCCAGACGAAAGGTCTGGACCAATGACTCCCTGGGGCCAAGTGCCCAAAATTTCTTATCGCCCCTTTTTCGAGTTATGGCCCCTGAAAGTTGATATTTTCTAATGTTTGACCCCTAATAACTTACTAACGCAGAGTCCGAATTTTCTGACAAATATTGTTTTATGTACTATGGTACTAGGACAATGTTTGGTGCTAGTTTCAGCTCAATCGGTGAAGGTCACCTTTAGTGACTTTCAATCTCTTTGTTCAGCAGGCGAGACCTAGGGACGCATTTCCAGTCCTTATATCTTTGCTTCTACTGCATGCAGCGCCATACAATTCGGTACGGAAATGTACCTCCCTAAGACCTATAAACCCTATAAAAAGCGCGCCTGTCCGTTGCGAACTGTTGGAGTTATTAGGGTTTTTACGGTTTCACGGCCAAAATCCCATAGGGTGCAATGCAAAATTGAGGACCCATTTTCAGCAGGACGCCTTGCCTCGAGTTCCTTGACTACCCTTTACTTTTGTAGACATTAATGATCTGCGCATGCGCATAAATTTGCAGCACCAAGAGTGCTTTCCTTTGGCTGCTGTAGGCGTAAAAAGGTTTATTTATTGAATTTTTGGCGCCCTATAGTGCACGTGCTATTCCATTGACCGCATCCCGGATTGTGCAGACATGTTTGTATGGATGGGCTCTACAAACGTTCCAAATTTCAGCTTAATCGGATGAAAAACAGACGAGTTATTAGGGGTCAAAGTTTCAGACATTCCCAACCAACTTTGGACTGCAAGTTTGAGCCTAATGTGACCTTCACCGATCGGGATGAAACTGGTGCCAGACGAAAGGTCTGGACCAATGACTCCCTGGGGCCAAGTGCCCAAAATTTCTTATCGCCCCTTTTTCGAGTTATGGCCCCTGAAAGTTGATATTTTCTAATGTTTGACCCCTAATAACTTACTAACGCAGAGTCCGAATTTTCTGACAAATATTGTTTTATGTACTATGGTACTAGGACAATGTTTGGTGCTAGTTTCAGCTCAATCGGTGAAGGTCACCTTTAGTGACTTTCAATCTCTTTGTTCAGCAGGCGAGACCTAGGGACGCATTTCCAGTCCTTATATCTTTGCTTCTACTGCATGCAGCGCCATACAATTCGGTACGGAAATGTACCTCCCTAAGACCTATAAACCCTATAAAAAGCGCGCCTGTCCGTTGCGAACTGTTGGAGTTATTAGGGTTTTTACGGTTTCACGGCCAAAATCCCATAGGGTGCAATGCAAAATTGAGGACCCATTTTCAGCAGGACGCCTTGCCTCGAGTTCCTTGACTACCCTTTACTTTTGTAGACATTAATGATCTGCGCATGCGCATAAATTTGCAGCACCAAGAGTGCTTTCCTTTGGCTGCTGTAGGCGTAAAAAGGTTTATTTATTGAATTTTTGGCGCCCTATAGTGCACGTGCTATTCCATTGACCGCATCCCGGATTGTGCAGACATGTTTGTATGGATGGGCTCTACAAACGTTCCAAATTTCAGCTTAATCGGATGAAAAACAGACGAGTTATTAGGGGTCAAAGTTTCAGACATTCCCAACCAACTTTGGACTGCAAGTTTGAGCCTAATGTGACCTTCACCGATCGGGATGAAACTGGTGCCAGACGAAAGGTCTGGACCAATGACTCCCTGGGGCCAAGTGCCCAAAATTTCTTATCGCCCCTTTTTCGAGTTATGGCCCCTGAAAGTTGATATTTTCTAATGTTTGACCCCTAATAACTTACTAACGCAGAGTCCGAATTTTCTGACAAATATTGTTTTATGTACTATGGTACTAGGACAATGTTTGGTGCTAGTTTCAGCTCAATCGGTGAAGGTCACCTTTAGTGACTTTCAATCTCTTTGTTCAGCAGGCGAGACCTAGGGACGCATTTCCAGTCCTTATATCTTTGCTTCTACTGCATGCAGCGCCATACAATTCGGTACGGAAATGTACCTCCCTAAGACCTATAAACCCTATAAAAAGCGCGCCTGTCCGTTGCGAACTGTTGGAGTTATTAGGGTTTTTACGGTTTCACGGCCAAAATCCCATAGGGTGCAATGCAAAATTGAGGACCCATTTTCAGCAGGACGCCTTGCCTCGAGTTCCTTGACTACCCTTTACTTTTGTAGACATTAATGATCTGCGCATGCGCATAAATTTGCAGCACCAAGAGTGCTTTCCTTTGGCTGCTGTAGGCGTAAAAAGGTTTATTTATTGAATTTTTGGCGCCCTATAGTGCACGTGCTATTCCATTGACCGCATCCCGGATTGTGCAGACATGTTTGTATGGATGGGCTCTACAAACGTTCCAAATTTCAGCTTAATCGGATGAAAAACAGACGAGTTATTAGGGGTCAAAGTTTCAGACATTCCCAACCAACTTTGGACTGCAAGTTTGAGCCTAATGTGACCTTCACCGATCGGGATGAAACTGGTGCCAGACGAAAGGTCTGGACCAATGACTCCCTGGGGCCAAGTGCCCAAAATTTCTTATCGCCCCTTTTTCGAGTTATGGCCCCTGAAAGTTGATATTTTCTAATGTTTGACCCCTAATAACTTACTAACGCAGAGTCCGAATTTTCTGACAAATATTGTTTTATGTACTATGGTACTAGGACAATGTTTGGTGCTAGTTTCAGCTCAATCGGTGAAGGTCACCTTTAGTGACTTTCAATCTCTTTGTTCAGCAGGCGAGACCTAGGGACGCATTTCCAGTCCTTATATCTTTGCTTCTACTGCATGCAGCGCCATACAATTCGGTACGGAAATGTACCTCCCTAAGACCTATAAACCCTATAAAAAGCGCGCCTGTCCGTTGCGAACTGTTGGAGTTATTAGGGTTTTTACGGTTTCACGGCCAAAATCCCATAGGGTGCAATGCAAAATTGAGGACCCATTTTCAGCAGGACGCCTTGCCTCGAGTTCCTTGACTACCCTTTACTTTTGTAGACATTAATGATCTGCGCATGCGCATAAATTTGCAGCACCAAGAGTGCTTTCCTTTGGCTGCTGTAGGCGTAAAAAGGTTTATTTATTGAATTTTTGGCGCCCTATAGTGCACGTGCTATTCCATTGACCGCATCCCGGATTATGCAGACATGTTTGTATGGATGGGCTCTACAAACGTTCCAAATTTCAGCTTAATCGGATGAAAAACAGACGAGTTATTAGGGGTCAAAGTTTCAGACATTCCCAACCAACTTTGGACTGCAAGTTTGAGCCTAATGTGACCTTCACCGATCGGGATGAAACTGGTGCCAGACGAAAGGTCTGGACCAATGACTCCCTGGGGCCAAGTGCCCAAAATTTCTTATCGCCCCTTTTTCGAGTTATGGCCCCTGAAAGTTGATATTTTCTAATGTTTGACCCCTAATAACTTACTAACGCAGAGTCCGAATTTTCTGACAAATATTGTTTTATGTACTATGGTACTAGGACAATGTTTGGTGCTAGTTTCAGCTCAATCGGTGAAGGTCACCTTTAGTGACTTTCAATCTCTTTGTTCAGCAGGCGAGACCTAGGGACGCATTTCCAGTCCTTATATCTTTGCTTCTACTGCATGCAGCGCCATACAATTCGGTACGGAAATGTACCTCCCTAAGACCTATAAACCCTATAAAAAGCGCGCCTGTCCGTTGCGAACTGTTGGAGTTATTAGGGTTTTTACGGTTTCACGGCCAAAATCCCATAGGGTGCAATGCAAAATTGAGGACCCATTTTCAGCAGGACGCCTTGCCTCGAGTTCCTTGACTACCCTTTACTTTTGTAGACATTAATGATCTGCGCATGCGCATAAATTTGCAGCACCAAGAGTGCTTTCCTTTGGCTGCTGTAGGCGTAAAAAGGTTTATTTATTGAATTTTTGGCGCCCTATAGTGCACGTGCTATTCCATTGACCGCATCCCGGATTGTGCAGACATGTTTGTATGGATGGGCTCTACAAACGTTCCAAATTTCAGCTTAATCGGATGAAAAACAGACGAGTTATTAGGGGTCAAAGTTTCAGACATTCCCAACCAACTTTGGACTGCAAGTTTGAGCCTAATGTGACCTTCACCGATCGGGATGAAACTGGTGCCAGACGAAAGGTCTGGACCAATGACTCCCTGGGGCCAAGTGCCCAAAATTTCTTATCGCCCCTTTTTCGAGTTATGGCCCCTGAAAGTTGATATTTTCTAATGTTTGACCCCTAATAACTTACTAACGCAGAGTCCGAATTTTCTGACAAATATTGTTTTATGTACTATGGTACTAGGACAATGTTTGGTGCTAGTTTCAGCTCAATCGGTGAAGGTCACCTTTAGTGACTTTCAATCTCTTTGTTCAGCAGGCGAGACCTAGGGACGCATTTCCAGTCCTTATATCTTTGCTTCTACTGCATGCAGCGCCATACAATTCGGTACGGAAATGTACCTCCCTAAGACCTATAAACCCTATAAAAAGCGCGCCTGTCCGTTGCGAACTGTTGGAGTTATTAGGGTTTTTACGGTTTCACGGCCAAAATCCCATAGGGTGCAATGCAAAATTGAGGACCCATTTTCAGCAGGACGCCTTGCCTCGAGTTCCTTGACTACCCTTTACTTTTGTAGACATTAATGATCTGCGCATGCGCATAAATTTGCAGCACCAAGAGTGCTTTCCTTTGGCTGCTGTAGGCGTAAAAAGGTTTATTTATTGAATTTTTGGCGCCCTATAGTGCACGTGCTATTCCATTGACCGCATCCCGGATTGTGCAGACATGTTTGTATGGATGGGCTCTACAAACGTTCCAAATTTCAGCTTAATCGGATGAAAAACAGACGAGTTATTAGGGGTCAAAGTTTCAGACATTCCCAACCAACTTTGGACTGCAAGTTTGAGCCTAATGTGACCTTCACCGATCGGGATGAAACTGGTGCCAGACGAAAGGTCTGGACCAATGACTCCCTGGGGCCAAGTGCCCAAAATTTCTTATCGCCCCTTTTTCGAGTTATGGCCCCTGAAAGTTGATATTTTCTAATGTTTGACCCCTAATAACTTACTAACGCAGAGTCCGAATTTTCTGACAAATATTGTTTTATGTACTATGGTACTAGGACAATGTTTGGTGCTAGTTTCAGCTCAATCGGTGAAGGTCACCTTTAGTGACTTTCAATCTCTTTGTTCAGCAGGCGAGACCTAGGGACGCATTTCCAGTCCTTATATCTTTGCTTCTACTGCATGCAGCGCCATACAATTCGGTACGGAAATGTACCTCCCTAAGACCTATAAACCCTATAAAAAGCGCGCCTGTCCGTTGCGAACTGTTGGAGTTATTAGGGTTTTTACGGTTTCACGGCCAAAATCCCATAGGGTGCAATGCAAAATTGAGGACCCATTTTCAGCAGGACGCCTTGCCTCGAGTTCCTTGACTACCCTTTACTTTTGTAGACATTAATGATCTGCGCATGCGCATAAATTTGCAGCACCAAGAGTGCTTTCCTTTGGCTGCTGTAGGCGTAAAAAGGTTTATTTATTGAATTTTTGGCGCCCTATAGTGCACGTGCTATTCCATTGACCGCATCCCGGATTGTGCAGACATGTTTGTATGGATGGGCTCTACAAACGTTCCAAATTTCAGCTTAATCGGATGAAAAACAGACGAGTTATTAGGGGTCAAAGTTTCAGACATTCCCAACCAACTTTGGACTGCAAGTTTGAGCCTAATGTGACCTTCACCGATCGGGATGAAACTGGTGCCAGACGAAAGGTCTGGACCAATGACTCCCTGGGGCCAAGTGCCCAAAATTTCTTATCGCCCCTTTTTCGAGTTATGGCCCCTGAAAGTTGATATTTTCTAATGTTTGACCCCTAATAACTTACTAACGCAGAGTCCGAATTTTCTGACAAATATTGTTTTATGTACTATGGTACTAGGACAATGTTTGGTGCTAGTTTCAGCTCAATCGGTGAAGGTCACCTTTAGTGACTTTCAATCTCTTTGTTCAGCAGGCGAGACCTAGGGACGCATTTCCAGTCCTTATATCTTTGCTTCTACTGCATGCAGCGCCATACAATTCGGTACGGAAATGTACCTCCCTAAGACCTATAAACCCTATAAAAAGCGCGCCTGTCCGTTGCGAACTGTTGGAGTTATTAGGGTTTTTACGGTTTCACGGCCAAAATCCCATAGGGTGCAATGCAAAATTGAGGACCCATTTTCAGCAGGACGCCTTGCCTCGAGTTCCTTGACTACCCTTTACTTTTGTAGACATTAATGATCTGCGCATGCGCATAAATTTGCAGCACCAAGAGTGCTTTCCTTTGGCTGCTGTAGGCGTAAAAAGGTTTATTTATTGAATTTTTGGCGCCCTATAGTGCACGTGCTATTCCATTGACCGCATCCCGGATTGTGCAGACATGTTTGTATGGATGGGCTCTACAAACGTTCCAAATTTCAGCTTAATCGGATGAAAAACAGACGAGTTATTAGGGGTCAAAGTTTCAGACATTCCCAACCAACTTTGGACTGCAAGTTTAAGCCTAATGTGACCTTCACCGATCGGGATGAAACTGGTGCCAGACGAAAGGTCTGGACCAATGACTCCCTGGGGCCAAGTGCCCAAAATTTCTTATCGCCCCTTTTTCGAGTTATGGCCCCTGAAAGTTGATATTTTCTAATGTTTGACCCCTAATAACTTACTAACGCAGAGTCCGAATTTTCTGACAAATATTGTTTTATGTACTATGGTACTAGGACAATGTTTGGTGCTAGTTTCAGCTCAATCGGTGAAGGTCACCTTTAGTGACTTTCAATCTCTTTGTTCAGCAGGCGAGACCTAGGGACGCATTTCCAGTCCTTATATCTTTGCTTCTACTGCATGCAGCGCCATACAATTCGGTACGGAAATGTACCTCCCTAAGACCTATAAACCCTATAAAAAGCGCGCCTGTCCGTTGCGAACTGTTGGAGTTATTAGGGTTTTTACGGTTTCACGGCCAAAATCCCATAGGGTGCAATGCAAAATTGAGGACCCATTTTCAGCAGGACGCCTTGCCTCGAGTTCCTTGACTACCCTTTACTTTTGTAGACATTAATGATCTGCGCATGCGCATAAATTTGCAGCACCAAGAGTGCTTTCCTTTGGCTGCTGTAGGCGTAAAAAGGTTTATTTATTGAATTTTTGGCGCCCTATAGTGCACGTGCTATTCCATTGACCGCATCCCGGATTGTGCAGACATGTTTGTATGGATGGGCTCTACAAACGTTCCAAATTTCAGCTTAATCGGATGAAAAACAGACGAGTTATTAGGGGTCAAAGTTTCAGACATTCCCAACCAACTTTGGACTGCAAGTTTGAGCCTAATGTGACCTTCACCGATCGGGATGAAACTGGTGCCAGACGAAAGGTCTGGACCAATGACTCCCTGGGGCCAAGTGCCCAAAATTTCTTATCGCCCCTTTTTCGAGTTATGGCCCCTGAAAGTTGATATTTTCTAATGTTTGACCCCTAATAACTTACTAACGCAGAGTCCGAATTTTCTGACAAATATTGTTTTATGTACTATGGTACTAGGACAATGTTTGGTGCTAGTTTCAGCTCAATCGGTGAAGGTCACCTTTAGTGACTTTCAATCTCTTTGTTCAGCAGGCGAGACCTAGGGACGCATTTCCAGTCCTTATATCTTTGCTTCTACTGCATGCAGCGCCATACAATTCGGTACGGAAATGTACCTCCCTAAGACCTATAAACCCTATAAAAAGCGCGCCTGTCCGTTGCGAACTGTTGGAGTTATTAGGGTTTTTACGGTTTCACGGCCAAAATCCCATAGGGTGCAATGCAAAATTGAGGACCCATTTTCAGCAGGACGCCTTGCCTCGAGTTCCTTGACTACCCTTTACTTTTGTAGACATTAATGATCTGCGCATGCGCATAAATTTGCAGCACCAAGAGTGCTTTCCTTTGGCTGCTGTAGGCGTAAAAAGGTTTATTTATTGAATTTTTGGCGCCCTATAGTGCACGTGCTATTCCATTGACCGCATCCCGGATTGTGCAGACATGTTTGTATGGATGGGCTCTACAAACGTTCCAAATTTCAGCTTAATCGGATGAAAAACAGACGAGTTATTAGGGGTCAAAGTTTCAGACATTCCCAACCAACTTTGGACTGCAAGTTTGAGCCTAATGTGACCTTCACCGATCGGGATGAAACTGGTGCCAGACGAAAGGTCTGGACCAATGACTCCCTGGGGCCAAGTGCCCAAAATTTCTTATCGCCCCTTTTTCGAGTTATGGCCCCTGAAAGTTGATATTTTCTAATGTTTGACCCCTAATAACTTACTAACGCAGAGTCCGAATTTTCTGACAAATATTGTTTTATGTACTATGGTACTAGGACAATGTTTGGTGCTAGTTTCAGCTCAATCGGTGAAGGTCACCTTTAGTGACTTTCAATCTCTTTGTTCAGCAGGCGAGACCTAGGGACGCATTTCCAGTCCTTATATCTTTGCTTCTACTGCATGCAGCGCCATACAATTCGGTACGGAAATGTACCTCCCTAAGACCTATAAACCCTATAAAAAGCGCGCCTGTCCGTTGCGAACTGTTGGAGTTATTAGGGTTTTTACGGTTTCACGGCCAAAATCCCATAGGGTGCAATGCAAAATTGAGGACCCATTTTCAGCAGGACGCCTTGCCTCGAGTTCCTTGACTACCCTTTACTTTTGTAGACATTAATGATCTGCGCATGCGCATAAATTTGCAGCACCAAGAGTGCTTTCCTTTGGCTGCTGTAGGCGTAAAAAGGTTTATTTATTGAATTTTTGGCGCCCTATAGTGCACGTGCTATTCCATTGACCGCATCCCGGATTGTGCAGACATGTTTGTATGGATGGGCTCTACAAACGTTCCAAATTTCAGCTTAATCGGATGAAAAACAGACGAGTTATTAGGGGTCAAAGTTTCAGACATTCCCAACCAACTTTGGACTGCAAGTTTGAGCCTAATGTGACCTTCACCGATCGGGATGAAACTGGTGCCAGACGAAAGGTCTGGACCAATGACTCCCTGGGGCCAAGTGCCCAAAATTTCTTATCGCCCCTTTTTCGAGTTATGGCCCCTGAAAGTTGATATTTTCTAATGTTTGACCCCTAATAACTTACTAACGCAGAGTCCGAATTTTCTGACAAATATTGTTTTATGTACTATGGTACTAGGACAATGTTTGGTGCTAGTTTCAGCTCAATCGGTGAAGGTCACCTTTAGTGACTTTCAATCTCTTTGTTCAGCAGGCGAGACCTAGGGACGCATTTCCAGTCCTTATATCTTTGCTTCTACTGCATGCAGCGCCATACAATTCGGTACGGAAATGTACCTCCCTAAGACCTATAAACCCTATAAAAAGCGCGCCTGTCCGTTGCGAACTGTTGGAGTTATTAGGGTTTTTACGGTTTCACGGCCAAAATCCCATAGGGTGCAATGCAAAATTGAGGACCCATTTTCAGCAGGACGCCTTGCCTCGAGTTCCTTGACTACCCTTTACTTTTGTAGACATTAATGATCTGCGCATGCGCATAAATTTGCAGCACCAAGAGTGCTTTCCTTTGGCTGCTGTAGGCGTAAAAAGGTTTATTTATTGAATTTTTGGCGCCCTATAGTGCACGTGCTATTCCATTGACCGCATCCCGGATTATGCAGACATGTTTGTATGGATGGGCTCTACAAACGTTCCAAATTTCAGCTTAATCGGATGAAAAACAGACGAGTTATTAGGGGTCAAAGTTTCAGACATTCCCAACCAACTTTGGACTGCAAGTTTGAGCCTAATGTGACCTTCACCGATCGGGATGAAACTGGTGCCAGACGAAAGGTCTGGACCAATGACTCCCTGGGGCCAAGTGCCCAAAATTTCTTATCGCCCCTTTTTCGAGTTATGGCCCCTGAAAGTTGATATTTTCTAATGTTTGACCCCTAATAACTTACTAACGCAGAGTCCGAATTTTCTGACAAATATTGTTTTATGTACTATGGTACTAGGACAATGTTTGGTGCTAGTTTCAGCTCAATCGGTGAAGGTCACCTTTAGTGACTTTCAATCTCTTTGTTCAGCAGGCGAGACCTAGGGACGCATTTCCAGTCCTTATATCTTTGCTTCTACTGCATGCAGCGCCATACAATTCGGTACGGAAATGTACCTCCCTAAGACCTATAAACCCTATAAAAAGCGCGCCTGTCCGTTGCGAACTGTTGGAGTTATTAGGGTTTTTACGGTTTCACGGCCAAAATCCCATAGGGTGCAATGCAAAATTGAGGACCCATTTTCAGCAGGACGCCTTGCCTCGAGTTCCTTGACTACCCTTTACTTTTGTAGACATTAATGATCTGCGCATGCGCATAAATTTGCAGCACCAAGAGTGCTTTCCTTTGGCTGCTGTAGGCGTAAAAAGGTTTATTTATTGAATTTTTGGCGCCCTATAGTGCACGTGCTATTCCATTGACCGCATCCCGGATTGTGCAGACATGTTTGTATGGATGGGCTCTACAAACGTTCCAAATTTCAGCTTAATCGGATGAAAAACAGACGAGTTATTAGGGGTCAAAGTTTCAGACATTCCCAACCAACTTTGGACTGCAAGTTTGAGCCTAATGTGACCTTCACCGATCGGGATGAAACTGGTGCCAGACGAAAGGTCTGGACCAATGACTCCCTGGGGCCAAGTGCCCAAAATTTCTTATCGCCCCTTTTTCGAGTTATGGCCCCTGAAAGTTGATATTTTCTAATGTTTGACCCCTAATAACTTACTAACGCAGAGTCCGAATTTTCTGACAAATATTGTTTTATGTACTATGGTACTAGGACAATGTTTGGTGCTAGTTTCAGCTCAATCGGTGAAGGTCACCTTTAGTGACTTTCAATCTCTTTGTTCAGCAGGCGAGACCTAGGGACGCATTTCCAGTCCTTATATCTTTGCTTCTACTGCATGCAGCGCCATACAATTCGGTACGGAAATGTACCTCCCTAAGACCTATAAACCCTATAAAAAGCGCGCCTGTCCGTTGCGAACTGTTGGAGTTATTAGGGTTTTTACGGTTTCACGGCCAAAATCCCATAGGGTGCAATGCAAAATTGAGGACCCATTTTCAGCAGGACGCCTTGCCTCGAGTTCCTTGACTACCCTTTACTTTTGTAGACATTAATGATCTGCGCATGCGCATAAATTTGCAGCACCAAGAGTGCTTTCCTTTGGCTGCTGTAGGCGTAAAAAGGTTTATTTATTGAATTTTTGGCGCCCTATAGTGCACGTGCTATTCCATTGACCGCATCCCGGATTGTGCAGACATGTTTGTATGGATGGGCTCTACAAACGTTCCAAATTTCAGCTTAATCGGATGAAAAACAGACGAGTTATTAGGGGTCAAAGTTTCAGACATTCCCAACCAACTTTGGACTGCAAGTTTGAGCCTAATGTGACCTTCACCGATCGGGATGAAACTGGTGCCAGACGAAAGGTCTGGACCAATGACTCCCTGGGGCCAAGTGCCCAAAATTTCTTATCGCCCCTTTTTCGAGTTATGGCCCCTGAAAGTTGATATTTTCTAATGTTTGACCCCTAATAACTTACTAACGCAGAGTCCGAATTTTCTGACAAATATTGTTTTATGTACTATGGTACTAGGACAATGTTTGGTGCTAGTTTCAGCTCAATCGGTGAAGGTCACCTTTAGTGACTTTCAATCTCTTTGTTCAGCAGGCGAGACCTAGGGACGCATTTCCAGTCCTTATATCTTTGCTTCTACTGCATGCAGCGCCATACAATTCGGTACGGAAATGTACCTCCCTAAGACCTATAAACCCTATAAAAAGCGCGCCTGTCCGTTGCGAACTGTTGGAGTTATTAGGGGTTTTACGGTTTCACGGCCAAAATCCCATAGGGTGCAATGCAAAATTGAGGACCCATTTTCAGCAGGACGCCTTGCCTCGAGTTCCTTGACTACCCTTTACTTTTGTAGACATTAATGATCTGCGCATGCGCATAAATTTGCAGCACCAAGAGTGCTTTCCTTTGGCTGCTGTAGGCGTAAAAAGGTTTATTTATTGAATTTTTGGCGCCCTATAGTGCACGTGCTATTCCATTGACCGCATCCCGGATTGTGCAGACATGTTTGTATGGATGGGCTCTACAAACGTTCCAAATTTCAGCTTAATCGGATGAAAAACAGACGAGTTATTAGGGGTCAAAGTTTCAGACATTCCCAACCAACTTTGGACTGCAAGTTTGAGCCTAATGTGACCTTCACCGATCGGGATGAAACTGGTGCCAGACGAAAGGTCTGGACCAATGACTCCCTGGGGCCAAGTGCCCAAAATTTCTTATCGCCCCTTTTTCGAGTTATGGCCCCTGAAAGTTGATATTTTCTAATGTTTGACCCCTAATAACTTACTAACGCAGAGTCCGAATTTTCTGACAAATATTGTTTTATGTACTATGGTACTAGGACAATGTTTGGTGCTAGTTTCAGCTCAATCGGTGAAGGTCACCTTTAGTGACTTTCAATCTCTTTGTTCAGCAGGCGAGACCTAGGGACGCATTTCCAGTCCTTATATCTTTGCTTCTACTGCATGCAGCGCCATACAATTCGGTACGGAAATGTACCTCCCTAAGACCTATAAACCCTATAAAAAGCGCGCCTGTCCGTTGCGAACTGTTGGAGTTATTAGGGTTTTTACGGTTTCACGGCCAAAATCCCATAGGGTGCAATGCAAAATTGAGGACCCATTTTCAGCAGGACGCCTTGCCTCGAGTTCCTTGACTACCCTTTACTTTTGTAGACATTAATGATCTGCGCATGCGCATAAATTTGCAGCACCAAGAGTGCTTTCCTTTGGCTGCTGTAGGCGTAAAAAGGTTTATTTATTGAATTTTTGGCGCCCTATAGTGCACGTGCTATTCCATTGACCGCATCCCGGATTGTGCAGACATGTTTGTATGGATGGGCTCTACAAACGTTCCAAATTTCAGCTTAATCGGATGAAAAACAGACGAGTTATTAGGGGTCAAAGTTTCAGACATTCCCAACCAACTTTGGACTGCAAGTTTGAGCCTAATGTGACCTTCACCGATCGGGATGAAACTGGTGCCAGACGAAAGGTCTGGACCAATGACTCCCTGGGGCCAAGTGCCCAAAATTTCTTATCGCCCCTTTTTCGAGTTATGGCCCCTGAAAGTTGATATTTTCTAATGTTTGACCCCTAATAACTTACTAACGCAGAGTCCGAATTTTCTGACAAATATTGTTTTATGTACTATGGTACTAGGACAATGTTTGGTGCTAGTTTCAGCTCAATCGGTGAAGGTCACCTTTAGTGACTTTCAATCTCTTTGTTCAGCAGGCGAGACCTAGGGACGCATTTCCAGTCCTTATATCTTTGCTTCTACTGCATGCAGCGCCATACAATTCGGTACGGAAATGTACCTCCCTAAGACCTATAAACCCTATAAAAAGCGCGCCTGTCCGTTGCGAACTGTTGGAGTTATTAGGGTTTTTACGGTTTCACGGCCAAAATCCCATAGGGTGCAATGCAAAATTGAGGACCCATTTTCAGCAGGACGCCTTGCCTCGAGTTCCTTGACTACCCTTTACTTTTGTAGACATTAATGATCTGCGCATGCGCATAAATTTGCAGCACCAAGAGTGCTTTCCTTTGGCTGCTGTAGGCGTAAAAAGGTTTATTTATTGAATTTTTGGCGCCCTATAGTGCACGTGCTATTCCATTGACCGCATCCCGGATTGTGCAGACATGTTTGTATGGATGGGCTCTACAAACGTTCCAAATTTCAGCTTAATCGGATGAAAAACAGACGAGTTATTAGGGGTCAAAGTTTCAGACATTCCCAACCAACTTTGGACTGCAAGTTTGAGCCTAATGTGACCTTCACCGATCGGGATGAAACTGGTGCCAGACGAAAGGTCTGGACCAATGACTCCCTGGGGCCAAGTGCCCAAAATTTCTTATCGCCCCTTTTTCGAGTTATGGCCCCTGAAAGTTGATATTTTCTAATGTTTGACCCCTAATAACTTACTAACGCAGAGTCCGAATTTTCTGACAAATATTGTTTTATGTACTATGGTACTAGGACAATGTTTGGTGCTAGTTTCAGCTCAATCGGTGAAGGTCACCTTTAGTGACTTTCAATCTCTTTGTTCAGCAGGCGAGACCTAGGGACGCATTTCCAGTCCTTATATCTTTGCTTCTACTGCATGCAGCGCCATACAATTCGGTACGGAAATGTACCTCCCTAAGACCTATAAACCCTATAAAAAGCGCGCCTGTCCGTTGCGAACTGTTGGAGTTATTAGGGTTTTTACGGTTTCACGGCCAAAATCCCATAGGGTGCAATGCAAAATTGAGGAACCATTTTCAGCAGGACGCCTTGCCTCGAGTTCCTTGACTACCCTTTACTTTTGTAGACATTAATGATCTGCGCATGCGCATAAATTTGCAGCACCAAGAGTGCTTTCCTTTGGCTGCTGTAGGCGTAAAAAGGTTTATTTATTGAATTTTTGGCGCCCTATAGTGCACGTGCTATTCCATTGACCGCATCCCGGATTGTGCAGACATGTTTGTATGGATGGGCTCTACAAACGTTCCAAATTTCAGCTTAATCGGATGAAAAACAGACGAGTTATTAGGGGTCAAAGTTTCAGACATTCCCAACCAACTTTGGACTGCAAGTTTGAGCCTAATGTGACCTTCACCGATCGGGATGAAACTGGTGCCAGACGAAAGGTCTGGACCAATGACTCCCTGGGGCCAAGTGCCCAAAATTTCTTATCGCCCCTTTTTCGAGTTATGGCCCCTGAAAGTTGATATTTTCTAATGTTTGACCCCTAATAACTTACTAACGCAGAGTCCGAATTTTCTGACAAATATTGTTTTATGTACTATGGTACTAGGACAATGTTTGGTGCTAGTTTCAGCTCAATCGGTGAAGGTCACCTTTAGTGACTTTCAATCTCTTTGTTCAGCAGGCGAGACCTAGGGACGCATTTCCAGTCCTTATATCTTTGCTTCTACTGCATGCAGCGCCATACAATTCGGTACGGAAATGTACCTCCCTAAGACCTATAAACCCTATAAAAAGCGCGCCTGTCCGTTGCGAACTGTTGGTGTTATTAGGGTTTTTACGGTTTCACGGCCAAAATCCCATAGGGTGCAATGCAAAATTGAGGACCCATTTTCAGCAGGACGCCTTGCCTCGAGTTCCTTGACTACCCTTTACTTTTGTAGACATTAATGATCTGCGCATGCGCATAAATTTGCAGCACCAAGAGTGCTTTCCTTTGGCTGCTGTAGGCGTAAAAAGGTTTATTTATTGAATTTTTGGCGCCCTATAGTGCACGTGCTATTCCATTGACCGCATCCCGGATTGTGCAGACATGTTTGTATGGATGGGCTCTACAAACGTTCCAAATTTCAGCTTAATCGGATGAAAAACAGACGAGTTATTAGGGGTCAAAGTTTCAGACATTCCCAACCAACTTTGGACTGCAAGTTTGAGCCTAATGTGACCTTCACCGATCGGGATGAAACTGGTGCCAGACGAAAGGTCTGGACCAATGACTCCCTGGGGCCAAGTGCCCAAAATTTCTTATCGCCCCTTTTTCGAGTTATGGCCCCTGAAAGTTGATATTTTCTAATGTTTGACCCCTAATAACTTACTAACGCAGAGTCCGAATTTTCTGACAAATATTGTTTTATGTACTATGGTACTAGGACAATGTTTGGTGCTAGTTTCAGCTCAATCGGTGAAGGTCACCTTTAGTGACTTTCAATCTCTTTGTTCAGCAGGCGAGACCTAGGGACGCATTTCCAGTCCTTATATCTTTGCTTCTACTGCATGCAGCGCCATACAATTCGGTACGGAAATGTACCTCCCTAAGACCTATAAACCCTATAAAAAGCGCGCCTGTCCGTTGCGAACTGTTGGAGTTATTAGGGTTTTTACGGTTTCACGGCCAAAATCCCATAGGGTGCAATGCAAAACTGAGGACCCATTTTCAGCAGGACGCCTTGCCTCGAGTTCCTTGACTACCCTTTACTTTTGTAGACATTAATGATCTGCGCATGCGCATAAATTTGCAGCACCAAGAGTGCTTTCCTTTGGCTGCTGTAGGCGTAAAAAGGTTTATTTATTGAATTTTTGGCGCCCTATAGTGCACGTGCTATTCCATTGACCGCATCCCGGATTGTGCAGACATGTTTGTATGGATGGGCTCTACAAACGTTCCAAATTTCAGCTTAATCGGATGAAAAACAGACGAGTTATTAGGGGTCAAAGTTTCAGACATTCCCAACCAACTTTGGACTGCAAGTTTGAGCCTAATGTGACCTTCACCGATCGGGATGAAACTGGTGCCAGACGAAAGGTCTGGACCAATGACTCCCTGGGGCCAAGTGCCCAAAATTTCTTATCGCCCCTTTTTCGAGTTATGGCCCCTGAAAGTTGATATTTTCTAATGTTTGACCCCTAATAACTTACTAACGCAGAGTCCGAATTTTCTGACAAATATTGTTTTATGTACTATGGTACTAGGACAATGTTTGGTGCTAGTTTCAGCTCAATCGGTGAAGGTCACCTTTAGTGACTTTCAATCTCTTTGTTCAGCAGGCGAGACCTAGGGACGCATTTCCAGTCCTTATATCTTTGCTTCTACTGCATGCAGCGCCATACAATTCGGTACGGAAATGTACCTCCCTAAGACCTATAAACCCTATAAAAAGCGCGCCTGTCCGTTGCGAACTGTTGGAGTTATTAGGGTTTTTACGGTTTCACGGCCAAAATCCCATAGGGTGCAATGCAAAATTGAGGACCCATTTTCAGCAGGACGCCTTGCCTCGAGTTCCTTGACTACCCTTTACTTTTGTAGACATTAATGATCTGCGCATGCGCATAAATTTGCAGCACCAAGAGTGCTTTCCTTTGGCTGCTGTAGGCGTAAAAAGGTTTATTTATTGAATTTTTGGCGCCCTATAGTGCACGTGCTATTCCATTGACCGCATCCCGGATTGTGCAGACATGTTTGTATGGATGGGCTCTACAAACGTTCCAAATTTCAGCTTAATCGGATGAAAAACAGACGAGTTATTAGGGGTCAAAGTTTCAGACATTCCCAACCAACTTTGGACTGCAAGTTTGAGCCTAATGTGACCTTCACCGATCGGGATGAAACTGGTGCCAGACGAAAGGTCTGGACCAATGACTCCCTGGGGCCAAGTGCCCAAAATTTCTTATCGCCCCTTTTTCGAGTTATGGCCCCTGAAAGTTGATATTTTCTAATGTTTGACCCCTAATAACTTACTAACGCAGAGTCCGAATTTTCTGACAAATATTGTTTTATGTACTATGGTACTAGGACAATGTTTGGTGCTAGTTTCAGCTCAATCGGTGAAGGTCACCTTTAGTGACTTTCAATCTCTTTGTTCAGCAGGCGAGACCTAGGGACGCATTTCCAGTCCTTATATCTTTGCTTCTACTGCATGCAGCGCCATACAATTCGGTACGGAAATGTACCTCCCTAAGACCTATAAACCCTATAAAAAGCGCGCCTGTCCGTTGCGAACTGTTGGAGTTATTAGGGTTTTTACGGTTTCACGGCCAAAATCCCATAGGGTGCAATGCAAAATTGAGGACCCATTTTCAGCAGGACGCCTTGCCTCGAGTTCCTTGACTACCCTTTACTTTTGTAGACATTAATGATCTGCGCATGCGCATAAATTTGCAGCACCAAGAGTGCTTTCCTTTGGCTGCTGTAGGCGTAAAAAGGTTTATTTATTGAATTTTTGGCGCCCTATAGTGCACGTGCTATTCCATTGACCGCATCCCGGATTGTGCAGACATGTTTGTATGGATGGGCTCTACAAACGTTCCAAATTTCAGCTTAATCGGATGAAAAACAGACGAGTTATTAGGGGTCAAAGTTTCAGACATTCCCAACCAACTTTGGACTGCAAGTTTGAGCCTAATGTGACCTTCACCGATCGGGATGAAACTGGTGCCAGACGAAAGGTCTGGACCAATGACTCCCTGGGGCCAAGTGCCCAAAATTTCTTATCGCCCCTTTTTCGAGTTATGGCCCCTGAAAGTTGATATTTTCTAATGTTTGACCCCTAATAACTTACTAACGCAGAGTCCGAATTTTCTGACAAATATTGTTTTATGTACTATGGTACTAGGACAATGTTTGGTGCTAGTTTCAGCTCAATCGGTGAAGGTCACCTTTAGTGACTTTCAATCTCTTTGTTCAGCAGGCGAGACCTAGGGACGCATTTCCAGTCCTTATATCTTTGCTTCTACTGCATGCAGCGCCATACAATTCGGTACGGAAATGTACCTCCCTAAGACCTATAAACCCTATAAAAAGCGCGCCTGTCCGTTGCGAACTGTTGGAGTTATTAGGGTTTTTACGGTTTCACGGCCAAAATCCCATAGGGTGCAATGCAAAATTGAGGACCCATTTTCAGCAGGACGCCTTGCCTCGAGTTCCTTGACTACCCTTTACTTTTGTAGACATTAATGATCTGCGCATGCGCATAAATTTGCAGCACCAAGAGTGCTTTCCTTTGGCTGCTGTAGGCGTAAAAAGGTTTATTTATTGAATTTTTGGCGCCCTATAGTGCACGTGCTATTCCATTGACCGCATCCCGGATTGTGCAGACATGTTTGTATGGATGGGCTCTACAAACGTTCCAAATTTCAGCTTAATCGGATGAAAAACAGACGAGTTATTAGGGGTCAAAGTTTCAGACATTCCCAACCAACTTTGGACTGCAAGTTTGAGCCTAATGTGACCTTCACCGATCGGGATGAAACTGGTGCCAGACGAAAGGTCTGGACCAATGACTCCCTGGGGCCAAGTGCCCAAAATTTCTTATCGCCCCTTTTTCGAGTTATGGCCCCTGAAAGTTGATATTTTCTAATGTTTGACCCCTAATAACTTACTAACGCAGAGTCCGAATTTTCTGACAAATATTGTTTTATGTACTATGGTACTAGGACAATGTTTGGTGCTAGTTTCAGCTCAATCGGTGAAGGTCACCTTTAGTGACTTTCAATCTCTTTGTTCAGCAGGCGAGACCTAGGGACGCATTTCCAGTCCTTATATCTTTGCTTCTACTGCATGCAGCGCCATACAATTCGGTACGGAAATGTACCTCCCTAAGACCTATAAACCCTATAAAAAGCGCGCCTGTCCGTTGCGAACTGTTGGAGTTATTAGGGTTTTTACGGTTTCACGGCCAAAATCCCATAGGGTGCAATGCAAAATTGAGGACCCATTTTCAGCAGGACGCCTTGCCTCGAGTTCCTTGACTACCCTTTACTTTTGTAGACATTAATGATCTGCGCATGCGCATAAATTTGCAGCACCAAGAGTGCTTTCCTTTGGCTGCTGTAGGCGTAAAAAGGTTTATTTATTGAATTTTTGGCGCCCTATAGTGCACGTGCTATTCCATTGACCGCATCCCGGATTGTGTAGACATGTTTGTATGGATGGGCTCTACAAACGTTCCAAATTTCAGCTTAATCGGATGAAAAACAGACGAGTTATTAGGGGTCAAAGTTTCAGACATTCCCAACCAACTTTGGACTGCAAGTTTGAGCCTAATGTGACCTTCACCGATCGGGATGAAACTGGTGCCAGACGAAAGGTCTGGACCAATGACTCCCTGGGGCCAAGTGCCCAAAATTTCTTATCGCCCCTTTTTCGAGTTATGGCCCCTGAAAGTTGATATTTTCTAATGTTTGACCCCTAATAACTTACTAACGCAGAGTCCGAATTTTCTGACAAATATTGTTTTATGTACTATGGTACTAGGACAATGTTTGGTGCTAGTTTCAGCTCAATCGGTGAAGGTCACCTTTAGTGACTTTCAATCTCTTTGTTCAGCAGGCGAGACCTAGGGACGCATTTCCAGTCCTTATATCTTTGCTTCTACTGCATGCAGCGCCATACAATTCGGTACGGAAATGTACCTCCCTAAGACCTATAAACCCTATAAAAAGCGCGCCTGTCCGTTGCGAACTGTTGGAGTTATTAGGGTTTTTACGGTTTCACGGCCAAAATCCCATAGGATGCAATGCAAAATTGAGGACCCATTTTCAGCAGGACGCCTTGCCTCGAGTTCCTTGACTACCCTTTACTTTTGTAGACATTAATGATCTGCGCATGCGCATAAATTTGCAGCACCAAGAGTGCTTTCCTTTGGCTGCTGTAGGCGTAAAAAGGTTTATTTATTGAATTTTTGGCGCCCTATAGTGCACGTGCTATTCCATTGACCGCATCCCGGATTGTGCAGACATGTTTGTATGGATGGGCTCTACAAACGTTCCAAATTTCAGCTTAATCGGATGAAAAACAGACGAGTTATTAGGGGTCAAAGTTTCAGACATTCCCAACCAACTTTGGACTGCAAGTTTGAGCCTAATGTGACCTTCACCGATCGGGATGAAACTGGTGCCAGACGAAAGGTCTGGACCAATGACTCCCTGGGGCCAAGTGCCCAAAATTTCTTATCGCCCCTTTTTCGAGTTATGGCCCCTGAAAGTTGATATTTTCTAATGTTTGACCCCTAATAACTTACTAACGCAGAGTCCGAATTTTCTGACAAATATTGTTTTATGTACTATGGTACTAGGACAATGTTTGGTGCTAGTTTCAGCTCAATCGGTGAAGGTCACCTTTAGTGACTTTCAATCTCTTTGTTCAGCAGGCGAGACCTAGGGACGCATTTCCAGTCCTTATATCTTTGCTTCTACTGCATGCAGCGCCATACAATTCGGTACGGAAATGTACCTCCCTAAGACCTATAAACCCTATAAAAAGCGCGCCTGTCCGTTGCGAACTGTTGGAGTTATTAGGGTTTTTACGGTTTCACGGCCAAAATCCCATAGGGTGCAATGCAAAATTGAGGACCCATTTTCAGCAGGACGCCTTGCCTCGAGTTCCTTGACTACCCTTTACTTTTGTAGACATTAATGATCTGCGCATGCGCATAAATTTGCAGCACCAAGAGTGCTTTCCTTTGGCTGCTGTAGGCGTAAAAAGGTTTATTTATTGAATTTTTGGCGCCCTATAGTGCACGTGCTATTCCATTGACCGCATCCCGGATTGTGCAGACATGTTTGTATGGATGGGCTCTACAAACGTTCCAAATTTCAGCTTAATCGGATGAAAAACAGACGAGTTATTAGGGGTCAAAGTTTCAGACATTCCCAACCAACTTTGGACTGCAAGTTTGAGCCTAATGTGACCTTCACCGATCGGGATGAAACTGGTGCCAGACGAAAGGTCTGGACCAATGACTCCCTGGGGCCAAGTGCCCAAAATTTCTTATCGCCCCTTTTTCGAGTTATGGCCCCTGAAAGTTGATATTTTCTAATGTTTGACCCCTAATAACTTACTAACGCAGAGTCCGAATTTTCTGACAAATATTGTTTTATGTACTATGGTACTAGGACAATGTTTGGTGCTAGTTTCAGCTCAATCGGTGAAGGTCACCTTTAGTGACTTTCAATCTCTTTGTTCAGCAGGCGAGACCTAGGGACGCATTTCCAGTCCTTATATCTTTGCTTCTACTGCATGCAGCGCCATACAATTCGGTACGGAAATGTACCTCCCTAAGACCTATAAACCCTATAAAAAGCGCGCCTGTCCGTTGCGAACTGTTGGAGTTATTAGGGTTTTTACGGTTTCACGGCCAAAATCCCATAGGGTGCAATGCAAAATTGAGGACCCATTTTCAGCAGGACGCCTTGCCTCGAGTTCCTTGACTACCCTTTACTTTTGTAGACATTAATGATCTGCGCATGCGCATAAATTTGCAGCACCAAGAGTGCTTTCCTTTGGCTGCTGTAGGCGTAAAAAGGTTTATTTATTGAATTTTTGGCGCCCTATAGTGCACGTGCTATTCCATTGACCGCATCCCGGATTGTGCAGACATGTTTGTTTGGATGGGCTCTACAAACGTTCCAAATTTCAGCTTAATCGGATGAAAAACAGACGAGTTATTAGGGGTCAAAGTTTCAGACATTCCCAACCAACTTTGGACTGCAAGTTTGAGCCTAATGTGACCTTCACCGATCGGGATGAAACTGGTGCCAGACGAAAGGTCTGGACCAATGACTCCCTGGGGCCAAGTGCCCAAAATTTCTTATCGCCCCTTTTTCGAGTTATGGCCCCTGAAAGTTGATATTTTCTAATGTTTGACCCCTAATAACTTACTAACGCAGAGTCCGAATTTTCTGACAAATATTGTTTTATGTACTATGGTACTAGGACAATGTTTGGTGCTAGTTTCAGCTCAATCGGTGAAGGTCACCTTTAGTGACTTTCAATCTCTTTGTTCAGCAGGCGAGACCTAGGGACGCATTTCCAGTCCTTATATCTTTGCTTCTACTGCATGCAGCGCCATACAATTCGGTACGGAAATGTACCTCCCTAAGACCTATAAACCCTATAAAAAGCGCGCCTGTCCGTTGCGAACTGTTGGAGTTATTAGGGTTTTTACGGTTTCACGGCCAAAATCCCATAGGGTGCAATGCAAAATTGAGGACCCATTTTCAGCAGGACGCCTTGCCTCGAGTTCCTTGACTACCCTTTACTTTTGTAGACATTAATGATCTGCGCATGCGCATAAATTTGCAGCACCAAGAGTGCTTTCCTTTGGCTGCTGTAGGCGTAAAAAGGTTTATTTATTGAATTTTTGGCGCCCTATAGTGCACGTGCTATTCCATTGACCGCATCCCGGATTGTGCAGACATGTTTGTATGGATGGGCTCTACAAACGTTCCAAATTTCAGCTTAATCGGATGAAAAACAGACGAGTTATTAGGGGTCAAAGTTTCAGACATTCCCAACCAACTTTGGACTGCAAGTTTGAGCCTAATGTGACCTTCACCGATCGGGATGAAACTGGTGCCAGACGAAAGGTCTGGACCAATGACTCCCTGGGGCCAAGTGCCCAAAATTTCTTATCGCCCCTTTTTCGAGTTATGGCCCCTGAAAGTTGATATTTTCTAATGTTTGACCCCTAATAACTTACTAACGCAGAGTCCGAATTTTCTGACAAATATTGTTTTATGTACTATGGTACTAGGACAATGTTTGGTGCTAGTTTCAGC
Source organism: Anodontia alba (assembly GCA_964016985.1). Taxonomy (NCBI): domain Eukaryota; kingdom Metazoa; phylum Mollusca; class Bivalvia; order Lucinida; family Lucinidae; genus Anodontia; species Anodontia alba. Next base: position 12,570,485 of record OZ024833.1, read on the forward strand.
TCAATCGGTGAAGGTCACCTTTAGTGACTTTCAATCTCTTTGTTCAGCAGGCGAGACCTAGGGACGCATTTCCAGTCCTTATATCTTTGCTTCTACTGCATGCAGCGCCATACAATTCGGTACGGAAATGTACCTCCCTAAGACCTATAAACCCTATAAAAAGCGCGCCTGTCTGTTGCGAACTGTTGGAGTTATTAGGGTTTTTACGGTTTCCCGGCCAAAATCCCATAGGGTGCAATGCAAAATTGAGGACCCATTTTCAGCAGGACGCCTTGCCTCGAGTTCCTTGACTACCCTTTACTTTTGTAGACATTAATGATCTGCGCATGCGCATAAATTTGCAGCACCGAGAGTGCTTTCCTTTGGCTGCTGTAGGCGTAAAAAGGTTTATTTATTGAATTTTTGGCGCCCTATAGTGCACGTGCTATTCCATTGACCGCATCCCGGATTGTGCAGACATGTTTGTATGGATGGGCTCTACAAACGTTCCAAATTTCAGCTTAATCGGATGAAAAACAGACGAGTTATTAGGGGTCAAAGTTTCAGACATTCCCCACCAACTTTGGACTGCAAGTTTGAGCCTAATGTGACCTTCACCGATCGGGATGAAACTGGTGCCAGACGAAAGGTCTGGACCAATGACTCCCTGGGGCCAAGTGCCCAAAATTTCTTATCGCCCCTTTTTCGAGTTATGGCCCCTGAAAGTTGATATTTTCTAATGTTTGACCCCTAATAACTTACTAACGCAGAGTCCGAATTTTCTGACAAATATTGTTTTATGTACTATGGTACTAGGACAATGTTTGGTGCTAGTTTCAGCTCAATCGGTGAAGGTCACCTTTAGTGACTTTCAATCTCTTTGTTCAGCAGGCGAGACCTAGGGACGCATTTCCAGTCCTTATATCTTTGCTTCTACTGCATGCAGCGCCATACAATTTTACACGGAAATGTACCTCCCTAAGACCTATAAACCCTATAAAAAGCGCGCCTGTCTGTTGCGAACTGTTGGAGTTATTAGGGTTTTTACGGTTTCCCGGCCAAAATCCCATAGGGTGCAATGCAAAATTGAGGACCCATTTTCAGCAGGACGCCTTGCCTCGAGTTCCTTGACTACCCTTTACTTTTGTAGACATTAATGATCTGCGCATGCGCATAAATTTGCAGCACCGAGAGTGCTTTCCTTTGGCTGCTGTAGGCGTAAAAAGGTTTATTTATTGAATTTTTGGCGCCCTATAGTGCACGTGCTATTCCATTGACCGCATCCCGGATTGTGCAGACATGTTTGTATGGATGGGCTCTACAAACGTTCCAAATTTCAGCTTAATCGGATGAAAAACAGACGAGTTATTAGGAGTCAAAGTTTCAGACATTCCCCACCAACTTTGGACTGCAAGTTTGAGCCTAATGTGACCTTCACCGATCGGGATGAAACTGGTGCCAGACGAAAGGTCTGGACCAATGACTCCCTGGGGCCAAGTGCCCAAAATTTCTTATCGCCCCTTTTTCGAGTTATGGCCCCTGAAAGTTGATATTTTCTAATGTTTGACCCCTAATAACTTACTAACGCAGAGTCCGAATTTTCTGACAAATATTGTTTTATGTACTATGGTACTAGGACAATGTTTGGTGCTAGTTTCAGCTCAATCGGTGAAGGTCACCTTTAGTGACTTTCAATCTCTTTGTTCAGCAGGCGAGACCTAGGGACGCATTTCCAGTCCTTATATCTTTGCTTCTACTGCATGCAGCGCCATACAATTTTACACGGAAATGTACCTCCCTAAGACCTATAAACCCTATAAAAAGCGCGCCTGTCTGTTGCGAACTGTTGGAGTTATTAGGGTTTTTACGGTTTCCCGGCCAAAATCCCATAGGGTGCAATGCAAAATTGAGGACCCATTTTCAGCAGGACGCCTTGCCTCGAGTTCCTTGACTACCCTTTACTTTTGTAGACATTAATGATCTGCGCATGCGCATAAATTTGCAGCACCGAGAGTGCTTTCCTTTGGCTGCTGTAGGCGTAAAAAACGTTTATTTATTGAATTTTTGGCGCCCTATAGTGCACGTGCTATTCCATTGACCGCATTCCGGATTGTGCAGACATGTTTGTATGGATGGGCTCTACAAACGTTCCAAATTTCAGCTTAATCGGATGAAAAACAGACGAGTTATTAGGGGTCAAAGTTTCAGACATTCCCCACCAACTTTGGACTGCAAGTTTGAGCCTAATGTGACCTTCACCGATCGGGATGAAACTGGTGCCAGACGAAAGGTCTGGACCAATGACTCCCTGGGGCCAAGTGCCCAAAATTTCTTATCGCCCCTTTTTCGAGTTATGGCCCCTGAAAGTTGATATTTTCTAATGTTTGACCCCTAATAACTTACTAACGCAGAGTCCGAATTTTCTGACAAATATTGTTTTATGTACTATGGTACTAGGACAATGTTTGGTGCTAGTTTCAGCTCAATCGGTGAAGGTCACCTTTAGTGACTTTCAATCTCTTTGTTCAGCAGGCGAGACCTAGGGACGCATTTCCAGTCCTTATATCTTTGCTTCTACTGCATGCAGCGCCATACAATTTTACACGGAAATGTACCTCCCTAAGACCTATAAACCCTATAAAAAGCGCGCCTGTCTGTTGCGAACTGTTGGAGTTATTAGGGTTTTTACGGTTTCCCGGCCAAAATCCCATAGGGTGCAATGCAAAATTGAGGACCCATTTTCAGCAGGACGCCTTGCCTCGAGTTCCTTGACTACCCTTTACTTTTGTAGACATTAATGATCTGCGCATGCGCATAAATTTGCAGCACCGAGAGTGCTTTCCTTTGGCTGCTGTAGGCGTAAAAAGGTTTATTTATTGAATTTTTGGCGCCCTATAGTGCACGTGCTATTCCATTGACCGCATCCCGGATTGTGCAGACATGTTTGTATGGATGGGCTCTACAAACGTTCCAAATTTCAGCTTAATCGGATGAAAAACAGACGAGTTATTAGGGGTCAAAGTTTCAGACATTCCCCACCAACTTTGGACTGCAAGTTTGAGCCTAATGTGACCTTCACCGATCGGGATGAAACTGGTGCCAGACGAAAGGTCTGGACCAATGACTCCCTGGGGCCAAGTGCCCAAAATTTCTTATCGCCCCTTTTTCGAGTTATGGCCCCTGAAAGTTGATATTTTCTAATGTTTGACCCCTAATAACTTACTAACGCAGAGTCCGAATTTTCTGACAAATATTGTTTTATGTACTATGGTACTAGGACAATGTTTGGTGCTAGTTTCAGCTCAATCGGTGAAGGTCACCTTTAGTGACTTTCAATCTCTTTGTTCAGCAGGCGAGACCTAGGGACGCATTTCCAGTCCTTATATCTTTGCTTCTACTGCATGCAGCGCCATACAATTTTACACGGAAATGTACCTCCCTAAGACCTATAAACCCTATAAAAAGCGCGCCTGTCTGTTGCGAACTGTTGGAGTTATTAGGGTTTTTACGGTTTCCCGGCCAAAATCCCATAGGGTGCAATGCAAAATTGAGGACCCATTTTCAGCAGGACGCCTTGCCTCGAGTTCCTTGACTACCCTTTACTTTTGTAGACATTAATGATCTGCGCATGCGCATAAATTTGCAGCACCGAGAGTGCTTTCCTTTGGCTGCTGTAGGCGTAAAAAGGTTTATTTATTGAATTTTTGGCGCCCTATAGTGCACGTGCTATTCCATTGACCGCATCCCGGATTGTGCAGACATGTTTGTATGGATGGGCTCTACAAACGTTCCAAATTTCAGCTTAATCGGATGAAAAACAGACGAGTTATTAGGGGTCAAAGTTTCAGACATTCCCCACCAACTTTGGACTGCAAGTTTGAGCCTAATGTGACCTTCACCGATCGGGATGAAACTGGTGCCAGACGAAAGGTCTGGACCAATGACTCCCTGGGGCCAAGTGCCCAAAATTTCTTATCGCCCCTTTTTCGAGTTATGGCCCCTGAAAGTTGATATTTTCTAATGTTTGACCCCTAATAACTTACTAACGCAGAGTCCGAATTTTCTGACAAATATTGTTTTATGTACTATGGTACTAGGACAATGTTTGGTGCTAGTTTCAGCTCAATCGGTGAAGGTCACCTTTAGTGACTTTCAATCTCTTTGTTCAGCAGGCGAGACCTAGGGACGCATTTCCAGTCCTTATATCTTTGCTTCTACTGCATGCAGCGCCATACAATTTTACACGGAAATGTACCTCCCTAAGACCTATAAACCCTATAAAAAGCGCGCCTGTCTGTTGCGAACTGTTGGAGTTATTAGGGTTTTTACGGTTTCCCGGCCAAAATCCCATAGGGTGCAATGCAAAATTGAGGACCCATTTTCAGCAGGACGCCTTGCCTCGAGTTCCTTGACTACCCTTTACTTTTGTAGACATTAATGATCTGCGCATGCGCATAAATTTGCAGCACCGAGAGTGCTTTCCTTTGGCTGCTGTAGGCGTAAAAAGGTTTATTTATTGAATTTTTGGCGCCCTATAGTGCACGTGCTATTCCATTGACCGCATCCCGGATTGTGCAGACATGTTTGTATGGATGGGCTCTACAAACGTTCCAAATTTCAGCTTAATCGGATGAAAAACAGACGAGTTATTAGGGGTCAAAGTTTCAGACATTCCCCACCAACTTTGGACTGCAAGTTTGAGCCTAGTGTGACCTTCACCGATCGGGATGAAACTGGTGCCAGACGAAAGGTCTGGACCAATGACTCCCTGGGGCCAAGTGCCCAAAATTTCTTATCGCCCCTTTTTCGAGTTATGGCCCCTGAAAGTTGATATTTTCTAATGTTTGACCCCTAATAACTTACTAACGCAGAGTCCGAATTTTCTGACAAATATTGTTTTATGTACTATGGTACTAGGACAATGTTTGGTGCTAGTTTCAGCTCAATCGGTGAAGGTCACCTTTAGTGACTTTCAATCTCTTTGTTCAGCAGGCGAGACCTAGGGACGCATTTCCAGTCCTTATATCTTTGCTTCTACTGCATGCAGCGCCATACAATTTTACACGGAAATGTACCTCCCTAAGACCTATGAACCCTATAAAAAGCGCGCCTGTCTGTTGCGAACTGTTGGAGTTATTAGGGTTTTTACGGTTTCCCGGCCAAAATCCCATAGGGTGCAATGCAAAATTGAGGACCCATTTTCAGCAGGACGCCTTGCCTCGAGTTCCTTGACTACCCTTTACTTTTGTAGACATTAATGATCTGCGCATGCGCATAAATTTGCAGCACCGAGAGTGCTTTCCTTTGGCTGCTGTAGGCGTAAAAAGGTTTATTTATTGAATTTTTGGCACCCTATAGTGCACGTGCTATTCCATTGACCGCATCCCGGATTGTGCAGACATGTTTGTATGGATGGGCTCTACAAACGTTCCAAATTTCAGCTTAATCGGATGAAAAACAGACGAGTTATTAGGGGTCAAAGTTTCAGACATTCCCCACCAACTTTGGACTGCAAGTTTGAGCCTAATGTGACCTTCACCGATCGGGATGAAACTGGTGCCAGACGAAAGGTCTGGACCAATGACTCCCTGGGGCCAAGTGCCCAAAATTTCTTATCGCCCCTTTTTCGAGTTATGGCCCCTGAAAGTTGATATTTTCTAATGTTTGACCCCTAATAACTTACTAACGCAGAGTCCGAATTTTCTGACAAATATTGTTTTATGTACTATGGTACTAGGACAATGTTTGGTGCTAGTTTCAGCTCAATCGGTGAAGGTCACCTTTAGTGACTTTCAATCTCTTTGTTCAGCAGGCGAGACCTAGGGACGCATTTCCAGTCCTTATATCTTTGCTTCTACTGCATGCAGCGCCATACAATTTTACACGGAAATGTACCTCCCTAAGACCTATAAACCCTATAAAAAGCGCGCCTGTCTGTTGCGAACTGTTGGAGTTATTAGGGTTTTTACGGTTTCCCGGCCAAAATCCCATAGGGTGCAATGCAAAATTGAGGACCCATTTTCAGCAGGACGCCTTGCCTCGAGTTCCTTGACTACCCTTTACTTTTGTAGACATTAATGATCTGCGCATGCGCATAAATTTGCAGCACCGAGAGTGCTTTCCTTTGGCTGCTGTAGGCGTAAAAAGGTTTATTTATTGAATTTTTGGCGCCCTATAGTGCACGTGCTATTCCATTGACCGCATCCCGGATTGTGCAGACATGTTTGTATGGATGGGCTCTACAAACGTTCCAAATTTCAGCTTAATCGGATGAAAAACAGACGAGTTATTAGGGGTCAAAGTTTCAGACATTCCCCACCAACTTTGGACTGCAAGTTTGAGCCTAATGTGACCTTCACCGATCGGGATGAAACTGGTGCCAGACGAAAGGTCTGGACCAATGACTCCCTGGGGCCAAGTGCCCAAAATTTCTTATCGCCCCTTTTTCGAGTTATGGCCCCTGAAAGTTGATATTTTCTAATGTTTGACCCCTAATAACTTACTAACGCAGAGTCCGAATTTTCTGACAAATATTGTTTTATGTACTATGGTACTAGGACAATGTTTGGTGCTAGTTTCAGCTCAATCGGTGAAGGTCACCTTTAGTGACTTTCAATCTCTTTGTTCAGCAGGCGAGACCTAGGGACGCATTTCCAGTCCTTATATCTTTGCTTCTACTGCATGCAGCGCCATACAATTTTACACGGAAATGTACCTCCCTAAGACCTATAAACCCTATAAAAAGCGCGCCTGTCTGTTGCGAACTGTTGGAGTTATTAGGGTTTTTACGGTTTCCCGGCCAAAATCCCATAGGGTGCAATGCAAAATTGAGGACCCATTTTCAGCAGGACGCCTTGCCTCGAGTTCCTTGACTACCCTTTACTTTTGTAGACATTAATGATCTGCGCATGCGCATAAATTTGCAGCACCGAGAGTGCTTTCCTTTGGCTGCTGTAGGCGTAAAAAGGTTTATTTATTGAATTTTTGGCGCCCTATAGTGCACGTGCTATTCCATTGACCGCATCCCGGATTGTGCAGACATGTTTGTATGGATGGGCTCTACAAACGTTCCAAATTTCAGCTTAATCGGATGAAAAACAGACGAGTTATTAGGGGTCAAAGTTTCAGACATTCCCCACCAACTTTGGACTGCAAGTTTGAGCCTAATGTGACCTTCACCGATCGGGATGAAACTGGTGCCAGACGAAAGGTCTGGACCAATGACTCCCTGGGGCCAAGTGCCCAAAATTTCTTATCGCCCCTTTTTCGAGTTATGGCCCCTGAAAGTTGATATTTTCTAATGTTTGACCCCTAATAACTTACTAACGCAGAGTCCGAATTTTCTGACAAATATTGTTTTATGTACTATGGTACTAGGACAATGTTTGGTGCTAGTTTCAGCTCAATCGGTGAAGGTCACCTTTAGTGACTTTCAATCTCTTTGTTCAGCAGGCGAGACCTAGGGACGCATTTCCAGTCCTTATATCTTTGCTTCTACTGCATGCAGCGCCATACAATTTTACACGGAAATGTACCTCCCTAAGACCTATAAACCCTATAAAAAGCGCGCCTGTCTGTTGCGAACTGTTGGAGTTATTAGGGTTTTTACGGTTTCCCGGCCAAAATCCCATAGGGTGCAATGCAAAATTGAGGACCCATTTTCAGCAGGACGCCTTGCCTCGAGTTCCTTGACTACCCTTTACTTTTGTAGACATTAATGATCTGCGCATGCGCATAAATTTGCAGCACCGAGAGTGCTTTCCTTTGGCTGCTGTAGGCGTAAAAAGGTTTATTTATTGAATTTTTGGCGCCCTATAGTGCACGTGCTATTCCATTGACCGCATCCCGGATTGTGCAGACATGTTTGTATGGATGGGCTCTACAAACGTTCCAAATTTCAGCTTAATCGGATGAAAAACAGACGAGTTATTAGGGGTCAAAGTTTCAGACATTCCCCACCAACTTTGGACTGCTTTGAGCCTAATGTGACCTTCACCGATCGGGATGAAACTGGTGCCAGACGAAAGGTCTGGACCAATGACTCCCTGGGGCCAAGTGCCCAAAATTTCTTATCGCCCCTTTTTCGAGTTATGGCCCCTGAAAGTTGATATTTTCTAATGTTTGACCCCTAATAACTTACTAACGCAGAGTCCGAATTTTCTGACAAATATTGTTTTATGTACTATGGTACTAGGACAATGTTTGGTGCTAGTTTCAGCTCAATCGGTGAAGGTCACCTTTAGTGACTTTCAATCTCTTTGTTCAGCAGGCGAGACCTAGGGACGCATTTCCAGTCCTTATATCTTTGCTTCTACTGCATGCAGCGCCATACAATTCGGTACGGAAATGTACCTCCCTAAGACCTATAAACCCTATAAAAAGCGCGCCTGTCCGTTGCGAACTGTTGGAGTTATTAGGGTTTTTACGGTTTCACGGCCAAAATCCCATAGGGTGCAATGCAAAATTGAGGACCCATTTTCAGCAGGACGCCTTGCCTCGAGTTCCTTGACTACCCTTTACTTTTGTAGACATTAATGATCTGCGCATGCGCATAAATTTGCAGCACCAAGAGTGCTTTCCTTTGGCTGCTGTAGGCGTAAAAAGGTTTATTTATTGAATTTTTGGCGCCCTATAGTGCACGTGCTATTCCATTGACCGCATCCCGGATTGTGCAGACATGTTTGTATGGATGGGCTCTACAAACGTTCCAAATTTCAGCTTAATCGGATGAAAAACAGACGAGTTATTAGGGGTCAAAGTTTCAGACATTCCCAACCAACTTTGGACTGCAAGTTTGAGCCTAATGTGACCTTCACCGATCGGGATGAAACTGGTGCCAGACGAAAGGTCTGGACCAATGACTCCCTGGGGCCAAGTGCCCAAAATTTCTTATCGCCCCTTTTTCGAGTTATGGCCCCTGAAAGTTGATATTTTCTAATGTTTGACCCCTAATAACTTACTAACGCAGAGTCCGAATTTTCTGACAAATATTGTTTTATGTACTATGGTACTAGGACAATGTTTGGTGCTAGTTTCAGCTCAATCGGTGAAGGTCACCTTTAGTGACTTTCAATCTCTTTGTTCAGCAGGCGAGACCTAGGGACGCATTTCCAGTCCTTATATCTTTGCTTCTACTGCATGCAGCGCCATACAATTCGGTACGGAAATGTACCTCCCTAAGACCTATAAACCCTATAAAAAGCGCGCCTGTCCGTTGCGAACTGTTGGAGTTATTAGGGTTTTTACGGTTTCACGGCCAAAATCCCATAGGGTGCAATGCAAAATTGAGGACCCATTTTCAGCAGGACGCCTTGCCTCGAGTTCCTTGACTACCCTTTACTTTTGTAGACATTAATGATCTGCGCATGCGCATAAATTTGCAGCACCAAGAGTGCTTTCCTTTGGCTGCTGTAGGCGTAAAAAGGTTTATTTATTGAATTTTTGGCGCCCTATAGTGCACGTGCTATTCCATTGACCGCATCCCGGATTGTGCAGACATGTTTGTATGGATGGGCTCTACAAACGTTCCAAATTTCAGCTTAATCGGATGAAAAACAGACGAGTTATTAGGGGTCAAAGTTTCAGACATTCCCAACCAACTTTGGACTGCAAGTTTGAGCCTAATGTGACCTTCACCGATCGGGATGAAACTGGTGCCAGACGAAAGGTCTGGACCAATGACTCCCTGGGGCCAAGTGCCCAAAATTTCTTATCGCCCCTTTTTCGAGTTATGGCCCCTGAAAGTTGATATTTTCTAATGTTTGACCCCTAATAACTTACTAACGCAGAGTCCGAATTTTCTGACAAATATTGTTTTATGTACTATGGTACTAGGACAATGTTTGGTGCTAGTTTCAGCTCAATCGGTGAAGGTCACCTTTAGTGACTTTCAATCTCTTTGTTCAGCAGGCGAGACCTAGGGACGCATTTCCAGTCCTTATATCTTTGCTTCTACTGCATGCAGCGCCATACAATTCGGTACGGAAATGTACCTCCCTAAGACCTATAAACCCTATAAAAAGCGCGCCTGTCCGTTGCGAACTGTTGGAGTAATTAGGGTTTTTACGGTTTCACGGCCAAAATCCCATAGGGTGCAATGCAAAATTGAGGACCCATTTTCAGCAGGACGCCTTGCCTCGAGTTCCTTGACTACCCTTTACTTTTGTAGACATTAATGATCTGCGCATGCGCATAAATTTGCAGCACCAAGAGTGCTTTCCTTTGGCTGCTGTAGGCGTAAAAAGGTTTATTTATTGAATTTTTGGCGCCCTATAGTGCACGTGCTATTCCATTGACCGCATCCCGGATTGTGCAGACATGTTTGTATGGATGGGCTCTACAAACGTTCCAAATTTCAGCTTAATCGGATGAAAAACAGACGAGTTATTAGGGGTCAAAGTTTCAGACATTCCCAACCAACTTTGGACTGCAAGTTTGAGCCTAATGTGACCTTCACCGATCGGGATGAAACTGGTGCCAGACGAAAGGTCTGGACCAATGACTCCCTGGGGCCAAGTGCCCAAAATTTCTTATCGCCCCTTTTTCGAGTTATGGCCCCTGAAAGTTGATATTTTCTAATGTTTGACCCCTAATAACTTACTAACGCAGAGTCCGAATTTTCTGACAAATATTGTTTTATGTACTATGGTACTAGGACAATGTTTGGTGCTAGTTTCAGCTCAATCGGTGAAGGTCACCTTTAGTGACTTTCAATCTCTTTGTTCAGCAGGCGAGACCTAGGGACGCATTTCCAGTCCTTATATCTTTGCTTCTACTGCATGCAGCGCCATACAATTCGGTACGGAAATGTACCTCCCTAAGACCTATAAACCCTATAAAAAGCGCGCCTGTCCGTTGCGAACTGTTGGAGTTATTAGGGTTTTTACGGTTTCACGGCCAAAATCCCATAGGGTGCAATGCAAAATTGAGGACCCATTTTCAGCAGGACGCCTTGCCTCGAGTTCCTTGACTACCCTTTACTTTTGTAGACATTAATGATCTGCGCATGCGCATAAATTTGCAGCACCAAGAGTGCTTTCCTTTGGCTGCTGTAGGCGTAAAAAGGTTTATTTATTGAATTTTTGGCGCCCTATAGTGCACGTGCTATTCCATTGACCGCATCCCGGATTGTGCAGACATGTTTGTATGGATGGGCTCTACAAACGTTCCAAATTTCAGCTTAATCGGATGAAAAACAGACGAGTTATTAGGGGTCAAAGTTTCAGACATTCCCAACCAACTTTGGACTGCAAGTTTGAGCCTAATGTGACCTTCACCGATCGGGATGAAACTGGTGCCAGACGAAAGGTCTGGACCAATGACTCCCTGGGGCCAAGTGCCCAAAATTTCTTATCGCCCCTTTTTCGAGTTATGGCCCCTGAAAGTTGATATTTTCTAATGTTTGACCCCTAATAACTTACTAACGCAGAGTCCGAATTTTCAAACAAATATTGTTTTATGTACTATGGTACTAGGACAATGTTTGGTGCTAGTTTCAGCTCAATCGGTGAAGGTCACCTTTAGTGACTTTCAATCTCTTTGTTCAGCAGGCGAGACCTAGGGACGCATTTCCAGTCCTTATATCTTTGCTTCTACTGCATGCAGCGCCATACAATTCGGTACGGAAATGTACCTCCCTAAGACCTATAAACCCTATAAAAAGCGCGCCTGTCCGTTGCGAACTGTTGGAGTTATTAGGGTTTTTACGGTTTCACGGCCAAAATCCCATAGGGTGCAATGCAAAATTGAGGACCCATTTTCAGCAGGACGCCTTGCCTCGAGTTCCTTGACTACCCTTTACTTTTGTAGACATTAATGATCTGCGCATGCGCATAAATTTGCAGCACCAAGAGTGCTTTCCTTTGGCTGCTGTAGGCGTAAAAAGGTTTATTTATTGAATTTTTGGCGCCCTATAGTGCACGTGCTATTCCATTGACCGCATCCCGGATTGTGCAGACATGTTTGTATGGATGGGCTCTACAAACGTTCCAAATTTCAGCTTAATCGGATGAAAAACAGACGAGTTATTAGGGGTCAAAGTTTCAGACATTCCCAACCAACTTTGGACTGCAAGTTTGAGCCTAATGTGACCTTCACCGATCGGGATGAAACTGGTGCCAGACGAAAGGTCTGGACCAATGACTCCCTGGGGCCAAGTGCCCAAAATTTCTTATCGCCCCTTTTTCGAGTTATGGCCCCTGAAAGTTGATATTTTCTAATGTTTGACCCCTAATAACTTACTAACGCAGAGTCCGAATTTTCTGACAAATATTGTTTTATGTACTATGGTACTAGGACAATGTTTGGTGCTAGTTTCAGCTCAATCGGTGAAGGTCACCTTTAGTGACTTTCAATCTCTTTGTTCAGCAGGCGAGACCTAGGGACGCATTTCCAGTCCTTATATCTTTGCTTCTACTGCATGCAGCGCCATACAATTCGGTACGGAAATGTACCTCCCTAAGACCTATAAACCCTATAAAAAGCGCGCCTGTCCGTTGCGAACTGTTGGAGTTATTAGGGTTTTTACGGTTTCACGGCCAAAATCCCATAGGGTGCAATGCAAAATTGAGGACCCATTTTCAGCAGGACGCCTTGCCTCGAGTTCCTTGACTACCCTTTACTTTTGTAGACATTAATGATCTGCGCATGCGCATAAATTTGCAGCACCAAGAGTGCTTTCCTTTGGCTGCTGTAGGCGTATAAAGGTTTATTTATTGAATTTTTGGCGCCCTATAGTGCACGTGCTATTCCATTGACCGCATCCCGGATTGTGCAGACATGTTTGTATGGATGGGCTCTACAAACGTTCCAAATTTCAGCTTAATCGGATGAAAAACAGACGAGTTATTAGGGGTCAAAGTTTCAGACATTCCCAACCAACTTTGGACTGCAAGTTTGAGCCTAATGTGACCTTCACCGATCGGGATGAAACTGGTGCCAGACGAAAGGTCTGGACCAATGACTCCCTGGGGCCAAGTGCCCAAAATTTCTTATCGCCCCTTTTTCGAGTTATGGCCCCTGAAAGTTGATATTTTCTAATGTTTGACCCCTAATAACTTACTAACGCAGAGTCCGAATTTTCTGACAAATATTGTTTTATGTACTATGGTACTAGGACAATGTTTGGTGCTAGTTTCAGCTCAATCGGTGAAGGTCACCTTTAGTGACTTTCAATCTCTTTGTTCAGCAGGCGAGACCTAGGGACGCATTTCCAGTCCTTATATCTTTGCTTCTACTGCATGCAGCGCCATACAATTCGGTACGGAAATGTACCTCCCTAAGACCTATAAACCCTATAAAAAGCGCGCCTGTCCGTTGCGAACTGTTGGAGTTATTAGGGTTTTTACGGTTTCACGGCCAAAATCCCATAGGGTGCAATGCAAAATTGAGGACCCATTTTCAGCAGGACGCCTTGCCTCGAGTTCCTTGACTACCCTTTACTTTTGTAGACATTAATGATCTGCGCATGCGCATAAATTTGCAGCACCAAGAGTGCTTTCCTTTGGCTGCTGTAGGCGTAAAAAGGTTTATTTATTGAATTTTTGGCGCCCTATAGTGCACGTGCTATTCCATTGACCGCATCCCGGATTGTGCAGACATGTTTGTATGGATGGGCTCTACAAACGTTCCAAATTTCAGCTTAATCGGATGAAAAACAGACGAGTTATTAGGGGTCAAAGTTTCAGACATTCCCAACCAACTTTGGACTGCAAGTTTGAGCCTAATGTGACCTTCACCGATCGGGATGAAACTGGTGCCAGACGAAAGGTCTGGACCAATGACTCCCTGGGGCCAAGTGCCCAAAATTTCTTATCGCCCCTTTTTCGAGTTATGGCCCCTGAAAGTTGATATTTTCTAATGTTTGACCCCTAATAACTTACTAACGCAGAGTCCGAATTTTCTGACAAATATTGTTTTATGTACTATGGTACTAGGACAATGTTTGGTGCTAGTTTCAGCTCAATCGGTGAAGGTCACCTTTAGTGACTTTCAATCTCTTTGTTCAGCAGGCGAGACCTAGGGACGCATTTCCAGTCCTTATATCTTTGCTTCTACTGCATGCAGCGCCATACAATTCGGTACGGAAATGTACCTCCCTAAGACCTATAAACCCTATAAAAAGCGCGCCTGTCCGTTGCGAACTGTTGGAGTTATTAGGGTTTTTACGGTTTCACGGCCAAAATCCCATAGGGTGCAATGCAAAATTGAGGACCCATTTTCAGCAGGACGCCTTGCCTCGAGTTCCTTGACTACCCTTTACTTTTGTAGACATTAATGATCTGCGCATGCGCATAAATTTGCAGCACCAAGAGTGCTTTCCTTTGGCTGCTGTAGGCGTAAAAAGGTTTATTTATTGAATTTTTGGCGCCCTATAGTGCACGTGCTATTCCATTGACCGCATCCCGGATTGTGCAGACATGTTTGTATGGATGGGCTCTACAAACGTTCCAAATTTCAGCTTAATCGGATGAAAAACAGACGAGTTATTAGGGGTCAAAGTTTCAGACATTCCCAACCAACTTTGGACTGCAAGTTTGAGCCTAATGTGACCTTCACCGATCGGGATGAAACTGGTGCCAGACGAAAGGTCTGGACCAATGACTCCCTGGGGCCAAGTGCCCAAAATTTCTTATCGCCCCTTTTTCGAGTTATGGCCCCTGAAAGTTGATATTTTCTAATGTTTGACCCCTAATAACTTACTAACGCAGAGTCCGAATTTTCTGACAAATATTGTTTTATGTACTATGGTACTAGGACAATGTTTGGTGCTAGTTTCAGCTCAATCGGTGAAGGTCACCTTTAGTGACTTTCAATCTCTTTGTTCAGCAGGCGAGACCTAGGGACGCATTTCCAGTCCTTATATCTTTGCTTCTACTGCATGCAGCGCCATACAATTCGGTACGGAAATGTACCTCCCTAAGACCTATAAACCCTATAAAAAGCGCGCCTGTCCGTTGCGAACTGTTGGAGTAATTAGGGTTTTTACGGTTTCACGGCCAAAATCCCATAGGGTGCAATGCAAAATTGAGGACCCATTTTCAGCAGGACGCCTTGCCTCGAGTTCCTTGACTACCCTTTACTTTTGTAGACATTAATGATCTGCGCATGCGCATAAATTTGCAGCACCAAGAGTGCTTTCCTTTGGCTGCTGTAGGCGTAAAAAGGTTTATTTATTGAATTTTTGGCGCCCTATAGTGCACGTGCTATTCCATTGACCGCATCCCGGATTGTGCAGACATGTTTGTATGGATGGGCTCTACAAACGTTCCAAATTTCAGCTTAATCGGATGAAAAACAGACGAGTTATTAGGGGTCAAAGTTTCAGACATTCCCAACCAACTTTGGACTGCAAGTTTGAGCCTAATGTGACCTTCACCGATCGGGATGAAACTGGTGCCAGACGAAAGGTCTGGACCAATGACTCCCTGGGGCCAAGTGCCCAAAATTTCTTATCGCCCCTTTTTCGAGTTATGGCCCCTGAAAGTTGATATTTTCTAATGTTTGACCCCTAATAACTTACTAACGCAGAGTCCGAATTTTCAAACAAATATTGTTTTATGTACTATGGTACTAGGACAATGTTTGGTGCTAGTTTCAGCTCAATCGGTGAAGGTCACCTTTAGTGACTTTCAATCTCTTTGTTCAGCAGGCGAGACCTAGGGACGCATTTCCAGTCCTTATATCTTTGCTTCTACTGCATGCAGCGCCATACAATTCGGTACGGAAATGTACCTCCCTAAGACCTATAAACCCTATAAAAAGCGCGCCTGTCCGTTGCGAACTGTTGGAGTTATTAGGGTTTTTACGGTTTCACGGCCAAAATCCCATAGGGTGCAATGCAAAATTGAGGACCCATTTTCAGCAGGACGCCTTGCCTCGAGTTCCTTGACTACCCTTTACTTTTGTAGACATTAATGATCTGCGCATGCGCATAAATTTGCAGCACCAAGAGTGCTTTCCTTTGGCTGCTGTAGGCGTAAAAAGGTTTATTTATTGAATTTTTGGCGCCCTATAGTGCACGTGCTATTCCATTGACCGCATCCCGGATTGTGCAGACATGTTTGTATGGATGGGCTCTACAAACGTTCCAAATTTCAGCTTAATCGGATGAAAAACAGACGAGTTATTAGGGGTCAAAGTTTCAGACATTCCCAACCAACTTTGGACTGCAAGTTTGAGCCTAATGTGACCTTCACCGATCGGGATGAAACTGGTGCCAGACGAAAGGTCTGGACCAATGACTCCCTGGGGCCAAGTGCCCAAAATTTCTTATCGCCCCTTTTTCGAGTTATGGCCCCTGAAAGTTGATATTTTCTAATGTTTGACCCCTAATAACTTACTAACGCAGAGTCCGAATTTTCTGACAAATATTGTTTTATGTACTATGGTACTAGGACAATGTTTGGTGCTAGTTTCAGCTCAATCGGTGAAGGTCACCTTTAGTGACTTTCAATCTCTTTGTTCAGCAGGCGAGACCTAGGGACG
Organism: Anodontia alba; assembly: GCA_964016985.1. Taxonomy (NCBI): domain Eukaryota; kingdom Metazoa; phylum Mollusca; class Bivalvia; order Lucinida; family Lucinidae; genus Anodontia; species Anodontia alba. The sequence goes on from OZ024833.1 coordinate 12,586,949, forward strand.
CATTTCCAGTCCTTATATCTTTGCTTCTACTGCATGCAGCGCCATACAATTCGGTACGGAAATGTACCTCCCTAAGACCTATAAACCCTATAAAAAGCGCGCCTGTCCGTTGCGAACTGTTGGAGTTATTAGGGTTTTTACGGTTTCACGGCCAAAATCCCATAGGGTGCAATGCAAAATTGAGGACCCATTTTCAGCAGGACGCCTTGCCTCGAGTTCCTTGACTACCCTTTACTTTTGTAGACATTAATGATCTGCGCATGCGCATAAATTTGCAGCACCAAGAGTGCTTTCCTTTGGCTGCTGTAGGCGTAAAAAGGTTTATTTATTGAATTTTTGGCGCCCTATAGTGCACGTGCTATTCCATTGACCGCATCCCGGATTATGCAGACATGTTTGTATGGATGGGCTCTACAAACGTTCCAAATTTCAGCTTAATCGGATGAAAAACAGACGAGTTATTAGGGGTCAAAGTTTCAGACATTCCCAACCAACTTTGGACTGCAAGTTTGAGCCTAATGTGACCTTCACCGATCGGGATGAAACTGGTGCCAGACGAAAGGTCTGGACCAATGACTCCCTGGGGCCAAGTGCCCAAAATTTCTTATCGCCCCTTTTTCGAGTTATGGCCCCTGAAAGTTGATATTTTCTAATGTTTGACCCCTAATAACTTACTAACGCAGAGTCCGAATTTTCTGACAAATATTGTTTTATGTACTATGGTACTAGGACAATGTTTGGTGCTAGTTTCAGCTCAATCGGTGAAGGTCACCTTTAGTTACTTTCAATCTCTTTGTTCAGCAGGCGAGACCTAGGGACGCATTTCCAGTCCTTATATCTTTGCTTCTACTGCATGCAGCGCCATACAATTCGGTACGGAAATGTACCTCCCTAAGACCTATAAACCCTATAAAAAGCGCGCCTGTCCGTTGCGAACTGTTGGAGTTATTAGGGTTTTTACGGTTTCACGGCCAAAATCCCATAGGGTGCAATGCAAAATTGAGGACCCATTTTCAGCAGGACGCCTTGCCTCGAGTTCCTTGACTACCCTTTACTTTTGTAGACATTAATGATCTGCGCATGCGCATAAATTTGCAGCACCAAGAGTGCTTTCCTTTGGCTGCTGTAGGCGTAAAAAGGTTTATTTATTGAATTTTTGGCGCCCTATAGTGCACGTGCTATTCCATTGACCGCATCCCGGATTGTGCAGACATGTTTGTATGGATGGGCTCTACAAACGTTCCAAATTTCAGCTTAATCGGATGAAAAACAGACGAGTTATTAGGGGTCAAAGTTTCAGACATTCCCAACCAACTTTGGACTGCAAGTTTGAGCCTAATGTGACCTTCACCGATCGGGATGAAACTGGTGCCAGACGAAAGGTCTGGACCAATGACTCCCTGGGGCCAAGTGCCCAAAATTTCTTATCGCCCCTTTTTCGAGTTATGGCCCCTGAAAGTTGATATTTTCTAATGTTTGACCCCTAATAACTTACTAACGCAGAGTCCGAATTTTCTGACAAATATTGTTTTATGTACTATGGTACTAGGACAATGTTTGGTGCTAGTTTCAGCTCAATCGGTGAAGGTCACCTTTAGTGACTTTCAATCTCTTTGTTCAGCAGGCGAGACCTAGGGACGCATTTCCAGTCCTTATATCTTTGCTTCTACTGCATGCAGCGCCATACAATTCGGTACGGAAATGTACCTCCCTAAGACCTATAAACCCTATAAAAAGCGCGCCTGTCCGTTGCGAACTGTTGGAGTTATTAGGGTTTTTACGGTTTCACGGCCAAAATCCCATAGGGTGCAATGCAAAATTGAGGACCCATTTTCAGCAGGACGCCTTGCCTCGAGTTCCTTGACTACCCTTTACTTTTGTAGACATTAATGATCTGCGCATGCGCATAAATTTGCAGCACCAAGAGTGCTTTCCTTTGGCTGCTGTAGGCGTAAAAAGGTTTATTTATTGAATTTTTGGCGCCCTATAGTGCACGTGCTATTCCATTGACCGCATCCCGGATTGTGCAGACATGTTTGTATGGATGGGCTCTACAAACGTTCCAAATTTCAGCTTAATCGGATGAAAAACAGACGAGTTATTAGGGGTCAAAGTTTCAGACATTCCCAACCAACTTTGGACTGCAAGTTTGAGCCTAATGTGACCTTCACCGATCGGGATGAAACTGGTGCCAGACGAAAGGTCTGGACCAATGACTCCCTGGGGCCAAGTGCCCAAAATTTCTTATCGCCCCTTTTTCGAGTTATGGCCCCTGAAAGTTGATATTTTCTAATGTTTGACCCCTAATAACTTACTAACGCAGAGTCCGAATTTTCTGACAAATATTGTTTTATGTACTATGGTACTAGGACAATGTTTGGTGCTAGTTTCAGCTCAATCGGTGAAGGTCACCTTTAGTGACTTTCAATCTCTTTGTTCAGCAGGCGAGACCTAGGGACGCATTTCCAGTCCTTATATCTTTGCTTCTACTGCATGCAGCGCCATACAATTCGGTACGGAAATGTACCTCCCTAAGACCTATAAACCCTATAAAAAGCGCGCCTGTCCGTTGCGAACTGTTGGAGTTATTAGGGTTTTTACGGTTTCACGGCCAAAATCCCATAGGGTGCAATGCAAAATTGAGGACCCATTTTCAGCAGGACGCCTTGCCTCGAGTTCCTTGGCTACCCTTTACTTTTGTAGACATTAATGATCTGCGCATGCGCATAAATTTGCAGCACCAAGAGTGCTTTCCTTTGGCTGCTGTAGGCGTAAAAAGGTTTATTTATTGAATTTTTGGCGCCCTATAGTGCACGTGCTATTCCATTGACCGCATCCCGGATTGTGCAGACATGTTTGTATGGATGGGCTCTACAAACGTTCCAAATTTCAGCTTAATCGGATGAAAAACAGACGAGTTATTAGGGGTCAAAGTTTCAGACATTCCCAACCAACTTTGGACTGCAAGTTTGAGCCTAATGTGACCTTCACCGATCGGGATGAAACTGGTGCCAGACGAAAGGTCTGGACCAATGACTCCCTGGGGCCAAGTGCCCAAAATTTCTTATCGCCCCTTTTTCGAGTTATGGCCCCTGAAAGTTGATATTTTCTAATGTTTGACCCCTAATAACTTACTAACGCAGAGTCCGAATTTTCTGACAAATATTGTTTTATGTACTATGGTACTAGGACAATGTTTGGTGCTAGTTTCAGCTCAATCGGTGAAGGTCACCTTTAGTGACTTTCAATCTCTTTGTTCAGCAGGCGAGACCTAGGGACGCATTTCCAGTCCTTATATCTTTGCTTCTACTGCATGCAGCGCCATACAATTCGGTACGGAAATGTACCTCCCTAAGACCTATAAACCCTATAAAAAGCGCGCCTGTCCGTTGCGAACTGTTGGAGTTATTAGGGTTTTTACGGTTTCACGGCCAAAATCCCATAGGGTGCAATGCAAAATTGAGGACCCATTTTCAGCAGGACGCCTTGCCTCGAGTTCCTTGACTACCCTTTACTTTTGTAGACATTAATGATCTGCGCATGCGCATAAATTTGCAGCACCAAGAGTGCTTTCCTTTGGCTGCTGTAGGCGTAAAAAGGTTTATTTATTGAATTTTTGGCGCCCTATAGTGCACGTGCTATTCCATTGACCGCATCCCGGATTGTGCAGACATGTTTGTATGGATGGGCTCTACAAACGTTCCAAATTTCAGCTTAATCGGATGAAAAACAGACGAGTTATTAGGGGTCAAAGTTTCAGACATTCCCAACCAACTTTGGACTGCAAGTTTGAGCCTAATGTGACCTTCACCGATCGGGATGAAACTGGTGCCAGACGAAAGGTCTGGACCAATGACTCCCTGGGGCCAAGTGCCCAAAATTTCTTATCGCCCCTTTTTCGAGTTATGGCCCCTGAAAGTTGATATTTTCTAATGTTTGACCCCTAATAACTTACTAACGCAGAGTCCGAATTTTCTGACAAATATTGTTTTATGTACTATGGTACTAGGACAATGTTTGGTGCTAGTTTCAGCTCAATCGGTGAAGGTCACCTTTAGTGACTTTCAATCTCTTTGTTCAGCAGGCGAGACCTAGGGACGCATTTCCAGTCCTTATATCTTTGCTTCTACTGCATGCAGCGCCATACAATTCGGTACGGAAATGTACCTCCCTAAGACCTATAAACCCTATAAAAAGCGCGCCTGTCCGTTGCGAACTGTTGGAGTTATTAGGGTTTTTACGGTTTCACGGCCAAAATCCCATAGGGTGCAATGCAAAATTGAGGACCCATTTTCAGCAGGACGCCTTGCCTCGAGTTCCTTGACTACCCTTTACTTTTGTAGACATTAATGATCTGCGCATGCGCATAAATTTGCAGCACCAAGAGTGCTTTCCTTTGGCTGCTGTAGGCGTAAAAAGGTTTATTTATTGAATTTTTGGCGCCCTATAGTGCACGTGCTATTCCATTGACCGCATCCCGGATTGTGCAGACATGTTTGTATGGATGGGCTCTACAAACGTTCCAAATTTCAGCTTAATCGGATGAAAAACAGACGAGTTATTAGGGGTCAAAGTTTCAGACATTCCCAACCAACTTTGGACTGCAAGTTTGAGCCTAATGTGACCTTCACCGATCGGGATGAAACTGGTGCCAGACGAAAGGTCTGGACCAATGACTCCCTGGGGCCAAGTGCCCAAAATTTCTTATCGCCCCTTTTTCGAGTTATGGCCCCTGAAAGTTGATATTTTCTAATGTTTGACCCCTAATAACTTACTAACGCAGAGTCCGAATTTTCTGACAAATATTGTTTTATGTACTATGGTACTAGGACAATGTTTGGTGCTAGTTTCAGCTCAATCGGTGAAGGTCACCTTTAGTGACTTTCAATCTCTTTGTTCAGCAGGCGAGACCTAGGGACGCATTTCCAGTCCTTATATCTTTGCTTCTACTGCATGCAGCGCCATACAATTCGGTACGGAAATGTACCTCCCTAAGACCTATAAACCCTATAAAAAGCGCGCCTGTCCGTTGCGAACTGTTGGAGTTATTAGGGTTTTTACGGTTTCACGGCCAAAATCCCATAGGGTGCAATGCAAAATTGAGGACCCATTTTCAGCAGGACGCCTTGCCTCGAGTTCCTTGACTACCCTTTACTTTTGTAGACATTAATGATCTGCGCATGCGCATAAATTTGCAGCACCAAGAGTGCTTTCCTTTGGCTGCTGTAGGCGTAAAAAGGTTTATTTATTGAATTTTTGGCGCCCTATAGTGCACGTGCTATTCCATTGACCGCATCCCGGATTGTGCAGACATGTTTGTATGGATGGGCTCTACAAACGTTCTAAATTTCAGCTTAATCGGATGAAAAACAGACGAGTTATTAGGGGTCAAAGTTTCAGACATTCCCAACCAACTTTGGACTGCAAGTTTGAGCCTAATGTGACCTTCACCGATCGGGATGAAACTGGTGCCAGACGAAAGGTCTGGACCAATGACTCCCTGGGGCCAAGTGCCCAAAATTTCTTATCGCCCCTTTTTCGAGTTATGGCCCCTGAAAGTTGATATTTTCTAATGTTTGACCCCTAATAACTTACTAACGCAGAGTCCGAATTTTCTGACAAATATTGTTTTATGTACTATGGTACTAGGACAATGTTTGGTGCTAGTTTCAGCTCAATCGGTGAAGGTCACCTTTAGTGACTTTCAATCTCTTTGTTCAGCAGGCGAGACCTAGGGACGCATTTCCAGTCCTTATATCTTTGCTTCTACTGCATGCAGCGCCATACAATTCGGTACGGAAATGTACCTCCCTAAGACCTATAAACCCTATAAAAAGCGCGCCTGTCCGTTGCGAACTGTTGGAGTTATTAGGGTTTTTACGGTTTCACGGCCAAAATCCCATAGGGTGCAATGCAAAATTGAGGACCCATTTTCAGCAGGACGCCTTGCCTCGAGTTCCTTGGCTACCCTTTACTTTTGTAGACATTAATGATCTGCGCATGCGCATAAATTTGCAGCACCAAGAGTGCTTTCCTTTGGCTGCTGTAGGCGTAAAAAGGTTTATTTATTGAATTTTTGGCGCCCTATAGTGCACGTGCTATTCCATTGACCGCATCCCGGATTGTGCAGACATGTTTGTATGGATGGGCTCTACAAACGTTCCAAATTTCAGCTTAATCGGATGAAAAACAGACGAGTTATTAGGGGTCAAAGTTTCAGACATTCCCAACCAACTTTGGACTGCAAGTTTGAGCCTAATGTGACCTTCACCGATCGGGATGAAACTGGTGCCAGACGAAAGGTCTGGACCAATGACTCCCTGGGGCCAAGTGCCCAAAATTTCTTATCGCCCCTTTTTCGAGTTATGGCCCCTGAAAGTTGATATTTTCTAATGTTTGACCCCTAATAACTTACTAACGCAGAGTCCGAATTTTCTGACAAATATTGTTTTATGTACTATGGTACTAGGACAATGTTTGGTGCTAGTTTCAGCTCAATCGGTGAAGGTCACCTTTAGTGACTTTCAATCTCTTTGTTCAGCAGGCGAGACCTAGGGACGCATTTCCAGTCCTTATATCTTTGCTTCTACTGCATGCAGCGTCATACAATTCGGTACGGAAATGTACCTCCCTAAGACCTATAAACCCTATAAAAAGCGCGCCTGTCCGTTGCGAACTGTTGGAGTTATTAGGGTTTTTACGGTTTCACGGCCAAAATCCCATAGGGTGCAATGCAAAATTGAGGACCCATTTTCAGCAGGACGCCTTGCCTCGAGTTCCTTGACTACCCTTTACTTTTGTAGACATTAATGATCTGCGCATGCGCATAAATTTGCAGCACCAAGAGTGCTTTCCTTTGGCTGCTGTAGGCGTAAAAAGGTTTATTTATTGAATTTTTGGCGCCCTATAGTGCACGTGCTATTCCATTGACCGCATCCCGGATTGTGCAGACATGTTTGTATGGATGGGCTCTACAAACGTTCCAAATTTCAGCTTAATCGGATGAAAAACAGACGAGTTATTAGGGGTCAAAGTTTCAGACATTCCCAACCAACTTTGGACTGCAAGTTTGAGCCTAATGTGACCTTCACCGATCGGGATGAAACTGGTGCCAGACGAAAGGTCTGGACCAATGACTCCCTGGGGCCAAGTGCCCAAAATTTCTTATCGCCCCTTTTTCGAGTTATGGCCCCTGAAAGTTGATATTTTCTAATGTTTGACCCCTAATAACTTACTAACGCAGAGTCCGAATTTTCTGACAAATATTGTTTTATGTACTATGGTACTAGGACAATGTTTGGTGCTAGTTTCAGCTCAATCGGTGAAGGTCACCTTTAGTGACTTTCAATCTCTTTGTTCAGCAGGCGAGACCTAGGGACGCATTTCCAGTCCTTATATCTTTGCTTCTACTGCATGCAGCGCCATACAATTCGGTACGGAAATGTACCTCCCTAAGACCTATAAACCCTATAAAAAGCGCGCCTGTCCGTTGCGAACTGTTGGAGTTATTAGGGTTTTTACGGTTTCACGGCCAAAATCCCATAGGGTGCAATGCAAAATTGAGGACCCATTTTCAGCAGGACGCCTTGCCTCGAGTTCCTTGACTACCCTTTACTTTTGTAGACATTAATGATCTGCGCATGCGCATAAATTTGCAGCACCAAGAGTGCTTTCCTTTGGCTGCTGTAGGCGTAAAAAGGTTTATTTATTGAATTTTTGGCGCCCTATAGTGCACGTGCTATTCCATTGACCGCATCCCGGATTGTGCAGACATGTTTGTATGGATGGGCTCTACAAACGTTCCAAATTTCAGCTTAATCGGATGAAAAACAGACGAGTTATTAGGGGTCAAAGTTTCAGACATTCCCAACCAACTTTGGACTGCAAGTTTGAGCCTAATGTGACCTTCACCGATCGGGATGAAACTGGTGCCAGACGAAAGGTCTGGACCAATGACTCCCTGGGGCCAAGTGCCCAAAATTTCTTATCGCCCCTTTTTCGAGTTATGGCCCCTGAAAGTTGATATTTTCTAATGTTTGACCCCTAATAACTTACTAACGCAGAGTCCGAATTTTCTGACAAATATTGTTTTATGTACTATGGTACTAGGACAATGTTTGGTGCTAGTTTCAGCTCAATCGGTGAAGGTCACCTTTAGTGACTTTCAATCTCTTTGTTCAGCAGGCGAGACCTAGGGACGCATTTCCAGTCCTTATATCTTTGCTTCTACTGCATGCAGCGCCATACAATTCGGTACGGAAATGTACCTCCCTAAGACCTATAAACCCTATAAAAAGCGCGCCTGTCCGTTGCGAACTGTTGGAGTTATTAGGGTTTTTACGGTTTCACGGCCAAAATCCCATAGGGTGCAATGCAAAATTGAGGACCCATTTTCAGCAGGACGCCTTGCCTCGAGTTCCTTGACTACCCTTTACTTTTGTAGACATTAATGATCTGCGCATGCGCATAAATTTGCAGCACCAAGAGTGCTTTCCTTTGGCTGCTGTAGGCGTAAAAAGGTTTATTTATTGAATTTTTGGCGCCCTATAGTGCACGTGCTATTCCATTGACCGCATCCCGGATTGTGCAGACATGTTTGTATGGATGGGCTCTACAAACGTTCCAAATTTCAGCTTAATCGGATGAAAAACAGACGAGTTATTAGGGGTCAAAGTTTCAGACATTCCCAACCAACTTTGGACTGCAAGTTTGAGCCTAATGTGACCTTCACCGATCGGGATGAAACTGGTGCCAGACGAAAGGTCTGGACCAATGACTCCCTGGGGCCAAGTGCCCAAAATTTCTTATCGCCCCTTTTTCGAGTTATGGCCCCTGAAAGTTGATATTTTCTAATGTTTGACCCCTAATAACTTACTAACGCAGAGTCCGAATTTTCTGACAAATATTGTTTTATGTACTATGGTACTAGGACAATGTTTGGTGCTAGTTTCAGCTCAATCGGTGAAGGTCACCTTTAGTGACTTTCAATCTCTTTGTTCAGCAGGCGAGACCTAGGGACGCATTTCCAGTCCTTATATCTTTGCTTCTACTGCATGCAGCGCCATACAATTCGGTACGGAAATGTACCTCCCTAAGACCTATAAACCCTATAAAAAGCGCGCCTATCCGTTGCGAACTGTTGGAGTTATTAGGGTTTTTACGGTTTCACGGCCAAAATCCCATAGGGTGCAATGCAAAATTGAGGACCCATTTTCAGCAGGACGCCTTGCCTCGAGTTCCTTGACTACCCTTTACTTTTGTAGACATTAATGATCTGCGCATGCGCATAAATTTGCAGCACCAAGAGTGCTTTCCTTTGGCTGCTGTAGGCGTAAAAAGGTTTATTTATTGAATTTTTGGCGCCCTATAGTGCACGTGCTATTCCATTGACCGCATCCCGGATTGTGCAGACATGTTTGTATGGATGGGCTCTACAAACGTTCCAAATTTCAGCTTAATCGGATGAAAAACAGACGAGTTATTAGGGGTCAAAGTTTCAGACATTCCCAACCAACTTTGGACTGCAAGTTTGAGCCTAATGTGACCTTCACCGATCGGGATGAAACTGGTGCCAGACGAAAGGTCTGGACCAATGACTCCCTGGGGCCAAGTGCCCAAAATTTCTTATCGCCCCTTTTTCGAGTTATGGCCCCTGAAAGTTGATATTTTCTAATGTTTGACCCCTAATAACTTACTAACGCAGAGTCCGAATTTTCTGACAAATATTGTTTTATGTACTATGGTACTAGGACAATGTTTGGTGCTAGTTTCAGCTCAATCGGTGAAGGTCACCTTTAGTGACTTTCAATCTCTTTGTTCAGCAGGCGAGACCTAGGGACGCATTTCCAGTCCTTATATCTTTGCTTCTACTGCATGCAGCGCCATACAATTCGGTACGGAAATGTACCTCCCTAAGACCTATAAACCCTATAAAAAGCGCGCCTGTCCGTTGCGAACTGTTGGAGTTATTAGGGTTTTTACGGTTTCACGGCCAAAATCCCATAGGGTGCAATGCAAAATTGAGGACCCATTTTCAGCAGGACGCCTTGCCTCGAGTTCCTTGACTACCCTTTACTTTTGTAGACATTAATGATCTGCGCATGCGCATAAATTTGCAGCACCAAGAGTGCTTTCCTTTGGCTGCTGTAGGCGTAAAAAGGTTTATTTATTGAATTTTTGGCGCCCTATAGTGCACGTGCTATTCCATTGACCGCATCCCGGATTGTGCAGACATGTTTGTATGGATGGGCTCTACAAACGTTCCAAATTTCAGCTTAATCGGATGAAAAACAGACGAGTTATTAGGGGTCAAAGTTTCAGACATTCCCAACCAACTTTGGACTGCAAGTTTGAGCCTAATGTGACCTTCACCGATCGGGATGAAACTGGTGCCAGACGAAAGGTCTGGACCAATGACTCCCTGGGGCCAAGTGCCCAAAATTTCTTATCGCCCCTTTTTCGAGTTATGGCCCCTGAAAGTTGATATTTTCTAATGTTTGACCCCTAATAACTTACTAACGCAGAGTCCGAATTTTCTGACAAATATTGTTTTATGTACTATGGTACTAGGACAATGTTTGGTGCTAGTTTCAGCTCAATCGGTGAAGGTCACCTTTAGTGACTTTCAATCTCTTTGTTCAGCAGGCGAGACCTAGGGACGCATTTCCAGTCCTTATATCTTTGCTTCTACTGCATGCAGCGCCATACAATTCGGTACGGAAATGTACCTCCCTAAGACCTATAAACCCTATAAAAAGCGCGCCTATCCGTTGCGAACTGTTGGAGTTATTAGGGTTTTTACGGTTTCACGGCCAAAATCCCATAGGGTGCAATGCAAAATTGAGGACCCATTTTCAGCAGGACGCCTTGCCTCGAGTTCCTTGACTACCCTTTACTTTTGTAGACATTAATGATCTGCGCATGCGCATAAATTTGCAGCACCAAGAGTGCTTTCCTTTGGCTGCTGTAGGCGTAAAAAGGTTTATTTATTGAATTTTTGGCGCCCTATAGTGCACGTGCTATTCCATTGACCGCATCCCGGATTGTGCAGACATGTTTGTATGGATGGGCTCTACAAACGTTCCAAATTTCAGCTTAATCGGATGAAAAACAGACGAGTTATTAGGGGTCAAAGTTTCAGACATTCCCAACCAACTTTGGACTGCAAGTTTGAGCCTAATGTGACCTTCACCGATCGGGATGAAACTGGTGCCAGACGAAAGGTCTGGACCAATGACTCCCTGGGGCCAAGTGCCCAAAATTTCTTATCGCCCCTTTTTCGAGTTATGGCCCCTGAAAGTTGATATTTTCTAATGTTTGACCCCTAATAACTTACTAACGCAGAGTCCGAATTTTCTGACAAATATTGTTTTATGTACTATGGTACTAGGACAATGTTTGGTGCTAGTTTCAGCTCAATCGGTGAAGGTCACCTTTAGTGACTTTCAATCTCTTTGTTCAGCAGGCGAGACCTAGGGACGCATTTCCAGTCCTTATATCTTTGCTTCTACTGCATGCAGCGCCATACAATTCGGTACGGAAATGTACCTCCCTAAGACCTATAAACCCTATAAAAAGCGCGCCTGTCCGTTGCGAACTGTTGGAGTTATTAGGGTTTTTACGGTTTCACGGCCAAAATCCCATAGGGTGCAATGCAAAATTGAGGACCCATTTTCAGCAGGACGCCTTGCCTCGAGTTCCTTGACTACCCTTTACTTTTGTAGACATTAATGATCTGCGCATGCGCATAAATTTGCAGCACCAAGAGTGCTTTCCTTTGGCTGCTGTAGGCGTAAAAAGGTTTATTTATTGAATTTTTGGCGCCCTATAGTGCACGTGCTATTCCATTGACCGCATCCCGGATTGTGCAGACATGTTTGTATGGATGGGCTCTACAAACGTTCCAAATTTCAGCTTAATCGGATGAAAAACAGACGAGTTATTAGGGGTCAAAGTTTCAGACATTCCCAACCAACTTTGGACTGCAAGTTTGAGCCTAATGTGACCTTCACCGATCGGGATGAAACTGGTGCCAGACGAAAGGTCTGGACCAATGACTCCCTGGGGCCAAGTGCCCAAAATTTCTTATCGCCCCTTTTTCGAGTTATGGCCCCTGAAAGTTGATATTTTCTAATGTTTGACCCCTAATAACTTACTTACGCAGAGTCCGAATTTTCTGACAAATATTGTTTTATGTACTATGGTACTAGGACAATGTTTGGTGCTAGTTTCAGCTCAATCGGTGAAGGTCACCTTTAGTGACTTTCAATCTCTTTGTTCAGCAGGCGAGACCTAGGGACGCATTTCCAGTCCTTATATCTTTGCTTCTACTGCATGCAGCGCCATACAATTCGGTACGGAAATGTACCTCCCTAAGACCTATAAACCCTATAAAAAAGCGCGCCTGTCCGTTGCGAACTGTTGGAGTTATTAGGGTTTTTACGGTTTCACGGCCAAAATCCCATAGGGTGCAATGCAAAATTGAGGACCCATTTTCAGCAGGACGCCTTGCCTCGAGTTCCTTGACTACCCTTTACTTTTGTAGACATTAATGATCTGCGCATGCGCATAAATTTGCAGCACCAAGAGTGCTTTCCTTTGGCTGCTGTAGGCGTAAAAAGGTTTATTTATTGAATTTTTGGCGCCCTATAGTGCACGTGCTATTCCATTGACCGCATCCCGGATTGTGCAGACATGTTTGTATGGATGGGCTCTACAAACGTTCCAAATTTCAGCTTAATCGGATGAAAAACAGACGAGTTATTAGGGGTCAAAGTTTCAGACATTCCCAACCAACTTTGGACTGCAAGTTTGAGCCTAATGTGACCTTCACCGATCGGGATGAAACTGGTGCCAGACGAAAGGTCTGGACCAATGACTCCCTGGGGCCAAGTGCCCAAAATTTCTTATCGCCCCTTTTTCGAGTTATGGCCCCTGAAAGTTGATATTTTCTAATGTTTGACCCCTAATAACTTACTAACGCAGAGTCCGAATTTTCTGACAAATATTGTTTTATGTACTATGGTACTAGGACAATGTTTGGTGCTAGTTTCAGCTCAATCGGTGAAGGTCACCTTTAGTGACTTTCAATCTCTTTGTTCAGCAGGCGAGACCTAGGGACGCATTTCCAGTCCTTATATCTTTGCTTCTACTGCATGCAGCGCCATACAATTCGGTACGGAAATGTACCTCCCTAAGACCTATAAACCCTATAAAAAGCGCGCCTGTCCGTTGCGAACTGTTGGAGTTATTAGGGTTTTTACGGTTTCACGGCCAAAATCCCATAGGGTGCAATGCAAAATTGAGGACCCATTTTCAGCAGGACGCCTTGCCTCGAGTTCCTTGACTACCCTTTACTTTTGTAGACATTAATGATCTGCGCATGCGCATAAATTTGCAGCACCAAGAGTGCTTTCCTTTGGCTGCTGTAGGCGTAAAAAGGTTTATTTATTGAATTTTTGGCGCCCTATAGTGCACGTGCTATTCCATTGACCGCATCCCGGATTGTGCAGACATGTTTGTATGGATGGGCTCTACAAACGTTCCAAATTTCAGCTTAATCGGATGAAAAACAGACGAGTTATTAGGGGTCAAAGTTTCAGACATTCCCAACCAACTTTGGACTGCAAGTTTGAGCCTAATGTGACCTTCACCGATCGGGATGAAACTGGTGCCAGACGAAAGGTCTGGACCAATGACTCCCTGGGGCCAAGTGCCCAAAATTTCTTATCGCCCCTTTTTCGAGTTATGGCCCCTGAAAGTTGATATTTTCTAATGTTTGACCCCTAATAACTTACTAACGCAGAGTCCGAATTTTCTGACAAATATTGTTTTATGTACTATGGTACTAGGACAATGTTTGGTGCTAGTTTCAGCTCAATCGGTGAAGGTCACCTTTAGTGACTTTCAATCTCTTTGTTCAGCAGGCGAGACCTAGGGACGCATTTCCAGTCCTTATATCTTTGCTTCTACTGCATGCAGCGCCATACAATTCGGTACGGAAATGTACCTCCCTAAGACCTATAAACCCTATAAAAAGCGCGCCTGTCCGTTGCGAACTGTTGGAGTTATTAGGGTTTTTACGGTTTCACGGCCAAAATCCCATAGGGTGCAATGCAAAATTGAGGACCCATTTTCAGCAGGACGCCTTGCCTCGAGTTCCTTGACTACCCTTTACTTTTGTAGACATTAATGATCTGCGCATGCGCATAAATTTGCAGCACCAAGAGTGCTTTCCTTTGGCTGCTGTAGGCGTAAAAAGGTTTATTTATTGAATTTTTGGCGCCCTATAGTGCACGTGCTATTCCATTGACCGCATCCCGGATTGTGCAGACATGTTTGTATGGATGGGCTCTACAAACGTTCTAAATTTCAGCTTAATCGGATGAAAAACAGACGAGTTATTAGGGGTCAAAGTTTCAGACATTCCCAACCAACTTTGGACTGCAAGTTTGAGCCTAATGTGACCTTCACCGATCGGGATGAAACTGGTGCCAGACGAAAGGTCTGGACCAATGACTCCCTGGGGCCAAGTGCCCAAAATTTCTTATCGCCCCTTTTTCGAGTTATGGCCCCTGAAAGTTGATATTTTCTAATGTTTGACCCCTAATAACTTACTAACGCAGAGTCCGAATTTTCTGGCAAATATTGTTTTATGTACTATGGTACTAGGACAATGTTTGGTGCTAGTTTCAGCTCAATCGGTGAAGGTCACCTTTAGTGACTTTCAATCTCTTTGTTCAGCAGGCGAGACCTAGGGACGCATTTCCAGTCCTTATATCTTTGCTTCTACTGCATGCAGCGCCATACAATTCGGTACGGAAATGTACCTCCCTAAGACCTATAAACCCTATAAAAAGCGCGCCTGTCCGTTGCGAACTGTTGGAGTTATTAGGGTTTTTACGGTTTCACGGCCAAAATCCCATAGGGTGCAATGCAAAATTGAGGACCCATTTTCAGCAGGACGCCTTGCCTCGAGTTCCTTGACTACCCTTTACTTTTGTAGACATTAATGATCTGCGCATGCGCATAAATTTGCAGCACCAAGAGTGCTTTCCTTTGGCTGCTGTAGGCGTAAAAAGGTTTATTTATTGAATTTTTGGCGCCCTATAGTGCACGTGCTATTCCATTGACCGCATCCCGGATTGTGCAGACATGTTTGTATGGATGGGCTCTACAAACGTTCCAAATTTCAGCTTAATCGGATGAAAAACAGACGAGTTATTAGGGGTCAAAGTTTCAGACATTCCCAACCAACTTTGGACTGCAAGTTTGAGCCTAATGTGACCTTCACCGATCGGGATGAAACTGGTGCCAGACGAAAGGTCTGGACCAATGACTCCCTGGGGCCAAGTGCCCAAAATTTCTTATCGCCCCTTTTTCGAGTTATGGCCCCTGAAAGTTGATATTTTCTAATGTTTGACCCCTAATAACTTACTAACGCAGAGTCCGAATTTTCTGACAAATATTGTTTTATGTACTATGGTACTAGGACAATGTTTGGTGCTAGTTTCAGCTCAATCGGTGAAGGTCACCTTTAGTGACTTTCAATCTCTTTGTTCAGCAGGCGAGACCTAGGGACGCATTTCCAGTCCTTATATCTTTGCTTCTACTGCATGCAGCGCCATACAATTCGGTACGAAAATGTACCTCCCTAAGACCTATAAACCCTATAAAAAGCGCGCCTGTCCGTTGCGAACTGTTGGAGTTATTAGGGTTTTTACGGTTTCACGGCCAAAATCCCATAGGGTGCAATGCAAAATTGAGGACCCATTTTCAGCAGGACGCCTTGCCTCGAGTTCCTTGACTACCCTTTACTTTTGTAGACATTAATGATCTGCGCATGCGCATAAATTTGCAGCACCAAGAGTGCTTTCCTTTGTCTGCTGTAGGCGTAAAAAGGTTTATTTATTGAATTTTTGGCGCCCTATAGTGCACGTGCTATTCCATTGACCGCATCCCGGATTGTGCAGACATGTTTGTATGGATGGGCTCTACAAACGTTCCAAATTTCAGCTTAATCGGATGAAAAACAGACGAGTTATTAGGGGTCAAAGTTTCAGACATTCCCAACCAACTTTGGACTGCAAGTTTGAGCCTAATGTGACCTTCACCGATCGGGATGAAACTGGTGCCAGACGAAAGGTCTGGACCAATGACTCCCTGGGGCCAAGTGCCCAAAATTTCTTATCGCCCCTTTTTCGAGTTATGGCCCCTGAAAGTTGATATTTTCTAATGTTTGACCCCTAATAACTTACTAACGCAGAGTCCGAATTTTCTGACAAATATTGTTTTATGTACTATGGTACTAGGACAATGTTTGGTGCTAGTTTCAGCTCAATCGGTGAAGGTCACCTTTAGTGACTTTCAATCTCATTGTTCAGCAGGCGAGACCTAGGGACGCATTTCCAGTCCTTATATCTTTGCTTCTACTGCATGCAGCGCCATACAATTCGGTACGGAAATGTATCTCCCTAAGACCTATAAACCCTATAAAAAGCGCGCCTGTCCGTTGCGAACTGTTGGAGTTATTAGGGTTTTTACGGTTTCACGGCCAAAATCCCATAGGGTGCAATGCAAAATTGAGGACCCATTTTCAGCAGGACGCCTTGCCTCGAGTTCCTTGACTACCCTTTACTTTTGTAGACATTAATGATCTGCGCATGCGCATAAATTTGCAGCACCAAGAGTGCTTTCCTTTGGCTGCTGTAGGCGTAAAAAGGTTTATTTATTGAATTTTTGGCGCCCTATAGTGCACGTGCTATTCCATTGACCGCATCCCGGATTGTGCAGACATGTTTGTATGGATGGGCTCTACAAACGTTCCAAATTTCAGCTTAATCGGATGAAAAACAGACGAGTTATTAGGGGTCAAAGTTTCAGACATTCCCAACCAACTTTGGACTGCAAGTTTGAGCCTAATGTGACCTTCACCGATCGGGATGAAACTGGTGCCAGACGAAAGGTCTGGACCAATGACTCCCTGGGGCCAAGTGCCCAAAATTTCTTATCGCCCCTTTTTCGAGTTATGGCCCCTGAAAGTTGATATTTTCTAATGTTTGACCCCTAATAACTTACTAACGCAGAGTCCGAATTTTCTGACAAATATTGTTTTATGTACTATGGTACTAGGACAATGTTTGGTGCTAGTTTCAGCTCAATCGGTGAAGGTCACCTTTAGTGACTTTCAATCTCTTTGTTCAGCAGGCGAGACCTAGGGACGCATTTCCAGTCCTTATATCTTTGCTTCTACTGCATGCAGCGCCATACAATTCGGTACGGAAATGTACCTCCCTAAGACCTATAAACCCTATAAAAAGCGCGCCTGTCCGTTGCGAACTGTTGGAGTTATTAGGGTTTTACGGTTTCACGGCCAAAATCCCATAGGGTGCAATGCAAAATTGAGGACCCATTTTCAGCAGGACGCCTTGCCTCGAGTTCCTTGACTACCCTTTACTTTTGTAGACATTAATGATCTGCGCATGCGCATAAATTTGCAGCACCAAGAGTGCTTTCCTTTGGCTGCTGTAGGCGTAAAAAGGTTTATTTATTGAATTTTTGGCGCCCTATAGTGCACGTGCTATTCCATTGACCGCATCCCGGATTGTGCAGACATGTTTGTATGGATGGGCTCTACAAACGTTCCAAATTTCAGCTTAATCGGATGAAAAACAGACGAGTTATTAGGGGTCAAAGTTTCAGACATTCCCAACCAACTTTGGACTGCAAGTTTGAGCCTAATGTGACCTTCACCGATCGGGATGAAACTGGTGCCAGACGAAAGGTCTGGACCAATGACTCCCTGGGGCCAAGTGCCCAAAATTTCTTATCGCCCCTTTTTCGAGTTATGGCCCCTGAAAGTTGATATTTTCTAATGTTTGACCCCTAATAACTTACTAACGCAGAGTCCGAATTTTCTGACAAATATTGTTTTATGTACTATGGTACTAGGACAATGTTTGGTGCTAGTTTCAGCTCAATCGGTGAAGGTCACCTTTAGTGACTTTCAATCTCTTTGTTCAGCAGGCGAGACCTAGGGACGCATTTCCAGTCCTTATATCTTTGCTTCTACTGCATGCAGCGCCATACAATTCGGTACGGAAATGTACCTCCCTAAGACCTATAAACCCTATAAAAAGCGTGCCTGTCCGTTGCGAACTGTTGGAGTTATTAGGGTTTTTACGGTTTCACGGCCAAAATCCCATAGGGTGCAATGCAAAATTGAGGACCCATTTTCAGCAGGACGCCTTGCCTCGAGTTCCTTGACTACCCTTTACTTTTGTAGACATTAATGATCTGCGCATGCGCATAAATTTGCAGCACCAAGAGTGCTTTCCTTTGGCTGCTGTAGGCGTAAAAAGGTTTATTTATTGAATTTTTGGCGCCCTATAGTGCACGTGCTATTCCATTGACCGCATCCCGGATTGTGCAGACATGTTTGTATGGATAGGCTCTACAAACGTTCCAAATTTCAGCTTAATCGGATGAAAAACAGACGAGTTATTAGGGGTCAAAGTTTCAGACATTCCCAACCAACTTTGGACTGCAAGTTTGAGCCTAATGTGACCTTCACCGATCGGGATGAAACTGGTGCCAGACGAAAGGTCTGGACCAATGACTCCCTGGGGCCAAGTGCCCAAAATTTCTTATCGCCCCTTTTTCGAGTTATGGCCCCTGAAATGTGATATTTTCTAATGTTTGACCCCTAATAACTTACTAACGCAGAGTCCGAATTTTCTGACAAATATTGTTTTATGTACTATGGTACTAGGACAATGTTTGGTGCTAGTTTCAGCTCAATCGGTGAAGGTCACCTTTAGTGACTTTCAATCTCTTTGTTCAGCAGGCGAGACCTAGGGACGCATTTCCAGTCCTTATATCTTTGCTTCTACTGCATGCAGCGCCATACAATTCGGTACGGAAATGTACCTCCCTAAGACCTATAAACCCTATAAAAAGCGCGCCTGTCCGTTGCGAACTGTTGGAGTTATTAGGGTTTTACGGTTTCACGGCCAAAATCCCATAGGGTGCAATGCAAAATTGAGGACCCATTTTCAGCAGGACGCCTTGCCTCGAGTTCCTTGACTACCCTTTACTTTTGTAGACATTAATGATCTGCGCATGCGCATAAATTTGCAGCACCAAGAGTGCTTTCCTTTGGCTGCTGTAGGCGTAAAAAGGTTTATTTATTGAATTTTTGGCGCCCTATAGTGCACGTGCTATTCCATTGACCGCATCCCGGATTGTGCAGACATGTTTGTATGGATGGGCTCTACAAACGTTCCAAATTTCAGCTTAATCGGATGAAAAACAGACGAGTTATTAGGGGTCAAAGTTTCAGACATTCCCAACCAACTTTGGACTGCAAGTTTGAGCCTAATGTGACCTTCACCGATCGGGATGAAACTGGTGCCAGACGAAAGGTCTGGACCAATGACTCCCTGGGGCCAAGTGCCCAAAATTTCTTATCGCCCCTTTTTCGAGTTATGGCCCCTGAAAGTTGATATTTTCTAATGTTTGACCCCTAATAACTTACTAACGCAGAGTCCGAATTTTCTGACAAATATTGTTTTATGTACTATGGTACTAGGACAATGTTTGGTGCTAGTTTCAGCTCAATCGGTGAAGGTCACCTTTAGTGACTTTCAATCTCTTTGTTCAGCAGGCGAGACCTAGGGACGCATTTCCAGTCCTTATATCTTTGCTTCTACTGCATGCAGCGCCATACAATTCGGTACGGAAATGTACCTCCCTAAGACCTATAAACCCTATAAAAAGCGTGCCTGTCCGTTGCGAACTGTTGGAGTTATTAGGGTTTTTACGGTTTCACGGCCAAAATCCCATAGGGTGCAATGCAAAATTGAGGACCCATTTTCAGCAGGACGCCTTGCCTCGAGTTCCTTGACTACCCTTTACTTTTGTAGACATTAATGATCTGCGCATGCGCATAAATTTGCAGCACCAAGAGTGCTTTCCTTTGGCTGCTGTAGGCGTAAAAAGGTTTATTTATTGAATTTTTGGCGCCCTATAGTGCACGTGCTATTCCATTGACCGCATCCCGGATTGTGCAGACATGTTTGTATGGATAGGCTCTACAAACGTTCCAAATTTCAGCTTAATCGGATGAAAAACAGACGAGTTATTAGGGGTCAAAGTTTCAGACATTCCCAACCAACTTTGGACTGCAAGTTTGAGCCTAATGTGACCTTCACCGATCGGGATGAAACTGGTGCCAGACGAAAGGTCTGGACCAATGACTCCCTGGGGCCAAGTGCCCAAAATTTCTTATCGCCCCTTTTTCGAGTTATGGCCCCTGAAATGTGATATTTTCTAATGTTTGACCCCTAATAACTTACTAACGCAGAGTCCGAATTTTCTGACAAATATTGTTTTATGTACTATGGTACTAGGACAATGTTTGGTGCTAGTTTCAGCTCAATCGGTGAAGGTCACCTTTAGTGACTTTCAATCTCTTTGTTCAGCAGGCGAGACCTAGGGACGCATTTCCAGTCCTTATATCTTTGCTTCTACTGCATGCAGCGCCATACAATTCGGTACGGAAATGTACCTCCCTAAGACCTATAAACCCTATAAAAAGCGCGCCTGTCCGTTGCGAACTGTTGGAGTTATTAGGGTTTTTACGGTTTCACGGCCAAAATCCCATAGGGTGCAATGCAAAATTGAGGACCCATTTTCAGCAGGACGCCTTGCCTCGAGTTCCTTGACTACCCTTTACTTTTGTAGACATTAATGATCTGCGCATGCGCATAAATTTGCAGCACCAAGAGTGCTTTCCTTTGGCTGCTGTAGGCGTAAAAAGGTTTATTTATTGAATTTTTGGCGCCCTATAGTGCACGTGCTATTCCATTGACCGCATCCCGGATTGTGCAGACATGTTTGTATGGATGGGCTCTACAAACGTTCCAAATTTCAGCTTAATCGGATGAAAAACAGACGAGTTATTAGGGGTCAAAGTTTCAGACATTCCCAACCAACTTTGGACTGCAAGTTTGAGCCTAATGTGACCTTCACCGATCGGGATGAAACTGGTGCCAGACGAAAGGTCTGGACCAATGACTCCCTGGGGCCAAGTGCCCAAAATTTCTTATCGCCCCTTTTTCGAGTTATGGCCCCTGAAAGTTGATATTTTCTAATGTTTGACCCCTAATAACTTACTAACGCAGAGTCCGAATTTTCTGACAAATATTGTTTTATGTACTATGGTACTAGGACAATGTTTGGTGCTAGTTTCAGCTCAATCGGTGAAGGTCACCTTTAGTGACTTTCAATCTCTTTGTTCAGCAGGCGAGACCTAGGGACGCATTTCCAGTCCTTATATCTTTGCTTCTACTGCATGCAGCGCCATACAATTCGGTACGGAAATGTACCTCCCTAAGACCTATAAACCCTATAAAAAGCGCGCCTGTCCGTTGCGAACTGTTGGAGTTATTAGGGTTTTTACGGTTTCACGGCCAAAATCCCATAGGGTGCAATGCAAAATTGAGGACCCATTTTCAGCAGGACGCCTTGCCTCGAGTTCCTTGACTACCCTTTACTTTTGTAGACATTAATGATCTGCGCATGCGCATAAATTTGCAGCACCAAGAGTGCTTTCCTTTGGCTGCTGTAGGCGTAAAAAGGTTTATTTATTGAATTTTTGGCGCCCTATAGTGCACGTGCTATTCCATTGACCGCATCCCGGATTGTGCAGACATGTTTGTATGGATGGGCTCTACAAACGTTCTAAATTTCAGCTTAATCGGATGAAAAACAGACGAGTTATTAGGGGTCAAAGTTTCAGACATTCCCAACCAACTTTGGACTGCAAGTTTGAGCCTAATGTGACCTTCACCGATCGGGATGAAACTGGTGCCAGACGAAAGGTCTGGACCAATGACTCCCTGGGGCCAAGTGCCCAAAATTTCTTATCGCCCCTTTTTCGAGTTATGGCCCCTGAAAGTTGATATTTTCTAATGTTTGACCCCTAATAACTTACTAACGCAGAGTCCGAATTTTCTGGCAAATATTGTTTTATGTACTATGGTACTAGGACAATGTTTGGTGCTAGTTTCAGCTCAATCGGTGAAGGTCACCTTTAGTGACTTTCAATCTCTTTGTTCAGCAGGCGAGACCTAGGGACGCATTTCCAGTCCTTATATCTTTGCTTCTACTGCATGCAGCGCCATACAATTCGGTACGGAAATGTACCTCCCTAAGACCTATAAACCCTATAAAAAGCGCGCCTGTCCGTTGCGAACTGTTGGAGTTATTAGGGTTTTTACGGTTTCACGGCCAAAATCCCATAGGGTGCAATGCAAAATTGAGGACCCATTTTCAGCAGGACGCCTTGCCTCGAGTTCCTTGACTACCCTTTACTTTTGTAGACATTAATGATCTGCGCATGCGCATAAATTTGCAGCACCAAGAGTGCTTTCCTTTGGCTGCTGTAGGCGTAAAAAGGTTTATTTATTGAATTTTTGGCGCCCTATAGTGCACGTGCTATTCCATTGACCGCATCCCGGATTGTGCAGACATGTTTGTATGGATGGGCTCTACAAACGTTCCAAATTTCAGCTTAATCGGATGAAAAACAGACGAGTTATTAGGGGTCAAAGTTTCAGACATTC
This sequence comes from Anodontia alba, assembly GCA_964016985.1. Lineage (NCBI taxonomy): Eukaryota > Metazoa > Mollusca > Bivalvia > Lucinida > Lucinidae > Anodontia > Anodontia alba. Next base: position 12,609,574 of record OZ024833.1, read on the forward strand.
CCAACCAACTTTGGACTGCAAGTTTGAGCCTAATGTGACCTTCACCGATCGGGATGAAACTGGTGCCAGACGAAAGGTCTGGACCAATGACTCCCTGGGGCCAAGTGCCCAAAATTTCTTATCGCCCCTTTTTCGAGTTATGGCCCCTGAAAGTTGATATTTTCTAATGTTTGACCCCTAATAACTTACTAACGCAGAGTCCGAATTTTCTGACAAATATTGTTTTATGTACTATGGTACTAGGACAATGTTTGGTGCTAGTTTCAGCTCAATCGGTGAAGGTCACCTTTAGTGACTTTCAATCTCTTTGTTCAGCAGGCGAGACCTAGGGACGCATTTCCAGTCCTTATATCTTTGCTTCTACTGCATGCAGCGCCATACAATTCGGTACGAAAATGTACCTCCCTAAGACCTATAAACCCTATAAAAAGCGCGCCTGTCCGTTGCGAACTGTTGGAGTTATTAGGGTTTTTACGGTTTCACGGCCAAAATCCCATAGGGTGCAATGCAAAATTGAGGACCCATTTTCAGCAGGACGCCTTGCCTCGAGTTCCTTGACTACCCTTTACTTTTGTAGACATTAATGATCTGCGCATGCGCATAAATTTGCAGCACCAAGAGTGCTTTCCTTTGGCTGCTGTAGGCGTAAAAAGGTTTATTTATTGAATTTTTGGCGCCCTATAGTGCACGTGCTATTCCATTGACCGCATCCCGGATTGTGCAGTCATGTTTGTATGGATGGGCTCTACAAACGTTCCAAATTTCAGCTTAATCGGATGAAAAACAGACGAGTTATTAGGGGTCAAAGTTTCAGACATTCCCAACCAACTTTGGACTGCAAGTTTGAGCCTAATGTGACCTTCACCGATCGGGATGAAACTGGTGCCAGACGAAAGGTCTGGACCAATGACTCCCTGGGGCCAAGTGCCCAAAATTTCTTATCGCCCCTTTTTCGAGTTATGGCCCCTGAAAGTTGATATTTTCTAATGTTTGACCCCTAATAACTTACTAACGCAGAGTCCGAATTTTCTGACAAATATTGTTTTATGTAATATGGTACTAGGACAATGTTTGGTGCTAGTTTCAGCTCAATCGGTGAAGGTCACCTTTAGTGACTTTCAATCTCTTTGTTCAGCAGGCGAGACCTAGGGACGCATTTCCAGTCCTTATATCTTTGCTTCTACTGCATGCAGCGCCATACAATTCGGTACGGAAATGTACCTCCCTAAGACCTATAAACCCTATAAAAAGCGCGCCTGTCCGTTGCGAACTGTTGGAGTTATTAGGGTTTTTACGGTTTCACGGCCAAAATCCCATAGGGTGCAATGCAAAATTGAGGACCCATTTTCAGCAGGACGCCTTGCCTCGAGTTCCTTGACTACCCTTTACTTTTGTAGACATTAATGATCTGCGCATGCGCATAAATTTGCAGCACCAAGAGTGCTTTCCTTTGGCTGCTGTAGGCGTAAAAAGGTTTATTTATTGAATTTTTGGCGCCCTATAGTGCACGTGCTATTCCATTGACCGCATCCCGGATTGTGCAGACATGTTTGTATGGATGGGCTCTACAAACGTTCCAAATTTCAGCTTAATCGGATGAAAAACAGACGAGTTATTAGGGGTCAAAGTTTCAGACATTCCCAACCAACTTTGGACTGCAAGTTTGAGCCTAATGTGACCTTCACCGATCGGGATGAAACTGGTGCCAGACGAAAGGTCTGGACCAATGACTCCCTGGGGCCAAGTGCCCAAAATTTCTTATCGCCCCTTTTTCGAGTTATGGCCCCTGAAAGTTGATATTTTCTAATGTTTGACCCCTAATAACTTACTAACGCAGAGTCCGAATTTTCTGACAAATATTGTTTTATGTACTATGGTACTAGGACAATGTTTGGTGCTAGTTTCAGCTCAATCGGTGAAGGTCACCTTTAGTGACTTTCAATCTCTTTGTTCAGCAGGCGAGACCTAGGGACGCATTTCCAGTCCTTATATCTTTGCTTCTACTGCATGCAGCGCCATACAATTCGGTACGGAAATGTACCTCCCTAAGACCTATAAACCCTATAAAAAGCGCGCCTGTCCGTTGCGAACTGTTGGAGTTATTAGGGTTTTTACGGTTTCACGGCCAAAATCCCATAGGGTGCAATGCAAAATTGAGGACCCATTTTCAGCAGGACGCCTTGCCTCGAGTTCCTTGACTACCCTTTACTTTTGTAGACATTAATGATCTGCGCATGCGCATAAATTTGCAGCACCAAGAGTGCTTTCCTTTGGCTGCTGTAGGCGTAAAAAGGTTTATTTATTGAATTTTTGGCGCCCTATAGTGCACGTGCTATTCCATTGACCGCATCCCGGATTGTGCAGACATGTTTGTATGGATGGGCTCTACAAACGTTCCAAATTTCAGCTTAATCGGATGAAAAACAGACGAGTTATTAGGGGTCAAAGTTTCAGACATTCCCAACCAACTTTGGACTGCAAGTTTGAGCCTAATGTGACCTTCACCGATCGGGATGAAACTGGTGCCAGACGAAAGGTCTGGACCAATGACTCCCTGGGGCCAAGTGCCCAAAATTTCTTATCGCCCCTTTTTCGAGTTATGGCCCCTGAAAGTTGATATTTTCTAATGTTTGACCCCTAATAACTTACTAACGCAGAGTCCGAATTTTCTGACAAATATTGTTTTATGTACTATGGTACTAGGACAATGTTTGGTGCTAGTTTCAGCTCAATCGGTGAAGGTCACCTTTAGTGACTTTCAATCTCTTTGTTCAGCAGGCGAGACCTAGGGACGCATTTCCAGTCCTTATATCTTTGCTTCTACTGCATGCAGCGCCATGCAATTCGGTACGGAAATGTACCTCCCTAAGACCTATAAACCCTATAAAAAGCGCGCCTGTCCGTTGCGAACTGTTGGAGTTATTAGGGTTTTTACGGTTTCACGGCCAAAATCCCATAGGGTGCAATGCAAAATTGAGGACCCATTTTCAGCAGGACGCCTTGCCTCGAGTTCCTTGGCTACCCTTTACTTTTGTAGACATTAATGATCTGCGCATGCGCATAAATTTGCAGCACCAAGAGTGCTTTCCTTTGGCTGCTGTAGGCGTAAAAAGGTTTATTTATTGAATTTTTGGCGCCCTATAGTGCACGTGCTATTCCATTGACCGCATCCCGGATTGTGCAGACATGTTTGTATGGATGGGCTCTACAAACGTTCCAAATTTCAGCTTAATCGGATGAAAAACAGACGAGTTATTAGGGGTCAAAGTTTCAGACATTCCCAACCAACTTTGGACTGCAAGTTTGAGCCTAATGTGACCTTCACCGATCGGGATGAAACTGGTGCCAGACGAAAGGTCTGGACCAATGACTCCCTGGGGCCAAGTGCCCAAAATTTCTTATCGCCCCTTTTTCGAGTTATGGCCCCTGAAAGTTGATATTTTCTAATGTTTGACCCCTAATAACTTACTAACGCAGAGTCCGAATTTTCTGACAAATATTGTTTTATGTACTATGGTACTAGGACAATGTTTGGTGCTAGTTTCAGCTCAATCGGTGAAGGTCACCTTTAGTGACTTTCAATCTCTTTGTTCAGCAGGCGAGACCTAGGGACGCATTTCCAGTCCTTATATCTTTGCTTCTACTGCATGCAGCGCCATACAATTCGGTACGGAAATGTACCTCCCTAAGACCTATAAACCCTATAAAAAGCGCGCCTGTCCGTTGCGAACTGTTGGAGTTATTAGGGTTTTTACGGTTTCACGGCCAAAATCCCATAGGGTGCAATGCAAAATTGAGGACCCATTTTCAGCAGGACGCCTTGCCTCGAGTTCCTTGACTACCCTTTACTTTTGTAGACATTAATGATCTGCGCATGCGCATAAATTTGCAGCACCAAGAGTGCTTTCCTTTGGCTGCTGTAGGCGTAAAAAGGTTTATTTATTGAATTTTTGGCGCCCTATAGTGCACGTGCTATTCCATTGACCGCATCCCGGATTGTGCAGACATGTTTGTATGGATGGGCTCTACAAACGTTCCAAATTTCAGCTTAATCGGATGAAAAACAGACGAGTTATTAGGGGTCAAAGTTTCAGACATTCCCAACCAACTTTGGACTGCAAGTTTGAGCCTAATGTGACCTTCACCGATCGGGATGAAACTGGTGCCAGACGAAAGGTCTGGACCAATGACTCCCTGGGGCCAAGTGCCCAAAATTTCTTATCGCCCCTTTTTCGAGTTATGGCCCCTGAAAGTTGATATTTTCTAATGTTTGACCCCTAATAACTTACTAACGCAGAGTCCGAATTTTCTGACAAATATTGTTTTATGTACTATGGTACTAGGACAATGTTTGGTGCTAGTTTCAGCTCAATCGGTGAAGGTCACCTTTAGTGACTTTCAATCTCTTTGTTCAGCAGGCGAGACCTAGGGACGCATTTCCAGTCCTTATATCTTTGCTTCTACTGCATGCAGCGCCATACAATTCGGTACGGAAATGTACCTCCCTAAGACCTATAAACCCTATAAAAAGCGCGCCTGTCCGTTGCGAACTGTTGGAGTTATTAGGGTTTTTACGGTTTCACGGCCAAAATCCCATAGGGTGCAATGCAAAATTGAGGACCCATTTTCAGCAGGACGCCTTGCCTCGAGTTCCTTGACTACCCTTTACTTTTGTAGACATTAATGATCTGCGCATGCGCATAAATTTGCAGCACCAAGAGTGCTTTCCTTTGGCTGCTGTAGGCGTAAAAAGGTTTATTTATTGAATTTTTGGCGCCCTATAGTGCACGTGCTATTCCATTGACCGCATCCCGGATTGTGCAGACATGTTTGTATGGATGGGCTCTACAAACGTTCCAAATTTCAGCTTAATCGGATGAAAAACAGACGAGTTATTAGGGGTCAAAGTTTCAGACATTCCCAACCAACTTTGGACTGCAAGTTTGAGCCTAATGTGACCTTCACCGATCGGGATGAAACTGGTGCCAGACGAAAGGTCTGGACCAATGACTCCCTGGGGCCAAGTGCCCAAAATTTCTTATCGCCCCTTTTTCGAGTTATGGCCCCTGAAAGTTGATATTTTCTAATGTTTGACCCCTAATAACTTACTAACGCAGAGTCCGAATTTTCTGACAAATATTGTTTTATGTACTATGGTACTAGGACAATGTTTGGTGCTAGTTTCAGCTCAATCGGTGAAGGTCACCTTTAGTGACTTTCAATCTCTTTGTTCAGCAGGCGAGACCTAGGGACGCATTTCCAGTCCTTATATCTTTGCTTCTACTGCATGCAGCGCCATACAATTCGGTACGGAAATGTACCTCCCTAAGACCTATAAACCCTATAAAAAGCGCGCCTGTCCGTTGCGAACTGTTGGAGTTATTAGGGTTTTTACGGTTTCACGGCCAAAATCCCATAGGGTGCAATGCAAAATTGAGGACCCATTTTCAGCAGGACGCCTTGCCTCGAGTTCCTTGACTACCCTTTACTTTTGTAGACATTAATGATCTGCGCATGCGCATAAATTTGCAGCACCAAGAGTGCTTTCCTTTGGCTGCTGTAGGCGTAAAAAGGTTTATTTATTGAATTTTTGGCGCCCTATAGTGCACGTGCTATTCCATTGACCGCATCCCGGATTGTGCAGACATGTTTGTATGGATGGGCTCTACAAACGTTCCAAATTTCAGCTTAATCGGATGAAAAACAGACGAGTTATTAGGGGTCAAAGTTTCAGACATTCCCAACCAACTTTGGACTGCAAGTTTGAGCCTAATGTGACCTTCACCGATCGGGATGAAACTGGTGCCAGACGAAAGGTCTGGACCAATGACTCCCTGGGGCCAAGTGCCCAAAATTTCTTATCGCCCCTTTTTCGAGTTATGGCCCCTGAAAGTTGATATTTTCTAATGTTTGACCCCTAATAACTTACTAACGCAGAGTCCGAATTTTCTGACAAATATTGTTTTATGTACTATGGTACTAGGACAATGTTTGGTGCTAGTTTCAGCTCAATCGGTGAAGGTCACCTTTAGTGACTTTCAATCTCTTTGTTCAGCAGGCGAGACCTAGGGACGCATTTCCAGTCCTTATATCTTTGCTTCTACTGCATGCAGCGCCATACAATTCGGTACGGAAATGTACCTCCCTAAGACCTATAAACCCTATAAAAAGCGCGCCTGTCCGTTGCGAACTGTTGGAGTTATTAGGGTTTTTACGGTTTCACGGCCAAAATCCCATAGGGTGCAATGCAAAATTGAGGACCCATTTTCAGCAGGACGCCTTGCCTCGAGTTCCTTGACTACCCTTTACTTTTGTAGACATTAATGATCTGCGCATGCGCATAAATTTGCAGCACCAAGAGTGCTTTCCTTTGGCTGCTGTAGGCGTAAAAAGGTTTATTTATTGAATTTTTGGCGCCCTATAGTGCACGTGCTATTCCATTGACCGCATCCCGGATTGTGCAGACATGTTTGTATGGATGGGCTCTACAAACGTTCCAAATTTCAGCTTAATCGGATGAAAAACAGACGAGTTATTAGGGGTCAAAGTTTCAGACATTCCCAACCAACTTTGGACTGCAAGTTTGAGCCTAATGTGACCTTCACCGATCGGGATGAAACTGGTGCCAGACGAAAGGTCTGGACCAATGACTCCCTGGGGCCAAGTGCCCAAAATTTCTTATCGCCCCTTTTTCGAGTTATGGCCCCTGAAAGTTGATATTTTCTAATGTTTGACCCCTAATAACTTACTAACGCAGAGTCCGAATTTTCTGACAAATATTGTTTTATGTACTATGGTACTAGGACAATGTTTGGTGCTAGTTTCAGCTCAATCGGTGAAGGTCACCTTTAGTGACTTTCAATCTCTTTGTTCAGCAGGCGAGACCTAGGGACGCATTTCCAGTCCTTATATCTTTGCTTCTACTGCATGCAGCGCCATACAATTCGGTACGGAAATGTACCTCCCTAAGACCTATAAACCCTATAAAAAGCGCGCCTGTCCGTTGCGAACTGTTGGAGTTATTAGGGTTTTTACGGTTTCACGGCCAAAATCCCATAGGGTGCAATGCAAAATTGAGGACCCATTTTCAGCAGGACGCCTTGCCTCGAGTTCCTTGACTACCCTTTACTTTTGTAGACATTAATGATCTGCGCATGCGCATAAATTTGCAGCACCAAGAGTGCTTTCCTTTGGCTGCTGTAGGCGTAAAAAGGTTTATTTATTGAATTTTTGGCGCCCTATAGTGCACGTGCTATTCCATTGACCGCATCCCGGATTGTGCAGACATGTTTGTATGGATGGGCTCTACAAACGTTCCAAATTTCAGCTTAATCGGATGAAAAACAGACGAGTTATTAGGGGTCAAAGTTTCAGACATTCCCAACCAACTTTGGACTGCAAGTTTGAGCCTAATGTGACCTTCACCGATCGGGATGAAACTGGTGCCAGACGAAAGGTCTGGACCAATGACTCCCTGGGGCCAAGTGCCCAAAATTTCTTATCGCCCCTTTTTCGAGTTATGGCCCCTGAAAGTTGATATTTTCTAATGTTTGACCCCTAATAACTTACTAACGCAGAGTCCGAATTTTCTGACAAATATTGTTTTATGTACTATGGTACTAGGACAATGTTTGGTGCTAGTTTCAGCTCAATCGGTGAAGGTCACCTTTAGTGACTTTCAATCTCTTTGTTCAGCAGGCGAGACCTAGGGACGCATTTCCAGTCCTTATATCTTTGCTTCTACTGCATGCAGCGCCATACAATTCGGTACGGAAATGTACCTCCCTAAGACCTATAAACCCTATAAAAAGCGCGCCTGTCCGTTGCGAACTGTTGGAGTTATTTGGGTTTTTACGGTTTCACGGCCAAAATCCCATAGGGTGCAATGCAAAATTGAGGACCCATTTTCAGCAGGACGCCTTGCCTCGAGTTCCTTGACTACCCTTTACTTTTGTAGACATTAATGATCTGCGCATGCGCATAAATTTGCAGCACCAAGAGTGCTTTCCTTTGGCTGCTGTAGGCGTAAAAAGGTTTATTTATTGAATTTTTGGCGCCCTATAGTGCACGTGCTATTCCATTGACCGCATCCCGGATTGTGCAGACATGTTTGTATGGATGGGCTCTACAAACGTTCCAAATTTCAGCTTAATCGGATGAAAAACAGACGAGTTATTAGGGGTCAAAGTTTCAGACATTCCCAACCAACTTTGGACTGCAAGTTTGAGCCTAATGTGACCTTCACCGATCGGGATGAAACTGGTGCCAGACGAAAGGTCTGGACCAATGACTCCCTGGGGCCAAGTGCCCAAAATTTCTTATCGCCCCTTTTTCGAGTTATGGCCCCTGAAAGTTGATATTTTCTAATGTTTGACCCCTAATAACTTACTAACGCAGAGTCCGAATTTTCTGACAAATATTGTTTTATGTACTATGGTACTAGGACAATGTTTGGTGCTAGTTTCAGCTCAATCGGTGAAGGTCACCTTTAGTGACTTTCAATCTCTTTGTTCAGCAGGCGAGACCTAGGGACGCATTTCCAGTCCTTATATCTTTGCTTCTACTGCATGCAGCGCCATACAATTCGGTACGGAAATGTACCTCCCTAAGACCTATAAACCCTATAAAAAGCGCGCCTGTCCGTTGCGAACTGTTGGAGTTATTAGGGTTTTTACGGTTTCACGGCCAAAATCCCATAGGGTGCAATGCAAAATTGAGGACCCATTTTCAGCAGGACGCCTTGCCTCGAGTTCCTTGACTACCCTTTACTTTTGTAGACATTAATGATCTGCGCATGCGCATAAATTTGCAGCACCAAGAGTGCTTTCCTTTGGCTGCTGTAGGCGTAAAAAGGTTTATTTATTGAATTTTTGGCGCCCTATAGTGCACGTGCTATTCCATTGACCGCATCCCGGATTGTGCAGACATGTTTGTATGGATGGGCTCTACAAACGTTCCAAATTTCAGCTTAATCGGATGAAAAACAGACGAGTTATTAGGGGTCAAAGTTTCAGACATTCCCAACCAACTTTGGACTGCAAGTTTGAGCCTAATGTGACCTTCACCGATCGGGATGAAACTGGTGCCAGACGAAAGGTCTGGACCAATGACTCCCTGGGGCCAAGTGCCCAAAATTTCTTATCGCCCCTTTTTCGAGTTATGGCCCCTGAAAGTTGATATTTTCTAATGTTTGACCCCTAATAACTTACTAACGCAGAGTCCGAATTTTCTGACAAATATTGTTTTATGTACTATGGTACTAGGACAATGTTTGGTGCTAGTTTCAGCTCAATCGGTGAAGGTCACCTTTAGTGACTTTCAATCTCTTTGTTCAGCAGGCGAGACCTAGGGACGCATTTCCAGTCCTTATATCTTTGCTTCTACTGCATGCAGCGCCATACAATTCGGTACGGAAATGTACCTCCCTAAGACCTATAAACCCTATAAAAAGCGCGCCTGTCCGTTGCGAACTGTTGGAGTTATTAGGGTTTTTACGGTTTCACGGCCAAAATCCCATAGGGTGCAATGCAAAATTGAGGACCCATTTTCAGCAGGACGCCTTGCCTCGAGTTCCTTGACTACCCTTTACTTTTGTAGACATTAATGATCTGCGCATGCGCATAAATTTGCAGCACCAAGAGTGCTTTCCTTTGGCTGCTGTAGGCGTAAAAAGGTTTATTTATTGAATTTTTGGCGCCCTATAGTGCACGTGCTATTCCATTGACCGCATCCCGGATTGTGCAGACATGTTTGTATGGATGGGCTCTACAAACGTTCCAAATTTCAGCTTAATCGGATGAAAAACAGACGAGTTATTAGGGGTCAAAGTTTCAGACATTCCCAACCAACTTTGGACTGCAAGTTTGAGCCTAATGTGACCTTCACCGATCGGGATGAAACTGGTGCCAGACGAAAGGTCTGGACCAATGACTCCCTGGGGCCAAGTGCCCAAAATTTCTTATCGCCCCTTTTTCGAGTTATGGCCCCTGAAAGTTGATATTTTCTAATGTTTGACCCCTAATAACTTACTAACGCAGAGTCCGAATTTTCTGACAAATATTGTTTTATGTACTATGGTACTAGGACAATGTTTGGTGCTAGTTTCAGCTCAATCGGTGAAGGTCACCTTTAGTGACTTTCAATCTCTTTGTTCAGCAGGCGAGACCTAGGGACGCATTTCCAGTCCTTATATCTTTGCTTCTACTGCATGCAGCGCCATACAATTCGGTACGGAAATGTACCTCCCTAAGACCTATAAACCCTATAAAAAGCGCGCCTGTCCGTTGCGAACTGTTGGAGTTATTAGGGTTTTTACGGTTTCACGGCCAAAATCCCATAGGGTGCAATGCAAAATTGAGGACCCATTTTCAGCAGGACGCCTTGCCTCGAGTTCCTTGACTACCCTTTACTTTTGTAGACATTAATGATCTGCGCATGCGCATAAATTTGCAGCACCAAGAGTGCTTTCCTTTGGCTGCTGTAGGCGTAAAAAGGTTTATTTATTGAATTTTTGGCGCCCTATAGTGCACGTGCTATTCCATTGACCGCATCCCGGATTGTGCAGACATGTTTGTATGGATGGGCTCTACAAACGTTCCAAATTTCAGCTTAATCGGATGAAAAACAGACGAGTTATTAGGGGTCAAAGTTTCAGACATTCCCAACCAACTTTGGACTGCAAGTTTGAGCCTAATGTGACCTTCACCGATCGGGATGAAACTGGTGCCAGACGAAAGGTCTGGACCAATGACTCCCTGGGGCCAAGTGCCCAAAATTTCTTATCGCCCCTTTTTCGAGTTATGGCCCCTGAAAGTTGATATTTTCTAATGTTTGACCCCTAATAACTTACTAACGCAGAGTCCGAATTTTCTGACAAATATTGTTTTATGTACTATGGTACTAGGACAATGTTTGGTGCTAGTTTCAGCTCAATCGGTGAAGGTCACCTTTAGTGACTTTCAATCTCTTTGTTCAGCAGGCGAGACCTAGGGACGCATTTCCAGTCCTTATATCTTTGCTTCTACTGCATGCAGCGCCATACAATTCGGTACGGAAATGTACCTCCCTAAGACCTATAAACCCTATAAAAAGCGCGCCTGTCCGTTGCGAACTGTTGGAGTTATTAGGGTTTTTACGGTTTCACGGCCAAAATCCCATAGGGTGCAATGCAAAATTGAGGACCCATTTTCAGCAGGACGCCTTGCCTCGAGTTCCTTGACTACCCTTTACTTTTGTAGACATTAATGATCTGCGCATGCGCATAAATTTGCAGCACCAAGAGTGCTTTCCTTTGGCTGCTGTAGGCGTAAAAAGGTTTATTTATTGAATTTTTGGCGCCCTATAGTGCACGTGCTATTCCATTGACCGCATCCCGGATTGTGCAGACATGTTTGTATGGATGGGCTCTACAAACGTTCCAAATTTCAGCTTAATCGGATGAAAAACAGACGAGTTATTAGGGGTCAAAGTTTCAGACATTCCCAACCAACTTTGGACTGCAAGTTTGAGCCTAATGTGACCTTCACCGATCGGGATGAAACTGGTGCCAGACGAAAGGTCTGGACCAATGACTCCCTGGGGCCAAGTGCCCAAAATTTCTTATCGCCCCTTTTTCGAGTTATGGCCCCTGAAAGTTGATATTTTCTAATGTTTGACCCCTAATAACTTACTAACGCAGAGTCCGAATTTTCTGACAAATATTGTTTTATGTACTATGGTACTAGGACAATGTTTGGTGCTAGTTTCAGCTCAATCGGTGAAGGTCACCTTTAGTGACTTTCAATCTCTTTGTTCAGCAGGCGAGACCTAGGGACGCATTTCCAGTCCTTATATCTTTGCTTCTACTGCATGCAGCGCCATACAATTCGGTACGGAAATGTACCTCCCTAAGACCTATAAACCCTATAAAAAGCGCGCCTGTCCGTTGCGAACTGTTGGAGTTATTAGGGTTTTTACGGTTTCACGGCCAAAATCCCATAGGGTGCAATGCAAAATTGAGGACCCATTTTCAGCAGGACGCCTTGCCTCGAGTTCCTTGACTACCCTTTACTTTTGTAGACATTAATGATCTGCGCATGCGCATAAATTTGCAGCACCAAGAGTGCTTTCCTTTGGCTGCTGTAGGCGTAAAAAGGTTTATTTATTGAATTTTTGGCGCCCTATAGTGCACGTGCTATTCCATTGACCGCATCCCGGATTGTGCAGACATGTTTGTATGGATGGGCTCTACAAACGTTCCAAATTTCAGCTTAATCGGATGAAAAACAGACGAGTTATTAGGGGTCAAAGTTTCAGACATTCCCAACCAACTTTGGACTGCAAGTTTGAGCCTAATGTGACCTTCACCGATCGGGATGAAACTGGTGCCAGACGAAAGGTCTGGACCAATGACTCCCTGGGGCCAAGTGCCCAAAATTTCTTATCGCCCCTTTTTCGAGTTATGGCCCCTGAAAGTTGACATTTTCTAATGTTTGACCCCTAATAACTTACTAACGCAGAGTCCGAATTTTCTGACAAATATTGTTTTATGTACTATGGTACTAGGACAATGTTTGGTGCTAGTTTCAGCTCAATCGGTGAAGGTCACCTTTAGTGACTTTCAATCTCTTTGTTCAGCAGGCGAGACCTAGGGACGCATTTCCAGTCCTTATATCTTTGCTTCTACTGCATGCAGCGCCATACAATTCGGTACGGAAATGTACCTCCCTAAGACCTATAAACCCTATAAAAAGCGCGCCTGTCCGTTGCGAACTGTTGGAGTTATTAGGGTTTTTACGGTTTCACGGCCAAAATCCCATAGGGTGCAATGCAAAATTGAGGACCCATTTTCAGCAGGACGCCTTGCCTCGAGTTCCTTGACTACCCTTTACTTTTGTAGACATTAATGATCTGCGCATGCGCATAAATTTGCAGCACCAAGAGTGCTTTCCTTTGGCTGCTGTAGGCGTAAAAAGGTTTATTTATTGAATTTTTGGCGCCCTATAGTGCACGTGCTATTCCATTGACCGCATCCCGGATTGTGCAGACATGTTTGTATGGATGGGCTCTACAAACGTTCCAAATTTCAGCTTAATCGGATGAAAAACAGACGAGTTATTAGGGGTCAAATTTCAGACATTCCCAACCAACTTTGGACTGCAAGTTTGAGCCTAGTGTGACCTTCACCGATCGGGATGAAACTGGTGCCAGACGAAAGGTCTGGACCAATGACTCCCTGGGGCCAAGTGCCCAAAATTTCTTATCGCCCCTTTTTCGAGTTATGGCCCCTGAAAGTTGATATTTTCTAATGTTTGACCCCTAATAACTTACTAACGCAGAGTCCGAATTTTCTGACAAATATTGTTTTATGTACTATGGTACTAGGACAATGTTTGGTGCTAGTTTCAGCTCAATCGGTGAAGGTCACCTTTAGTGACTTTCAATCTCTTTGTTCAGCAGGCGAGACCTAGGGACGCATTTCCAGTCCTTATATCTTTGCTTCTACTGCATGCAGCGCCATACAATTCGGTACGGAAATGTACCTCCCTAAGACCTATAAACCCTATAAAAAGCGCGCCTGTCCGTTGCGAACTGTTGGAGTTATTAGGGTTTTTACGGTTTCACGGCCAAAATCCCATAGGGTGCAATGCAAAATTGAGGACCCATTTTCAGCAGGACGCCTTGCCTCGAGTTCCTTGACTACCCTTTACTTTTGTAGACATTAATGATCTGCGCATGCGCATAAATTTGCAGCACCAAGAGTGCTTTCCTTTGGCTGCTGTAGGCGTAAAAAGGTTTATTTATTGAATTTTTGGCGCCCTATAGTGCACGTGCTATTCCATTGACCGCATCCCGGATTGTGCAGACATGTTTGTATGGATGGGCTCTACAAACGTTCCAAATTTCAGCTTAATCGGATGAAAAACAGACGAGTTATTAGGGGTCAAAGTTTCAGACATTCCCAACCAACTTTGGACTGCAAGTTTGAGCCTAATGTGACCTTCACCGATCGGGATGAAACTGGTGCCAGACGAAAGGTCTGGACCAATGACTCCCTGGGGCCAAGTGCCCAAAATTTCTTATCGCCCCTTTTTCGAGTTATGGCCCCTGAAAGTTGATATTTTCTAATGTTTGACCCCTAATAACTTACTAACGCAGAGTCCGAATTTTCTGACAAATATTGTTTTATGTACTATGGTACTAGGACAATGTTTGGTGCTAGTTTCAGCTCAATCGGTGAAGGTCACCTTTAGTGACTTTCAATCTCTTTGTTCAGCAGGCGAGACCTAGGGACGCATTTCCAGTCCTAATATCTTTGCTTCTACTGCATGCAGCGCCATACAATTCGGTACGGAAATGTACCTCCCTAAGACCTATAAACCCTATAAAAAGCGCGCCTGTCCGTTGCGAACTGTTGGAGTTATTAGGGTTTTTACGGTTTCACGGCCAAAATCCCATAGGGTGCAATGCAAAATTGAGGACCCATTTTCAGCAGGACGCCTTGCCTCGAGTTCCTTGACTACCCTTTACTTTTGTAGACATTAATGATCTGCGCATGCGCATAAATTTGCAGCACCAAGAGTGCTTTCCTTTGGCTGCTGTAGGCGTAAAAAGGTTTATTTATTGAATTTTTGGCGCCCTATAGTGCACGTGCTATTCCATTGACCGCATCCCGGATTGTGCAGACATGTTTGTATGGATGGGCTCTACAAACGTTCCAAATTTCAGCTTAATCGGATGAAAAACAGACGAGTTATTAGGGGTCAAAGTTTCAGACATTCCCAACCAACTTTGGACTGCAAGTTTGAGCCTAATGTGACCTTCACCGATCGGGATGAAACTGGTGCCAGACGAAAGGTCTGGACCAATGACTCCCTGGGGCCAAGTGCCCAAAATTTCTTATCGCCCCTTTTTCGAGTTATGGCCCCTGAAAGTTGATATTTTCTAATGTTTGACCCCTAATAACTTACTAACGCAGAGTCCGAATTTTCTGACAAATATTGTTTTATGTACTATGGTACTAGGACAATGTTTGGTGCTAGTTTCAGCTCAATCGGTGAAGGTCACCTTTAGTGACTTTCAATCTCTTTGTTCAGCAGGCGAGACCTAGGGACGCATTTCCAGTCCTAATATCTTTGCTTCTACTGCATGCAGCGCCATACAATTCGGTACGGAAATGTACCTCCCTAAGACCTATAAACCCTATAAAAAGCGCGCCTGTCCGTTGCGAACTGTTGGAGTTATTAGGGTTTTTACGGTTTCACGGCCAAAATCCCATAGGGTGCAATGCAAAATTGAGGACCCATTTTCAGCAGGACGCCTTGCCTCGAGTTCCTTGACTACCCTTTACTTTTGTAGACATTAATGATCTGCGCATGCGCATAAATTTGCAGCACCAAGAGTGCTTTCCTTTGGCTGCTGTAGGCGTAAAAAGGTTTATTTATTGAATTTTTGGCGCCCTATAGTGCACGTGCTATTCCATTGACCGCATCCCGGATTGTGCAGACATGTTTGTATGGATGGGCTCTACAAACGTTCCAAATTTCAGCTTAATCGGATGAAAAACAGACGAGTTATTAGGGGTCAAAGTTTCAGACATTCCCAACCAACTTTGGACTGCAAGTTTGAGCCTAATGTGACCTTCACCGATCGGGATGAAACTGGTGCCAGACGAAAGGTCTGGACCAATGACTCCCTGGGGCCAAGTGCCCAAAATTTCTTATCGCCCCTTTTTCGAGTTATGGCCCCTGAAAGTTGATATTTTCTAATGTTTGACCCCTAATAACTTACTAACGCAGAGTCCGAATTTTCTGACAAATATTGTTTTATGTACTATGGTACTAGGACAATGTTTGGTGCTAGTTTCAGCTCAATCGGTGAAGGTCACCTTTAGTGACTTTCAATCTCTTTGTTCAGCAGGCGAGACCTAGGGACGCATTTCCAGTCCTTATATCTTTGCTTCTACTGCATGCAGCGCCATACAATTCGGTACGGAAATGTACCTCCCTAAGACCTATAAACCCTATAAAAAGCGCGCCTGTCCGTTGCGAACTGTTGGAGTTATTAGGGTTTTTACGGTTTCACGGCCAAAATCCCATAGGGTGCAATGCAAAATTGAGGACCCATTTTCAGCAGGACGCCTTGCCTCGAGTTCCTTGACTACCCTTTACTTTTGTAGACATTAATGATCTGCGCATGCGCATAAATTTGCAGCACCAAGAGTGCTTTCCTTTGGCTGCTGTAGGCGTAAAAAGGTTTATTTATTGAATTTTTGGCGCCCTATAGTGCACGTGCTATTCCATTGACCGCATCCCGGATTGTGCAGACATGTTTGTATGGATGGGCTCTACAAACGTTCCAAATTTCAGCTTAATCGGATGAAAAACAGACGAGTTATTAGGGGTCAAAGTTTCAGACATTCCCAACCAACTTTGGACTGCAAGTTTGAGCCTAATGTGACCTTCACCGATCGGGATGAAACTGGTGCCAGACGAAAGGTCTGGACCAATGACTCCCTGGGGCCAAGTGCCCAAAATTTCTTATCGCCCCTTTTTCGAGTTATGGCCCCTGAAAGTTGATATTTTCTAATGTTTGACCCCTAATAACTTACTAACGCAGAGTCCGAATTTTCTGACAAATATTGTTTTATGTACTATGGTACTAGGACAATGTTTGGTGCTAGTTTCAGCTCAATCGGTGAAGGTCACCTTTAGTGACTTTCAATCTCTTTGTTCAGCAGGCGAGACCTAGGGACGCATTTCCAGTCCTTATATCTTTGCTTCTACTGCATGCAGCGCCATACAATTCGGTACGGAAATGTACCTCCCTAAGACCTATAAACCCTATAAAAAGCGCGCCTGTCCGTTGCGAACTGTTGGAGTTATTAGGGTTTTTACGGTTTCACGGCCAAAATCCCATAGGGTGCAATGCAAAATTGAGGACCCATTTTCAGCAGGACGCCTTGCCTCGAGTTCCTTGACTACCCTTTACTTTTGTAGACATTAATGATCTGCGCATGCGCATAAATTTGCAGCACCAAGAGTGCTTTCCTTTGGCTGCTGTAGGCGTAAAAAGGTTTATTTATTGAATTTTTGGCGCCCTATAGTGCACGTGCTATTCCATTGACCGCATCCCGGATTGTGCAGACATGTTTGTATGGATGGGCTCTACAAACGTTCCAAATTTCAGCTTAATCGGATGAAAAACAGACGAGTTATTAGGGGTCAAAGTTTCAGACATTCCCAACCAACTTTGGACTGCAAGTTTGAGCCTAATGTGACCTTCACCGATCGGGATGAAACTGGTGCCAGACGAAAGGTCTGGACCAATGACTCCCTGGGGCCAAGTGCCCAAAATTTCTTATCGCCCCTTTTTCGAGTTATGGCCCCTGAAAGTTGATATTTTCTAATGTTTGACCCCTAATAACTTACTAACGCAGAGTCCGAATTTTCTGACAAATATTGTTTTATGTACTATGGTACTAGGACAATGTTTGGTGCTAGTTTCAGCTCAATCGGTGAAGGTCACCTTTAGTGACTTTCAATCTCTTTGTTCAGCAGGCGAGACCTAGGGACGCATTTCCAGTCCTTATATCTTTGCTTCTACTGCATGCAGCGCCATACAATTCGGTACGGAAATGTACCTCCCTAAGACCTATAAACCCTATAAAAAGCGCGCCTGTCCGTTGCGAACTGTTGGAGTTATTAGGGTTTTTACGGTTTCACGGCCAAAATCCCATAGGGTGCAATGCAAAATTGAGGACCCATTTTCAGCAGGACGCCTTGCCTCGAGTTCCTTGACTACCCTTTACTTTTGTAGACATTAATGATCTGCGCATGCGCATAAATTTGCAGCACCAAGAGTGCTTTCCTTTGGCTGCTGTAGGCGTAAAAAGGTTTATTTATTGAATTTTTGGCGCCCTATAGTGCACGTGCTATTCCATTGACCGCATCCCGGATTGTGCAGACATGTTTGTATGGATGGGCTCTACAAACGTTCCAAATTTCAGCTTAATCGGATGAAAAACAGACGAGTTATTAGGGGTCAAAGTTTCAGACATTCCCAACCAACTTTGGACTGCAAGTTTGAGCCTAATGTGACCTTCACCGATCGGGATGAAACTGGTGCCAGACGAAAGGTCTGGACCAATGACTCCCTGGGGCCAAGTGCCCAAAATTTCTTATCGCCCCTTTTTCGAGTTATGGCCCCTGAAAGTTGATATTTTCTAATGTTTGACCCCTAATAACTTACTAACGCAGAGTCCGAATTTTCTGACAAATATTGTTTTATGTACTATGGTACTAGGACAATGTTTGGTGCTAGTTTCAGCTCAATCGGTGAAGGTCACCTTTAGTGACTTTCAATCTCTTTGTTCAGCAGGCGAGACCTAGGGACGCATTTCCAGTCCTTATATCTTTGCTTCTACTGCATGCAGCGCCATACAATTCGGTACGGAAATGTACCTCCCTAAGACCTATAAACCCTATAAAAAGCGCGCCTGTCCGTTGCGAACTGTTGGAGTTATTAGGGTTTTTACGGTTTCACGGCCAAAATCCCATAGGGTGCAATGCAAAATTGAGGACCCATTTTCAGCAGGACGCCTTGCCTCGAGTTCCTTGACTACCCTTTACTTTTGTAGACATTAATGATCTGCGCATGCGCATAAATTTGCAGCACCAAGAGTGCTTTCCTTTGGCTGCTGTAGGCGTAAAAAGGTTTATTTATTGAATTTTTGGCGCCCTATAGTGCACGTGCTATTCCATTGACCGCATCCCGGATTGTGCAGACATGTTTGTATGGATGGGCTCTACAAACGTTCCAAATTTCAGCTTAATCGGATGAAAAACAGACGAGTTATTAGGGGTCAAAGTTTCAGACATTCCCAACCAACTTTGGACTGCAAGTTTGAGCCTAATGTGACCTTCACTGATCGGGATGAAACTGGTGCCAGACGAAAGGTCTGGACCAATGACTCCCTGGGGCCAAGTGCCCAAAATTTCTTATCGCCCCTTTTTCGAGTTATGGCCCCTGAAAGTTGATATTTTCTAATGTTTGACCCCTAATAACTTACTAACGCAGAGTCCGAATTTTCTGACAAATATTGTTTTATGTACTATGGTACTAGGACAATGTTTGGTGCTAGTTTCAGCTCAATCGGTGAAGGTCACCTTTAGTGACTTTCAATCTCTTTGTTCAGCAGGCGAGACCTAGGGACGCATTTCCAGTCCTTATATCTTTGCTTCTACTGCATGCAGCGCCATACAATTCGGTACGGAAATGTACCTCCCTAAGACCTATAAACCCTATAAAAAGCGCGCCTGTCCGTTGCGAACTGTTGGAGTTATTAGGGTTTTTACGGTTTCACGGCCAAAATCCCATAGAGTGCAATGCAAAATTGAGGACCCATTTTCAGCAGGACGCCTTGCCTCGAGTTCCTTGACTACCCTTTACTTTTGTAGACATTAATGATCTGCGCATGCGCATAAATTTGCAGCACCAAGAGTGCTTTCCTTTGGCTGCTGTAGGCGTAAAAATGTTTATTTATTGAATTTTTGGCGCCCTATAGTGCACGTGCTATTCCATTGACCGCATCCCGGATTGTGCAGACATGTTTGTATGGATGGGCTCTACAAACGTTCCAAATTTCAGCTTAATCGGATGGAAAACAGACGAGTTATTAGGGGTCAAAGTTTCAGACATTCCCAACCAACTTTGGACTGCAAGTTTGAGCCTAATGTGACCTTCACCGATCGGGATGAAACTGGTGCCAGACGAAAGGTCTGGACCAATGACTCCCTGGGGCCAAGTGCCCAAAATTTCTTATCGCCCCTTTTTCGAGTTATGGCCCTGAAAGTTGATATTTTCTAATGTTTGACCCCTAATAACTTACTAACGCAGAGTCCGAATTTTCTGACAAATATTGTTTTATGTACTATGGTACTAGGACAATGTTTGGTGCTAGTTTCAGCTCAATCGGTGAAGGTCACCTTTAGTGACTTTCAATCTCTTTGTTCAGCAGGCGAGACCTAGGGACGCATTTCCAGTCCTTATATCTTTGCTTCTACTGCATGCAGCGCCATACAATTCGGTACGGAAATGTACCTCCCTAAGACCTATAAACCCTATAAAAAACGCGCCTGTTCGTTGCGAACTGTTGGAGTTATTAGGGCTTTTACGGTTTCACGGCCAAAATCCCATAGGGTGCAATGCAAAATTGAGGACCCATTTTCAGCAGGACGCCTTGCCTCGAGTTCCTTGACTACCCTTTACTTTTGTAGACATTAATGATCTGCGCATGCGCATAAATTTGCAGCACCAAGAGTGCTTTCCTTTGGCTGCTGTAGGCGTAAAAATGTTTATTTATTGAATTTTTGGCGCCCTATAGTGCACGTGCTATTCCATTGACCGCATCCCGGATTGTGCAGACATGTTTGTATGGATGGGCTCTACAAACGTTCCAAATTTCAGCTTAATCGGATGAAAAACAGACGAGTTATTAGGGGTCAAAGTTTCAGACATTCCCAACCAACTTTGGACTGCAAGTTTGAGCCTAATGTGACCTTCACCGATCGGGATGAAACTGGTGCCAGACGAAAGGTCTGGACCAATGACTCCCTGGGGCCAAGTGCCCAAAATTTCTTATCGCCCCTTTTTCGAGTTATGGCCCCTGAAAGTTGATATTTTCTAATGTTTGACCCCTAATAACTTACTAACGCAGAGTCCGAATTTTCTGACAAATATTGTTTTATGTACTATGGTACTAGGACAATGTTTGGTGCTAGTTTCAGCTCAATCGGTGAAGGTCACCTTTAGTGACTTTCAATCTCTTTGTTCAGCAGGCGAGACCTAGGGACGCATTTCCAGTCCTTATATCTTTGCTTCTACTGCATGCAGCGCCATACAATTCGGTACGGAAATGTACCTCCCTAAGACCTATAAACCCTATAAAAAGCGCGCCTGTCCGTTGCGAACTGTTGGAGTTATTAGGGTTTTTACGGTTTCACGGCCAAAATCCCATAGGGTGCAATGCAAAATTGAGGACCCATTTTCAGCAGGACGCCTTGCCTCGAGTTCCTTGACTACCCTTTACTTTTGTAGACATTAATGATCTGCGCATGCGCATAAATTTGCAGCACCAAGAGTGCTTTCCTTTGGCTGCTGTAGGCGTAAAAAGGTTTATTTATTGAATTTTTGGCGCCCTATAGTGCACGTGCTATTCCATTGACCGCATCCCGGATTGTGCAGACATGTTTGTATGGATGGGCTCTACAAACGTTCCAAATTTCAGCTTAATCGGATGAAAAACAGACGAGTTATTAGGGGTCAAAGTTTCAGACATTCCCAACCAACTTTGGACTGCAAGTTTGAGCCTAATGTGACCTTCACCGATCGGGATGAAACTGGTGCCAGACGAAAGGTCTGGACCAATGACTCCCTGGGGCCAAGTGCCCAAAATTTCTTATCGCCCCTTTTTCGAGTTATGGCCCCTGAAAGTTGATATTTTCTAATGTTTGACCCCTAATAACTTACTAACGCAGAGTCCGAATTTTCTGACAAATATTGTTTTATGTACTATGGTACTAGGACAATGTTTGGTGCTAGTTTCAGCTCAATCGGTGAAGGTCACCTTTAGTGACTTTCAATCTCTGTTCAGCAGGCGAGACCTAGGGACGCATTTCCAGTCCTTATATCTTTGCTTCTACTGCATGCAGCGCCATACAATTCGGTACGGAAATGTACCTCCCTAAGACCTATAAACCCTATAAAAAGCGCGCCTGTCCGTTGCGAACTGTTGGAGTTATTAGGGTTTTTACGGTTTCACGGCCAAAATCCCATAGGGTGCAATGCAAAATTGAGGACCCATTTTCAGCAGGACGCCTTGCTTCGAGTTCCTTGACTACCCTTTACTTTTGTAGACATTAATGATCTGCGCATGCGCATAAATTTGCAGCACCAAGAGTGCTTTCCTTTGGCTGCTGTAGGCGTAAAAAGGTTTATTTATTGAATTTTTGGCGCCCTATAGTGCACGTGCTATTCCATTGACCGCATCCCGGATTGTGCAGACATGTTTGTATGGATGGGCTCTACAAACGTTCCAAATTTCAGCTTAATCGGATGAAAAACAGACGAGTTATTAGGGGTCAAAGTTTCAGACATTCCCAACCAACTTTGGACTGCAAGTTTGAGCCTAATGTGACCTTCACCGATCGGGATGAAACTGGTGCCAGACGAAAGGTCTGGACCAATGACTCCCTGGGGCCAAGTGCCCAAAATTTCTTATCGCCCCTTTTTCGAGTTATGGCCCCTGAAAGTTGATATTTTCTAATGTTTGACCCCTAATAACTTACTAACGCAGAGTCCGAATTTTCTGACAAATATTGTTTTATGTACTATGGTACTAGGACAATGTTTGGTGCTAGTTTCAGCTCAATCGGTGAAGGTCACCTTTAGTGACTTTCAATCTCTTTGTTCAGCAGGCGAGACCTAGGGACGCATTTCCAGTCCTTATATCTTTGCTTCTACTGCATGCAGCGCCATACAATTCGGTACGGAAATGTACCTCCCTAAGACCTATAAACCCTATAAAAAGCGCGCCTGTCCGTTGCGAACTGTTGGAGTTATTAGGGTTTTTACGGTTTCACGGCCAAAATCCCATAGGGTGCAATGCAAAATTGAGGACCCATTTTCAGCAGGACGCCTTGCCTCGAGTTCCTTGACTACCCTTTACTTTTGTAGACATTAATGATCTGCGCATGCGCATAAATTTGCAGCACCAAGAGTGCTTTCCTTTGCCTGCTGTAGGCGTAAAAAGGTTTATTTATTGAATTTTTGGCGCCCTATAGTGCACGTGCTATTCCATTGACCGCATCCCGGATTGTGCAGACATGTTTGTATGGATGGGCTCTACAAACGTTCCAAATTTCAGCTTAATCGGATGAAAAACAGACGAGTTATTAGGGGTCAAAGTTTCAGACATTCCCAACCAACTTTGGACTGCAAGTTTGAGCCTAATGTGACCTTCACCGATCGGGATGAAACTGGTGCCAGACGAAAGGTCTGGACCAATGACTCCCTGGGGCCAAGTGCCCAAAATTTCTTATCGCCCCTTTTTCGAGTTATGGCCCCTGAAAGTTGATATTTTCTAATGTTTGACCCCTAATAACTTACTAACGCAGAGTCCGAATTTTCTGACAAATATTGTTTTATGTACTATGGTACTAGGACAATGTTTGGTGCTAGTTTCAGCTCAATCGGTGAAGGTCACCTTTAGTGACTTTCAATCTCTTTGTTCAGCAGGCGAGACCTAGGGACGCATTTCCAGTCCTTATATCTTTGCTTCTACTGCATGCAGCGCCATACAATTCGGTACGGAAATGTACCTCCCTAAGACCTATAAACCCTATAAAAAGCGCGCCTGTCCGTTGCGAACTGTTGGAGTTATTAGGGTTTTTACGGTTTCACGGCCAAAATCCCATAGAGTGCAATGCAAAATTGAGGACCCATTTTCAGCAGGACGCCTTGCCTCGAGTTCCTTGACTACCCTTTACTTTTGTAGACATTAATGATCTGCGCATGCGCATAAATTTGCAGCACCAAGAGTGCTTTCCTTTGGCTGCTGTAGGCGTAAAAAGGTTTATTTATTGAATTTTTGGCGCCCTATAGTGCACGTGCTATTCCATTGACCGCATCCCGGATTGTGCAGACATGTTTGTATGGATGGGCTCTACAAACGTTCCAAATTTCAGCTTAATCGGATGAAAAACAGACGAGTTATTAGGGGTCAAAGTTTCAGACATTCCCAACCAACTTTGGACTGCAAGTTTGAGCCTAATGAGACCTTCACCGATCGGGATGAAACTGGTGCCAGACGAAAGGTCTGGACCAATGACTCCCTGGGGCCAAGTGCCCAAAATTTCTTATCGCCCCTTTTTCGAGTTATGGCCCCTGAAAGTTGATATTTTCTAATGTTTGACCCCTAATAACTTACTAACGCAGAGTCCGAATTTTCTGACAAATATTGTTTTATGTACTATGGTACTAGGACAATGTTTGGTGCTAGTTTCAGCTCAATCGGTGAAGGTCACCTTTAGTGACTTTCAATCTCTTTGTTCAGCAGGCGAGACCTAGGGACGCATTTCCAGTCCTTATATCTTTGCTTCTACTGCATGCAGCGCCATACAATTCGGTACGGAAATGTACCTCCCTAAGACCTATAAACCCTATAAAAAGCGCGCCTGTCCGTTGCGAACTGTTGGAGTTATTAGGGTTTTTACGGTTTCACGGCCAAAATCCCATAGGGTGCAATGCAAAATTGAGGACCCATTTTCAGCAGGACGCCTTGCCTCGAGTTCCTTGACTACCCTTTACTTTTGTAGACATTAATGATCTGCGCATGCGCATAAATTTGCAGCACCAAGAGTGCTTTCCTTTGGCTGCTGTAGGCGTAAAAAGGTTTATTTATTGAATTTTTGGCGCCCTATAGTGCACGTGCTATTCCATTGACCGCATCCCGGATTGTGCAGACATGTTTGTATGGATGGGCTCTACAAACGTTCCAAATTTCAGCTTAATCGGATGAAAAACAGACGAGTTATTAGGGGTCAAAGTTTCAGACATTCCCAACCAACTTTGGACTGCAAGTTTGAGCCTAATGTGACCTTCACCGATCGGGATGAAACTGGTGCCAGACGAAAGGTCTGGACCAATGACTCCCTGGGGCCAAGTGCCCAAAATTTCTTATCGCCCCTTTTTCGAGTTATGGCCCCTGAAAGTTGATATTTTCTAATGTTTGACCCCTAATATCTTACTAACGCAGAGTCCGAATTTTCTGACAAATATTGTTTTATGTACTATGGTACTAGGACAATGTTTGGTGCTAGTTTCAGCTCAATCGGTGAAGGTCACCTTTAGTGACTTTCAATCTCTTTGTTCAGCAGGCGAGACCTAGGGACGCATTTCCAGTCCTTATATCTTTGCTTCTACTGCATGCAGCGCCATACAATTCGGTACGGAAATGTACCTCCCTAAGACCTATAAACCCTATAAAAAGCGCGCCTGTCCGTTGCGAACTGTTGGAGTTATTAGGGTTTTTACGGTTTCACGGCCAAAATCCCATAGGGTGCAATGCAAAATTGAGGACCCATTTTCAGCAGGACGCCTTGCCTCGAGTTCCTTGACTACCCTTTACTTTTGTAGACATTAATGATCTGCGCATGCACATAAATTTGCAGCACCAAGAGTGCTTTCCTTTGGCTGCTGTAGGCGTAAAAAGGTTTATTTATTGAATTTTTGGCGCCCTATAGTGCACGTGCTATTCCATTGACCGCATCCCGGATTGTGCAGACATGTTTGTATGGATGGGCTCTACAAACGTTCCAAATTTCAGCTTAATCGGATGAAAAACAGACGAGTTATTAGGGGTCAAACTTTCAGACATTCCCAACCAACTTTGGACTGCAAGTTTGAGCCTAATGTGACCTTCACCGATCGGGATGAAACTGGTGCCAGACGAAAGGTCTGGACCAATGACTCCCTGGGGCCAAGTGCCCAAAATTTCTTATCGCCCCTTTTTCGAGTTATGGCCCCTGAAAGTTGATATTTTCTAATGTTTGACCCCTAATAACTTACTAACGCAGAGTCCGAATTTTCTGACAAATATTGTTTTATGTACTATGGTACTAGGACAATGTTTGGTGCTAGTTTCAGCTCAATCGGTGAAGGTCACCTTTAGTGACTTTCAATCTCTTTGTTCAGCAGGCGAGACCTAGGGACGCATTTCCAGTCCTTATATCTTTGCTTCTACTGCATGCAGCGCCATACAATTCGGTACGGAAATGTACCTCCCTAAGACCTATAAACCCTATAAAAAGCGCGCCTGTCCGTTGCGAACTGTTGGAGTTATTAGGGTTTTTACGGTTTCACGGCCAAAATCCCATAGGGTGCAATGCAAAATTGAGGACCCATTTTCAGCAGGACGCCTTGCCTCGAGTTCCTTGACTACCCTTTACTTTTGTAGACATTAATGATCTGCGCATGCGCATAAATTTGCAGCACCAAGAGTGCTTTCCTTTGGCTGCTGTAGGCGTAAAAAGGTTTATTTATTGAATTTTTGGCGCCCTATAGTGCACGTGCTATTCCATTGACCGCATCCCGGATTGTGCAGACATGTTTGTATGGATGGGCTCTACAAACGTTCCAAATTTCAGCTTAATCGGATGAAAAACAGACGAGTTATTAGGGGTCAAAGTTTCAGACATTCCCAACCAACTTTGGACTGCAAGTTTGAGCCTAATGTGACCTTCACCGATCGGGATGAAACTGGTGCCAGACGAAAGGTCTGGACCAATGACTCCCTGGGGCCAAGTGCCCAAAATTTCTTATCGCCCCTTTTTCGAGTTATGGCCCCTGAAAGTTGATATTTTCTAATGTTTGACCCCTAATAACTTACTAACGCAGAGTCCGAATTTTCTGACAAATATTGTTTTATGTACTATGGTACTAGGACAATGTTTGGTGCTAGTTTCAGCTCAATCGGTGAAGGTCACCTTTAGTGACTTTCAATCTCTTTGTTCAGCAGGCGAGACCTAGGGACGCATTTCCAGTCCTTATATCTTTGCTTCTACTGCATGCAGCGCCATACAATTCGGTACGGAAATGTACCTCCCTAAGACCTATAAACCCTATAAAAAGCGCGCCTGTCCGTTGCGAACTGTTGGAGTTATTAGGGTTTTTACGGTTTCACGGCCAAAATCCCATAGGGTGCAATGCAAAATTGAGGACCCATTTTCAGCAGGACGCCTTGCCTCGAGTTCCTTGACTACCCTTTACTTTTGTAGACATTAATGATCTGCGCATGCGCATAAATTTGCAGCACCAAGAGTGCTTTCCTTTGGCTGCTGTAGGCGTAAAAAGGTTTATTTATTGAATTTTTGGCGCCCTATAGTGCACGTGCTATTCCATTGACCGCATCCCGGATTGTGCAGACATGTTTGTATGGATGGGCTCTACAAACGTTCCAAATTTCAGCTTAATCGGATGAAAAACAGACGAGTTATTAGGGGTCAAAGTTTCAGACATTCCCAACCAACTTTGGACTGCAAGTTTGAGCCTAATGTGACCTTCACCGATCGGGATGAAACTGGTGCCAGACGAAAGGTCTGGA
This sequence comes from Anodontia alba, assembly GCA_964016985.1. NCBI lineage: Eukaryota > Metazoa > Mollusca > Bivalvia > Lucinida > Lucinidae > Anodontia > Anodontia alba. The sequence goes on from OZ024833.1 coordinate 12,636,713, forward strand.
CCAATGACTCCCTGGGGCCAAGTGCCCAAAATTTCTTATCGCCCCTTTTTCGAGTTATGGCCCCTGAAAGTTGATATTTTCTAATGTTTGACCCCTAATAACTTACTAACGCAGAGTCCGAATTTTCTGACAAATATTGTTTTATGTACTATGGTACTAGGACAATGTTTGGTGCTAGTTTCAGCTCAATCGGTGAAGGTCACCTTTAGTGACTTTCAATCTCTTTGTTCAGCAGGCGAGACCTAGGGACGCATTTCCAGTCCTTATATCTTTGCTTCTACTGCATGCAGCGCCATACAATTCGGTACGGAAATGTACCTCCCTAAGACCTATAAACCCTATAAAAAGCGCGCCTGTCCGTTGCGAACTGTTGGAGTTATTAGGGTTTTTACGGTTTCACGGCCAAAATCCCATAGGGTGCAATGCAAAATTGAGGACCCATTTTCAGCAGGACGCCTTGCCTCGAGTTCCTTGACTACCCTTTACTTTTGTAGACATTAATGATCTGCGCATGCGCATAAATTTGCAGCACCAAGAGTGCTTTCCTTTGGCTGCTGTAGGCGTAAAAAGGTTTATTTATTGAATTTTTGGCGCCCTATAGTGCACGTGCTATTCCATTGACCGCATCCCGGATTGTGCAGACATGTTTGTATGGATGGGCTCTACAAACGTTCCAAATTTCAGCTTAATCGGATGAAAAACAGACGAGTTATTAGGGGTCAAAGTTTCAGACATTCCCAACCAACTTTGGACTGCAAGTTTGAGCCTAATGTGACCTTCACCGATCGGGATGAAACTGGTGCCAGACGAAAGGTCTGGACCAATGACTCCCTGGGGCCAAGTGCCCAAAATTTCTTATCGCCCCTTTTTCGAGTTATGGCCCCTGAAAGTTGATATTTTCTAATGTTTGACCCCTAATAACTTACTAACGCAGAGTCCGAATTTTCTGACAAATATTGTTTTATGTACTATGGTACTAGGACAATGTTTGGTGCTAGTTTCAGCTCAATCGGTGAAGGTCACCTTTAGTGACTTTCAATCTCTTTGTTCAGCAGGCGAGACCTAGGGACGCATTTCCAGTCCTTATATCTTTGCTTCTACTGCATGCAGCGCCATACAATTCGGTACGGAAATGTACCTCCCTAAGACCTATAAACCCTATAAAAAGCGCGCCTGTCCGTTGCGAACTGTTGGAGTTATTAGGGTTTTTACGGTTTCACGGCCAAAATCCCATAGGGTGCAATGCAAAATTGAGGACCCATTTTCAGCAGGACGCCTTGCCTCGAGTTCCTTGACTACCCTTTACTTTTGTAGACATTAATGATCTGCGCATGCGCATAAATTTGCAGCACCAAGAGTGCTTTCCTTTGGCTGCTGTAGGCGTAAAAAGGTTTATTTATTGAATTTTTGGCGCCCTATAGTGCACGTGCTATTCCATTGACCGCATCCCGGATTGTGCAGACATGTTTGTATGGATGGGCTCTACAAACGTTCCAAATTTCAGCTTAATCGGATGAAAAACAGACGAGTTATTAGGGGTCAAAGTTTCAGACATTCCCAACCAACTTTGGACTGCAAGTTTGAGCCTAATGTGACCTTCACCGATCGGGATGAAACTGGTGCCAGACGAAAGGTCTGGACCAATGACTCCCTGGGGCCAAGTGCCCAAAATTTCTTATCGCCCCTTTTTCGAGTTATGGCCCCTGAAAGTTGATATTTTCTAATGTTTGACCCCTAATAACTTACTAACGCAGAGTCCGAATTTTCTGACAAATATTGTTTTATGTACTATGGTACTAGGACAATGTTTGGTGCTAGTTTCAGCTCAATCGGTGAAGGTCACCTTTAGTGACTTTCAATCTCTTTGTTCAGCAGGCGAGACCTAGGGACGCATTTCCAGTCCTTATATCTTTGCTTCTACTGCATGCAGCGCCATACAATTCGGTACGGAAATGTACCTCCCTAAGACCTATAAACCCTATAAAAAGCGCGCCTGTCCGTTGCGAACTGTTGGAGTTATTAGGGTTTTTACGGTTTCACGGCCAAAATCCCATAGGGTGCAATGCAAAATTGAGGACCCATTTTCAGCAGGACGCCTTGCCTCGAGTTCCTTGACTACCCTTTACTTTTGTAGACATTAATGATCTGCGCATGCGCATAAATTTGCAGCACCAAGAGTGCTTTCCTTTGGCTGCTGTAGGCGTAAAAAGGTTTATTTATTGAATTTTTGGCGCCCTATAGTGCACGTGCTATTCCATTGACCGCATCCCGGATTGTGCAGACATGTTTGTATGGATGGGCTCTACAAACGTTCCAAATTTCAGCTTAATCGGATGAAAAACAGACGAGTTATTAGGGGTCAAAGTTTCAGACATTCCCAACCAACTTTGGACTGCAAGTTTGAGCCTAATGTGACCTTCACCGATCGGGATGAAACTGGTGCCAGACGAAAGGTCTGGACCAATGACTCCCTGGGGCCAAGTGCCCAAAATTTCTTATCGCCCCTTTTTCGAGTTATGGCCCCTGAAAGTTGATATTTTCTAATGTTTGACCCCTAATAACTTACTAACGCAGAGTCCGAATTTTCTGACAAATATTGTTTTATGTACTATGGTACTAGGACAATGTTTGGTGCTAGTTTCAGCTCAATCGGTGAAGGTCACCTTTAGTGACTTTCAATCTCTTTGTTCAGCAGGCGAGACCTAGGGACGCATTTCCAGTCCTTATATCTTTGCTTCTACTGCATGCAGCGCCATACAATTCGGTACGGAAATGTACCTCCCTAAGACCTATAAACCCTATAAAAAGCGCGCCTGTCCGTTGCGAACTGTTGGAGTTATTAGGGTTTTTACGGTTTCACGGCCAAAATCCCATAGGGTGCAATGCAAAATTGAGGACCCATTTTCAGCAGGACGCCTTGCCTCGAGTTCCTTGACTACCCTTTACTTTTGTAGACATTAATGATCTGCGCATGCGCATAAATTTGCAGCACCAAGAGTGCTTTCCTTTGGCTGCTGTAGGCGTAAAAAGGTTTATTTATTGAATTTTTGGCGCCCTATAGTGCACGTGCTATTCCATTGACCGCATCCCGGATTGTGCAGACATGTTTGTATGGATGGGCTCTACAAACGTTCCAAATTTCAGCTTAATCGGATGAAAAACAGACGAGTTATTAGGGGTCAAAGTTTCAGACATTCCCAACCAACTTTGGACTGCAAGTTTGAGCCTAATGTGACCTTCACCGATCGGGATGAAACTGGTGCCAGACGAAAGGTCTGGACCAATGACTCCCTGGGGCCAAGTGCCCAAAATTTCTTATCGCCCCTTTTTCGAGTTATGGCCCCTGAAAGTTGATATTTTCTAATGTTTGACCCCTAATAACTTACTAACGCAGAGTCCGAATTTTCTGACAAATATTGTTTTATGTACTATGGTACTAGGACAATGTTTGGTGCTAGTTTCAGCTCAATCGGTGAAGGTCACCTTTAGTGACTTTCAATCTCTTTGTTCAGCAGGCGAGACCTAGGGACGCATTTCCAGTCCTTATATCTTTGCTTCTACTGCATGCAGCGCCATACAATTCGGTACGGAAATGTACCTCCCTAAGACCTATAAACCCTATAAAAAGCGCGCCTGTCCGTTGCGAACTGTTGGAGTTATTAGGGTTTTTACGGTTTCACGGCCAAAATCCCATAGGGTGCAATGCAAAATTGAGGACCCATTTTCAGCAGGACGCCTTGCCTCGAGTTCCTTGACTACCCTTTACTTTTGTAGACATTAATGATCTGCGCATGCGCATAAATTTGCAGCACCAAGAGTGCTTTCCTTTGGCTGCTGTAGGCGTAAAAAGGTTTATTTATTGAATTTTTGGCGCCCTATAGTGCACGTGCTATTCCATTGACCGCATCCCGGATTGTGCAGACATGTTTGTATGGATGGGCTCTACAAACGTTCCAAATTTCAGCTTAATCGGATGAAAAACAGACGAGTTATTAGGGGTCAAAGTTTCAGACATTCCCAACCAACTTTGGACTGCAAGTTTGAGCCTAATGTGACCTTCACCGATCGGGATGAAACTGGTGCCAGACGAAAGGTCTGGACCAATGACTCCCTGGGGCCAAGTGCCCAAAATTTCTTATCGCCCCTTTTTCGAGTTATGGCCCCTGAAAGTTGATATTTTCTAATGTTTGACCCCTAATAACTTACTAACGCAGAGTCCGAATTTTCTGACAAATATTGTTTTATGTACTATGGTACTAGGACAATGTTTGGTGCTAGTTTCAGCTCAATCGGTGAAGGTCACCTTTAGTGACTTTCAATCTCTTTGTTCAGCAGGCGAGACCTAGGGACGCATTTCCAGTCCTTATATCTTTGCTTCTACTGCATGCAGCGCCATACAATTCGGTACGGAAATGTACCTCCCTAAGACCTATAAACCCTATAAAAAGCGCGCCTGTCCGTTGCGAACTGTTGGAGTTATTAGGGTTTTTACGGTTTCACGGCCAAAATCCCATAGGGTGCAATGCAAAATTGAGGACCCATTTTCAGCAGGACGCCTTGCCTCGAGTTCCTTGACTACCCTTTACTTTTGTAGACATTAATGATCTGCGCATGCGCATAAATTTGCAGCACCAAGAGTGCTTTCCTTTGGCTGCTGAAGGCGTAAAAAGGTTTATTTATTGAATTTTTGGCGCCCTATAGTGCACGTGCTATTCCATTGACCGCACCCCGGATTGTGCAGACATGTTTGTATGGATGGGCTCTACAAACGTTCCAAATTTCAGCTTAATCGGATGAAAAACAGACGAGTTATTAGGGGTCAAAGTTTCAGACATTCCCAACCAACTTTGGACTGCAAGTTTGAGCCTAATGTGACCTTCACCGATCGGGATGAAACTGGTGCCAGACGAAAGGTCTGGACCAATGACTCCCTGGGGCCAAGTGCCCAAAATTTCTTATCGCCCCTTTTTCGAGTTATGGCCCCTGAAAGTTGATATTTTCTAATGTTTGACCCCTAATAACTTACTAACGCAGAGTCCGAATTTTCTGACAAATATTGTTTTATGTACTATGGTACTAGGACAATGTTTGGTGCTAGTTTCAGCTCAATCGGTGAAGGTCACCTTTAGTGACTTTCAATCTCTTTGTTCAGCAGGCGAGACCTAGGGACGCATTTCCAGTCCTTATATCTTTGCTTCTACTGCATGCAGCGCCATACAATTTGGTACGGAAATGTACCTCCCTAAGACCTATAAACCCTATAAAAAGCGCGCCTGTCCGTTGCGAACTGTTGGAGTTATTAGGGTTTTTACGGTTTCACGGCCAAAATCCCATAGGGTGCAATGCAAAATTGAGGACCCATTTTCAGCAGGACGCCTTGCCTCGAGTTCCTTGACTACCCTTTACTTTTGTAGACATTAATGATCTGCGCATGCGCATAAATTTGCAGCACCAAGAGTGCTTTCCTTTGGCTGCTGTAGGCGTAAAAAGGTTTATTTATTGAATTTTTGGCGCCCTATAGTGCACGTGCTATTCCATTGACCGCATCCCGGATTGTGCAGACATGTTTGTATGGATGGGCTCTACAAACGTTCCAAATTTCAGCTTAATCGGATGAAAAACAGACGAGTTATTAGGGGTCAAAGTTTCAGACATTCCCAACCAACTTTGGACTGCAAGTTTGAGCCTAATGTGACCTTCACCGATCGGGATGAAACTGGTGCCAGACGAAAGGTCTGGACCAATGACTCCCTGGGGCCAAGTGCCCAAAATTTCTTATCGCCCCTTTTTCGAGTTATGGCCCCTGAAAGTTGATATTTTCTAATGTTTGACCCCTAATAACTTACTAACGCAGAGTCCGAATTTTCTGACAAATATTGTTTTATGTACTATGGTACTAGGACAATGTTTGGTGCTAGTTTCAGCTCAATCGGTGAAGGTCACCTTTAGTGACTTTCAATCTCTTTGTTCAGCAGGCGAGACCTAGGGACGCATTTCCAGTCCTTATATCTTTGCTTCTACTGCATGCAGCGCCATACAATTCGGTACGGAAATGTACCTCCCTAAGACCTATAAACCCTATAAAAAGCGCGCCTGTCCGTTGCGAACTGTTGGAGTTATTAGGGTTTTTACGGTTTCACGGCCAAAATCCCATAGGGTGCAATGCAAAATTGAGGACCCATTTTCAGCAGGACGCCTTGCCTCGAGTTCCTTGACTACCCTTTACTTTTGTAGACATTAATGATCTGCGCATGCGCATAAATTTGCAGCACCAAGAGTGCTTTCCTTTGGCTGCTGTAGGCGTAAAAAGGTTTATTTATTGAATTTATGGCGCCCTATAGTGCACGTGCTATTCCATTGACCGCATCCCGGATTGTGCAGACATGTTTGTATGGATGGGCTCTACAAACGTTCCAAATTTCAGCTTAATCGGATGAAAAACAGACGAGTTATTAGGGGTCAAAGTTTCAGACATTCCCAACCAACTTTGGACTGCAAGTTTGAGCCTAATGTGACCTTCACCGATCGGGATGAAACTGGTGCCAGACGAAAGGTCTGGACCAATGACTCCCTGGGGCCAAGTGCCCAAAATTTCTTATCGCCCCTTTTTCGAGTTATGGCCCCTGAAAGTTGATATTTTCTAATGTTTGACCCCTAATAACTTACTAACGCAGAGTCCGAATTTTCTGACAAATATTGTTTTATGTACTATGGTACTAGGACAATGTTTGGTGCTAGTTTCAGCTCAATCGGTGAAGGTCACCTTTAGTGACTTTCAATCTCTTTGTTCAGCAGGCGAGACCTAGGGACGCATTTCCAGTCCTTATATCTTTGCTTCTACTGCATGCAGCGCCATACAATTCGGTACGGAAATGTACCTCCCTAAGACCTATAAACCCTATAAAAAGCGCGCCTGTCCGTTGCGAACTGTTGGAGTTATTAGGGTTTTTACGGTTTCACGGCCAAAATCCCATAGGGTGCAATGCAAAATTGAGGACCCATTTTCAGCAGGACGCCTTGCCTCGAGTTCCTTGACTACCCTTTACTTTTGTAGACATTAATGATCTGCGCATGCGCATAAATTTGCAGCACCAAGAGTGCTTTCCTTTGGCTGCTGTAGGCGTAAAAAGGTTTATTTATTGAATTTATGGCGCCCTATAGTGCACGTGCTATTCCATTGACCGCATCCCGGATTGTGCAGACATGTTTGTATGGATGGGCTCTACAAACGTTCCAAATTTCAGCTTAATCGGATGAAAAACAGACGAGTTATTAGGGGTCAAAGTTTCAGACATTCCCAACCAACTTTGGACTGCAAGTTTGAGCCTAATGTGACCTTCACCGATCGGGATGAAACTGGTGCCAGACGAAAGGTCTGGACCAATGACTCCCTGGGGCCAAGTGCCCAAAATTTCTTATCGCCCCTTTTTCGAGTTATGGCCCCTGAAAGTTGATATTTTCTAATGTTTGACCCCTAATAACTTACTAACGCAGAGTCCGAATTTTCTGACAAATATTGTTTTATGTACTATGGTACTAGGACAATGTTTGGTGCTAGTTTCAGCTCAATCGGTGAAGGTCACCTTTAGTGACTTTCAATCTCTTTGTTCAGCAGGCGAGACCTAGGGACGCATTTCCAGTCCTTATATCTTTGCTTCTACTGCATGCAGCGCCATACAATTCGGTACGGAAATGTACCTCCCTAAGACCTATAAACCCTATAAAAAGCGCGCCTGTCCGTTGCGAACTGTTGGAGTTATTAGGGTTTTTACGGTTTCACGGCCAAAATCCCATAGGGTGCAATGCAAAATTGAGGACCCATTTTCAGCAGGACGCCTTGCCTCGAGTTCCTTGACTACCCTTTACTTTTGTAGACATTAATGATCTGCGCATGCGCATAAATTTGCAGCACCAAGAGTGCTTTCCTTTGGCTGCTGTAGGCGTAAAAAGGTTTATTTATTGAATTTTTGGCGCCCTATAGTGCACGTGCTATTCCATTGACCGCATCCCGGATTGTGCAGACATGTTTGTATGGATGGGCTCTACAAACGTTCCAAATTTCAGCTTAATCGGATGAAAAACAGACGAGTTATTAGGGGTCAAAGTTTCAGACATTCCCAACCAACTTTGGACTGCAAGTTTGAGCCTAATGTGACCTTCACCGATCGGGATGAAACTGGTGCCAGACGAAAGGTCTGGACCAATGACTCCCTGGGGCCAAGTGCCCAAAATTTCTTATCGCCCCTTTTTCGAGTTATGGCCCCTGAAAGTTGATATTTTCTAATGTTTGACCCCTAATAACTTACTAACGCAGAGTCCGAATTTTCTGACAAATATTGTTTTATGTACTATGGTACTAGGACAATGTTTGGTGCTAGTTTCAGCTCAATCGGTGAAGGTCACCTTTAGTGACTTTCAATCTCTGTTCAGCAGGCGAGACCTAGGGACGCATTTCCAGTCCTTATATCTTTGCTTCTACTGCATGCAGCGCCATACAATTCGGTACGGAAATGTACCTCCCTAAGACCTATAAACCCTATAAAAAGCGCGCCTGTCCGTTGCGAACTGTTGGAGTTATTAGGGTTTTTACGGTTTCACGGCCAAAATCCCATAGGGTGCAATGCAAAATTGAGGACCCATTTTCAGCAGGACGCCTTGCCTCGAGTTCCTTGACTACCCTTTACTTTTGTAGACATTAATGATCTGCGCATGCGCATAAATTTGCAGCACCAAGAGTGCTTTCCTTTGGCTGCTGTAGGCGTAAAAAGGTTTATTTATTGAATTTTTGGCGCCCTATAGTGCACGTGCTTTTCCATTGACCGCATCCCGGATTGTGCAGACATGTTTGTATGGATGGGCTCTACAAACGTTCCAAATTTCAGCTTAATCGGATGAAAAACAGACGAGTTATTAGGGGTCAAAGTTTCAGACATTCCCAACCAACTTTGGACTGCAAGTTTGAGCCTAATGTGACCTTCACCGATCGGGATGAAACTGGTGCCAGACGAAAGGTCTGGACCAATGACTCCCTGGGGCCAAGTGCCCAAAATTTCTTATCGCCCCTTTTTCGAGTTATGGCCCCTGAAAGTTGATATTTTCTAATGTTTGACCCCTAATAACTTACTAACGCAGAGTCCGAATTTTCTGACAAATATTGTTTTATGTACTATGGTACTAGGACAATGTTTGGTGCTAGTTTCAGCTCAATCGGTGAAGGTCACCTTTAGTGACTTTCAATCTCTTTGTTCAGCAGGCGAGACCTAGGGACGCATTTCCAGTCCTTATATCTTTGCTTCTACTGCATGCAGCGCCATACAATTCGGTACGGAAATGTACCTCCCTAAGACCTATAAACCCTATAAAAAGCGCGCCTGTCCGTTGCGAACTGTTGGAGTTATTAGGGTTTTTACGGTTTCACGGCCAAAATCCCATAGGGTGCAATGCAAAATTGAGGACCCATTTTCAGCAGGACGCCTTGCCTCGAGTTCCTTGACTACCCTTTACTTTTGTAGACATTAATGATCTGCGCATGCGCATAAATTTGCAGCACCAAGAGTGCTTTCCTTTGGCTGCTGAAGGCGTAAAAAGGTTTATTTATTGAATTTTTGGCGCCCTATAGTGCACGTGCTATTCCATTGACCGCATCCCGGATTGTGCAGACATGTTTGTATGGATGGGCTCTACAAACGTTCCAAATTTCAGCTTAATCGGATGAAAAACAGACGAGTTATTAGGGGTCAAAGTTTCAGACATTCCCAACCAACTTTGGACTGCAAGTTTGAGCCTAATGTGACCTTCACCGATCGGGATGAAACTGGTGCCAGACGAAAGGTCTGGACCAATGACTCCCTGGGGCCAAGTGCCCAAAATTTCTTATCGCCCCTTTTTCGAGTTATGGCCCCTGAAAGTTGATATTTTCTAATGTTTGACCCCTAATAACTTACTAACGCAGAGTCCGAATTTTCTGACAAATATTGTTTTATGTACTATGGTACTAGGACAATGTTTGGTGCTAGTTTCAGCTCAATCGGTGAAGGTCACCTTTAGTGACTTTCAATCTCTTTGTTCAGCAGGCGAGACCTAGGGACGCATTTCCAGTCCTTATATCTTTGCTTCTACTGCATGCAGCGCCATACAATTTGGTACGGAAATGTACCTCCCTAAGACCTATAAACCCTATAAAAAGCGCGCCTGTCCGTTGCGAACTGTTGGAGTTATTAGGGTTTTTACGGTTTCACGGCCAAAATCCCATAGGGTGCAATGCAAAATTGAGGACCCATTTTCAGCAGGACGCCTTGCCTCGAGTTCCTTGACTACCCTTTACTTTTGTAGACATTGATGATCTGCGCATGCGCATAAATTTGCAGCACCAAGAGTGCTTTCCTTTGGCTGCTGAAGGCGTAAAAAGGTTTATTTATTGAATTTTTGGCGCCCTATAGTGCACGTGCTATTCCATTGACCGCATCCCGGATTGTGCAGACATGTTTGTATGGATGGGCTCTACAAACGTTCCAAATTTCAGCTTAATCGGATGAAAAACAGACGAGTTATTAGGGGTCAAAGTTTCAGACATTCCCAACCAACTTTGGACTGCAAGTTTGAGCCTAATGTGACCTTCACCGATCGGGATGAAACTGGTGCCAGACGAAAGGTCTGGACCAATGACTCCCTGGGGCCAAGTGCCCAAAATTTCTTATCGCCCCTTTTTCGAGTTATGGCCCCTGAAAGTTGATATTTTCTAATGTTTGACCCCTAATAACTTACTAACGCAGAGTCCGAATTTTCTGACAAATATTGTTTTATGTACTATGGTACTAGGACAATGTTTGGTGCTAGTTTCAGCTCAATCGGTGAAGGTCACCTTTAGTGACTTTCAATCTCTTTGTTCAGCAGGCGAGACCTAGGGACGCATTTCCAGTCCTTATATCTTTGCTTCTACTGCATGCAGCGCCATACAATTTGGTACGGAAATGTACCTCCCTAAGACCTATAAACCCTATAAAAAGCGCGCCTGTCCGTTGCGAACTGTTGGAGTTATTAGGGTTTTTACGGTTTCACGGCCAAAATCCCATAGGGTGCAATGCAAAATTGAGGACCCATTTTCAGCAGGACGCCTTGCCTCGAGTTCCTTGACTACCCTTTACTTTTGTAGACATTAATGATCTGCGCATGCGCATAAATTTGCAGCACCAAGAGTGCTTTCCTTTGGCTGCTGTAGGCGTAAAAATGTTTATTTATTGAATTTTTGGCGCCCTATAGTGCACGTGCTATTCCATTGACCGCATCCCGGATTGTGCAGACATGTTTGTATGGATGGGCTCTACAAACGTTCCAAATTTCAGCTTAATCGGATGAAAAACAGACGAGTTATTAGGGGTCAAAGTTTCAGACATTCCCAACCAACTTTGGACTGCAAGTTTGAGCCTAATGTGACCTTCACCGATCGGGATGAAACTGGTGCCAGACGAAAGGTCTGGACCAATGACTCCCTGGGGCCAAGTGCCCAAAATTTCTTATCGCCCCTTTTTCGAGTTATGGCCCCTGAAAGTTGATATTTTCTAATGTTTGACCCCTAATAACTTACTAACGCAGAGTCCGAATTTTCTGACAAATATTGTTTTATGTACTATGGTACTAGGACAATGTTTGGTGCTAGTTTCAGCTCAATCGGTGAAGGTCACCTTTAGTGACTTTCAATCTCTTTGTTCAGCAGGCGAGACCTAGGGACGCATTTCCAGTCCTTATATCTTTGCTTCTACTGCATGCAGCGCCATACAATTCGGTACGGAAATGTACCTCCCTAAGACCTATAAACCCTATAAAAAGCGCGCCTGTCCGTTGCGAACTGTTGGAGTTATTAGGGTTTTTACGGTTTCACGGCCAAAATCCCATAGGGTGCAATGCAAAATTGAGGACCCATTTTCAGCAGGACGCCTTGCCTCGAGTTCCTTGACTACCCTTTACTTTTGTAGACATTAATGATCTGCGCATGCGCATAAATTTGCAGCACCAAGAGTGCTTTCCTTTGGCTGCTGTAGGCGTAAAAAGGTTTATTTATTGAATTTTTGGCGCCCTATAGTGCACGTGCTATTCCATTGACCGCATCCCGGATTGTGCAGACATGTTTGTATGGATGGGCTCTACAAACGTTCCAAATTTCAGCTTAATCGGATGAAAAACAGACGAGTTATTAGGGGTCAAAGTTTCAGACATTCCCAACCAACTTTGGACTGCAAGTTTGAGCCTAATGTGACCTTCACCGATCGGGATGAAACTGGTGCCAGACGAAAGGTCTGGACCAATGACTCCCTGGGGCCAAGTGCCCAAAATTTCTTATCGCCCCTTTTTCGAGTTATGGCCCCTGAAAGTTGATATTTTCTAATGTTTGACCCCTAATAACTTACTAACGCAGAGTCCGAATTTTCTGACAAATATTGTTTTATGTACTATGGTACTAGGACAATGTTTGGTGCTAGTTTCAGCTCAATCGGTGAAGGTCACCTTTAGTGACTTTCAATCTCTTTGTTCAGCAGGCGAGACCTAGGGACGCATTTCCAGTCCTTATATCTTTGCTTCTACTGCATGCAGCGCCATACAATTTGGTACGGAAATGTACCTCCCTAAGACCTATAAACCCTATAAAAAGCGCGCCTGTCCGTTGCGAACTGTTGGAGTTATTAGGGTTTTTACGGTTTCACGGCCAAAATCCCATAGGGTGCAATGCAAAATTGAGGACCCATTTTCAGCAGGACGCCTTGCCTCGAGTTCCTTGACTACCCTTTACTTTTGTAGACATTAATGATCTGCGCATGCGCATAAATTTGCAGCACCAAGAGTGCTTTCCTTTGGCTGCTGTAGGCGTAAAAAGGTTTATTTATTGAATTTTTGGCGCCCTATAGTGCACGTGCTATTCCATTGACCGCATCCCGGATTGTGCAGACATGTTTGTATGGATGGGCTCTACAAACGTTCCAAATTTCAGCTTAATCGGATGAAAAACAGACGAGTTATTAGGGGTCAAAGTTTCAGTAATTCCCAACCAACTTTGGACTGCAAGTTTGAGCCTAATGTGACCTTCACCGATCGGGATGAAACTGGTGCCAGACGAAAGGTCTGGACCAATGACTCCCTGGGGCCAAGTGCCCAAAATTTCTTATCGCCCCTTTTTCGAGTTATGGCCCCTGAAAGTTGATATTTTCTAATGTTTGACCCCTAATAACTTACTAACGCAGAGTCCGAATTTTCTGACAAATATTGTTTTATGTACTATGGTACTAGGACAATGTTTGGTGCTAGTTTCAGCTCAATCGGTGAAGGTCACCTTTAGTGACTTTCAATCTCTTTGTTCAGCAGGCGAGACCTAGGGACGCATTTCCAGTCCTTATATCTTTGCTTCTACTGCATGCAGCGCCATACAATTTGGTACGGAAATGTACCTCCCTAAGACCTATAAACCCTATAAAAAGCGCGCCTGTCCGATGCGAACTGTTGGAGTTATTAGGGTTTTTACGGTTTCACGGCCAAAATCCCATAGGGTGCAATGCAAAATTGAGGACCCATTTTCAGCAGGACGCCTTGCCTCGAGTTCCTTGACTACCCTTTACTTTTGTAGACATTAATGATCTGCGCATGCGCATAAATTTGCAGCACCAAGAGTGCTTTCCTTTGGCTGCTGAAGGCGTAAAAAGGTTTATTTATTGAATTTTTGGCGCCCTATAGTGCACGTGCTATTCCATTGACCGCATCCAGGATTGTGCAGACATGTTTGTATGGATGGGCTCTACAAACGTTCCAAATTTCAGCTTAATCGGATGAAAAACAGACGAGTTATTAGGGGTCAAAGTTTCAGACATTCCCAACCAACTTTGGACTGCAAGTTTGAGCCTAATGTGACCTTCACCGATCGGGATGAAACTGGTGCCAGACGAAAGGTCTGGACCAATGACTCCCTGGGGCCAAGTGCCCAAAATTTCTTATCGCCCCTTTTTCGAGTTATGGCCCCTGAAAGTTGATATTTTCTAATGTTTGACCCCTAATAACTTACTAACGCAGAGTCCGAATTTTCTGACAAATATTGTTTTATGTACTATGGTACTAGGACAATGTTTGGTGCTAGTTTCAGCTCAATCGGTGAAGGTCACCTTTAGTGACTTTCAATCTCTTTGTTCAGCAGGCGAGACCTAGGGACGCATTTCCAGTCCTTATATCTTTGCTTCTACTGCATGCAGCGCCATACAATTCGGTACGGAAATGTACCTCCCTAAGACCTATAAACCCTATAAAAAGCGCGCCTGTCCGTTGCGAACTGTTGGAGTTATTAGGGTTTTTACGGTTTCACGGCCAAAATCCCATAGGGTGCAATGCAAAATTGAGGACCCATTTTCAGCAGGACGCCTTGCCTCGAGTTCCTTGACTACCCTTTACTTTTGTAGACATTAATGATCTGCGCATGCGCATAAATTTGCAGCACCAAGAGTGCTTTCCTTTGGCTGCTGTAGGCGTAGAAAGGTTTATTTATTGAATTTTTGGCGCCCTATAGTGCACGTGCTATTCCATTGACCGCATCCCGGATTGTGCAGACATGTTTGTATGGATGGGCTCTACAAACGTTCCAAATTTCAGCTTAATCGGATGAAAAACAGACGAGTTATTAGGGGTCAAAGTTTCAGACATTCCCAACCAACTTTGGACTGCAAGTTTGAGCCTAATGTGACCTTCACCGATCGGGATGAAACTGGTGCCAGACGAAAGGTCTGGACCAATGACTCCCTTGGGCCAAGTGCCCAAAATTTCTTATCGCCCCTTTTTCGAGTTATGGCCCCTGAAAGTTGATATTTTCTAATGTTTGACCCCTAATAACTTACTAACGCAGAGTCCGAATTTTCTGACAAATATTGTTTTATGTACTATGGTACTAGGACAATGTTTGGTGCTAGTTTCAGCTCAATCGGTGAAGGTCACCTTTAGTGACTTTCAATCTCTTTGTTCAGCAGGCGAGACCTAGGGACGCATTTCCAGTCCTTATATCTTTGCTTCTACTGCATGCAGCGCCATACAATTTGGTACGGAAATGTACCTCCCTAAGACCTATAAACCCTATAAAAAGCGCGCCTGTCCGTTGCGAACTGTTGGAGTTATTAGGGTTTTTACGGTTTCACGGCCAAAATCCCATAGGGTGCAATGCAAAATTGAGGACCCATTTTCAGCAGGACGCCTTGCCTCGAGTTCCTTGACTACCCTTTACTTTTGTAGACATTAATGATCTGCGCATGCGCATAAATTTGCAGCACCAAGAGTGCTTTCCTTTGGCTGCTGTAGGCGTAAAAAGGTTTATTTATTGAATTTTTGGCGCCCTATAGTGCACGTGCTATTCCATTGACCGCATCCCGGATTGTGCAGACATGTTTGTATGGATGGGCTCTACAAACGTTCCAAATTTCAGCTTAATCGGATGAAAAACAGACGAGTTATTAGGGGTCAAAGTTTCAGACATTCCCAACCAACTTTGGACTGCAAGTTTGAGCCTAATGTGACCTTCACCGATCGGGATGAAACTGGTGCCAGACGAAAGGTCTGGACCAATGACTCCCTGGGGCCAAGTGCCCAAAATTTCTTATCGCCCCTTTTTCGAGTTATGGCCCCTGAAAGTTGATATTTTCTAATGTTTGACCCCTAATAACTTACTAACGCAGAGTCCGAATTTTCTGACAAATATTGTTTTATGTACTATGGTACTAGGACAATGTTTGGTGCTAGTTTCAGCTCAATCGGTGAAGGTCACCTTTAGTGACTTTCAATCTCTTTGTTCAGCAGGCGAGACCTAGGGACGCATTTCCAGTCCTTATATCTTTGCTTCTACTGCATGCAGCGCCATACAATTTGGTACGGAAATGTACCTCCCTAAGACCTATAAACCCTATAAAAAGCGCGCCTGTCCGTTGCGAACTGTTGGAGTTATTAGGGTTTTTACGGTTTCACGGCCAAAATCCCATAGGGTGCAATGCAAAATTGAGGACCCATTTTCAGCAGGACGCCTTGCCTCGAGTTCCTTGACTACCCTTTACTTTTGTAGACATTAATGATCTGCGCATGCGCATAAATTTGCAGCACCAAGAGTGCTTTCCTTTGGCTGCTGAAGGCGTAAAAAGGTTTATTTATTGAATTTTTGGCGCCCTATAGTGCACGTGCTATTCCATTGACCGCATCCCGGATTGTGCAGACATGTTTGTATGGATGGGCTCTACAAACGTTCCAAATTTCAGCTTAATCGGATGAAAAACAGACGAGTTATTAGGGGTCAAAGTTTCAGACATTCCCAACCAACTTTGGACTGCAAGTTTGAGCCTAATGTGACCTTCACCGATCGGGATGAAACTGGTGCCAGACGAAAGGTCTGGACCAATGACTCCCTGGGGCCAAGTGCCCAAAATTTCTTATCGCCCCTTTTTCGAGTTATGGCCCCTGAAAGTTGATATTTTCTAATGTTTGACCCCTAATAACTTACTAACGCAGAGTCCGAATTTTCTGACAAATATTGTTTTATGTACTATGGTACTAGGACAATGTTTGGTGCTAGTTTCAGCTCAATCGGTGAAGGTCACCTTTAGTGACTTTCAATCTCTTTGTTCAGCAGGCGAGACCTAGGGACGCATTTCCAGTCCTTATATCTTTGCTTCTACTGCATGCAGCGCCATACAATTTGGTACGGAAATGTACCTCCCTAAGACCTATAAACCCTATAAAAAGCGCGCCTGTCCGTTGCGAACTGTTGGAGTTATTAGGGTTTTTACGGTTTCACGGCCAAAATCCCATAGGGTGCAATGCAAAATTGAGGACCCATTTTCAGCAGGACGCCTTGCCTCGAGTTCCTTGACTACCCTTTACTTTTGTAGACATTAATGATCTGCGCATGCGCATAAATTTGCAGCACCAAGAGTGCTTTCCTTTGGGTGCTGAAGGCGTAAAAATGTTTATTTATTGAATTTTTGGCGCCCTATAGTGCACGTGCTATTCCATTGACCGCATCCCGGATTGTGCAGACATGTTTGTATGGATGGGCTCTACAAACGTTCCAAATTTCAGCTTAATCGGATGAAAAACAGACGAGTTATTAGGGGTCAAAGTTTCAGACATTCCCAACCAACTTTGGACTGCAAGTTTGAGCCTAATGTGACCTTCACCGATCGGGATGAAACTGGTGCCAGACGAAAGGTCTGGACCGATGACTCCCTGGGGCCAAGTGCCCAAAATTTCTTATCGCCCCTTTTTCGAGTTATGGCCCCTGAAAGTTGATATTTTCTAATGTTTGACCCCTAATAACTTACTAACGCAGAGTCCGAATTTTCTGACAAATATTGTTTTATGTACTATGGTACTAGGACAATGTTTGGTGCTAGTTTCAGCTCAATCGGTGAAGGTCACCTTTAGTGACTTTCAATCTCTTTGTTCAGCAGGCGAGACCTAGGGACGCATTTCCAGTCCTTATATCTTTGCTTCTACTGCATGCAGCGCCATACAATTTGGTACGGAAATGTACCTCCCTAAGACCTATAAACCCTATAAAAAGCGCGCCTGTCCGTTGCGAACTGTTGGAGTTATTAGGGTTTTTACGGTTTCACGGCCAAAATCCCATAGGGTGCAATGCAAAATTGAGGACCCATTTTCAGCAGGACGCCTTGCCTCGAGTTCCTTGACTACCCTTTACTTTTGTAGACATTAATGATCTGCGCATGCGCATAAATTTGCAGCACCAAGAGTGCTTTCCTTTGGCTGCTGTAGGCGTAAAAAGGTTTATTTATTGAATTTTTGGCGCCCTATAGTGCACGTGCTATTCCATTGACCGCATCCCGGATTGTGCAGACATGTTTGTATGGATGGGCTCTACAAACGTTCCAAATTTCAGCTTAATCGGATGAAAAACAGACGAGTTATTAGGGGTCAAAGTTTCAGACATTCCCAACCAACTTTGGACTGCAAGTTTGAGCCTAATGTGACCTTCACCGATCGGGATGAAACTGGTGCCAGACGAAAGGTCTGGACCAATGACTCCCTTGGGCCAAGTGCCCAAAATTTCTTATCGCCCCTTTTTCGAGTTATGGCCCCTGAAAGTTGATATTTTCTAATGTTTGACCCCTAATAACTTACTAACGCAGAGTCCGAATTTTCTGACAAATATTGTTTTATGTACTATGGTACTAGGACAATGTTTGGTGCTAGTTTCAGCTCAATCGGTGAAGGTCACCTTTAGTGACTTTCAATCTCTTTGTTCAGCAGGCGAGACCTAGGGACGCATTTCCAGTCCTTATATCTTTGCTTCTACTGCATGCAGCGCCATACAATTTGGTACGGAAATGTACCTCCCTAAGACCTATAAACCCTATAAAAAGCGCGCCTGTCCGTTGCGAACTGTTGGAGTTATTAGGGTTTTTACGGTTTCACGGCCAAAATCCCATAGGGTGCAATGCAAAATTGAGGACCCATTTTCAGCAGGACGCCTTGCCTCGAGTTCCTTGACTACCCTTTACTTTTGTAGACATTAATGATCTGCGCATGCGCATAAATTTGCAGCACCAAGAGTGCTTTCCTTTGGCTGCTGTAGGCGTAAAAATGTTTATTTATTGAATTTTTGGCGCCCTATAGTGCACGTGCTATTCCATTGACCGCATCCCGGATTGTGCAGACATGTTTGTATGGATGGGCTCTACAAACGTTCCAAATTTCAGCTTAATCGGATGAAAAACAGACGAGTTATTAGGGGTCAAAGTTTCAGACATTCCCAACCAACTTTGGACTGCAAGTTTGAGCCTAATGTGACCTTCACCGATCGGGATGAAACTGGTGCCAGACGAAAGGTCTGGACCAATAACTCCCTGGGGCCAAGTGCCCAAAATTTCTTATCGCCCCTTTTTCGAGTTATGGCCCCTGAAAGTTGATATTTTCTAATGTTTGACCCCTAATAACTTACTAACGCAGAGTCCGAATTTTCTGACAAATATTGTTTTATGTACTATGGTACTAGGACAATGTTTGGTGCTAGTTTCAGCTCAATCGGTGAAGGTCACCTTTAGTGACTTTCAATCTCTTTGTTCAGCAGGCGAGACCTAGGGACGCATTTCCAGTCCTTATATCTTTGCTTCTACTGCATGCAGCGCCATACAATTTGGTACGGAAATGATTCTCCCTAAGACCTATAAACCCTATAAAAAGCGCGCCTGTCCGTTGCGAACTGTTGGAGTTATTAGGGTTTTTACGGTTTCACGGCCAAAATCCCATAGGGTGCAATGCAAAATTGAGGACCCATTTTCAGCAGGACGCCTTGCCTCGAGTTCCTTGACTACCCTTTACTTTTGTAGACATTAATGATCTGCGCATGCGCATAAATTTGCAGCACCAAGAGTGCTTTCCTTTGGCTGCTGAAGGCGTAAAAAGGTTTATTTATTGAATTTTTGGCGCCCTATAGTGCACGTGCTATTCCATTGACCGCATCCCGGATTGTGCGGACATGTTTGTATGGATGGGCTCTACAAACGTTCCAAATTTCAGCTTAATCGGATGAAAAACAGACGAGTTATTAGGGGTCAAAGTTTCAGACATTCCCAACCAACTTTGGACTGCAAGTTTGAGCCTAATGTGACCTTCACCGATCGGGATGAAACTGGTGCCAGACGAAAGGTCTGGACCAATGACTCCCTGGGGCCAAGTGCCCAAAATTTCTTATCGCCCCTTTTTCGAGTTATGGCCCCTGAAAGTTGATATTTTCTAATGTTTGACCCCTAATAACTTACTAACGCAGAGTCCGAATTTTCTGACAAATATTGTTTTATGTACTATGGTACTAGGACAATGTTTGGTGCTAGTTTCAGCTCAATCGGTGAAGGTCACCTTTAGTGACTTTCAATCTCTTTGTTCAGCAGGCGAGACCTAGGGACGCATTTCCAGTCCTTATATCTTTGCTTCTACTGCATGCAGCGCCATACAATTTGGTACGGAAATGTACCTCCCTAAGACCTATAAACCCTATAAAAAGCGCGCCTGTCCGTTGCGAACTGTTGGAGTTATTAGGGTTTTTACGGTTTCACGGCCAAAATCCCATAGGGTGCAATGCAAAATTGAGGACCCATTTTCAGCAGGACGCCTTGCCTCGAGTTCCTTGACTACCCTTTACTTTTGTAGACATTAATGATCTGCGCATGCGCATAAATTTGCAGCACCAAGAGTGCTTTCCTTTGGCTGCTGAAGGCGTAAAAAGGTTTATTTATTGAATTTTTGGCGCCCTATAGTGCACGTGCTATTCCATTGACCGCATCCCGGATTGTGCAGACATGTTTGTATGGATGGGCTCTACAAACGTTCCAAATTTCAGCTTAATCGGATGAAAAACAGACGAGTTATTAGGGGTCAAAGTTTCAGACATTCCCAACCAACTTTGGACTGCAAGTTTGAGCCTAATGTGACCTTCACCGATCGGGATGAAACTGGTGCCAGACGAAAGGTCTGGACCAATGACTCCCTGGGGCCAAGTGCCCAAAATTTCTTATCGCCCCTTTTTCGAGTTATGGCCCCTGAAAGTTGATATTTTCTAATGTTTGACCCCTAATAACTTACTAACGCAGAGTCCGAATTTTCTGACAAATATTGTTTTATGTACTATGGTACTAGGACAATGTTTGGTGCTAGTTTCAGCTCAATCGGTGAAGGTCACCTTTAGTGACTTTCAATCTCTTTGTTCAGCAGGCGAGACCTAGGGACGCATTTCCAGTCCTTATATCTTTGCTTCTACTGCATGCAGCGCCATACAATTTGGTACGGAAATGTACCTCCCTAAGACCTATAAACCCTATAAAAAGCGCGCCTGTCCGTTGCGAACTGTTGGAGTTATTAGGGTTTTTACGGTTTCACGGCCAAAATCCCATAGGGTGCAATGCAAAATTGAGGACCCATTTTCAGCAGGACGCCTTGCCTCGAGTTCCTTGACTACCCTTTACTTTTGTAGACATTAATGATCTGCGCATGCGCATAAATTTGCAGCACCAAGACTGCTTTCCTTTGGCTGCTGTAGGCGTAAAAAGGTTTATTTATTGAATTTTTGGCGCCCTATAGTGCACGTGCTATTCCATTGACCGCATCCCGGATTGTGCAGACATGTTTGTATGGATGGGCTCTACAAACGTTCCAAATTTCAGCTTAATCGGATGAAAAACAGACGAGTTATTAGTGGTCAAAGTTTCAGACATTCCCAACCAACTTTGGACTGCAAGTTTGAGCCTAATGTGACCTTCACCGATCGGGATGAAACTGGTGCCAGACGAAAGGTCTGGACCAATGACTCCCTGGGGCCAAGTGCCCAAAATTTCTTATCGCCCCTTTTTCGAGTTATGGCCCCTGAAAGTTGATATTTTCTAATGTTTGACCCCTAATAACTTACTAACGCAGAGTCCGAATTTTCTGACAAATATTGTTTTATGTACTATGGTACTAGGACAATATTTGGTGCTAGTTTCAGCTCAATCGGTGAAGGTCACCTTTAGTGACTTTCAATCTCTTTGTTCAGCAGGCGAGACCTAGGGACGCATTTCCAGTCCTTATATCTTTGCTTCTACTGCATGCAGCGCCATACAATTTGGTACGGAAATGATTCTCCCTAAGACCTATAAACCCTATAAAAAGCGCGCCTGTCCGTTGCGAACTGTTGGAGTTATTAGGGTTTTTACGGTTTCACGGCCAAAATCCCATAGGGTGCAATGCAAAATTGAGGACCCATTTTCAGCAGGACGCCTTGCCTCGAGTTCCTTGACTACCCTTTACTTTTGTAGACATTAATGATCTGCGCATGCGCATAAATTTGCAGCACCAAGAGTGCTTTCCTTTGGCTGCTGTAGGCGTAAAAAGGTTTATTTATTGAATTTTTGGCGCCCTATAGTGCACGTGCTATTCCATTGACCGCATCCCGGATTGTGCAGACATGTTTGTGTGGATGGGCTCTACAAACGTTCCAAATTTTAGCTTAATCGGATGAAAAACAGATGAGTTATTAGGGGTCAAAGTTTCAGACATTCCCAACCAACTTTGGACTGCAAGTTTGAGCCTAATGTGACCTTCACCGATCGGGATGAAACTGGTGCCAGACGAAAGGTTTGGACCAATGACTCCCTGGGGCCAAGTGCCCAAAATTTCTTATCGCCCCTTTTTCGAGTTATGGCCCCTGAAAGTTGATATTTTCTAATGTTTGACCCCTAATAACTTACTAACGCAGAGTCCGAATTTTCTGACAAATATTGTTTTATGTACTATGGTACTAGGACAATGTTTGGTGCTAGTTTCAGCTCAATCGGTGAAGGTCACCTTTAGTGACTTTCAATCTCTTTGTTCAGCAGGCGAGACCTAGGGACGCATTTCCAGTCCTTATATCTTTGCTTCTACTGCATGCAGCGCCATACAATTCGGTACGGAAATGTACCTCCCTAAGACCTATAAACCCTATAAAAAGCGCGCCTGTCCGTTGCGAACTGTTGGAGTTATTAGGGTTTTTACGGTTTCACGGCCAAAATCCCATAGGGTGCAATGCAAAATTGAGGACCCATTTTCAGCAGGACGCCTTGCCTCGAGTTCCTTGACTACCCTTTACTTTTGTAGACATTAATGATCTGCGCATGCGCATAAATTTGCAGCACCAAGAGTGCTTTCCTTTGGCTGCTGAAGGCGTAAAAAGGTTTATTTATTGAATTTTTGGCGCCCTATAGTGCACGTGCTATTCCATTGACCGCATCCCGGATTGTGCAGACATGTTTGTATGGATGGGCTCTACAAACGTTCCAAATTTCAGCTTAATCGGATGAAAAACAGACGAGTTATTAGGGGTCAAAGTTTCAGACATTCCCAACCAACTTTGGACTGCAAGTTTGAGCCTAATGTGACCTTCACCGATCGGGATGAAACTGGTGCCAGACGAAAGGTCTGGACCAATGACTCCCTGGGGCCAAGTGCCCAAAATTTCTTATCGCCCCTTTTTCGAGTTATGGCCCCTGAAAGTTGATATTTTCTAATGTTTGACCCCTAATAACTTACTAACGCAGAGTCCGAATTTTCTGACAAATATTGTTTTATGTACTATGGTACTAGGACAATGTTTGGTGCTAGTTTCAGCTCAATCGGTGAAGGTCACCTTTAGTGACTTTCAATCTCTTTGTTCAGCAGGCGAGACCTAGGGACGCATTTCCAGTCCTTATATCTTTGCTTCTACTGCATGCAGCGCCATACAATTTGGTACGGAAATGTACCTCCCTAAGACCTATAAACCCTATAAAAAGCGCGCCTGTCCGTTGCGAACTGTTGGAGTTATTAGGGTTTTTACGGTTTCACGGCCAAAATCCCATAGGGTGCAATGCAAAATTGAGGACCCATTTTCAGCAGGACGCCTTGCCTCGAGTTCCTTGACTACCCTTTACTTTTGTAGACATTAATGATCTGCGCATGCGCATAAATTTGCAGCACCAAGAGTGCTTTCCTTTGGCTGCTGAAGGCGTAAAAAGGTTTATTTATTGAATTTTTGGCGCCCTATAGTGCACGTGCTATTCCATTGACCGCATCCCGGATTGTGCAGACATGTTTGTATGGATGGGCTCTACAAACGTTCCAAATTTCAGCTTAATCGGATGAAAAACAGACGAGTTATTAGGGGTCAAAGTTTCAGACATTCCCAACCAACTTTGGACTGCAAGTTTGAGCCTAATGTGACCTTCACCGATCGGGATGAAACTGGTGCCAGACGAAAGGTCTGGACCAATGACTCCCTGGGGCCAAGTGCCCAAAATTTCTTATCGCCCCTTTTTCGAGTTATGGCCCCTGAAAGTTGATATTTTCTAATGTTTGACCCCTAATAACTTACTAACGCAGAGTCCGAATTTTCTGACAAATATTGTTTTATGTACTATGGTACTAGGACAATGTTTGGTGCTAGTTTCAGCTCAATCGGTGAAGGTCACCTTTAGTGACTTTCAATCTCTTTGTTCAGCAGGCGAGACCTAGGGACGCATTTCCAGTCCTTATATCTTTGCTTCTACTGCATGCAGCGCCATACAATTTGGTACGGAAATGTACCTCCCTAAGACCTATAAACCCTATAAAAAGCGCGCCTGTCCGTTGCGAACTGTTGGAGTTATTAGGGTTTTTACGGTTTCACGGCCAAAATCCCATAGGGTGCAATGCAAAATTGAGGACCCATTTTCAGCAGGACGCCTTGCCTCGAGTTCCTTGACTACCCTTTACTTTTGTAGACATTAATGATCTGCGCATGCGCATAAATTTGCAGCACCAAGAGTGCTTTCCTTTGGCTGCTGTAGGCGTAAAAAGGTTTATTTATTGAATTTTTGGCGCCCTATAGTGCACGTGCTATTCCATTGACCGCATCCCGGATTGTGCAGACATGTTTGTATGGATGGGCTCTACAAACGTTCCAAATTTCAGCTTAATCGGATGAAAAACAGACGAGTTATTAGGGGTCAAAGTTTCAGACATTCCCAACCAACTTTGGACTGCAAGTTTGAGCCTAATGTGACCTTCACCGATCGGGATGAAACTGGTGCCAGACGAAAGGTCTGGACCAATGACTCCCTGGGGCCAAGTGCCCAAAATTTCTTATCGCCCCTTTTTCGAGTTATGGCCCCTGAAAGTTGATATTTTCTAATGTTTGACCCCTAATAACTTACTAACGCAGAGTCCGAATTTTCTGACAAATATTGTTTTATGTACTATGGTACTAGGACAATGTTTGGTGCTAGTTTCAGCTCAATCGGTGAAGGTCACCTTTAGTGACTTTCAATCTCTTTGTTCAGCAGGCGAGACCTAGGGACGCATTTCCAGTCCTTATATCTTTGCTTCTACTGCATGCAGCGCCATACAATTTGGTACGGAAATGTACCTCCCTAAGACCTATAAACCCTATAAAAAGCGCGCCTGTCCGTTGCGAACTGTTGGAGTTATTAGGGTTTTTACGGTTTCACGGCCAAAATCCCATAGGGTGCAATGCAAAATTGAGGACCCATTTTCAGCAGGACGCCTTGCCTCGAGTTCCTTGACTACCCTTTACTTTTGTAGACATTAATGATCTGCGCATGCGCATAAATTTGCAGCACCAAGAGTGCTTTCCTTTGGCTGCTGTAGGCGTAAAAAGGTTTATTTATTGAATTTTTGGCGCCCTATAGTGCACGTGCTATTCCATTGACCGCATCCCGGATTATGCAGACATGTTTGTATGGATGGGCTCTACAAACGTTCCAAATTTCAGCTTAATCGGATGAAAAACAGACGAGTTATTAGGGGTCAAAGTTTCAGACATTCCCAACCAACTTTGGACTGCAAGTTTGAGCCTAATGTGACCTTCACCGATCGGGATGAAACTGGTGCCAGACGAAAGGTCTGGACCAATGACTCCCTGGGGCCAAGTGCCCAAAATTTCTTATCGCCCCTTTTTCGAGTTATGGCCCCTGAAAGTTGATATTTTCTAATGTTTGACCCCTAATAACTTACTAACGCAGAGTCCGAATTTTCTGACAAATATTGTTTTATGTACTATGGTACTAGGACAATGTTTGGTGCTAGTTTCAGCTCAATCGGTGAAGGTCACCTTTAGTGACTTTCAATCTCTTTGTTCAGCAGGCGAGACCTAGGGACGCATTTCCAGTCCTTATATCTTTGCTTCTACTGCATGCAGCGCCATACAATTTGGTACGGAAATGTACCTCCCTAAGATCTATAAACCCTATAAAAAGCGCGCCTGTCCGTTGCGAACTGTTGGAGTTATTAGGGTTTTTACGGTTTCACGGCCAAAATCCCATAGGGTGCAATGCAAAATTGAGGACCCATTTTCAGCAGGACGCCTTGCCTCGAGTTCCTTGACTACCCTTTACTTTTGTAGACATTAATGATCTGCGCATGCGCATAAATTTGCAGCACCAAGAGTGCTTTCCTTTGGCTGCTGAAGGCGTAAAAAGGTTTATTTATTGAATTTTTGGCGCCCTATAGTGCACGTGCTATTCCATTGACCGCATCCCGGATTGTGCAGACATGTTTGTATGGATGGGCTCTACAAACGTTCCAAATTTCAGCTTAATCGGATGAAAAACAGACGAGTTATTAGGGGTCAAAGTTTCAGACATTCCCAACCAACTTTGGACTGCAAGTTTGAGCCTAATGTGACCTTCACCGATCGGGATGAAACTGGTGCCAGACGAAAGGTCTGGACCAATGACTCCCTGGGGCCAAGTGCCCAAAATTTCTTATCGCCCCTTTTTCGAGTTATGGCCCCTGAAAGTTGATATTTTCTAATGTTTGACCCCTAATAACTTACTAACGCAGAGTCCGAATTTTCTGACAAATATTGTTTTATGTACTATGGTACTAGGACAATGTTTGGTGCTAGTTTCAGCTCAATCGGTGAAGGTCACCTTTAGTGACTTTCAATCTCTTTGTTCAGCAGGCGAGACCTAGGGACGCATTTCCAGTCCTTATATCTTTGCTTCTACTGCATGCAGCGCCATACAATTTGGTACGGAAATGTACCTCCCTAAGACCTATAAACCCTATAAAAAGCGCGCCTGTCCGTTGCGAACTGTTGGAGTTATTAGGGTTTTTACGGTTTCACGGCCAAAATCCCATAGGGTGCAATGCAAAATTGAGGACCCATTTTCAGCAGGACGCCTTGCCTCGAGTTCCTTGACTACCCTTTACTTTTGTAGACATTAATGATCTGCGCATGCGCATAAATTTGCAGCACCAAGAGTGCTTTCCTTTGGCTGCTGTAGGCGTAAAAAGGTTTATTTATTGAATTTTTGGCGCCCTATAGTGCACGTGCTATTCCATAGACCGCATCCCGGATTGTGCAGACATGTTTGTATGGATAGGCTCTACAAACGTTCCAAATTTCAGCTTAATCGGATGAAAAACAGACGAGTTATTAGGGGTCAAAGTTTCAGACATTCCCAACCAACTTTGGACTGCAAGTTTGAGCCTAATGTGACCTTCACCGATCGGGATGAAACTGGTGCCAGACGAAAGGTCTGGACCAATGACTCCCTGGGGCCAAGTGCCCAAAATTTCTTATCGCCCCTTTTTCGAGTTATGGCCCCTGAAAGTTGATATTTTCTAATGTTTGACCCCTAATAACTTACTAACGCAGAGTCCGAATTTTCTGACAAATATTGTTTTATGTACTATGGTACTAGGACAATGTTTGGTGCTAGTTTCAGCTCAATCGGTGAAGGTCACCTTTAGTGACTTTCAATCTCTTTGTTCAGCAGGCGAGACCTAGGGACGCATTTCCAGTCCTTATATCTTTGCTTCTACTGCATGCAGCGCCATACAATTTGGTACGGAAATGTACCTCCCTAAGACCTATAAACCCTATAAAAACCGCGCCTGTCCGTTGCGAACTGTTGGAGTTATTAGGGTTTTTACGGTTTCACGGCCAAAATCCCATAGGGTGCAATGCAAAATTGAGGACCCATTTTCAGCAGGACGCCTTGCCTCGAGTTCCTTGACTACCCTTTACTTTTGTAGACATTAATGATCTGCGCATGCGCATAAATTTGCAGCACCAAGAGTGCTTTCCTTTGGCTGCTGAAGGCGTAAAAAGGTTTATTTATTGAATTTTTGGCGCCCTATAGTGCACGTGCTATTCCATTGACCGCATCCTGGATTGTGCAGACATGTTTGTATGGATGGGCTCTACAAACGTTCGAAATTTCAGCTTAATCGGATGAAAAACAGACGAGTTATTAGGGGTCAAAGTTTCAGACATTCCCAACCAACTTTGGACTGCAAGTTTGAGCCTAATGTGACCTTCACCGATCGGGATGAAACTGGTGCCAGACGAAAGGTCTGGACCAATGACTCCCTGGGGCCAAGTGCCCAAAATTTCTTATCGCCCCTTTTTCGAGTTATGGCCCCTGAAAGTTGATATTTTCTAATGTTTGACCCCTAATAACTTACTAACGCAGAGTCCGAATTTTCTGACAAATATTGTTTTATGTACTATGGTACTAGGACAATGTTTGGTGCTAGTTTCAGCTCAATCGGTGAAGGTCACCTTTAGTGACTTTCAATCTCTTTGTTCAGCAGGCGAGACCTAGGGACGCATTTCCAGTCCTTATATCTTTGCTTCTACTGCATGCAGCGCCATACAATTTGGTACGGAAATGTACCTCCCTAAGACCTATAAACCCTATAAAAAGCGCGCCTGTCCGTTGCGAACTGTTGGAGTTATTAGGGTTTTTACGGTTTCACGGCCAAAATCCCATAGGGTGCAATGCAAAATTGAGGACCCATTTTCAGCAGGACGCCTTGCCTCGAGTTCCTTGACTACCCTTTACTTTTGTAGACATTAATGATCTGCGCATGCGCATAAATTTGCAGCACCAAGAGTGCTTTCCTTTGGCTGCTGAAGGCGTAAAAAGGTTTATTTATTGAATTTTTGGCGCCCTATAGTGCACGTGCTATTCCATTGACCGCATCCCGGATTGTGCAGACATGTTTGTATGGATGGGCTCTACAAACGTTCCAAATTTCAGCTTAATCGGATGAAAAACAGACGAGTTATTAGGGGTCAAAGTTTCAGACATTCCCAACCAACTTTGGACTGCAAGTTTGAGCCTAATGTGACCTTCACCGATCGGGATGAAACTGGTGCCAGACGAAAGGTCTGGACCAATGACTCCCTGGGGCCAAGTGCCCAAAATTTCTTATCGCCCCTTTTTCGAGTTATGGCCCCTGAAAGTTGATATTTTCTAATGTTTGACCCCTAATAACTTACTAACGCAGAGTCCGAATTTTCTGACAAATATTGTTTTATGTACTATGGTACTAGGACAATGTTTGGTGCTAGTTTCAGCTCAATCGGTGAAGGTCACCTTTAGTGACTTTCAATCTCTTTGTTCAGCAGGCGAGACCTAGGGACGCATTTCCAGTCCTTATATCTTTGCTTCTACTGCATGCAGCGCCATACAATTTGGTACGGAAATGTACCTCCCTAAGACCTATAAACCCTATAAAAAGCGCGCCTGTCCGTTGCGAACTGTTGGAGTTATTAGGGTTTTTACGGTTTCACGGCCAAAATCCCATAGGGTGCAATGCAAAATTGAGGACCCATTTTCAGCAGGACGCCTTGCCTCGAGTTCCTTGACTACCCTTTACTTTTGTAGACATTAATGATCTGCGCATGCGCATAAATTTGCAGCACCAAGAGTGCTTTCCTTTGGCTGCTGAAGGCGTAAAAAGGTTTATTTATTGAATTTTTGGCGCCCTATAGTGCACGTGCTATTCCATTGACCGCATCCCGGATTGTGCAGACATGTTTGTATGGATGGGCTCTACAAACGTTCCAAATTTCAGCTTAATCGGATGAAAAACAGACGAGTTATTAGGGGTCAAAGTTTCAGACATTCCCAACCAACTTTGGACTGCAAGTTTGAGCCTAATGTGACCTTTACCGATCGGGATGAAACTGGTGCCAGACGAAAGGTCTGGACCAATGACTCCCTGGGGCCAAGTGCCCAAAATTTCTTATCGCCCCTTTTTCGAGTTATGGCCCCTGAAAGTTGATATTTTCTAATGTTTGACCCCTAATAACTTACTAACGCAGAGTCCGAATTTTCTGACAAATATTGTTTTATGTACTATGGTACTAGGACAATGTTTGGTGCTAGTTTCAGCTCAATCGGTGAAGGTCACCTTTAGTGACTTTCAATCTCTTTGTTCAGCAGGCGAGACCTAGGGACGCATTTCCAGTCCTTATATCTTTGCTTCTACTGCATGCAGCGCCATACAATTTGGTACGGAAATGTACCTCCCTAAGACCTATAAACCCTATAAAAAGCGCGCCTGTCCGTTGCGAACTGTTGGAGTTATTAGGGTTTTTACGGTTTCACGGCCAAAATCCCATAGGGTGCAATGCAAAATTGAGGACCCATTTTCAGCAGGACGCCTTGCCTCGAGTTCCTTGACTACCCTTTACTTTTGTAGACATTAATGATCTGCGCATGCGCATAAATTTGCAGCACCAAGAGTGCTTTCCTTTGGCTGCTGTAGGCGTAAAAAGGTTTATTTATTGAATTTTTGGCGCCCTATAGTGCACGTGCTATTCCATTGACCGCATCCCGGATTGTGCAGACATGTTTGTATGGATAGGCTCTACAAACGTACCAAATATCAGCTTAATCGGATGAAAAACAGACGAGTTATTAGGGGTCAAAGTTTCAGACATTCCCAACCAACTTTGGACTGCAAGTTTGAGCCTAATGTGACCTTCACCGATCGGGATGAAACTGGTGCCAGACGAAAGGTCTGGACCAATGACTCCCTGGGGCCAAGTGCCCAAAATTTCTTATCGCCCCTTTTTCGAGTTATGGCCCCTGAAAGTTGATATTTTCTAATGTTTGACCCCTAATAACTTACTAACGCAGAGTCCGAATTTTCTGACAAATATTGTTTTATGTACTATGGTACTAGGACAATGTTTGGTGCTAGTTTCAGCTCAATCGGTGAAGGTCACCTTTAGTGACTTTCAATCTCTTTGTTCAGCAGGCGAGACCTAGGGACGCATTTCCAGTCCTTATATCTTTGCTTCTACTGCATGCAGCGCCATACAATTTGGTACGGAAATGTACCTCCCTA
Source organism: Anodontia alba (assembly GCA_964016985.1). NCBI lineage: Eukaryota > Metazoa > Mollusca > Bivalvia > Lucinida > Lucinidae > Anodontia > Anodontia alba. Next base: position 12,667,376 of record OZ024833.1, read on the forward strand.
AGACCTATAAACCCTATAAAAAGCGCGCCTGTCCGTTGCGAACTGTTGGAGTTATTAGGGTTTTTACGGTTTCACGGCCAAAATCCCATAGGGTGCAATGCAAAATTGAGGACCCATTTTCAGCAGGACGCCTTGCCTCGAGTTCCTTGACTACCCTTTACTTTTGTAGACATTAATGATCTGCGCATGCGCATAAATTTGCAGCACCAAGAGTGCTTTCCTTTGGCTGCTGAAGGCGTAAAAAGGTTTATTTATTGAATTTTTGGCGCCCTATAGTGCACGTGCTATTCCATTGACCGCATCCCGGATTGTGCAGACATGTTTGTATGGATGGGCTCTACAAACGTTCCAAATTTCAGCTTAATCGGATGAAAAACAGACGAGTTATTAGGGGTCAAAGTTTCAGACATTCCCAACCAACTTTGGACTGCAAGTTTGAGCCTAATGTGACCTTCACCGATCGGGATGAAACTGGTGCCAGACGAAAGGTCTGGACCAATGACTCCCTGGGGCCAAGTGCCCAAAATTTCTTATCGCCCCTTTTTCGAGTTATGGCCCCTGAAAGTTGATATTTTCTAATGTTTGACCCCTAATAACTTACTAACGCAGAGTCCGAATTTTCTGACAAATATTGTTTTATGTACTATGGTACTAGGACAATGTTTGGTGCTAGTTTCAGCTCAATCGGTGAAGGTCACCTTTAGTGACTTTCAATCTCTTTGTTCAGCAGGCGAGACCTAGGGACGCATTTCCAGTCCTTATATCTTTGCTTCTACTGCATGCAGCGCCATACAATTTGGTACGGAAATGTACCTCCCTAAGACCTATAAACCCTATAAAAAGCGCGCCTGTCCGTTGCGAACTGTTGGAGTTATAAGGGTTTTTACGGTTTCACGGCCAAAATCCCATAGGGTGCAATGCAAAATTGAGGACCCATTTTCAGCAGGACGCCTTGCCTCGAGTTCCTTGACTACCCTTTACTTTTGTAGACATTAATGATCTGCGCATGCGCATAAATTTGCAGCACCAAGAGTGCTTTCCTTTGGCTGCTGAAGGCGTAAAAAGGTTTATTTATTGAATTTTTGGCGCCCTATAGTGCACGTGCTATTCCATTGACCGCATCCCGGATTGTGCAGACATGTTTGTATGGATGGGCTCTACAAACGTTCCAAATTTCAGCTTAATCGGATGAAAAACAGACGAGTTATTAGGGGTCAAAGTTTCAGACATTCCCAACCAACTTTGGACTGCAAGTTTGAACCTAATGTGACCTTCACCGATCGGGATGAAACTGGTGCCAGACGAAAGGTCTGGACCAATGACTCCCTGGGGCCAAGTGCCCAAAATTTCTTATCGCCCCTTTTTCGAGTTATGGCCCCTGAAAGTTGATATTTTCTAATGTTTGACCCCTAATAACTTACTAACGCAGAGTCCGAATTTTCTGACAAATATTGTTTTATGTACTATGGTACTAGGACAATGTTTGGTGCTAGTTTCAGCTCAATCGGTGAAGGTCACCTTTAGTGACTTTCAATCTCTTTGTTCAGCAGGCGAGACCTAGGGACGCATTTCCAGTCCTTATATCTTTGCTTCTACTGCATGCAGCGCCATACAATTTGGTACGGAAATGTACCTCCCTAAGACCTATAAACCCTATAAAAAGCGCGCCTGTCCGTTGCGAACTGTTGGAGTTATTAGGGTTTTTACGGTTTCACGGCCAAAATCCCATAGGGTGCAATGCAAAATTGAGGACCCATTTTCAGCAGGACGCCTTGCCTCGAGTTCCTTGACTACCCTTTACTTTTGTAGACATTAATGATCTGCGCATGCGCATAAATTTGCAGCACCAAGAGTCCTTTCCTTTGGCTGCTGAAGGCGTAAAAAGGTTTATTTATTGAATTTTTGGCGCCCTATAGTGCACGTGCTATTCCATTGACCGCATCCCGGATTGTGCAGACATGTTTGTATGGATGGGCTCTACAAACGTTCCAAATTTCAGCTTAATCGGATGAAAAACAGACGAGTTATTAGGGGTCAAAGTTTCAGACATTCCCAACCAACTTTGGACTGCAAGTTTGAGCCTAATGTGACCTTCACCGATCGGGATGAAACTGGTGCCAGACGAAAGGTCTGGACCAATGACTCCCTGGGGCCAAGTGCCCAAAATTTCTTATCGCCCCTTTTTCGAGTTATGGCCCCTGAAAGTTGATATTTTCTAATGTTTGACCCCTAATAACTTACTAACGCAGAGTCCGAATTTTCTGACAAATATTGTTTTATGTACTATGGTACTAGGACAATGTTTGGTGCTAGTTTCAGCTCAATCGGTGAAGGTCACCTTTAGTGACTTTCAATCTCTTTGTTCAGCAGGCGAGACCTAGGGACGCATTTCCAGTCCTTATATCTTTGCTTCTACTGCATGCAGCGCCATACAATTTGGTACGGAAATGTACCTCCCTAAGACCTATAAACCCTATAAAAAGCGCGCCTGTCCGTTGCGAACTGTTGGAGTTATTAGGGTTTTTACGGTTTCACGGCCAAAATCCCATAGGGTGCAATGCAAAATTGAGGACCCATTTTCAGCAGGACGCCTTGCCTCGAGTTCCTTGACTACCCTTTACTTTTGTAGACATTAATGATCTGCGCATGCGCATAAATTTGCAGCACCAAGAGTGCTTTCCTTTGGCTGCTGAAGGCGTAAAAAGGTTTATTTATTGAATTTTTGGCGCCCTATAGTGCACGTGCTATTCCATTGACCGCATCCCGGATTGTACAGACATGTTTGTATGGATGGGCTCTACAAACGTTCCAAATTTCAGCTTAATCGGATGAAAAACAGACGAGTTATTAGGGGTCAAAGTTTCAGACATTCCCAACCAACTTTGGACTGCAAGTTTGAGCCTAATGTGACCTTCACCGATCGGGATGAAACTGGTGCCAGACGAAAGGTCTGGACCAATGACTCCCTGGGGCCAAGTGCCCAAAATTTCTTATCGCCCCTTTTTCGAGTTATGGCCCCTGAAAGTTGATATTTTCTAATGTTTGACCCCTAATAACTTACTAACGCAGAGTCCGAATTTTCTGACAAATATTGTTTTATGTACTATGGTACTAGGACAATGTTTGGTGCTAGTTTCAGCTCAATCGGTGAAGGTCACCTTTAGTGACTTTCAATCTCTTTGTTCAGCAGGCGAGACCTAGGGACGCATTTCCAGTCCTTATATCTTTGCTTCTACTGCATGCAGCGCCATACAATTTGGTACGGAAATGTACCTCCCTAAGTCCTATAAACCCTATAAAAAGCGCGCCTGTCCGTTGCGAACTGTTGGAGTTATTAGGGTTTTTACGGTTTCACGGCCAAAATCCCATAGGGTGCAATGCAAAATTGAGGACCCATTTTCAGCAGGACGCCTTGCCTCGAGTTCCTTGACTACCCTTTACTTTTGTAGACATTAATGATCTGCGCATGCGCATAAATTTGCAGCACCAAGAGTGCTTTCCTTTGGCTGCTGAAGGCGTAAAAAGGTTTATTTATTGAATTTTTGGCGCCCTATAGTGCACGTGCTATTCCATTGACCGCATCCCGGATTGTGCAGACATGTTTGTATGGATGGGCTCTACAAACGTTCCAAATTTCAGCTTAATCGGATGAAAAACAGACGAGTTATTAGGGGTCAAAGTTTCAGACATTCCCAACCAACTTTGGACTGCAAGTTTGAGCCTAATGTGACCTTCACCGATCGGGATGAAACTGGTGCCAGACGAAAGGTCTGGACCAATGACTCCCTGGGGCCAAGTGCCCAAAATTTCTTATCGCCCCTTTTTCGAGTTATGGCCCCTGAAAGTTGATATTTTCTAATGTTTGACCCCTAATAACTTACTAACGCAGAGTCCGAATTTTCTGACAAATATTGTTTTATGTACTATGGTACTAGGACAATGTTTGGTGCTAGTTTCAGCTCAATCGGTGAAGGTCACCTTTAGTGACTTTCAATCTCTTTGTTCAGCAGGCGAGACCTAGGGACGCATTTCCAGTCCTTATATCTTTGCTTCTACTGCATGCAGCGCCATACAATTTGGTACGGAAATGTACCTCCCTAAGACCTATAAACCCTATAAAAAGCGCGCCTGTCCGTTGCGAACTGTTGGAGTTATTAGGGTTTTTACGGTTTCACGGCCAAAATCCCATAGGGTGCAATGCAAAATTGAGGACCCATTTTCAGCAGGACGCCTTGCCTCGAGTTCCTTGACTACCCTTTACTTTTGTAGACATTAATGATCTGCGCATGCGCATAAATTTGCAGCACCAAGAGTCCTTTCCTTTGGCTGCTGAAGGCGTAAAAAGGTTTATTTATTGAATATTTGGCGCCCTATAGTGCACGTGCTATTCCATTGACCGCATCCCGGATTGTGCAGACATGTTTGTATGGATGGGCTCTACAAACGTTCCAAATTTCAGCTTAATCGGATGAAAAACAGACGAGTTATTAGGGGTCAAAGTTTCAGACATTCCCAACCAACTTTGGACTGCAAGTTTGAGCCTAATGTGACCTTCACCGATCGGGATGAAACTGGTGCCAGACGAAAGGTCTGGACCAATGACTCCCTGGGGCCAAGTGCCCAAAATTTCTTATCGCCCCTTTTTCGAGTTACGGCCCCTGAAAGTTGATATTTTCTAATGTTTGACCCCTAATAACTTACTAACGCAGAGTCCGAATTTTCTGACAAATATTGTTTTATGTACTATGGTACTAGGACAATGTTTGGTGCTAGTTTCAGCTCAATCGGTGAAGGTCACCTTTAGTGACTTTCAATCTCTTTGTTCAGCAGGCGAGACCTAGGGACGCATTTCCAGTCCTTATATCTTTGCTTCTACTGCATGCAGCGCCATACAATTTGGTACGGAAATGTACCTCCCTAAGACCTATAAACCCTATAAAAAGCGCGCCTGTCCGTTGCGAACTGTTGGAGTTATTAGGGTTTTTACGGTTTCACGGCCAAAATCCCATAGGGTGCAATGCAAAATTGAGGACCCATTTTCAGCTGAACGCCTTGCCTCGAGTTCCTTGACTACCCTTTACTTTTGTAGACATAAATGATCTGCGCATGCGCATAAATTTGCAGCACCAAGAGTGCTTTCCTTTGGCTGCTGTAGGCGTAAAAAGGTTTATTTATTGAATTTTTGGCGCCCTATAGTGCACGTGCTATTCCATTGACCGCATCCCGGATTGTGCAGACATGTTTGTATGGATGGGCTCTACAAACGTTCCAAATTTCAGCTTAATCGGATGAAAAACAGACGAGTTATTAGGGGTCAAAGTTTCAGACATTCCCAACCAACTTTGGACTGCAAGTTTGAGCCTAATGTGACCTTCACCGATCGGGATGAAACTGGTGCCAGACGAAAGGTCTGGACCAATGACTCCCTGGGGCCAAGTGCCCAAAATTTCTTATCGCCCCTTTTTCGAGTTATGGCCCCTGAAAGTTGATATTTTCTAATGTTTGACCCCTAATAACTTACTAACGCAGAGTCCGAATTTTCTGACAAATATTGTTTTATGTACTATGGTACTAGGACAATGTTTGGTGCTAGTTTCAGCTCAATCGGTGAAGGTCACCTTTAGTGACTTTCAATCTCTTTGTTCAGCAGGCGAGACCTAGGGACGCATTTCCAGTCCTTATATCTTTGCTTCTACTGCATGCAGCGCCATACAATTTGGTACGGAAATGTACCTCCCTAAGACCTATAAACCCTATAAAAAGCGCGCCTGTCCGTTGCGAACTGTTGGAGTTATTAGGGTTTTTACGGTTTCACGGCCAAAATCCCATAGGGTGCAATGCAAAATTGAGGACCCATTTTCAGCAGGACGCCTTGCCTCGAGTTCCTTGACTACCCTTTACTTTTGTAGACATTAATGATCTGCGCATGCGCATAAATTTGCAGCACCAAGAGTCCTTTCCTTTGGCTGCTGAAGGCGTAAAAAGGTTTATTTATTGAATATTTGGCGCCCTATAGTGCACGTGCTATTCCATTGACCGCATCCCGGATTGTGCAGACATGTTTGTATGGATGGGCTCTACAAACGTTCCAAATTTCAGCTTAATCGGATGAAAAACAGACGAGTTATTAGGGGTCAAAGTTTCAGACATTCCCAACCAACTTTGGACTGCAAGTTTGAGCCTAATGTGACCTTCACCGATCGGGATGAAACTGGTGCCAGACGAAAGGTCTGGACCAATGACTCCCTGGGGCCAAGTGCCCAAAATTTCTTATCGCCCCTTTTTCGAGTTATGGCCCCTGAAAGTTGATATTTTCTAATGTTTGACCCCTAATAACTTACTAACGCAGAGTCCGAATTTTCTGACAAATATTGTTTTATGTACTATGGTACTAGGACAATGTTTGGTGCTAGTTTCAGCTCAATCGGTGAAGGTCACCTTTAGTGACTTTCAATCTCTTTGTTCAGCAGGCGAGACCTAGGGACGCATTTCCAGTCCTTATATCTTTGCTTCTACTGCATGCAGCGCCATACAATTTGGTACGGAAATGTACCTCCCTAAGACCTATAAACCCTATAAAAAGCGCGCCTGTCCGTTGCGAACTGTTGGAGTTATTAGGGTTTTTACGGTTTCACGGCCAAAATCCCATAGGGTGCAATGCAAAATTGAGGACCCATTTTCAGCTGAACGCCTTGCCTCGAGTTCCTTGACTACCCTTTACTTTTGTAGACATTAATGATCTGCGCATGCGCATAAATTTGCAGCACCAAGAGTGCTTTCCTTTGGCTGCTGTAGGCGTAAAAAGGTTTATTTATTGAATTTTTGGCGCCCTATAGTGCACGTGCTATTCCATTGACCGCATCCCGGATTGTGCAGACATGTTTGTATGGATGGGCTCTACAAACGTTCCAAATTTCAGCTTAATCGGATGAAAAACAGACGAGTTATTAGGGGTCAAAGTTTCAGACATTCCCAACCAACTTTGGACTGCAAGTTTGAGCCTAATGTGACCTTCACCGATCGGGATGAAACTGGTGCCAGACGAAAGGTCTGGACCAATGACTCCCTGGGGCCAAGTGCCCAAAATTTCTTATCGCCCCTTTTTCGAGTTATGGCCCCTGAAAGTTGATATTTTCTAATGTTTGACCCCTAATAACTTACTAACGCAGAGTCCGAATTTTCTGACAAATATTGTTTTATGTACTATGGTACTAGGACAATGTTTGGTGCTAGTTTCAGCTCAATCGGTGAAGGTCACCTTAAGTTACTTTCAATCTCTTTGTTCAGCAGGCGAGACCTAGGGACGCATTTCCAGTCCTTATATCTTTGCTTCTACTGCATGCAGCGCCATACAATTTGGTACGGAAATGTACCTCCCTAAGACCTATAAACCCTATAAAAAGCGCGCCTGTCCGTTGCGAACTGTTGGAGTTATTAGGGTTTTTACGGTTTCACGGCCAAAATCCCATAGGGTGCAATGCAAAATTGAGGACCCATTTTCAGCAGGACGCCTTGCCTCGAGTTCCTTGACTACCCTTTACTTTTGTAGACATTAATGATCTGCGCAAGCGCATAAATTTGCAGCACCAAGAGTGCTTTCCTTTGGCTGCTGAAGGCGTAAAAAGGTTTATTTATTGAACTTTGGCGCCCTATAGTGCACGTGCTATTCCATTGACCGCATCCCGGATTGTGCAGACATGTTTGTATGGATGGGCTCTACAAACGTTCCAAATTTCAGCTTAATCGGATGAAAAACAGACGAGTTATTAGGGGTCAAAGTTTCAGACATTCCCAACCAACTTTGGACTGCAAGTTTGAGCCTAATGTGACCTTCACCGATCGGGATGAAACTGGTGCCAGACGAAAGGTCTGGACCAATGACTCCCTGGGGCCAAGTGCCCAAAATTTCTTATCGCCCCTTTTTCGAGTTATGGCCCCTGAAAGTTGATATTTTCTAATGTTTGACCCCTAATAACTTACTAACGCAGAGTCCGAATTTTCTGACAAATATTGTTTTATGTACTATGGTACTAGGACAATGTTTGGTGCTAGTTTCAGCTCAATCGGTGAAGGTCACCTTTAGTGACTTTCAATCTCTTTGTTCAGCAGGCGAGACCTAGGGACGCATTTCCAGTCCTTATATCTTTGCTTCTACTGCATGCAGCGCCATACAATTTGGTACGGAAATGTACCTCCCTAAGACCTATAAACCCTATAAAAAACGCGCCTGTCCGTTGCGAACTGTTGGAGTTATTAGGGTTTTTACGGTTTCACGGCCAAAATCCCATAGGGTGCAATGCAAAATTGAGGACCCATTTTCAGCAGGACGCCTTGCCTCGAGTTCCTTGACTACCCTTTACTTTTGTAGACATTAATGATCTGCGCATGCGCATAAATTTGCAGCACCAAGAGTGCTTTCCTTTGGCTGCTGTAGGCGTAAAAATGTTTATTTATTGAATTTTTGGCGCCCTATAGTGCACGTGCTATTCCATTGACCGCATCCCGGATTGTGCAGACATGTTTGTATGGATGGGCTCTACAAACGTTCCAAATTTCAGCTTAATCGGATGAAAAACAGACGAGTTATTAGGGGTCAAAGTTTCAGACATTCCCAACCAACTTTGGACTGCAAGTTTGAGCCTAATGTGACCTTCACCGATCGGGATGAAACTGGTGCCAGACGAAAGGTCTGGACCAATGACTCCCTGGGGCCAAGTGCCCAAAATTTCTTATCGCCCCTTTTTCGAGTTATGGCCCCTGAAAGTTGATATTTTCTAATGTTTGACCCCTAATAACTTACTAACGCAGAGTCCGAATTTTCTGACAAATATTGTTTTATGTACTATGGTACTAGGACAATGTTTGGTGCTAGTTTCAGCTCAATCGGTGAAGGTCACCTTTAGTGACTTTCAATCTCTTTGTTCAGCAGGCGAGACCTAGGGACGCATTTCCAGTCCTTATATCTTTGCTTCTACTGCATGCAGCGCCATACAATTTGGTACGGAAATGTACCTCCCTAAGACCTATAAACCCTATAAAAAGCGCGCCTGTCCGTTGCGAACTGTTGGAGTTATTAGGGTTTTTACGGTTTCACGGACAAAATCCCATAGGGTGCAATGCAAAATTGAGGACCTATTTTCAGCAGGACGCCTTGCCTCGAGTTCCTTGACTACCCTTTACTTTTGTAGACATTAATGATCTGCGCATGCGCATAAATTGGCAGCACCAAGAGTGCTTTCCTTTGGCTGCTGTAGGCGTAAAAAGGTTTATTTATTGAATTTTTGGCGCCCTATAGTGCACGTGCTATTCCATTGACCGCATCCCGGATTGTGCAGACATGTTTGTATGGATGGGCTCTACAAACGTTCTAAATTTCAGCTTAATCGGATGAAAAACAGACGAGTTATTAGGGGTCAAAGTTTCAGACATTCCCAACCAACTTTGGACTGCAAGTTTGAGCCTAATGTGACCTTCACCGATCGGGATGAAACTGGTGCCAGACGAAAGGTCTGGACCAATGACTCCCTGGGGCCAAGTGCCCAAAATTTCTTATCGCCCCTTTTTCGAGTTATGGCCCCTGAAAGTTGATATTTTCTAATGTTTGACCCCTAATAACTTACTAACGCAGAGTCCGAATTTTCTGACAAATATTGTTTTATGTACTATGGTACTAGGACAATGTTTGGTGCTAGTTTCAGCTCAATCGGTGAAGGTCACCTTTAGTGACTTTCAATCTCTTTGTTCAGCAGGCGAGACCTAGGGACGCATTTCCAGTCCTTATATCTTTGCTTCTACTGCATGCAGCGCCATACAATTTGGTACGGAAATGTACCTCCCTAAGACCTATAAACCCTATAAAAAGCGCGCCTGTCCGTTGCGAACTGTTGGAGTTATTAGGGTTTTTACGGTTTCACGGCCAAAATCCCATAGGGTGCAATGCAAAATTGAGGACCCATTTTCAGCTGAACGCCTTGCCTCGAGTTCCTTGACTACCCTTTACTTTTGTAGACATTAATGATCTGCGCATGCGCATAAATTTGCAGCACCAAGAGTGCTTTCCTTTGGCTGCTGTAGGCGTAAAAAGGTTTATTTATTGAATTTTTGGCGCCCTATAGTGCACGTGCTATTCCATTGACCGCATCCCGGATTGTGCAGACATGTTTGTATGGATGGGCTCTACAAACGTTCCAAATTTCAGCTTAATCGGATGAAAAACAGACGAGTTATTAGGGGTCAAAGTTTCAGACATTCCCAACCAACTTTGGACTGCAAGTTTGAGCCTAATGTGACCTTCACCGATCGGGATGAAACTGGTGCCAGACGAAAGGTCTGGACCAATGACTCCCTGGGGCCAAGTGCCCAAAATTTCTTATCGCCCCTTTTTCGAGTTATGGCCCCTGAAAGTTGATATTTTCTAATGTTTGACCCCTAATAACTTACTAACGCAGAGTCCGAATTTTCTGACAAATATTGTTTTATGTACTATGGTACTAGGACAATGTTTGGTGCTAGTTTCAGCTCAATCGGTGAAGGTCACCTTTAGTGACTTTCAATCTCTTTGTTCAGCAGGCGAGACCTAGGGACGCATTTCCAGTCCTTATATCTTTGCTTCTACTGCATGCAGCGCCATACAATTTGGTACGGAAATGTACCTCCCTAAGACCTATAAACCCTATAAAAAGCGCGCCTGTCCGTTGCGAACTGTTGGAGTTATTAGGGTTTTTACGGTTTCACGGCCAAAATCCCATAGGGTGCAATGCAAAATTGAGGACCCATTTTCAGCAGGACGCCTTGCCTCGAGTTCCTTGACTACCCTTTACTTTTGTAGACATTAATGATCTGCGCATGCGCATAAATTTGCAGCACCAAGAGTGCTTTCCTTTGGCTGCTGTAGGCGTAAAAAGGTTTATTTATTGAATTTTTGGCGCCCTATAGTGCACGTGCTATTCCATTGACCGCATCCCGGATTGTGCAGACATGTTTGTATGGATGGGCTCTACAAACGTTCCAAATTTCAGCTTAATCGGATGAAAAACAGACGAGTTATTAGGGGTCAAAGTTTCAGACATTCCCAACCAACTTTGGACTGCAAGTTTGAGCCTAATGTGACCTTCACCGATCGGGATGAAACTGGTGCCAGACGAAAGGTCTGGACCAATGACTCCCTGGGGCCAAGTGCCCAAAATTTCTTATCGCCCCTTTTTCGAGTTATGGCCCCTGAAAGTTGATATTTTCTAATGTTTGACCCCTAATAACTTACTAACGCAGAGTCCGAATTTTCTGACAAATATTGTTTTATGTACTATGGTACTAGGACAATGTTTGGTGCTAGTTTCAGCTCAATCGGTGAAGGTCACCTTTAGTGACTTTCAATCTCTTTGTTCAGCAGGCGAGACCTAGGGACGCATTTCCAGTCCTTATATCTTTGCTTCTACTGCATGCAGCGCCATACAATTTGGTACGGAAATGTACCTCCCTAAGACCTATAAACCCTATAAAAAACGCGCCTGTCCGTTGCGAACTGTTGGAGTTATTAGGGTTTTTACGGTTTCACGGCCAAAATCCCATAGGGTGCAATGCAAAATTGAGGACCCATTTTCAGCAGGACGCCTTGCCTCGAGTTCCTTGACTACCCTTTACTTTTGTAGACATTAATGATCTGCGCATGCGCATAAATTTGCAGCACCAAGAGTGCTTTCCTTTGGCTGCTGTAGGCGTAAAAAGGTTTATTTATTGAATTTTTGGCGCCCTATAGTGCACGTGCTATTCCATTGACCGCATCCCGGATTGTGCAAACATGTTTGTATGGATGGGCTCTACAAACGTTCCAAATTTCAGCTTAATCGGATGAAAAACAGACGAGTTATTAGGGGTCAAAGTTTCAGACATTCCCAACCAACTTTGGACTGCAAGTTTGAGCCTAATGTGACCTTCACCGATCGGGATGAAACTGGTGCCAGACGAAAGGTCTGGACCAATGACTCCCTGGGGCCAAGTGCCCAAAATTTCTTATCGCCCCTTTTTCGAGTTATGGCCCCTGAAAGTTGATATTTTCTAATGTTTGACCCCTAATAACTTACTAACGCAGAGTCCGAATTTTCTGACAAATATTGTTTTATGTACTATGGTACTAGGACAATGTTTGGTGCTAGTTTCAGCTCAATCGGTGAAGGTCACCTTTAGTGACTTTCAATCTCTTTGTTCAGCAGGCGAGACCTAGGGACGCATTTCCAGTCCTTATATCTTTGCTTCTACTGCATGCAGCGCCATACAATTTGGTACGGAAATGTACCTCCCTAAGACCTATAAACCCTATAAAAAGCGCGCCTGTCCGTTGCGAACTGTTGGAGTTATTAGGGTTTTTACGGTTTCACGGACAAAATCCCATAGGGTGCAATGCAAAATTGAGGACCTATTTTCAGCAGGACGCCTTGCCTCGAGTTCCTTGACTACCCTTTACTTTTGTAGACATTAATGATCTGCGCATGCGCATAAATTTGCAGCACCAAGAGTGCTTTCCTTTGGCTGCTGTAGGCGTAAAAAGGTTTATTTATTGAATTTTTGGCGCCCTATAGTGCACGTGCTATTCCATTGACCGCATCCCGGATTGTGCAGACATGTTTGTATGGATGGGCTCTACAAACGTTCTAAATTTCAGCTTAATCGGATGAAAAACAGACGAGTTATTAGGGGTCAAAGTTTCAGACATTCCCAACCAACTTTGGACTGCAAGTTTGAGCCTAATGTGACCTTCACCGATCGGGATGAAACTGGTGCCAGACGAAAGGTCTGGACCAATGACTCCCTGGGGCCAAGTGCCCAAAATTTCTTATCGCCCCTTTTTCGAGTTATGGCCCCTGAAAGTTGATATTTTCTAATGTTTGACCCCTAATAACTTACTAACGCAGAGTCCGAATTTTCTGACAAATATTGTTTTATGTACTATGGTACTAGGACAATGTTTGGTGCTAGTTTCAGCTCAATCGGTGAAGGTCACCTTTAGTGACTTTCAATCTCTTTGTTCAGCAGGCGAGACCTAGGGACGCATTTCCAGTCCTTATATCTTTGCTTCTACTGCATGCAGCGCCATACAATTTGGTACGGAAATGTACCTCCCTAAGACCTATAAACCCTATAAAAAGCGCGCCTGTCCGTTGCGAACTGTTGGAGTTATTAGGGTTTTTACGGTTTCACGGCCAAAATCCCATAGGGTGCAATGCAAAATTGAGGACCCATTTTCAGCAGGACGCCTTGCCTCGAGTTCCTTGACTACCCTTTACTTTTGTAGACATTAATGATCTGCGCATGCGCATAAATTTGCAGCACCAAGAGTGCTTTCCTTTGGCTGCTGAAGGCGTAAAAAGGTTTATTTATTGAATTTTTGGCGCCCTATAGTGCACGTGCTATTCCATTGACCGCATCCCGGATTGTGCAGACATGTTTATATGGATGGGCTCTACAAACGTTCCAAATTTCAGCTTAATCGGATGAAAAACAGACGAGTTATTAGGGGTCAAAGTTTCAGACATTCCCAACCAACTTTGGACTGCAAGTTTGAGCCTAATGTGACCTTCACCGATCGGGATGAAACTGGTGCCAGACGAAAGGTCTGGACCAATGACTCCCTGGGGCCAAGTGCCCAAAATTTCTTATCGCCCCTTTTTCGAGTTATGGCCCCTGAAAGTTGATATTTTCTAATGTTTGACCCCTAATAACTTACTAACGCAGAGTCCGAATTTTCTGACAAATATTGTTTTATGTACTATGGTACTAGGACAATGTTTGGTGCTAGTTTCAGCTCAATCGGTGAAGGTCACCTTTAGTGACTTTCAATCTCTTTGTTCAGCAGGCGAGACCTAGGGACGCATTTCCAGTCCTTATATCTTTGCTTCTACTGCATGCAGCGCCATACAATTTGGTACGGAAATGTACCTCCCTAAGACCTATAAACCCTATAAAAAGCGCGCCTGTCCGTTGCGAACTGTTGGAGTTATTAGGGTTTTTACGGTTTCACGGCCAAAATCCCATAGGGTGCAATGCAAAATTGAGGACCCATTTTCAGCAGGACGCCTTGCCTCGAGTTCCTTGACTACCCTTTACTTTTGTAGACATTAATGATCTGCGCATGCGCATAAATTTGCAGCACCAAGAGTGCTTTCCTTTGGCTGCTGAAGGCGTAAAAAGGTTTATTTATTGAATTTTTGGCGCCCTATAGTGCACGTGCTATTCCATTGACCGCATCCCGGATTGTGCAGACATGTTTGTATGGATGGGCTCTACAAACGTTCCAAATTTCAGCTTAATCGGATGAAAAACAGACGAGTTATTAGGGGTCAAAGTTTCAGACATTCCCAACCAACTTTGGACTGCAAGTTTGAGCCTAATGTGACCTTCACCGATCGGGATGAAACTGGTGCCAGACGAAAGGTCTGGACCAATGACTCCCTGGGGCCAAGTGCCCAAAATTTCTTATCGCCCCTTTTTCGAGTTATGGCCCCTGAAAGTTGATATTTTCTAATGTTTGACCCCTAATAACTTACTAACGCAGAGTCCGAATTTTCTGACAAATATTGTTTTATGTACTATGGTACTAGGACAATGTTTGGTGCTAGTTTCAGCTCAATCGGTGAAGGTCACCTTTAGTGACTTTCAATCTCTTTGTTCAGCAGGCGAGACCTAGGGACGCATTTCCAGTCCTTATATCTTTGCTTCTACTGCATGCAGCGCCATACAATTTGGTACGGAAATGTACCTCCCTAAGACCTATAAACCCTATAAAAAGCGCGCCTGTCCGTTGCGAACTGTTGGAGTTATTAGGGTTTTTACGGTTTCACGGCCAAAATCCCATAGGGTGCAATGCAAAATTGAGGACCCATTTTCAGCAGGACGCCTTGCCTCGAGTTCCTTGACTACCCTTTACTTTTGTAGACATTAATGATCTGCGCATGCGCATAAATTTGCAGAACCAAGAGTGCTTTCCTTTGGCTGCTGAAGGCGTAAAAAGGTTTATTTATTGAATTTTTGGCGCCCTATAGTGCACGTGCTATTCCATTGACCGCATCCCGGATTGTGCAAACATGTTTGTATGGATGGGCTCTACAAACGTTCCAAATTTCAGCTTAATCGGATGAAAAACAGACGAGTTATTAGGGGTCAAAGTTTCAGACATTCCCAACCAACTTTGGACTGCAAGTTTGAGCCTAATGTGACCTTCACCGATCGGGATGAAACTGGTGCCAGACGAAAGGTCTGGACCAATGACTCCCTGGGGCCAAGTGCCCAAAATTTCTTATCGCCCCTTTTTCGAGTTATGGCCCCTGAAAGTTGATATTTTCTAATGTTTGACCCCTAATAACTTACTAACGCAGAGTCCGAATTTTCTGACAAATATTGTTTTATGTACTTTGGTACTAGGACAATGTTTGGTGCTAGTTTCAGCTCAATCGGTGAAGGTCACCTTTAGTGACTTTCAATCTCTTTGTTCAGCAGGCGAGACCTAGGGACGCATTTCCAGTCCTTATATCTTTGCTTCTACTGCATGCAGCGCCATACAATTTGGTACGGAAATGTACCTCACTAAGACCTATAAACCCTATAAAAAGCGCGCCTGTCCGTTGCGAACTGTTGGAGTTATTAGGGTTTTTACGGTTTCACGGCCAAAATCCCATAGGGTGCAATGCAAAATTGAGGACCCATTTTCAGCAGGACGCCTTGCCTCGAGTTCCTTGACTACCCTTTACTTTTGTAGACATTAATGATCTGCGCATGCGCATAAATTTGCAGCACCAAGAGTGCTTTCCTTTGGCTGCTGTAGGCGTAAAAAGGTTTATTTATTGAATTTTTGGCGCCCTATAGTGCACGTGCTATTCCATTGACCGCATCCCGGATTGTGCAGACATGTTTGTATGGATGGGCTCTACAAACGTTCCAAATTTCAGCTTAATCGGATGAAAAACAGACGAGTTATTAGGGGTCAAAGTTTCAGACATTCCCAACCAACTTTGGACTGCAAGTTTGAGCCTAATGTGACCTTCACCGATCGGGATGAAACTGGTGCCAGACGAAAGGTCTGGACCAATGACTCCCTGGGGCCAAGTGCCCAAAATTTCTTATCGCCCCTTTTTCGAGTTATGGCCCCTGAAAGTTGATATTTTCTAATGTTTGACCCCTAATAACTTACTAACGCAGAGTCCGAATTTTCTGACAAATATTGTTTTATGTACTATGGTACTAGGACAATGTTTGGTGCTAGTTTCAGCTCAATCGGTGAAGGTCACCTTTAGTGACTTTCAATCTCTTTGTTCAGCAGGCGAGACCTAGGGACGCATTTCCAGTCCTTATATCTTTGCTTCTACTGCATGCAGCGCCATACAATTTGGTACGGAAATGTACCTCCCTAAGACCTATAAACCCTATAAAAAGCGCGCCTGTCCGTTGCGAACTGTTGGAGTTATTAGGGTTTTTACGGTTTCACGGCCAAAATCCCATAGGGTGCAATGCAAAATTGAGGACCCATTTTCAGCAGGACGCCTTGCCTCGAGTTCCTTGACTACCCTTTACTTTTGTAGACATTAATGATCTGCGCATGCGCATAAATTTGCAGCACCAAGAGTGCTTTCCTTTGGCTGCTGAAGGCGTAAAAAGGTTTATTTATTGAATTTTTGGCGCCCTATAGTGCACGTGCTATTCCATTGACCGCATCCCGGATTGTGCAGACATGTTTGTATGGATGGGCTCTACAAACGTTCCAAATTTCAGCTTAATCGGATGAAAAACAGACGAGTTATTAGGGGTCAAAGTTTCAGACATTCCCAACCAACTTTGGACTGCAAGTTTGAGCCTAATGTGACCTTCACCGATCGGGATGAAACTGGTGCCAGACGAAAGGTCTGGACCAATGACTCCCTGGGGCCAAGTGCCCAAAATTTCTTATCGCCCCTTTTTCGAGTTATGGCCCCTGAAAGTTGATATTTTCTAATGTTTGACCCCTAATAACTTACTAACGCAGAGTCCGAATTTTCTGACAAATATTGTTTTATGTACTATGGTACTAGGACAATGTTTGGTGCTAGTTTCAGCTCAATCGGTGAAGGTCACCTTTAGTGACTTTCAATCTCTTTGTTCAGCAGGCGAGACCTAGGGACGCATTTCCAGTCCTTATATCTTTGCTTCTACTGCATGCAGCGCCATACAATTTGGTACGGAAATGTACCTCCCTAAGACCTATAAACCCTTTAAAAAGCGCGCCTGTCCGTTGCGAACTGTCGGAGTTATTAGGGTTTTTACGGTTTCACGGCCAAAATCCCATAGGGTGCAATGCAAAATTGAGGACCCATTTTCAGCAGGACGCCTTGCCTCGAGTTCCTTGACTACCCTTTACTTTTGTAGACATTAATGATCTGCGCATGCGCATAAATTTGCAGCACCAAGAGTGCTTTCCTTTGGCTGCTGTAGGCGTAAAAAGGTTTATTTATTGAATTTTTGGCGCCCTATAGTGCACGTGCTATTCCATTGACCGCATCCCGGATTATGCAGACATGTTTGTATGGATGGGCTCTACAAACGTTCCAAATTTCAGCTTAATCGGATGAAAAACAGACGAGTTATTAGGGGTCAAAGTTTCAGACATTCCCAACCAACTTTGGACTGAGCCTAATGTGACCTTCACCGATCGGGATGAAACTGGTGCCAGACGAAAGGTCTGGACCAATGACTCCCTGGGGCCAAGTGCCCAAAATTTCTTATCGCCCCTTTTTCGAGTTATGGCCCCTGAAAGTTGATATTTTCTAATGTTTGACCCCTAATAACTTACTAACGCAGAGTCCGAATTTTCTGACAAATATTGTTTTATGTACTATGGTACTAGGACAATGTTTGGTGCTAGTTTCAGCTCAATCGGTGAAGGTCACCTTTAGTGACTTTCAATCTCTTTGTTCAGCAGGCGAGACCTAGGGACGCATTTCCAGTCCTTATATCTTTGCTTCTACTGCATGCAGCGCCATACAATTTGGTACGGAAATGTACCTCCCTAAGACCTATAAACCCTATAAAAAGCGCGCCTGTCCGTTGCGAACTGTTGGAGTTATTAGGGTTTTTACGGTTTCACGGCCAAAATCCCATAGGGTGCAATGCAAAATTGAGGACCCATTTTCAGCAGGACGCCTTGCCTCGAGTTCCTTGACTACCCTTTACTTTTGTAGACATTAATGATCTGCGCATGCGCATAAATTTGCAGCACCAAGAGTGCTTTCCTTTGGCTGCTGAAGGCGTAAAAAGGTTTATTTATTGAATTTTTGGCGCCTTATAGTGCACGTGCTATTCCATTGACCGCATCCCGGATTGTGCAGACATGTTTGTATGGATGGGCTCTACAAACGTTCCAAATTTCAGCTTAATCGGATGAAAAACAGACGAGTTATTAGGGGTCAAAGTTTCAGACATTCCCAACCAACTTTGGACTGCAAGTTTGAGCCTAATGTGACCTTCACCGATCGGGATGAAACTGGTGCCAGACGAAAGGTCTGGACCAATGACTCCCTGGGGCCAAGTGCCCAAAATTTCTTATCGCCCCTTTTTCGAGTTATGGCCCCTGAAAGTTGATATTTTCTAATGTTTGACCCCTAATAACTTACTAACGCAGAGTCCGAATTTTCTGACAAATATTGTTTTATGTACTTTGGTACTAGGACAATGTTTGGTGCTAGTTTCAGCTCAATCGGTGAAGGTCACCTTTAGTGACTTTCAATCTCTTTGTTCAGCAGGCGAGACCTAGGGACGCATTTCCAGTCCTTATATCTTTGCTTCTACTGCATGCAGCGCCATACAATTTGGTACGGAAATGTACCTCCCTAAGACCTATAAACCCTATAAAAAGCGCGCCTGTCCGTTGCGAACTGTTGGAGTTATTAGGGTTTTTACGGTTTCACGGCCAAAATCCCATAGGGTGCAATGCAAAATTGAGGACCCATTTTCAGCAGGACGCCTTGCCTCGAGTTCCTTGACTACCCTTTACTTTTGTAGACATTAATGATCTGCGCATGCGCATAAATTTGCAGCACCAAGAGTGCTTTCCTTTGGCTGCTGTAGGCGTAAAAATGTTTATTTATTGAATTTTTGGCGCCCTATAGTGCACGTGCTATTCCATTGACCGCATCCCGGATTGTACAGACATGTTTGTATGGATGGGCTCTACAAACGTTCCAAATTTCAGCTTAATCGGATGAAAAACAGACGAGTTATTAGGGGTCAAAGTTTCAGACATTCCCAACCAACTTTGGACTGCAAGTTTGAGCCTAATGTGACCTTCACCGATCGGGATGAAACTGGTGCCAGACGAAAGGTCTGGACCAATGACTCCCTGGGGCCAAGTGCCCAAAATTTCTTATCGCCCCTTTTTCGAGTTATGGCCCCTGAAAGTTGATATTTTCTAATGTTTGACCCCTAATAACTTACTAACGCAGAGTCCGAATTTTCTGACAAATATTGTTTTATGTACTATGGTACTAGGACAATGTTTGGTGCTAGTTTCAGCTCAATCGGTGAAGGTCACCTTTAGTGACTTTCAATCTCTTTGTTCAGCAGGCGAGACCTAGGGACGCATTTCCAGTCCTTATATCTTTGCTTCTACTGCATGCAGCGCCATACAATTTGGTACGGAAATGTACCTCCCTAAGACCTATAAACCCTATAAAAAGCGCGCCTGTCCGTTGCGAACTGTTGGAGTTATTAGGGTTTTTACGGTTTCACGGCCAAAATCCCATAGGGTGCAATGCAAAATTGAGGACCCATTTTCAGCAGGACGCCTTGCCTCGAGTTCCTTGACTACCCTTTACTTTTGTAGACATTAATGATCTGCGCATGCGCATAAATTTGCAGCACCAAGAGTGCTTTCCTTTGGCTGCTGAAGGCGTAAAAAGGTTTATTTATTGAATTTTTGGCGCCCTATAGTGCACGTGCTATTCCATTGACCGCATCCCGGATTGTGCAGACATGTTTGTATGGATGGGCTCTACAAACGTTCCAAATTTCAGCTTAATCGGATGAAAAACAGACGAGTTATTAGGGGTCAAAGTTTCAGACATTCCCAACCAACTTTGGACTGCAAGTTTGAGCCTAATGTGACCTTCACCGATCGGGATGAAACTGGTGCCAGACGAAAGGTCTGGACCAATGACTCCCTGGGGCCAAGTGCCCAAAATTTCTTATCGCCCCTTTTTCGAGTTATGGCCCCTGAAAGTTGATATTTTCTAATGTTTGACCCCTAATAACTTACTAACGCAGAGTCCGAATTTTCTGACAAATATTGTTTTATGTACTATGGTACTAGGACAATGTTTGGTGCTAGTTTCAGCTCAATCGGTGAAGGTCACCTTTAGTGACTTTCAATCTCTTTGTTCAGCAGGCGAGACCTAGGGACGCATTTCCAGTCCTTATATCTTTGCTTCTACTGCATGCAGCGCCATACAATTTGGTACGGAAATGTACCTCCCTAAGGCCTATAAACCCTATAAAAAGCGCGCCTGTCCGTTGCGAACTGTTGGAGTTATTAGGGTTTTTACGGTTTCACGGCCAAAATCCCATAGGGTGCAATGCAAAATTGAGGACCCATTTTCAGCAAGACGCCTTGCCTCGAGTTCCTTGACTACCCTTTACTTTTGTAGACATTAATGATCTGCGCATGCGCATAAATTTGCAGCACCAAGAGTGCTTTCCTTTGGCTGCTGTAGGCGTAAAAAGGTTTATTTATTGTATTTTTGGCGCCCTATAGTGCACGTGCTATTCCATTGACCGCATCCCGGATTGTGCAGACATGTTTGTATGGATGGGCTCTACAAACGTTCCAAATTTCAGCTTAATCGGATGAAAAACAGACGAGTTATTAGGGGTCAAAGTTTCAGACATTCCCAACCAACTTTGGACTGCAAGTTTGAGCCTAATGTGACCTTCACCGATCGGGATGAAACTGGTGCCAGACGAAAGGTCTGGACCAATGACTCCCTGGGGCCAAGTGCCCAAAATTTCTTATCGCCCCTTTTTCGAGTTATGGCCCCTGAAAGTTGATATTTTCTAATGTTTGACCCCTAATAACTTACTAACGCAGAGTCCGAATTTTCTGACAAATATTGTTTTATGTACTATGGTACTAGGACAATGTTTGGTGCTAGTTTCAGCTCAATCGGTGAAGGTCACCTTTAGTGACTTTCAATCTCTTTGTTCAGCAGGCGAGACCTAGGGACGCATTTCCAGTCCTTATATCTTCGCTTCTACTGCATGCAGCGCCATACAATTTGGTACGGAAATGTACCTCCCTAAGACCTATAAACCCTATAAAAAGCGCGCCTGTCCGTTGCGAACTGTTGGAGTTATTAGGGTTTTTACGGTTTCACGGCCAAAATCCCATAGGGTGCAATGCAAAATTGAGGACCCATTTTCAGCAGGACGCCTTGCCTCGAGTTCCTTGACTACCCTTTACTTTTGTAGACATTAATGATCTGCGCATGCGCATAAATTTGCAGCACCAAGAGTGCTTTCCTTTGGCTGCTGTAGGCGTAAAAAGGTTTATTTATTGAATTTTTGGCGCCCTATAGTGCACGTGCTATTCCATTGACCGCATCCCGGATTGTGCAGACATGTTTGTATGGATGGGCTCTACAAACGTTCCAAATTTCAGCTTAATCGGATGAAAAACAGACGAGTTATTAGGGGTCAAAGTTTCAGACATTCCCAACCAACTTTGGACTGCAAGTTTGAGCCTAATGTGACCTTCACCGATCGGGATGAAACTGGTGCCAGACGAAAGGTCTGGACCAATGACTCCCTGGGGCCAAGTGCCCAAAATTTCTTATCGCCCCTTTTTCGAGTTATGGCCCCTGAAAGTTGATATTTTCTAATGTTTGACCCCTAATAACTTACTAACGCAGAGTCCGAATTTTCTGACAAATATTGTTTTATGTACTATGGTACTAGGACAATGTTTGGTGCTAGTTTCAGCTCAATCGGTGAAGGTCACCTTTAGTGACTTTCAATCTCTTTGTTCAGCAGGCGAGACCTAGGGACGCATTTCCAGTCCTTATATCTTTGCTTCTACTGCATGCAGCGCCATACAATTTGGTACGGAAATGTACCTCCCTAAGACCTATAAACCCTATAAAAAGCGCGCCTGTCCGTTGCGAACTGTTGGAGTTATTAGGGTTTTTACGGTTTCACGGCCAAAATCCCATAGGGTGCAATGCAAAATTGAGGACCCATTTTCAGCAGGACGCCTTGCCTCGAGTTCCTTGACTACCCTTTACTTTTGTAGACATTAATGATCTGCGCATGCGCATAAATTTGCAGCACCAAGAGTGCTTTCCTTTGGCTGCTGAAGGCGTAAAAAGGTTTATTTATTGAATTTTTGGCGCCCTATAGTGCACGTGCTATTCCATTGACCGCATCCCGGATTGTGCAGACATGTTTGTATGGATGGGCTCTACAAACGTTCCAAATTTCAGCTTAATCGGATGAAAAACAGACGAGTTATTAGGGGTCAAAGTTTCAGACATTCCCAACCAACTTTGGACTGCAAGTTTGAGCCTAATGTGACCTTCACCGATCGGGATGAAACTGGTGCCAGACGAAAGGTCTGGACCAATGACTCCCTGGGGCCAAGTGCCCAAAATTTCTTATCGCCCCTTTTTCGAGTTATGGCCCCTGAAAGTTGATATTTTCTAATGTTTGACCCCTAATAACTTACTAACGCAGAGTCCGAATTTTCTGACAAATATTGTTTTATGTACTTTGGTACTAGGACAATGATTGGTGCTAGTTTCAGCTCAATCGGTGAAGGTCACCTTTAGTGACTTTCAATCTCTTTGTTCAGCAGGCGAGACCTAGGGACGCATTTCCAGTCCTTATATCTTTGCTTCTACTGCATGCAGCGCCATACAATTTGGTACGGAAATGTACCTCCCTAAGACCTATAAACCCTATAAAAAGCGCGCCTGTCCGTTGCGAACTGTTGGAGTTATTAGGGTTTTTACGGTTTCACGGCCAAAATCCCATAGGGTGCAATGCAAAATTGAGGACCCATTTTCAGCAGGACGCCTTGCCTCGAGTTCCTTGACTACCCTTTACTTTTGTAGACATTAATGATCTGCGCATGCGCATAAATTTGCAGCACCAAGAGTGCTTTCCTTTGGCTGCTGTAGGCGTAAAAAGGTTTATTTATTGAATTTTTGGCGCCCTATAGTGCACGTGCTATTCCATTGACCGCATCCCGGATTGTGCAGACATGTTTGTATGGATGGGCTCTACAAACGTTCCAAATTTCAGCTTAATCGGATGAAAAACAGACGAGTTATTAGGGGTCAAAGTTTCAGACATTCCCAACCAACTTTGGACTGCAAGTTTGAGCCTAATGTGACCTTCACCGATCGGGATGAAACTGGTGCCAGACGAAAGGTCTGGACCAATGACTCCCTGGGGCCAAGTGCCCAAAATTTCTTATCGCCCCTTTTTCGAGTTATGGCCCCTGAAAGTTGATATTTTCTAATGTTTGACCCCTAATAACTTACTAACGCAGAGTCCGAATTTTCTGACAAATATTGTTTTATGTACTATGGTACTAGGACAATGTTTGGTGCTAGTTTCAGCTCAATCGGTGAAGGTCACCTTTAGTGACTTTCAATCTCTTTGTTCAGCAGGCGAGACCTAGGGACGCATTTCCAGTCCTTATATCTTTGCTTCTACTGCATGCAGCGCCATACAATTTGGTACGGAAATGTACCTCCCTAAGACCTATAAACCCTATAAAAAGCGCGCCTGTCCGTTGCGAACTGTTGGAGTTATTAGGGTTTTTACGGTTTCACGGCCAAAATCCCATAGGGTGCAATGCAAAATTGAGGACCCATTTTCAGCAGGACGCCTTGCCTCGAGTTCCTTGACTACCCTTTACTTTTGTAGACATAAATGATCTGCGCATGCGCATAAATTTGCAGCACCAAGAGTGCTTTCCTTTGGCTGCTGTAGGCGTAAAAAGGTTTATTTATTGAATTTTTGGCGCCCTATAGTGCACGTGCTATTCCATTGACCGCATCCCGGATTGTGCAGACATGTTTGTATGGATGGGCTCTACAAACGTTCCAAATTTCAGCTTAATCGGATGAAAAACAGACGAGTTATTAGGGGTCAAAGTTTCAGACATTCCCAACCAACTTTGGACTGCAAGTTTGAGCCTAATGTGACCTTCACCGATCGGGATGAAACTGGTGCCAGACGAAAGGTCTGGACCAATGACTCCCTGGGGCCAAGTGCCCAAAATTTCTTATCGCCCCTTTTTCGAGTTATGGCCCCTGAAAGTTGATATTTTCTAATGTTTGACCCCTAATAACTTACTAACGCAGAGTCCGAATTTTCTGACAAATATTGTTTTATGTACTATGGTACTAGGACAATGTTTGGTGCTAGTTTCAGCTCAATCGGTGAAGGTCACCTTTAGTGACTTTCAATCTCTTTGTTCAGCAGGCGAGACCTAGGGACGCATTTCCAGTCCTTATATCTTTGCTTCTACTGCATGCAGCGCCATACAATTTGGTACGGAAATGTACCTCCCTAAGACCTATAAACCCTATAAAAAGCGCGCCTGTCCGTTGCGAACTGTTGGAGTTATTAGGGTTTTTACGGTTTCACGGCCAAAATCCCATAGGGTGCAATGCAAAATTGAGGACCCATTTTCAGCAGGACGCCTTGCCTCGAGTTCCTTGACTACCCTTTACTTTTGTAGACATTAATGATCTGCGCATGCGCATAAATTTGCAGCACCAAGAGTGCTTTCCTTTGGCTGCTGAAGGCGTAAAAATGTTTATTTATTGAATTTTTGGCGCCCTATAGTGCACGTGCTATTCCATTGACCGCATCCCGGATTGTGCAGACATGTTTGTATGGATGGGCTCTACAAACGTTCCAAATTTCAGCTTAATCGGATGAAAAACAGACGAGTTATTAGGGGTCAAAGTTTCAGACATTCCCAACCAACTTTGGACTGCAAGTTTGAGCCTAATGTGACCTTCTCCGATCGGGATGAAACTGGTGCCAGACGAAAGGTCTGGACCAATGACTCCCTGGGGCCAAGTGCCCAAAATTTCTTATCGCCCCTTTTTCGAGTTATGGCCCCTGAAAGTTGATATTTTCTAATGTTTGACCCCTAATAACTTACTAACGCAGAGTCCGAATTTTCTGACAAATATTGTTTTATGTACTTTGGTACTAGGACAATGTTTGGTGCTAGTTTCAGCTCAATCGGTGAAGGTCACCTTTAGTGACTTTCAATCTCTTTGTTCAGCAGGCGAGACCTAGGGACGCATTTCCAGTCCTTATATCTTTGCTTCTACTGCATGCAGCGCCATACAATTTGGTACGGAAATGTACCTCCCTAAGACCTATAAACCCCATAAAAAGCGCGCCTGTCCGTTGCGAACTGTTGGAGTTATTAGGGTTTTTACGGTTTCACGGCCAAAATCCCATAGGGTGCAATGCAAAATTGAGGACCCATTTTCAGCAGGACGCCTTGCCTCGAGTTCCTTGATTACCCTTTACTTTTGTAGACATTAATGATCTGCGCATGCGCATAAATTTGCAGCACCAAGAGTGCTTTCCTTTGGCTGCTGTAGGCGTAAAAAGGTTTATTTATTGAATTTTTGGCGCCCTATAGTGCACGTGCTATTCCATTGACCGCATCCCGGATTGTGCAGACATGTTTGTATGGATGGGCTCTACAAACGTTCCAAATTTCAGCTTAATCGGATGAAAAACAGACGAGTTATTAGGGGTCAAAGTTTCAAACATTCCCAACCAACTTTGGACTGCAAGTTTGAGCCTAATGTGACCTTCACCGATCGGGATGAAACTGGTGCCAGACGAAAGGTCTGGACCAATGACTCCCTGGGGCCAAGTGCCCAAAATTTCTTATCGCCCCTTTTTCGAGTTATGGCCCCTGAAAGTTGATATTTTCTAATGTTTGACCCCTAATAACTTACTAACGCAGAGTCCGAATTTTCTGACAAATATTGTTTTATGTACTATGGTACTAGGACAATGTTTGGTGCTAGTTTCAGCTCAATCGGTGAAGGTCACCTTTAGTGACTTTCAATCTCTTTGTTCAGCAGGCGAGACCTAGGGACGCATTTCCAGTCCTTATATCTTTGCTTCTACTGCATGCAGCGCCATACAATTTGGTACGGAAATGTACCTCTCTAAGACCTATAAACCCTATAAAAAGCGCGCCTGTCCGTTGCGAACTGTTGGAGTTATTAGGGTTTTTACGGTTTCACGGCCAAAATCCCATAGGGTGCAATGCAAAATTGAGGACCCATTTTCAGCAGGACGCCTTGCCTCGAGTTCCTTGACTACCCTTTACTTTTGTAGACATTAATGATCTGCGCATTCGCATAAATTTGCAGCACCAAGAGTGCTTTCCTTTGGCTGCTGAAGGCGTAAAAAGGTTTATTTATTGAATTTCTGGCGCCCTATAGTGCACGTGCTATTCCATTGACCGCATCCCGGATTGTGCAGACATGTTTGTATGGATGGGCTCTACAAACGTTCCAAATTTCAGCTTAATCGGATGAAAAACAGACGAGTTATTAGGGGTCAAAGTTTCAGACATTCCCAACCAACTTTGGACTGCAAGTTTGAGCCTAATGTGACCTTCACCGATCGGGATGAAACTGGTGCCAGACGAAAGGTCTGGACCAATGACTCCCTGGGGCCAAGTGCCCAAAATTTCTTATCGCCCCTTTTTCGAGTTATGGCCCCTGAAAGTTGATATTTTCTAATGTTTGACCCCTAATAACTTACTAACGCAGAGTCCGAATTTTCTGACAAATATTGTTTTATGTACTATGGTACTAGGACAATGTTTGGTGCTAGTTTCAGCTCAATCGGTGAAGGTCACCTTTAGTGACTTTCAATCTCTTTGTTCAGCAGGCGAGACCTAGGGACGCATTTCCAGTCCTTATATCTTTGCTTCTACTGCATGCAGCGCCATACAATTTGGTACGGAAATGTACCTCCCTAAGACCTATAAACCCTATAAAAAGCGCGCCTGTCCGTTGCGAACTGTTGGAGTTATTAGGGTTTTTACGGTTTCACGGCCAAAATCCCATAGGGTGCAATGCAAAATTGAGGACCCATTTTCAGCAGGACGCCTTGCCTCGAGTTCCTTGACTACCCTTTACTTTTGTAGACATTAATGATCTGCGCATGCGCATAAATTTGCAGCACCAAGAGTGCTTTCCTTTGGCTGCTGAAGGCGTAAAAAGGTTTATTTATTGAATTTTTGGCGCCCTATAGTGCACGTGCTATTCCATTGACTGCATCCCGGATTGTGCAGACATGTTTGTATGGATGGGCTCTACAAACGTTCCAAATTTCAGCTTAATCGGATGAAAAACAGACGAGTTATTAGGGGTCAAAGTTTCAGACATTCCCAACCAACTTTGGACTGCAAGTTTGAGCCTAATGTGACCTTCACCGATCGGGATGAAACTGGTGCCAGACGAAAGGTCTGGACCAATGACTCCCTGGGGCCAAGTGCCCAAAATTTCTTATCGCCCCTTTTTCGAGTTATGGCCCCTGAAAGTTGATATTTTCTAATGTTTGACCCCTAATAACTTACTAACGCAGAGTCCGAATTTTCTGACAAATATTGTTTTATGTACTTTGGTACTAGGACAATGTTTGGTGCTGGTTTCAGCTCAATCGGTGAAGGTCACCTTTAGTGACTTTCAATCTCTTTGTTCAGCAGGCGAGACCTAGGGACGCATTTCCAGTCCTTATATCTTTGCTTCTACTGCATGCAGCGCCATACAATTTGGTACGGAAATGTACCTCCCTAAGACCTATAAACCCTATAAAAAGCGCGCCTGTCCGTTGCGAACTGTTGGAGTTATTAGGGTTTTTACGGTTTCACGGCCAAAATCCCATAGGGTGCAATGCAAAATTGAGGACCCATTTTCAGCAGGACGCCTTGCCTCGAGTTCCTTGACTACCCTTTACTTTTGTAGACATTAATGATCTGCGCATGCGCATAAATTTGCAGCACCAAGAGTGCTTTCCTTTGGCTGCTGTAGGCGTAAAAAGGTTTATTTATTGAATTTTTGGCGCCATATAGTGCACGTGCTATTCCATTGACCGCATCCCGGATTGTGCAGACATGTTTGTATGGATGGGCTCTACAAACGTTCCAAATTTCAGCTTAATCGGATGAAAAACAGACGAGTTATTAGGGGTCAAAGTTTCAGACATTCCCAACCAACTTTGGACTGCAAGTTTGAGCCTAATGTGACCTTCACCGATCGGGATGAAACTGGTGCCAGACGAAAGGTCTGGACCAATGACTCCCTGGGGCCAAGTGCCCAAAATTTCTTATCGCCCCTTTTTCGAGTTATGGCCCCTGAAAGTTGATATTTTCTAATGTTTGACACCTAATAACTTACTAACGCAGAGTCCGAATTTTCTGACAAATATTGTTTTATGTACTATGGTACTAGGACAATGTTTGGTGCTAGTTTCAGCTCAATCGGTGAAGACCACCTTTAGTGACTTTCAATCTCTTTGTTCAGCAG
This sequence comes from Anodontia alba, assembly GCA_964016985.1. NCBI lineage: Eukaryota > Metazoa > Mollusca > Bivalvia > Lucinida > Lucinidae > Anodontia > Anodontia alba. Next base: position 12,695,977 of record OZ024833.1, read on the forward strand.
GCGAGACCTAGGGACGCATTTCCAGTCCTTATATCTTTGCTTCTACTGCATGCAGCGCCATACAATTTGGTACGGAAATGTACCTCCCTAAGACCTATAAACCCTATAAAAAGCGCGCCTGTCCGTTGCGAACTGTTGGAGTTATTAGGGGTTTTACGGTTTCACGGCCAAAATCCCATAGGGTGCAATGCAAAATTGAGGACCCATTTTCAGCAGGACGCCTTGCCTCGAGTTCCTTGACTACCCTTTACTTTTGTAGACATTAATGATCTGCGCATGCGCATAAATTTGCAGCACCAAGAGTGCTTTCCTTTAACTGCTGAAGGCGTAAAAAGGTTTATTTTTTGAATATTTGGCGCCCTATAGTGCACGTGCTATTCCATTGACCGCATCCCGGATTGTGCAGACATGTTTGTATGGATGGGCTCTACAAACGTTCCAAATTTCAGCTTAATCGGATGAAAAACAGACGAGTTATTAGGGGTCAAAGTTTCAGACATTCCCAACCAACTTTGGACTGCAAGTTTGAGCCTAATGTGACCTTCACCGATCGGGATGAAACTGGTGCCAGACGAAAGGTCTGGACCAATGACTCCCTGGGGCCAAGTGCCCAAAATTTCTTATCGCCCCTTTTTCGAGTTATGGCCCCTGAAAGTTGATATTTTCTAATGTTTGACCCCTAATAACTTACTAACGCAGAGTCCGAATTTTCTGACAAATATTGTTTTATGTACTTTGGTACTAGGACAATGTTTGGTGCTAGTTTCAGCTCAATCGGTGAAGGTCACCTTTAGTGACTTTCAATCTCTTTGTTCAGCAGGCGAGACCTAGGGACGCATTTCCAGTCCTTATATCTTTGCTTCTACTGCATGCAGCGCCATACAATTTGGTACGGAAATGTACCTCCCTAAGACCTATAAACCCTATAAAAAGCGCGCCTGTCCGTTGCGAACTGTTGGAGTTATTAGGGTTTTTACGGTTTCACGGCCAAAATCCCATAGGGTGCAATGCAAAATTGAGGACCCATTTTCAGCAGGACGCCTTGCCTCGAGTTCCTTGACTACCCTTTACTTTTGTAGACATTAATGATCTGCGCATGCGCATAAATTTGCAGCACCAAGAGTGCTTTCCTTTGGCTGCTGAAGGCGTAAAAAGGTTTATTTATTGAATATTTGGCGCCCTATAGTGCACGTGCTATTCCATTGACCGCATCCCGGATTGTGCAGACATGTTTGTATGGATGGGCTCTACAAACGTTCCAAATTTCAGCTTAATCGGATGAAAAACAGATGAGTTATTAGGGGTCAAAGTTTCAGACATTCCCAACCAACTTTGGACTGCAAGTTTGAGCCTAATGTGACCTTCACCGATCGGGATGAAACTGGTGCCAGACGAAAGGTCTGGACCAATGACTCCCTGGGGCCAAGTGCCCAAAATTTCTTATCGCCCCTTTTTCGAGTTATGGCCCCTGAAAGTTGATATTTTCTAATGTTTGACCCCTAATAACTTACTAACGCAGAGTCCGAATTTTCTGACAAATATTGTTTTATGTACTATGGTACTAGGACAATGTTTGGTGCTAGTTTCAGCTCAATCGGTGAAGGTCACCTTTAGTGACTTTCAATCTCTTTGTTCAGCAGGCGAGACCTAGGGACGCATTTCCAGTCCTTATATCTTTGCTTCTACTGCATGCAGCGCCATACAATTTGGTACGGAAATGTACCTCCCTAAGACCTATAAACCCTATAAAAAGCGCGCCTGTCCGTTGCGAACTGTTGGAGTTATTAGGGTTTTTACGGTTTCACGGCCAAAATCCCATAGGGTGCAATGCAAAATTGAGGACCCATTTTCAGCAGGACGCCTTGCCTCGAGTTCCTTGATTACCCTTTACTTTTGTAGACATTAATGATCTGCGCATGCGCATAAATTTGCAGCACCAAGAGTGCTTTCCTTTGGCTGCTGAAGGCGTAAAAAGGTTTATTTATTGAATATTTGGCGCCCTATAGTGCACGTGCTATTCCATTGACCGCATCCCGGATTGTGCAGACAATTTTGTATGGATGGGCTCTACAAACGTTCCAAATTTCAGCTTAATCGGATGAAAAACAGACGAGTTATTAGGGGTCAAAGTTTCAGACATTCCCAACCAACTTTGGACTGCAAGTTTGAGCCTAATGTGACCTTCACCGATCGGGATGAAACTGGTGCCAGACGAAAGGTCTGGACCAATGACTCCCTGGGGCCAAGTGCCCAAAATTTCTTATCGCCCCTTTTTCGAGTTATGGCCCCTGAAAGTTGATATTTTCTAATGTTTGACCCCTAATAACTTACTAACGCAGAGTCCGAATTTTCTGACAAATATTGTTTTATGTACTATGGTACTAGGACAATGTTTGGTGCTAGTTTCAGCTCAATCGGTGAAGGTCACCTTTAGTGACTTTCAATCTCTTTGTTCAGCAGGCGAGACCTAGGGACGCATTTCCAGTCCTTATATCTTTGCTTCTACTGCATGCAGCGCCATACAATTTGGTACGGAAATGTACCTCTCTAAGACCTATAAACCCTATAAAAAGCGCGCCTGTCCGTTGCGAACTGTTGGAGTTATTAGGGTTTTTACGGTTTCACGGCCAAAATCCCATAGGGTGCAATGCAAAATTGAGGACCCATTTTCAGCAGGACGCCTTGCCTCGAGTTCCTTGACTACCCTTTACTTTTGTAGACATTAATGATCTGCGCATGCGCATAAATTTGCAGCACCAAGAGTGCTTTCCTTTGGCTGCTGTAGGCGTAAAAAGGTTTATTTATTGAATTTTTGGCGCCCTATAGTGCACGTGCTATTCCATTGACCGCATCCCGGATTGTGCAGACATGTTTGTATGGATGGGCTCTACAAACGTTCCAAATTTCAGCTTAATCGGATGAAAAACAGACGAGTTATTAGGGGTCAAAGTTTCAGACATTCCCAACCAACTTTGGACTGCAAGTTTGAGCCTAATGTGACCTTCACCGATCGGGATGAAACTGGTGCCAGACGAAAGGTCTGGACCAATGACTCCCTGGGGCCAAGTGCCCAAAATTTCTTATCGCCCCTTTTTCGAGTTATGGCCCCTGAAAGTTGATATTTTCTAATGTTTGACCCCTAATAACTTACTAACGCAGAGTCCGAATTTTCTGACAAATATTGTTTTATGTACTATGGTACTAGGACAATGTTTGGTGCTAGTTTCAGCTCAATCGGTGAAGGTCACCTTTAGTGACTTTCAATCTCTTTGTTCAGCAGGCGAGACCTAGGGACGCATTTCCAGTCCTTATATCTTTGCTTCTACTGCATGCAGCGCCATACAATTTGGTACGGAAATGTACCTCCCTAAGACCTATAAACCCTATAAAAAGCGCGCCTGTCCGTTGCGAACTGTTGGAGTTATTAGGGTTTTTACGGTTTCACGGCCAAAATCCCATAGGGTGCAATGCAAAATTGAGGACCCATTTTCAGCAGGACGCCTTGCCTCGAGTTCCTTGACTACCCTTTACTTTTGTAGACATTAATGATCTGCGCATGCGCATAAATTTGCAGCACCAAGAGTGCTTTCCTTTGGCTGCTGAAGGCGTAAAAATGTTTATTTATTGAATATTTTGCGCCCTATAGTGCACGTGCTATTCCATTGACCGCATCCCGGATTGTGCAGACATGTTTGTATGGATGGGCTCTACAAACGTTCCAAATTTCAGCTTAATCGGATAAAAAACAGACGAGTAATTAGGGGTCAAAGTTTCAGACATTCCCAACCAACTTTGGACTGCAAGTTTGAGCCTAATGTGACCTTCACCGATCGGGATGAAACTGGTGCCAGACGAAAGGTCTGGACCAATGACTCCCTGGGGCCAAGTGCCCAAAATTTCTTATCGCCCCTTTTTCGAGTTATGGCCCCTGAAAGTTGATATTTTCTAATGTTTGACCCCTAATAACTTACTAACGCAGAGTCCGAATTTTCTGACAAATATTGTTTTATGTACTTTGGTACTAGGACAATGTTTGGTGCTAGTTTCAGCTCAATCGGTGAAGGTCACCTTTAGTGACTTTCAATCTCTTTGTTCAGCAGGCGAGACCTAGGGACGCATTTCCAGTCCTTATATCTTTGCTTCTACTGCATGCAGCGCCATACAATTTGGTACGGAAATGTACCTCCCTAAGACCTATAAACCCTATAAAAAGCGCGCCTGTCCGTTGCGAACTGTTGGAGTTATTAGGGTTTTTACGGTTTCACGGCCAAAATCCCATAGGGTGCAATGCAAAATTGAGGACCCATTTTCAGCAGGACGCCTTGCCTCGAGTTCCTTGACTACCCTTTACTTTTGTAGACATTAATGATCTGCGCATGCGCATAAATTTGCAGCACCAAGAGTGCTTTCCTTTGGCTGCTGTAGGCGTAAAAAGGTTTATTTATTGAATTTTTGGCGCCCTATAGTGCACGTGCTATTCCATTGACCGCATCCCGGATTGTGCAGACATGTTTGTATGGATGGGCTCTACAAACGTTCCAAATTTCAGCTTAATCGGATGAAAAACAGACGAGTTATTAGGGGTCAAAGTTTCAGACATTCCCAACCAACTTTGGACTGCAAGTTTGAGCCTAATGTGACCTTCACCGATCGGGATGAAACTGGTGCCAGACGAAAGGTCTGGACCAATGACTCCCTGGGGCCAAGTGCCCAAAATTTCTTATCGCCCCTTTTTCGAGTTATGGCCCCTGAAAGTTGATATTTTCTAATGTTTGACCCCTAATAACTTATTAACGCAGAGTCCGAATTTTCTGACAAATATTGTTTTATGTACTATGGTACTAGGACAATGTTTGGTGCTAGTTTCAGCTCAATCGGTGAAGGTCACCTTTAGTGACTTTCAATCTCTTTGTTCAGCAGGCGAGACCTAGGGACGCATTTCCAGTCCTTATATCTTTGCTTCTACTGCATGCAGCGCCATACAATTTGGTACGGAAATGTACCTCCCTAAGACCTATAAACCCTATAAAAAGCGCGCCTGTCCGTTGCGAACTGTTGGAGTTATTAGGGTTTTTACGGTTTCACGGCCAAAATCCCATAGGGTGCAATGCAAAATTGAGGACCCATTTTCAGCAGGACGCCTTGCCTCGAGTTCCTTGACTACCCTTTACTTTTGTAGACATTAATGATCTGCGCATGCGCATAAATTTGCAGCACCAAGAGTGCTTTCCTTTGGCTGCTGAAGGCGTAAAAAGGTTTATTTATTGAATATTTGGCGCCCTATAGTGCACGTGCTATTCCATTGACCGCATCCCGGATTGTGCAGGCATGTTTGTATGGATGAGCTCTACAAACGTTCCAAATTTCAGCTTAATCGGATGAAAAACAGACGAGTTATTAGGGGTCAAAGTTTCAGACATTCCCAACCAACTTTGGACTGCAAGTTTGAGCCTAATGTGACCTTCACCGATCGGGATGAAACTGGTGCCAGACGAAAGGTCTGGACCAATGACTCCCTGGGGCCAAGTGCCCAAAATTTCTTATCGCCCCTTTTTCGAGTTATGGCCCCTGAAAGTTGATATTTTCTAATGTTTGACCCCTAATAACTTACTAACGCAGAGTCCGAATTTTCTGACAAATATTGTTTTATGTACTATGGTACTAGGACAATGTTTGGTGCTAGTTTCAGCTCAATCGGTGAAGGTCACCTTTAGTGACTTTCAATCTCTTTGTTCAGCAGGCGAGACCTAGGGACGCATTTCCAGTCCTTATATCTTTGCTTCTACTGCATGCAGCGCCATACAATTTGGTACGGAAATGTACCTCCCTAAGACCTATAAACCCTATAAAAAGCGCGCCTGTCCGTTGCGAACTGTTGGAGTTATTAGGGTTTTTACGGTTTCACGGCCAAAATCCCTTAGGGTGCAATGCAAAATTGAGGACCCATTTTCAGCAGGACGCCTTGCCTCGAGTTCCTTGACTACCCTTTACTTTTGTAGACATTAATGATCTGCGCATGCGCATAAATTTGCAGCACCAAGAGTGCTTTCCTTTGGCTGCTGTAGGCGTAATAAGGTTTATTTATTGAATTTTTGGCGCCCTATAGTGCACGTGCTATTCCATTGACCGCATCCCGGATTGTGCAGACATGTTTGTATGGATGGGCTCTACAAACGTTCCAAATTTCAGCTTAATCGGATGAAAAACAGACGAGTTATTAGGGGTCAAAGTTTCAGACATTCCCAACCAACTTTGGACTGCAAGTTTGAGCCTAATGTGACCTTCACCGATCGGGATGAAACTGGTGCCAGACGAAAGGTCTGGACCAATGACTCCCTGGGGCCAAGTGCCCAAAATTTCTTATCGCCCCTTTTTCGAGTTATGGCCCCTGAAAGTTGATATTTTCTAATGTTTGACCCCTAATAACTTACTAACGCAGAGTCCGAATTTTCTGACAAATATTGTTTTATGTACTATGGTACTAGGACAATGTTTGGTGCTAGTTTCAGCTCAATCGGTGAAGGTCACCTTTAGTGACTTTCAATCTCTTTGTTCAGCAGGCGAGACCTAGGGACGCATTTCCAGTCCTTATATCTTTGCTTCTACTGCATGCAGCGCCATACAATTTGGTACGGAAATGTACCTCCCAAAGACCTATAAACCCTATAAAAAGCGCGCCTGTCCGTTGCGAACTGTTGGAGTTATTAGGGTTTTTACGGTTTCACGGCCAAAATCCCATAGGGTGCAATGCAAAATTGAGGACCCATTTTCAGCAGGACGCCTTGCCTCGAGTTCCTTGACTACCCTTTACTTTTGTAGACATTAATGATCTGCGCATGCGCATAAATTTGCAGCACCAAGAGTGCTTTCCTTTGGCTGCTGTAGGCGTAAAAATGTTTATTTATTGAATTTTTGGCGCCCTATAGTGCACGTGCTATTTCATCGACCGCATCCCGGATTGTGCAGACATGTTTGTATGGATGGGCTCTACAAACGTTCCAAATTTCAGCTTAATCGGATGAAAAACAGACGAGTTATTAGGGGTCAAAGTTTCAGACATTCCCAACCAACTTTGGACTGCAAGTTTGAGCCTAATGTGACCTTCACCGATCGGGATGAAACTGGTGCCAGACGAAAGGTCTGGACCAATGACTCCCTGGGGCCAAGTGCCCAAAATTTCTTATCGCCCCTTTTTCGAGTTATGGCCCCTGAAAGTTGATATTTTCTAATGTTTGACCCCTAATAACTTACTAACGCAGAGTCCGAATTTTCTGACAAATATTGTTTTATGTACTTTGGTACTAGGACAATGTTTGGTGCTAGTTTCAGCTCAATCGGTGAAGGTCACCTTTAGTGACTTTCAATCTCTTTGTTCAGCAGGCGAGACCTAGGGACGCATTTCCAGTCCTTATATCTTTGCTTCTACTGCATGCAGCGCCATACAATTTGGTACGGAAATGTACCTCCCTAAGACCTATAAACCCTATAAAAAGCGCGCCTGTCCGTTGCGAACTGTTGGAGTTATTAGGGTTTTTACGGTTTCACGGCCAAAATCCCATAGGGTGCAATGCAAAATTGAGGACCCATTTTCAGCAGGACGCCTTGCCTCGAGTTCCTTGACTACCCTTTACTTTTGTAGACATTAATGATCTGCGCATGCGCATAAATTTGCAGCACCAAGAGTGCTTTCCTTTGGCTGCTGTAGGCGTAAAAAGGTTTATTTATTGAATTTTTGGCGCCCTATAGTGCACGTGCTATTCCATTGACCGCATCCCGGATTGTGCAGACATGTTTGTATGGATGGGCTCTACAAACGTTCCAAATTTCAGCTTAATCGGATGAAAAACAGACGAGTTATTAGGGGTCAAAGTTTCAGACATTCCCAACCAACTTTGGACTGCAAGTTTGAGCCTAATGTGACCTTCACCGATCGGGATGAAACTGGTGCCAGACGAAAGGTCTGGACCAATGACTCCCTGGGGCCAAGTGCCCAAAATTTCTTATCGCCCCTTTTTCGAGTTATGGCCCCTGAAAGTTGATATTTTCTAATGTTTGACCCCTAATAACTTACTAACGCAGAGTCCGAATTTTCTGACAAATATTGTTTTATGTACTATGGTACTAGGACAATGTTTGGTGCTAGTTTCAGCTCAATCGGTGAAGGTCACCTTTAGTGACTTTCAATCTCTTTGTTCAGCAGGCGAGACCTAGGGACGCATTTCCAGTCCTTATATCTTTGCTTCTACTGCATGCAGCGCCATACAATTTGGTACGGAAATGTACCTCCCTAAGACCTATAAACCCTATAAAAAGCGCGCCTGTCCGTTGCGAACTGTTGGAGTTATTAGGGTTTTTACGGTTTCACGGCCAAAATCCCATAGGGTGCAATGCAAAATTGAGGACCCATTTTCAGCAGGACGCCTTGCCTCGAGTTCCTTGACTACCCTTTACTTTTGTAGACATTAATGATCTGCGCATGCGCATAAATTTGCAGCACCAAGAGTGCTTTCCTTTGGCTGCTGAAGGCGTAAAAAGGTTTATTTATTGAATTGTTGGCGCCCTATAGTGCACGTGCTATTCCATTGACTGCATCCCGGATTGTGCAGACATGTTTGTATGAATGGGCTCTACAAACGTTCCAAATTTCAGCTTAATCGGATGAAAAACAGACGAGTTATTAGGGGTCAAAGTTTCAGACATTCCCAACCAACTTTGGACTGCAAGTTTGAGCCTAATGTGACCTTCACCGATCGGGATGAAACTGGTGCCAGACGAAAGGTCTGGACCAATGACTCCCTGGGGCCAAGTGCCCAAAATTTCTTATCGCCCCTTTTTCGAGTTATGGCCCCTGAAAGTTGATATTTTCTAATGTTTGACCCCTAATAACTTACTAACGCAGAGTCCGAATTTTCTGACAAATATTGTTTTATGTACTATGGTACTAGGACAATGTTTGGTGCTAGTTTCAGCTCAATCGGTGAAGGTCACCTTTAGTGACTTTCAATCTCTTTGTTCAGCAGGCGAGACCTAGGGACGCATTTCCAGTCCTTATATCTTTGCTTCTACTGCATGCAGCGCCATACAATTTGGTACGGAAATGTACCTCCCTAAGACCTATAAACCCTATAAAAAGCGCGCCTGTCCGTTGCGAACTGTTGGAGTTATTAGGGTTTTTACGGTTTCACGGCCAAAATCCCATAGGGTGCAATGCAAAATTGAGGACCCATTTTCAGCAGGACGCCTTGCCTCGAGTTCCTTGACTACCCTTTACTTTTGTAGACATTAATGATCTGCGCATGCGCATAAATTTGCAGCACCAAGAGTGCTTTCCTTTGGCTGCTGTAGGCGTAAAAAGGTTTATTTATTGAATTTTTGGCGCCCTATAGTGCACGTTCTATTCCATTGACCGCATCCCGGATTGTGCAGACATGTTTGTATGGATGGGCTCTACAAACGTTCCAAATTTCAGCTTAATCGGATGAAAAACAGAGGAGTTATTAGGGGTCAAAGTTTCAGACATTCCCAACCAACTTTGGACTGCAAGTTTGAGCCTAATGTGACCTTCACCGATCGGGATGAAACTGGTGCCAGATGAAAGGTCTGGACCAATGACTCCCTGGGGCCAAGTGCCCAAAATTTCTTATCGCCCCTTTTTCGAGTTATGGCCCCTGAAAGTTGATATTTTCTAATGTTTGACCCCTAATAACTTACTAACGCAGAGTCCGAATTTTCTGACAAATATTGTTTTATGTACTATGGTACTAGGACAATGTTTGGTGCTAGTTTCAGCTCAATCGGTGAAGGTCACCTTTAGTGACTTTCAATCTCTTTGTTCAGCAGGCGAGACCTAGGGACGCATTTCCAGTCCTTATATCTTTGCTTCTACTGCATGCAGCGCCATACAATTTGGTACGGAAATGTACCTCCCTAAGACCTATAAACTCTATAAAAAACGCGCCTGTCCGTTGCGAACTGTTGGAGTTATTAGGGTTTTTACGGTTTCACGGCCAAAATCCCATAGGGTGCAATGCAAAATTGAGGACCCATTTTCAGCAGGACGCCTTGCCTCGAGTTCCTTGACTACCCTTTACTTTTGTAGACATTAATGATCTGCGCATGCGCATAAATTTGCAGCACCAAGAGTGCTTTCCTTTGGCTGCTGAAGGCGTAAAAAGGTTTATTTATTGAATTTTCGGCGCCCTATAGTGCACGTGCTATTCCATTGACCGGATCCCGGATTGTGCAGACATGTTTGTATGGATGGGCTCTACAAACGTTCCAAATTTCAGCTTAATCGGATGAAAAACAGACGAGTTATTAGGGGTCAAAGTTTCAGACATTCCCAACCAACTTTGGACTGCAAGTTTGAGCCTAATGTGACCTTCACCGATCGGGATGAAACTGGTGCCAGACGAAAGGTCTGGACCAATGACTCCCTGGGGCCAAGTGCCCAAAATTTCTTATCGCCCCTTTTTCGAGTTATGGCCCCTGAAAGTTGATATTTTCTAATGTTTGACCCCTAATAACTTACTAACGCAGAGTCCGAATTTTCTGACAAATATTGTTTTATGTACTATGGTACTAGGACAATGTTTGGTGCTAGTTTCAGCTCAATCGGTGAAGGTCACCTTTAGTGACTTTCAATCTCTTTGTTCAGCAGGCGAGACCTAGGGACGCATTTCCAGTCCTTATATCTTTGCTTCTACTGCATGCAGCGCCATACAATTTGGTACGGAAATGTACCTCCCTAAGACCTATAAACCCTATAAAAAGCGCGCCTGTCCGTTGCGAACTGTTGGAGTTATTAGGGTTTTTACGGTTTCACAGCCAAAATCCCATAGGGTGCAATGCAAAATTGAGGACCCATTTTCAGCAGGACGCCTTGCCTCGAGTTCCTTGACTACCCTTTACTTTTGTAGACATTAATGATCTGCGCATGCGCATAAATTTGCAGCACCAAGAGTGCTTTCCTTTGGCTGCTGTAGGCGTAAAAACGTTTATTTATTGAATTTTTGGCGCCCTATAGTGCACGTGCTATTCCATTGACCGCATCCCGGATTGTGCAGACATGTTTGTATGGATGGGCTCTACAAACGTTCCAAATTTCAGCTTAATCGGATGAAAAACAGACGAGTTATTAGGGGTCAAAGTTTCAGACATTCCCAACCAACTTTGGACTGCAAGTTTGAGCCTAATGTGACCTTCACCGATCGGGATGAAACTGGTGCCAGACGAAAGGTCTGGACCAATGACTCCCTGGGGCCAAGTGCCCAAAATTTCTTATCACCCCTTTTTCGAGTTATGGCCCCTGAAAGTTGATATTTTCTAATGTTTGACCCCTAATAACTTACTAACGCAGAGTCCGAATTTTCTGACAAATATTGTTTTATGTACTATGGTACTAGGACAATGTTTGGGACTAGTTTCAGCTCAATCGGTGAAGGTCACCTTTAGTGACTTTCAATCTCTTTGTTCAGCAGGCGAGACCTAGGGACGCATTTCCAGTCCTTATATCTTTGCTTCTACTGCATGCAGCGCCATACAATTTGGTACGGAAATGTACCTCCCTAAGACCTATAAACTCTATAAAAAGCGCGCCTGTCCGTTGCGAACTGTTGGAGTTATTAGGGTTTTTACGGTTTCACGGCCAAAATCCCATAGGGTGCAATGCAAAATTGAGGACCCATTTTCAGCAGGACGCCTTGCCTCGAGTTCCTTGACTACCCTTTACTTTTGTAGACATTAATGATCTGCGCATGCGCATAAATTTGCAGCACCAAGAGTGCTTTCCTTTGGCTGCTGAAGGCCTAAAAATGTTTATTTATTGAATTTTTGGCGCCCTATAGTGCACGTGCTATTCCATTGACCGCATCCCGGATTGTGCAGACATGTTTGTATGGATGGGCTCTACAAACGTTCCAAATTTCAGCTTAATCGGATGAAAAACAGACGAGTTATTAGGGGTCAAAGTTTCAGACATTCCCAACCAACTTTGGACTGCAAGTTTGAGCCTAATGTGACCTTCACCGATCGGGATGAAACTGGTGCCAGACGAAAGGTCTGGACCAATGACTCCCTGGGGCCAAGTGCCCAAAATTTCTTATCGCCCCTTTTTCGAGTTATGGCCCCTGAAAGTTGATATTTTCTAATGTTTGACCCCTAATAACTTACTAACGCAGAGTCCGAATTTTCTGACAAATATTGTTTTATGTACTATGGTACTAGGACAATGTTTGGTGCTAGTTTCAGCTCAATCGGTGAAGGTCACCTTTAGTGACTTTCAATCTCTTTGTTCAGCAGGCGAGACCTAGGGATGCATTTCCAGTCCTTATATCTTTGCTTCTACTGCATGCAGCGCCATACAATTTGGTACGGAAATGTACCTCCCTAAGACCTATAAACCCTATAAAAAGCGCGCCTGTCCGTTGCGAACTGTTGGAGTTATTAGGGTTTTTACGGTTTCACGGCCAAAATCCCATAGGGTGCAATGCAAAATTGAGGACCCATTTTCAGCAGGACGCCTTGCCTCGAGTTCCTTGAATACCCTTTACTTTTGTAGACATTAATGATCTGCGCATGCGCATAAATTTGCAGCACCAAGAGTGCTTTCCTTTGGCTGCTGTAGGCGTAAAAAGGTTTATTTATTGAATTTTTGGCGCCCTATAGTGCACGTGCTATTCCATTGACCGCATCCCGGATTTTGCAGACATGTTTGTATGGATGGGCTCTACAAACGTTCCAAATTTCAGCTTAATCGGATGAAAAACAGACGAGTTATTAGGGGTCAAAGTTTCAGACATTCCCAACCAACTTTGGACTGCAAGTTTGAGCCTAATGTGACCTTCACCGATCGGGATGAAACTGGTGCCAGACGAAAGGTCTGGACCAATGACTCCCTGGGGCCAAGTGCCCAAAATTTCTTATCGCCCCTTTTTCGAGTTATGGCCCCTGAAAGTTGATATTTTCTAATGTTTGACCCCTAATAACTTACTAACGCAGAGTCCGAATTTTCTGACAAATATTGTTTTATGTACTATGGTACTAGGACAATGTTTGGTGCTAGTTTCAGCTCAATCGGTGAAGGTCACCTTTAGTGACTTTCAATCTCTTTGTTCAGCAGGCGAGACCTAGGGACGCATTTCCAGTCCTTATATCTTTGCTTCTACTACATGCAGCGCCATACAATTTGGTACGGAAATGTACCTCCCTAAGACCTATAAACCCTATAAAAAGCGCGCCTGTCCGTTGCGAACTGTTGGAGTTATTAGGGTTTTTACGGTTTCACGGCCAAAATCCCATAGGGTGCAATGCAAAATTGAGGACCCATTTTCAGCAGGACGCCTTGCCTCGAGTTCCTTGAATACCCTTTACTTTTGTAGACATTAATGATCTGCGCATGCGCATAAATTTGCAGCACCAAGAGTGCTTTCCTTTGGCTGCTGTAGGCGTAAAAAGGTTTATTTATTGAATTTTTGGCGCCCTATAGTGCACGTGCTATTCCATTGACCGCATCCCGGATTGTGCAGACATGTTTGTATGGATGGGCTCTACAAACGTTCCAAATTTCAGCTTAATCGGATGAAAAACAGACGAGTTATTAGGGGTCAAAGTTTCAGACATTCCCAACCAACTTTGGACTGCAAGTTTGAGCCTAATGTGACCTTCACCGATCGGGATGAAACTGGTGCCAGACGAAAGGTCTGGACCAATGACTCCCTGGGGCCAAGTGCCCAAAATTTCTTATCGCCCCTTTTTCGAGTTATGGCCCCTGAAAGTTGATATTTTCTAATGTTTGACCCCTAATAACTTACTAACGCAGAGTCCGAATTTTCTGACAAATATTGTTTTATGTACTATGGTACTAGGACAATGTTTGGTGCTAGTTTCAGCTCAATCGGTGAAGGTCACCTTTAGTGACTTTCAATCTCTTTGTTCAGCAGGCGAGACCTAGGGACGCATTTCCAGTCCTTATATCTTTGCTTCTACTGCATGCAGCGCCATACAATTTGGTACGGAAATGTACCTCCCTAAGACCTATAAACCCTATAAAAAGCGCGCCTGTCCGTTGCGAACTGTTGGAGTTATTAGGGTTTTCACGGTTTCACGGCCAAAATCCCATAGGGTGCAATGCAAAATTGAGGACCCATTTTCAGCAGGACGCCTTGCCTCGAGTTCCTTGACTACCCTTTACTTTTGTAGACATTAATGATCTGCGCATGCGCATAAATTTGCAGCACCAAGAGTGCTTTCCTTTGGCTGCTGAAGGCGTAAAAAGGTTTATTTATTGAATATTTGGCGCCCTATAGTGCACGTGCTATTCCATTGACCGCATCCCGGATTGTGCAGACATGTTTGTATGGATGGGCTCTACAAACGTTCCAAATTTCAGCTTAATCGGATGAAAAACAGACGAGTTATTAGGGGTCAAAGTTTCAGACATTCCCAACCAACTTTGGACTGCAAGTTTGAGCCTAATGTGACCTTCACCGATCGGGATGAAACTGGTGCCAGACGAAAGGTCTGGACCAATGACTCCCTGGGGCCAAGTGCCCAAAATTTCTTATCGCCCCTTTTTCGAGTTATGGCCCCTGAAAGTTGATATTTTCTAATGTTTGACCCCTAATAACTTACTAACGCAGAGTCCGAATTTTCTGACAAATATTGTTTTATGTACTATGGTACTAGGACAATGTTTGGTGCTAGTTTCAGCTCAATCGGTGAAGGTCACCTTTAGTGACTTTCAATCTCTTTGTTCAGCAGGCGAGACCTAGGGACGCATTTCCAGTCCTTATATCTTTGCTTCTACTGCATGCAGCGCCATACAATTTGGTACGGAAATGTACCTCCCTAAGACCTATAAACCCTATAAAAAGCGCGCCTGTCCGTTGCGAACTGTTGGAGTTATTAGGGTTTTTACGGTTTCACGGCCAAAATCCCATAGGGTGCAATGCAAAATTGAGGACCCATTTTCAGCAGGACGCCTTGCCTCGAGTTCCTTGACTACCCTTTACTTTTGTAGACATTAATGGTCTGCGCATGCGCATAAATTTGCAGCACCAAGAGTGCTTTCCTTTGGCTGCTGAAGGCGTAAAAAGGTTTATTTATTGAATTTTTGGCGCCCTATAGTGCACGTGCTATTCCATTGACCGCATCCCGGATTGTGCAGACATGTTTGTATGGACGGGCTCTACAAACGTTCCAAATTTCAGCTTAATCGGATGAAAAACAGACGAGTTATTAGGGGTCAAAGTTTCAGACATTCCCAACCAACTTTGGACTGCAAGTTTGAGCCTAATGTGACCTTCACCGATCGGGATGAAACTGGTGCCAGACGAAAGGTCTGGACCAATGACTCCCTGGGGCCAAGTGCCCAAAATTTCTTATCGCCCCTTTTTCGAGTTATGGCCCCTGAAAGTTGATATTTTCTAATGTTTGACCCCTAATAACTTACTAACGCAGAGTCCGAATTTTCTGACAAATATTGTTTTATGTACTATGGTACTAGGACAATGTTTGGTGCTAGTTTCAGCTCAATCGGTGAAGGTCACCTTTAGTGACTTTCAATCTCTTTGTTCAGCAGACGAGACCTAGGGACGCATTTCCAGTCCTTATATCTTTGCTTCTACTGCATGCAGCGCCATACAATTTGGTACGGAAATGTACCTCCCTAAGACCTATAAACCCTATAAAAAGCGCGCCTGTCCGTTGCGAACTGTTGGAGTTATTAGGGTTTTTACGGTTTCACGGCCAAAATCCCATAGGGTGCAATGCAAAATTGAGGACCCATTTTCAGCAGGACGCCTTGCCTCGAGTTCCTTGACTACCCTTTACTTTTGTAGACATTAATGATCTGCGCATGCGCATAAATTTGCAGCACCAAGAGTGCTTTCCTTTGGCTGCTGAAGGCGTAAAAAGGTTTATTTATTGAATTTTTGGCGCCCTATAGTACACGTGCTATTCCATTGACCGCATCCCGGATTGTGCAGACATGTTTGTATGGATGGCCCTACAAACGTTCCAAATTTCAGCTTAATCGGATGAAAAACAGACGAGTTATTAGGGGTCAAAGTTTCAGACATTCCCAACCAACTTTGGACTGCAAGTTTGAGCCTAATGTGACCTTCACCGATCGGGATGAAACTGGTGCCAGACGAAAGGTCTGGACCAATGACTCCCTGGGGCCAAGTGCCCAAAATTTCTTATCGCCCCTTTTTCGAGTTATGGCCCCTGAAAGTTGATATTTTCTAATGTTTGACCCCTAATAACTTACTAACGCAGAGTCCGAATTTTCTGACAAATATTGTTTTATGTACTATGGTACTAGGACAATGTTTGGTGCTAGTTTCAGCTCAATCGGTGAAGGTCACCTTTAGTGACTTTCAATCTCTTTGTTCAGCAGGCGAGACCTAGGGACGCATTTCCAGTCCTTATATCTTTGCTTCTACTGCATGCAGCGCCATACAATTTGGTACGGAAATGTACCTCCCTAAGACCTATAAACCCTATAAAAAGCGCGCCTGTCCGTTGCGAACTGTTGGAGTTATTAGGGTTTTTACGGTTTCACGGCCAAAATCCCATAGGGTGCAATGCAAAATTGAGGACCCATTTTCAGCAGGACGCCTTGCCTCGAGTTCCTTGACTACCCTTTACTTTTGTAGACATTAATGATCTGCGCATGCGCATAAATTTGCAGCACCAAGAGTGCTTTCCTTTGGCTGCTGAAGGCGTAAAAAGGTTTATTTATTGAATTTTTGGCGCCCTATAGTGCACGTGCTATTCCATTGACCGCATCCCGGATTGTGCAGACATGTTTGTATGGATGGGCTCTACAAACGTTCCAAATTTCAGCTTAATCGGATGAAAAACAGACGAGTTATTAGGGGTCAAAGTTTCAGACATTCCCAACCAACTTTGGACTGCAAGTTTGAGCCTAATGTGACCTTCACCGATCGGGATGAAACTGGTGCCAGACGAAAGGTCTGGACCAATGACTCCCTGGGGCCAAGTGCCCAAAATTTCTTATCGCCCCTTTTTCGAGTTATGGCCCCTGAAAGTTGATATTTTCTAATGTTTGACCCCTAATAACTTACTAACGCAGAGTCCGAATTTTCTGACAAATATTGTTTTATGTACTATGGTACTAGGACAATGTTTGTTGCTAGTTTCAGCTCAATCGGTGAAGGTCACCTTTAGTGACTTTCAATCTCTTTGTTCAGCAGGCGAGACCTAGGGACGCATTTCCAGTCCTTATATCTTTGCTTCTACTGCATGCAGCGCCATACAATTTGGTACGGAAATGTACCTCCCTAAGACCTATAAACCCTATAAAAAGCGCGCCTGTCCGTTGCGAACTGTTGGAGTTATTAGGGTTTTTACGGTTTCACGGCCAAAATCCCATAGGGTGCAATGCAAAATTGAGGACCCATTTTCAGCAGGACGCCTTGCCTCGAGTTCCTTGACTACCCTTTACTTTTGTAGACATTAATGATCTGCGCATGCGCATAAATTTGCAGCACCAAGAGTGCTTTCCTTTGGCTGCTGAAGGCGTAAAAAGGTTTATTTATTGAATTTTTGGCGCCCTATAGTGCACGTGCTATTCCATTGACCGCATCCCGGATTGTGCAGACATGTTTGTATGGATGGGCTCTACAAACGTTCCAAATTTCAGCTTAATCGGATGAAAAACAGACGAGTTATTAGGGGTCAAAGTTTCAGACATTCCCAACCAACTTTGGACTGCAAGTTTGAGCCTAATGTGACCTTCACCGATCGGGATGAAACTGGTGCCAGACGAAAGGTCTGGACCAATGACTCCCTGGGGCCAAGTGCCCAAAATTTCTTATCGCCCCTTTTTCGAGTTATGGCCCCTGAAAGTTGATATTTTCTAATGTTTGACCCCTAATAACTTACTAACGCAGAGTCCGAATTTTCTGACAAATATTGTTTTATGTACTATGGTACTAGGACAATGTTTGGTGCTAGTTTCAGCTCAATCGGTGAAGGTCACCTTTAGTGACTTTCAATCTCTTTGTTCAGCAGGCGAGACCTAGGGACGCATTTCCAGTCCTTATATCTTTGCTTCTACTGCATGCAGCGCCATACAATTTGGTACGGAAATGTACCTCCCTAAGACCTATAAACCCTATAAAAAGCGCGCCTGTCCGTTGCGAACTGTTGGAGTTATTAGGGTTTTTACGGTTTCACGGCCAAAATCCCATAGGGTGCAATGCAAAATTGAGGACCCATTTTCAGCAGGACGCCTTGCCTCGAGTTCCTTGACTACCCTTTACTTTTGTAGACATTAATGATCTGCGCATGCGCATAAATTTGCAGCACCAAGAGTGCTTTCCTTTGGCTGCTGAAGGCGTAAAAAGGTTTATTTATTGAATTTTTGGCGCCCTATAGTGCTTGTGCTATTCCATTGACCGCATCCCGGATTGTGCAGACATGTTTGTATGGATGGGCTCTACAAACGTTCCAAATTTCAGCTTAATCGGATGAAAAACAGACGAGTTATTAGGGGTCAAAGTTTCAGACATTCCCAACCAACTTTGGACTGCAAGTTTGAGCCTAATGTGACCTTCACCGATCGGGATGAAACTGGTGCCAGACGAAAGGTCTGGACCAATGACTCCCTGGGGCCAAGTGCCCAAAATTTCTTATCGCCCCTTTTTCGAGTTATGGCCCCTGAAAGTTGATATTTTCTAATGTTTGACCCCTAATAACTTACTAACGCAGAGTCCGAATTTTCTGACAAATATTGTTTTATGTACTATGGTACTAGGACAATGTTTGGTGCTAGTTTCAGCTCAATCGGTGAAGGTCACCTTTAGTGACTTTCAATCTCTTTGTTCAGCAGGCGAGACCTAGGGACGCATTTCCAGTCCTTATATCTTTGCTTCTACTGCATGCAGCGCCATACAATTTGGTACGGAAATGTACCTCCCTAAGACCTATAAACTCTATAAAAAGCGCGCCTGTCCGTTGCGAACTGTTGGAGTTATTAGGGTTTTTACGGTTTCACGGCCAAAATCCCATAGGGTGCAATGCAAAATTGAGGACCCATTTTCAGCAGGACGCCTTGCCTCGAGTTCCTTGACTACCCTTTACTTTTGTAGACATTAATGATCTGCGCATGCGCATAAATTTGCAGCACCAAGAGTGCTTTCCTTTGGCTGCTGAAGGCGTAAAAAGGTTTATTTATTGAATTTTTGGCGCCCTATAGTGCACGTGCTATTCCATTGACCGCATCCCGGATTGTGCAGACATGTTTGTATGGATGGGCTCTACAAACGTTCCAAATTTCAGCTTAATCGGATGAAAAACAGACGAGTTATTAGGGGTCAAAGTTTCAGACATTCCCAACCAACTTTGGACTGCAAGTTTGAGCCTAATGTGACGTTCACCGATCGGGATGAAACTGGTGCCAGACGAAAGGTCTGGACCAATGACTCCCTGGGGCCAAGTGCCCAAAATTTCTTATCGCCCCTTTTTCGAGTTATGGCCCCTGAAAGTTGATATTTTCTAATGTTTGACCCCTAATAACTTACTAACGCAGAGTCCGAATTTTCTGACAAATATTGTTTTATGTACTATGGTACTAGGACAATGTTTGGTGCTAGTTTCAGCTCAATCGGTGAAGGTCACCTTTAGTGACTTTCAATCTCTTTGTTCAGCAGGCGAGACCTAGGGACGCATTTCCAGTCCTTATATCTTTGCTTCTACTGCATGCAGCGCCATACAATTTGGTACGGAAATGTACCTCCCTAAGACCTATAAACCCTATAAAAAGCGCGCCTGTCCGTTGCGAACTGTTGGAGTTATTAGGGTTTTTACGGTTTCACGGCCAAAATCCCATAGGGTGCAATGCAAAATTGAGGACCCATTTTCAGCAGGACGCCTTGCCTCGAGTTCCTTGACTACCCTTTACTTTTGTAGACATTAATGATCTGCGCATGCGCATAAATTTGCAGCACCAAGAGTGCTTTCCTTTGGCTGCTGTAGGCGTAAAAAGGTTTATTTATTGAATTTTTGGCGCCCTATAGTGCACGTGCTATTCCATTGACCGCATCCCGGATTGTGCAGACATGTTTGTATGGATGGGCTCTACAAACGTTCCAAATTTCAGCTTAATCGGATGAAAAACAGATGAGTTATTAGGGGTCAAAGTTTCAGACATTCCCAACCAACTTTGGACTGCAAGTTTGAGCCTAATGTGACCTTCACCGATCGGGATGAAACTGGTGCCAGACGAAAGGTCTGGACCAATGACTCCCTGGGGCCAAGTGCCCAAAATTTCTTATCGCCCCTTTTTCGAGTTATGGCCCCTGAAAGTTGATATTTTCTAATGTTTGACCCCTAATAACTTACTAACGCAGAGTCCGAATTTTCTGACAAATATTGTTTTATGTACTATGGTACTAGGACAATGTTTGGTGCTAGTTTCAGCTCAATCGGTGAAGGTCACCTTTAGTGACTTTCAATCTCTTTGTTCAGCAGGCGAGACCTAGGGACGCATTTCCAGTCCTTATATCTTTGCTTCTACTGCATGCAGCGCCATACAATTTGGTACGGAAATGTACCTCCCTAAGACCTATAAACCCTATAAAAAGCGCGCCTGTCCGTTGCGAACTGTTGGAGTTATTAGGGTTTTTACGGTTTCACGGCCAAAATCCCATAGGGTGCAATGCAAAATTGAGGACCCATTTTCAGCAGGACGCCTTGCCTCGAGTTCCTTGACTACCCTTTACTTTTGTAGACATTAATGATCTGCGCATGCGCATAAATTTGCAGCACCAAGAGTGCTTTCCTTTGGCTGCTGAAGGCGTAAAAAGGTTTATTTATTGAATTTTTGGCGCCCTATAGTGCACGTGCTATTCCATTGACCGCATCCCGGATTGTGCAGACATGTTTGTATGGATGGGCTCTACAAACGTTCCAAATTTCAGCTTAATCGGATGAAAAACAGACGAGTTATTAGGGGTCAAAGTTTCAGACATTCCCAACCAACTTTGGACTGCAAGTTTGAGCCTAATGTGACCTTCACCGATCGGGATGAAACTGGTGCCAGACAAAAGGTCT
The DNA here is from genome assembly GCA_964016985.1 of Anodontia alba. Classification (NCBI taxonomy): domain Eukaryota; kingdom Metazoa; phylum Mollusca; class Bivalvia; order Lucinida; family Lucinidae; genus Anodontia; species Anodontia alba. The sequence continues at coordinate 12,717,058 of OZ024833.1, forward strand.
GGACCAATGACTCCCTGGGGCCAAGTGCCCAAAATTTCTTATCGCCCCTTTTTCGAGTTATGGCCCCTGAAAGTTGATATTTTCTAATGTTTGACCCCTAATAACTTACTAACGCAGAGTCCGAATTTTCTGACAAATATTGTTTTATGTACTATGGTACTAGGACAATGTTTGGTGCTAGTTTCAGCTCAATCGGTGAAGGTCACCTTTAGTGACTTTCAATCTCTTTGTTCAGCAGGCGAGACCTAGGGACGCATTTCCAGTCCTTATATCTTTGCTTCTACTGCATGCAGCGCCATACAATTTGGTACGGAAATGTACCTCCCTAAGACCTATAAACCCTATAAAAAGCGCGCCTGTCCGTTGCGAACTGTTGGAGTTATTAGGGTTTTTACGGTTTCACGGCCAAAATCCCATAGGGTGCAATGCAAAATTGAGGACCCATTTTCAGCAGGACGCCTTGCCTCGAGTTCCTTGACTACCCTTTACTTTTGTAGACATTAATGATCTGCGCATGCGCATAAATTTGCAGCACCAAGAGTGCTTTCCTTTGGCTGCTGAAGGCGTAAAAAGGTTTATTTATTGAATTTTTGGCGCCCTATAGTGCACGTGCTATTCCATTGACCGCATCCCGGATTGTGCAGACATGTTTGTATGGATGGGTTCTACAAACGTTCCAAATTTCAGCTTAATCGGATGAAAAACAGACGAGTTATTAGGGGTCAAAGTTTCAGACATTCCCAACCAACTTTGGACTGCAAGTTTGAGCCTAATGTGACCTTCACCGATCGGGATGAAACTGGTGCCAGACGAAAGGTCTGGACCAATGACTCCCTGGGGCCAAGTGCCCAAAATTTCTTATCGCCCCTTTTTCGAGTTATGGCCCCTGAAAGTTGATATTTTCTAATGTTTGACCCCTAATAACTTACTAACGCAGAGTCCGAATTTTCTGACAAATATTGTTTTATGTACTATGGTACTAGGACAATGTTTGGTGCTAGTTTCAGCTCAATCGGTGAAGGTCACCTTTAGTGACTTTCAATCTCTTTGTTCAGCAGGCGAGACCTAGGGACGCATTTCCAGTCCTTATATCTTTGCTTCTACTGCATGCAGCGCCATACAATTTGGTACGGAAATGTACCTCCCTAAGACCTATAAACCCTATAAAAAGCGCGCCTGTCCGTTGCGAACTGTTGGAGTTATTAGGGTTTTTACGGTTTCACGGCCAAAATCCCATAGGGTGCAATGCAAAATTGAGGACCCATTTTCAGCAGGACGCCTTGCTTCGAGTTCCTTGACTACCCTTTACTTTTGTAGACATTAATAATCTGCGCATGCGCATAAATTTACAGCACCAAGAGTGCTTTCCTTTGGCTGCTGAAGGCGTAAAAAGGTTTATTTATTGAATTTTTGGCGCCCTATAGTGCACGTGCTATTCCATTGACCGCATCCCGGATTGTGCAGACATGTTTGTATGGATGGGCTCTACAAACGTTTCAAATTTCAGCTTAATCGGATGAAAAACAGACGAGTTATTAGGGGTCAAAGTTTCAGACATTCCCAACCAACTTTGGACTGCAAGTTTGAGCCTAATGTGACCTTCACCGATCGGGATGAAACTGGTGCCAGACGAAAGGTCTGGACCAATGACTCCCTGGGGCCAAGTGCCCAAAATTTCTTATCGCCCCTTTTTCGAGTTATGGCCCCTGAAAGTTGATATTTTCTAATGTTTGACCCCTAATAACTTACTAACGCAGAGTCCGAATTTTCTGACAAATATTGTTTTATGTACTATGGTACTAGGACAATGTTTGGTGCTAGTTTCAGCTCAATCGGTGAAGGTCACCTTTAGTGACTTTCAATCTCTTTGTTCAGCAGGCGAGACCTAGGGACGCATTTCCAGTCCTTATATCTTTGCTTCTACTGCATGCAGCGCCATACAATTTGGTACGGAAATGTACCTCCCTAAGACCTATAAACCCTATAAAAAGTGCGCCTGTCCGTTGCGAACTGTTGGAGTTATTAGGGTTTTTACGGTTTCACGGCCAAAATCCCATAGGGTGCAATGCAAAATTGAGGACCCATTTTCAGCAGGACGCCTTGCCTCGAGTTCCTTGACTACCCTTTACTTTTGTAGACATTAATGATCTGCGCATGCGCATAAATTTGCAGCACCAAGAGTGCTTTCCTTTGGCTGCTGTAGGCGTAAAAAGGTTTATTTATTGAATATTTGGCGCCCTATAGTGCACGTGCTATTCCATTGACCGCATCCCGGATTGTGCAGACATGTTTGTATGGATGGGCTCTACAAACGTTCGAAATTTCAGCTTAATCGGATGAAAAACAGACGAGTTATTAGGGGTCAAAGTTTCAGACATTCCCAACCAACTTTGGACTGCAAGTTTGAGCCTAATGTGACCTTCACCGATCGGGATGAAACTGGTGCCAGACGAAAGGTCTGGACCAATGACTCCCTGGGGCCAAGTGCCCAAAATTTCTTATCGCCCCTTTTTCGAGTTATGGCCCCTGAAAGTTGATATTTTCTAATGTTTGACCCCTAATAACTTACTAACGCAGAGTCCGAATTTTCTGACAAATATTGTTTTATGTACTATGGTACTAGGACAATGTTTGGTGCTAGTTTCAGCTCAATCGGTGAAGGTCACCTTTAGTGACTTTCAATCTCTTTGTTCAGCAGGCGAGACCTAGGGACGCATTTCCAGTCCTTATATCTTTGCTTCTACTGCATGCAGCGCCATACAATTTGGTACGGAAATGTACCTCCCTAAGACCTATAAACCCTATAAAAAGGGCGCCTGTCCGTTGCGAACTGTTGGAGTTATTAGGGTTTTTACGGTTTCACGGCCAAAATCCCATAGGGTGCAATGCAAAATTGAGGACCCATTTTCAGCAGGACGCCTTGCCTCGAGTTCCTTGACTACCCTTTACTTTTGTAGACATTAATGATCTGCGCATGCGCATAAATTTGCAGCACCAAGAGTGCTTTCCTTTGGCTGCTGAAGGCGTAAAAAGGTTTATTTATTGAATATTTGGCGCCCTATAGTGCACGTGCTATTCCATTGACCGCATCCCGGATTGTGCAGACATGTTTGTATGGATGGGCTCTACAAACGTTCCAAATTTCAGCTTAATCGGATGAAAAACAGACGAGTTATTAGGGGTCAAAGTTTCAGACATTCCCAACCAACTTTGGACTGCAAGTTTGAGCCTAATGTGACCTTCACCGATCGGGATGAAACCGGTGCCAGACGAAAGGTCTGGACCAATGACTCCCTGGGGCCAAGTGCCCAAAATTTCTTATCGCCCCTTTTTCGAGTTATGGCCCCTGAAAGTTGATATTTTCTAATGTTTGACCCCTAATAACTTACTAACGCAGAGTCCGAATTTTCTGACAAATATTGTTTTATGTACTATGGTACTAGGACAATGTTTGGTGCTAGTTTCAGCTCAATCGGTGAAGGTCACCTTTAGTGACTTTCAATCTCTTTGTTCAGCAGGCGAGACCTAGGGACGCATTTCCAGTCCTTATATCTTTGCTTCTACTGCATGCAGCGCCATACAATTTGGTACGGAAATGTACCTCCCTAAGACCTATAAACCCTATAAAAAGCGCGCCTGTCCGTTGCGAACTGTTGGAGTTATTAGGGTTTTTACGGTTTCACGGCCAAAATCCCATAGGGTGCAATGCAAAATTGAGGACCCATTTTCAGCAGGACGCCTTGCCTCGAGTTCCTTGACTACCCTTTACTTTTGTAGACATTAATGATCTGCGCATGCGCATAAATTTGCAGCACCAAGAGTGCTTTCCTTTGGCTGCTGAAGGCGTAAAAAGGTTTATTTATTGAATTTTTGGCGCCCTATAGTGCACGTGCTATTCCATTGACCGCATCCCGGATTGTGCAGACATGTTTGTATGGATAGGCTCTACAAACGTTCCAAATCTCAGCTTAATCGGATGAAAAACAGACGAGTTATTAGGGGTCAAAGTTTCAGACATTCCCAACCAACTTTGGACTGCAAGTTTGAGCCTAATGTGACCTTCACCGATCGGGATGAAACTGGTGCCAGACGAAAGGTCTGGACCAATGACTCCCTGGGGCCAAGTGCCCAAAATTTCTTATCGCCCCTTTTTCGAGTTATGGCCCCTGAAAGTTGATATTTTCTAATGTTTGACCCCTAATAACTTACTAACGCAGAGTCCGAATTTTCTGACAAATATTGTTTTATGTACTATGGTACTAGGACAATGTTTGGTGCTAGTTTCAGCTCAGTCGGTGAAGGTCACCTTTAGTGACTTTCAATCTCTTTGTTCAGCAGGCGAGACCTAGGGACGCATTTCCAGTCCTTATATCTTTGCTTCTACTGCATGCAGCGCCATACAATTTGGTACGGAAATGTACCTCCCTAAGACCTATAAACTCTATAAAAAGCGCGCCTGTCCGTTGCGAACTGTTGGAGTTATTAGGGTTTTTACGGTTTCACGGCCAAAATCCCATAGGGTGCAATGCAAAATTGAGGACCCATTTTCAGCAGGACGCCTTGCCTCGAGTTCCTTGACTACCCTTTACTTTTGTAGACATTAATGATCTGCGCATGCGCATAAATTTGCAGCACCAAGAGTGCTTTCCTTTGGCTGCTGTAGGCGTAAAAAGGTTTATTTATTGAATTTTTGGCGCCCTATAGTGCACGTGCTATTCCATTGACCGCATCCCGGATTGTGCAGACATGTTTGTATGGATGGGCTCTACAAACGTTCGAAATTTCAGCTTAATCGGATGAAAAACAGACGAGTTATTAGGGGTCAAAGTTTCAGACATTCCCAACCAACTTTGGACTGCAAGTTTGAGCCTAATGTGACCTTCACCGATCGGGATGAAACTGGTGCCAGACGAAAGGTCTGGACCAATGACTCCCTGGGGCCAAGTGCCCAAAATTTCTTATCGCCCCTTTTTCGAGTTATGGCCCCTGAAGGTTGATATTTTCTAATGTTTGACCCCTAATAACTTACTAACGCAGAGTCCGAATTTTCTGACAAATATTGTTTTATGTACTATGGTACTAGGACAATGTTTGGTGCTAGTTTCAGCTCAATCGGTGAAGGTCACCTTTAGTGACTTTCAATCTCTTTGTTCAGCAGGCGAGACCTAGGGACGCATTTCCAGTCCTTATATCTTTGCTTCTACTGCATGCAGCGCCATACAATTTGGTACGGAAATGTACCTCCCTAAGACCTATAAACCCTATAAAAAGCGCGCCTGTCCGTTGCGAACTGTTGGAGTTATTAGGGTTTTTACGGTTTCACGGCCAAAATCCCATAGGGTGCAATGCAAAATTGAGGACCCATTTTCAGCAGGACGCCTTGCCTCGAGTTCCTTGACTACCCTTTACTTTTGTAGACATTAATGATCTGCGCATGCGCATAAATTTGCAGCACCAAGAGTGCTTTCCTTTGGCTGCTGAAGGCGTAAAAAGGTTTATTTATTTAATATTTGGCGCCCTATAGTGCTCGTGCTATTCCATTGACCGCATCCCGGATTGTGCAGACATGTTTGTATGGATGGGCTCTACAAACGCTCCAAATTTCAGCTTAATCGGATGAAAAACAGACGAGTTATTAGGGGTCAAAGTTTCAGACATTCCCAACCAACTTTGGACTGCAAGTTTGAGCCTAATGTGACCTTCACCGATCGGGATGAAACTGGTGCCAGACGAAAGGTCTGGACCAATGACTCCCTGGGGCCAAGTGCCCAAAATTTCTTATCGCCCCTTTTTCGAGTTATGGCCCCTGAAAGTTGATATTTTCTAATGTTTGACCCCTAATAACTTACTAACGCAGAGTCCGAATTTTCTGACAAATATTGTTTTATGTACTATGGTACTAGGACAATGTTTGGTGCTAGTTTCAGCTCAATCGGTGAAGGTCACCTTTAGTGACTTTCAATCTCTTTGTTCAGCAGGCGAGACCTAGGGACGCATTTCCAGTCCTTATATCTTTGCTTCTACTGCATGCAGCGCCATACAGTTTGGTACGGAAATGTACCTCCCTAAGACCTATAAACCCTATAAAAAGCGCGCCTATCCGTTGCGAACTGTTGGAGTTATTAGGGTTTTTACGGTTTCACGGCCAAAATCCCATAGGGTGCAATGCAAAATTGAGGACCCATTTTCAGCAGGACGCCTTGCCTCGAGTTCCTTGACTACCCTTTACTTTTGTAGACATTAATGATCTGCGCATGCGCATAAATTTGCAGCACCAAGAGTGCTTTCCTTTGGCTGCTGTAGGCGTAAAAAGGTTTATTTATTGAATTTTTGGCGCCCTATAGTGCACGTGCTATTCCATTGACCGCATCCCGGATTGTGCAGACATGTTTGTATGGATGGGCTCTACAAACGTTCCAAATTTCAGCTTAATCGGATGAAAAACAGACGAGTTATTAGGGGTCAAAGTTTCAGACATTCCCAACCAACTTTGGACTGCAAGTTTGAGCCTAATGTGACCTTCACCGATCGGGATGAAACTGGTGCCAGACGAAAGGTCTGGACCAATGACTCCCTGGGGCCAAGTGCCCAAAATTTCTTATCGCCCCTTTTTCGAGTTATGGCCCCTGAAAGTTGATATTTTCTAATGTTTGACCCCTAATAACTTACTAACGCAGAGTCCGAATTTTCTGACAAATATTGTTTTATGTACTATGGTACTAGGACAATGTTTGGTGCTAGTTTCAGCTCAATCGGTGAAGGTCACCTTTAGTGACTTTCAATCTCTTTGTTCAGCAGGCGAGACCTAGGGACGCATTTCCAGTCCTTATATCTTTGCTTCTACTGCATGCAGCGCCATACAATTTGGTACGGAAATGTACCTCCCTAAGACCTATAAACCCTATAAAAAGCGCGCCTGTCCGTTGCGAACTGTTGGAGTTATTAGGGTTTTTACGGTTTCACGGCCAAAATCCCATAGGGTGCAATGCAAAATTGAGGACCCATTTTCAGCAGGACGCCTTGCCTCGAGTTCCTTGACTACCCTTTACTTTTGTAGACATTAATGATCTGCGCATGCGCATAAATTTGCAGCACCAAGAGTGCTTTCCTTTGGCTGCTGAAGGCGTAAAAAGGTTTATTTATTGAATATTTGGCGCCCTATAGTGCACGTGCTATTCCATTGACCGCATCCCGGATTGTGCAGACATGTTTGTATGGATGGGCTCTACAAACGTTCCAAATTTCAGCTTAATCGGATGAAAAACAGACGAGTTATTAGGGGTCAAAGTTTCAGACATTCCCAACCAACTTTGGACTGCAAGTTTGAGCCTAATGTGACCTTCACCGATCGGGATGAAACTGGTGCCAGACGAAAGGTCTGGACCAATGACTCCCTGGGGCCAAGTGCCCAAAATTTCTTATCGCCCCTTTTTCGAGTTATGGCCCCTGAAAGTTGATATTTTCTAATGTTTGACCCCTAATAACTTACTAACGCAGAGTCCGAATTTTCTGACAAATATTGTTTTATGTACTATGGTACTAGGACAATGTTTGGTGCTAGTTTCAGCTCAATCGGTGAAGGTCACCTTTAGTGACTTTCAATCTCTTTGTTCAGCAGGCGAGACCTAGGGACGCATTTCCAGTCCTTATATCTTTGCTTCTACTGCATGCAGCGCCATACAATTTGGTACGGAAATGTACCACCCTAAGACCTATAAACCCTATAAAAAGCGCGCCTGTCCGTTTCGAACTGTTGGAGTTATTAGGGTTTTTACGGTTTCACGGCCAAAATCCCATAGGGTGCAATGCAAAATTGAGGACCCATTTTCAGCAGGACGCCTTGCCTCGAGTTCCTTGACTACCCTTTACTTTTGTAGACATTAATGATCTGCGCATGCGCATAAATTTGCAGCACCAAGAGTGCTTTCCTTTGGCTGCTGTAGGCGTAAAAAGGTTTATTTATTGAATTTTTGGCGCCCTATAGTGCACGTGCTATTCCATTGACCGCATCCCGGATTGTGCAGACATGTTTGTATGGATGGGCTCTACAAACGTTCCAAATTTCAGCTTAATCGGATGGAAAACAGACGAGTTATTAGGGGTCAAAGTTTCAGACATTCCCAACCAACTTTGGACTGCAAGTTTGAGCCTAATGTGACCTTCACCGATCGGGATGAAACTGGTGCCAGACGAAAGGTCTGGACCAATGACTCCGTGGGGCCAAGTGCCCAAAATTTCTTATCGCCCCTTTTTCGAGATATGGCCCCTGAAAGTTGATATTTTCTAATGTTTGACCCCTAATAACTTACTAACGCAGAGTCCGAATTTTCTGACAAATATTGTTTTATGTACTATGGTACTAGGACAATGTTTGGTGCTAGTTTCAGCTCAATCGGTGAAGGTCACCTTTAGTGACTTTCAATCTCTTTGTTCAGCAGGCGAGACCTAGGGACGCATTTCCAGTCCTAATATCTTTGCTTCTACTGCATGCAGCGCCATACAATTTTGGTACGGAAATGTACCTCCCTAAGACCTATAAACCCTATAAAAAGCGCGCCTGTCCGTTGCGAACTGTTGGAGTTATTAGGGTTTTTACGGTTTCACGGCCAAAATCCCATAGGGTGCAATGCAAAATTGAGGACCCATTTTCAGCAGGACGCCTTGCCTCGAGTTCCTTGACTACCCTTTACTTTTGTAGACATTAATGATCTGCGCATGCGCATAAATTTGCAGCACCAAGAGTGCTTTCCTTTGGCTGCTGTAGGCGTAAAAAGGTTTATTTATTGAATTTTTGGCGCCCTATAGTGCACGTGCTATTCCATTGACCGCATCCCGGATTGTGCAGACATGTTTGTATGGATGGGCTCTACAAACGTTCCAAATTTCAGCTTAATCGGATGAAAAACAGACGAGTTATTAGGGGTCAAAGTTTCAGACATTCCCAACCAACTTTGGACTGCAAGTTTGAGCCTAATGTGACCTTCACCGATCGGGATGAAACTGGTGCCAGACGAAAGGTCTGGACCAATGACTCCCTGGGGCCAAGTGCCCAAAATTTCTTATCGCCCCTTTTTCGAGTTATGGCCCCTGAAAGTTGATATTTTCTAATGTTTGACCCCTAATAACTTACTAACGCAGAGTCCGAATTTTCTGACAAATATTGTTTTATGTACTATGGTACTAGGACAATGTTTGGTGCTAGTTTCAGCTCAATCGGTGAAGGTCACCTTTAGTGACTTTCAATCTCTTTGTTCAGCAGGCGAGACCTAGGGACGCATTTCCAGTCCTTATATCTTTGCTTCTACTGCATGCAGCGCCATACAATTTGGTACGGAAATGTACCTCCCTAAGACCTATAAACCCTATAAAAAGCGCGCCTGTCCGTTGCGAACTGTTGGAGTTATTAGGGTTTTTACGGTTTCACGGCCAAAATCCCATAGGGTGCAATGCAAAATTGAGGACCCATTTTCAGCAGGACGCCTTGCCTCGAGTTCCTTGACTACCCTTTACTTTTGTAGACATTAATGATCTGCGCATGCGCATAAATTTGCAGCACCAAGAGTGCTTTCCTTTGGCTGCTGTAGGCGTAAAAAGGTTTATTTATTGAATTTTTGGCGCCCTATAGTGCACGTGCTATTCCATTGACCGCATCCCGGATTGTGCAGACATGTTTGTATGGATGGGCTCTACAAACGTTCCAAATTTCAGCTTAATCGGATGAAAAACAGACGAGTTATTAGGGGTCAAAGTTTCAGACATTCCCAACCAACTTTGGACTGCAAGTTTGAGCCTAATGTGACCTTCACCGATCGGGATGAAACTGGTGCCAGACGAAAGGTCTGGACCAATGACTCCCTGGGGCCAAGTGCCCAAAATTTCTTATCGCCCCTTTTTCGAGTTATGGCCCCTGAAAGTTGATATTTTCTAATGTTTGACCCCTAATAACTTACTAACGCAGAGTCCGAATTTTCTGACAAATATTGTTTTATGTACTATGGTACTAGGACAATGTTTGGTGCTAGTTTCAGCTCAATCGGTGAAGGTCACCTTTAGTGACTTTCAATCTCTTTGTTCAGCAGGCGAGACCTAGGGACGCATTTCCAGTCCTTATATCTTTGCTTCTACTGCATGCAGCGCCATACAATTTGGTACGGAAATGTTCCTCCCTAAGACCTATAAACCCTATAAAAAGCGCGCCTGTCCGTTGCGAACTGTTGGAGTTATTAGGGTTTTTACGGTTTCACGGCCAAAATCCCATAGGGTGCAATGCAAAATTGAGGACCCATTTTCAGCAGGACGCCTTGCCTCGAGTTCCTTGACTACCCTTTACTTTTGTAGACATTAATGATCTGCGCATGCGCATAAATTTGCAGCACCAAGAGTGCGTTCCTTTGGCTGCTGTAGGCGTAAAAAGGTTTATTTATTGAATTTTTGGCGCCCTATAGTGCACGTGCTATTCCATTGACCGCATCCCGGATTGTGCAGACATGTTTGTATGGATGGGCTCTACAAACGTTCCAAATTTCAGCTTAATCGGATGAAAAACAGACGAGTTATTAGGGGTCAAAGTTTCAGACATTCCCAACCAACTTTGGACTGCAAGTTTGAGCCTAATGTGACCTTCACCGATCGGGATGAAACTGGTGCCAGACGAAAGGTCTGGACCAATGACTCCCTGGGGCCAAGTGCCCAAAATTTCTTATCGCCCCTTTTTCGAGTTATGGCCCCTGAAAGTTGATATTTTCTAATGTTTGACCCCTAATAACTTACTAACGCAGAGTCCGAATTTTCTGACAAATATTGTTTTATGTACTATGGTACTAGGACAATGTTTGGTGCTAGTTTCAGCTCAATCGGTGAAGGTCACCTTTAGTGACTTTCAATCTCTTTGTTCAGCAGGCGAGACCTAGGGACGCATTTCCAGTCCTTATATCTTTGCTTCTACTGCATGCAGCGCCATACAATTCGGTACGAAAATGTACCTCCCTAAGACCTATAAACCCTATAAAAAGCGCGCCTGTCCGTTGCGAACTGTTGGAGTTATTAGGGTTTTTACGGTTTCACGGCCAAAATCCCATAGGGTGCAATGCAAAATTGAGGACCCATTTTCAGCAGGACGCCTTGCCTCGAGTTCCTTGACTACCCTTTACTTTTGTAGACATTAATGATCTGCGCATGCGCATAAATTTGCAGCACCAAGAGTGCTTTCCTTTGGCTGCTGTAGGCGTAAAAAGGTTTATTTATTGAATTTTTGGCGCCCTATAGTGCACGTGCTATTCCATTGACCGCATCCCGGATTGTGCAGACATGTTTGTATGGATGGGCTCTACAAACGTTCCAAATTTCAGCTTAATCGGATGAAAAACAGACGAGTTATTAGGGGTCAAAGTTTCAGACATTCCCAACCAACTTTGGACTGCAAGTTTGAGCCTAATGTGACCTTCACCGATCGGGATGAAACTGGTGCCAGACGAAAGGTCTGGACCAATGACTCCCTGGGGCCAAGTGCCCAAAATTTCTTATCGCCCCTTTTTCGAGTTATGGCCCCTGAAAGTTGATATTTTCTAATGTTTGACCCCTAATAACTTACTAACGCAGAGTCCGAATTTTCTGACAAATATTGTTTTATGTACTATGGTACTAGGACAATGTTTGGTGCTAGTTTCAGCTCAATCGGTGAAGGTCACCTTTAGTGACTTTCAATCTCTTTGTTCAGCAGGCGAGACCTAGGGACGCATTTCCAGTCCTTATATCTTTGCTTCTACTGCATGCAGCGCCATACAATTCGGTACGGAAATGTACCTCCCTAAGACCTATAAACCCTATAAAAAGCGCGCCTGTCCGTTGCGAACTGTTGGAGTTATTAGGGTTTTTACGGTTTCACGGCCAAAATCCCATAGGGTGCAATGCAAAATTGAGGACCCATTTTCAGCAGGACGCCTTGCCTCGAGTTCCTTGACTACCCTTTACTTTTGTAGACATTAATGATCTGCGCATGCGCATAAATTTGCAGCACCAAGAGTGCTTTCCTTTGGCTGCTGTAGGCGTAAAAAGGTTTATTTATTGAATTTTTGGCGCCCTATAGTGCACGTGCTATTCCATTGACCGCATCCCGGATTGTGCAGACATGTTTGTATGGATGGGCTCTACGAACGTTCCAAATTTCAGCTTAATCGGATGAAAAACAGACGAGTTATTAGGGGTCAAAGTTTTAGACATTCCCAACCAACTTTGGACTGCAAGTTTGAGCCTAATGTGACCTTCACCGATCGGGATGAAACTGGTGCCAGACGAAAGGTCTGGACCAATGACTCCCTGGGGCCAAGTGCCCAAAATTTCTTATCGCCCCTTTTTCGAGTTATGGCCCCTGAAAGTTGATATTTTCTAATGTTTGACCCCTAATAACTTACTAACGCAGAGTCCGAATTTTCTGACAAATATTGTTTTATGTACTATGGTACTAGGACAATGTTTGGTGCTAGTTTCAGGTCAATCGGTGAAGGTCACCTTTAGTGACTTTCAATCTCTTTGTTCAGCAGGCGAGACCTAGGGACGCATTTCCAGTCCTTATATCTTTGCTTCTACTGCATGCAGCGCCATACAATTTGGTACGGAAATGTACCTCCCTAAGACCTATAAACCCTATAAAAAGCGCGCCTGTCCGTTGCGAACTGTTGGAGTTATTAGGGTTTTTACGGTTTCACGGCCAAAATCCCATAGGGTGCAATGCAAAATTGAGGACCCATTTTCAGCAGGACGCCTTGCCTCGAGTTCCTTGACTACCCTTTACTTTTGTAGACATTAATGATCTGCGCATGCGCATAAATTTGCAGCACCAAGAGTGCTTTCCTTTGGCTGCTGTAGGCGTAAAAAGTTTTATTTATTGAATTTTTGGCGCCCTATAGTGCACGTGCTATTCCATTGACCGCATCCCGGATTGTGCAGACATGTTTGTATGGATGGGCTCTACAAACGTTCCAAATTTCAGCTTAATCGGATGAAAAACAGACGAGTTATTAGGGGTCAAAATTTCAGACATTCCCAACCAACTTTGGACTGCAAGTTTGAGCCTAATGTGACCTTCACCGATCGGGATGAAACTGGTGCCAGACGAAAGGTCTGGACCAATGACTCCCTGGGGCCAAGTGCCCAAAATTTCTTATCGCCCCTTTTTCGAGTTATGGCCCCTGAAAGTTGATATTTTCTAATGTTTGACCCCTAATAACTTACTAACGCAGAGTCCGAATTTTCTGACAAATATTGTTTTATGTACTATGGTACTAGGACAATGTTTGGTGCTAGTTTCAGCTCAATCGGTGAAGGTCACCTTTAGTGACTTTCAATCTCTTTGTTCAGCAGGCGAGACCTAGGGACGCATTTCCAGTCCTTATATCTTTGCTTCTACTGCATGCAGCGCCATACAATTTGGTACGGAAATGTACCTCCCTAAGACCTATAAACCCTATAAAAAGCGCGCCTGTCCGTTGCGAACTGTTGGAGTTATTAGGGTTTTTACGGTTTCCCGGCCAAAATCCCATAGGGTGCAATGCAAAATTGAGGACCCATTTTCAGCAGGACGCCTTGCCTCGAGTTCCTTGACTACCCTTTACTTTTGTAGACATTAATGATCTGCGCATGCGCATAAATTTGCAGCACCAAGAGTGCTTTCCTTTGGCTGCTGTAGGCGTAAAAAGGTTTATTTATTGAATTTTTGGCGCCCTATAGTGCACGTGCTATTCCATTGACCGCATCCCGGATTGTGCAGACATGTTTGTATGGATGGGCTCTACAAACGTTCCAAATTTCAGCTTAATCGGATGAAAAACAGACGAGTTATTAGGGGTCAAAGTTTCAGACATTCCCAACCAACTTTGGACTGCAAGTTTGAGCCTAATGTGACCTTCACCGATCGGGATGAAACTGGTGCCAGACGAAAGGTCTGGACCAATGACTCCCTGGGGCCAAGTGCCCAAAATTTCTTATCGCCCCTTTTTTCGAGTTATGGCCCCTGAAAGTTGATATTTTCTAATGTTTGACCCCTAATAACTTACTAACGCAGAGTCCGAATTTTCTGACAAATATTGTTTTATGTACTATGGTACTAGGACAATGTTTGGTGCTAGTTTCAGCTCAATCGGTGAAGGTCACCTTTAGTGACTTTCAATCTCTTTGTTCAGCAGGCGAGACCTAGGGACGCATTTCCAGTCCTTATATCTTTGCTTCTACTGCATGCAGCGCCATACAATTTGGTACGGAAATGTACCTCCCTAAGACCTATAAACCCTATAAAAAGCGCGCCTGTCCGTTGCGAACTGTTGGAGTTATTAGGGTTTTTACGGTTTCCCGGCCAAAATCCCATAGGATGCAATGCAAAATTGAGGACCCATTTTCAGCAGGACGCCTTGCCTCGAGTTCCTTGACTACCCTTTACTTTTGTAGACATTAATGATCTGCGCATGCGCATAAATTTGCAGCACCAAGAGTTCTTTCCTTTGGCTGCTGTAGGCGTAAAAAGGTTTATTTATTGAATTTTTGGCGCCCTATAGTGCACGTGCTATTCCATTGACCGCATCCCGGATTGTGCAGACATGTTTGTATGGATGGGATCTACAAACGTTCCAAATTTCAGCTTAATCGGATGAAAAACAGACGAGTTATTAGGGGTCAAAGTTTCAGACATTCCCAACCAACTTTGGACTGCAAGTTTGAGCCTAATGTGACCTTCACCGATCGGGATGAAACTGGTGCCAGACGAAAGGTCTGGACCAATGACTCCCTGGGGCCAAGTGCCCAAAATTTCTTATCGCCCCTTTTTCGAGTTATGGCCCCTGAAAGTTGATATTTTCTAATGTTTGACCCCTAATAACTTACTAACGCAGAGTCCGAATTTTCTGACAAATATTGTTTTATGTACTATGGTACTAGGACAATGTTTGGTGCTAGTTTCAGCTCAATCGGTGAAGGTCACCTTTAGTGACTTTCAATCTCTTTGTTCAGCAGGCGAGACCTAGGGACGCATTTCCAGTCCTTATATCTTTGCTTCTACTGCATGATGCGCTATACAATTTGGTACGGAAATGTACCTCCCTAAGACCTATAAACCCTATAAAAAGCGCGCCTGTCCGTTGCGAACTGTTGGAGTTATTAGGGTTTTTACGGTTTCCCGGCCAAAATCCCATAGGGTGCAATGCAAAATTGAGGACCCATTTTCAGCAGGACGCCTTGCCTCGAGTTCCTTGACTACCCTTTACTTTTGTAGACATTAATGATCTGCGCATGCGCATAAATTTGCAGCACCAAGAGTGCTTTCCTTTGGCTGCTGTAGGCGTAAAAAGGTTTATTTATTGAATTTTTGGCGCCCTATAGTGCACGTGCTATTCCATTGACCGCATCCCGGATTGTGCAGACATGTTTGTATGGATGGGCTCTACAAACGTTCCAAATTTCAGCTTAATCGGATGAAAAACAGACGAGTTATTAGGGGTCAAAGTTTCAGACATTCCCAACCAACTTTGGACTGCAAGTTTGAGCCTAATGTGACCTTCACCGATCGGGATGAAACTGGTGCCAGACGAAAGGTCTGGACCAATGACTCCCTGGGGCCAAGTGCCCAAAATTTCTTATCGCCCCTTTTTCGAGTTATGGCCCCTGAAAGTTGATATTTTCTAATGTTTGACCCCTAATAACTTACTAACGCAGAGTCCGAATTTTCTGACAAATATTGTTTTATGTACTATGGTACTAGGACAATGTTTGGTGCTAGTTTCAGCTCAATCGGTGAAGGTCACCTTTAGTGACTTTCAATCTCTTTGTTCAGCAGGCGAGACCTAGGGACGCATTTCCAGTCCTTATATCTTTGCTTCTACTGCATGCAGCGCCATACAATTTGGTACGGAAATGTACCTCCCTAAGACCTATAAACCCTATAAAAAGCGCGCCTGTCCGTTGCGAACTGTTGGAGTTATTAGGGTTTTTACGGTTTCCCGGCCAAAATCCCATAGGGTGCAATGCAAAATTGAGGACCCATTTTCAGCAGGACGCCTTGCCTCGAGTTCCTTGACTACCCTTTACTTTTGTAGACATTATTGATCTGCGCATGCGCATAAATTTGCAGCACCAAGAGTGCTTTCCTTTGGCTGCTGTAGGCGTAAAAAGGTTTATTTATTGAATTTTTGGCGCCCTATAGTGCACGTGCTATTCCATTGACCGCATCCCGGATTGTGCAGACATGTTTGTATGGATGGGCTCTACAAACGTTCCAAATTTCAGCTTAATCGGATGAAAAACAGACGAGTTATTAGGGGTCAAAGTTTCAGACATTCCCAACCAACTTTGGACTGCAAGTTTGAGCCTAATGTGACCTTCACCGATCGGGATGAAACTGGTGCCAGACGAAAGGTCTGGACCAATGACTCCCTGGGGCCAAGTGCCCAAAATTTCTTATCGCCCCTTTTTCGAGTTATGGCCCCTGAAAGTTGATATTTTCTAATGTTTGACCCCTAATAACTTACTAACGCAGAGTCCGAATTTTCTGACAAATATTGTTTTATGTACTATGGTACTAGGACAATGTTTGGTGCTAGTTTCAGCTCAATCGGTGAAGGTCACCTTTAGTGACTTTCAATCTCTTTGTTCAGCAGGCGAGACCTAGGGACGCATTTCCAGTCCTTATATCTTTGCTTCTACTGCATGCAGCGCCATACAATTTAGTACGGAAATGTACCTCCCTAAGACCTATAAACCCTATGAAAAGCGCGCCTGTCCGTTGCGAACTGTTGGAGTTATTAGGGTTTTTACGGTTTCCCGGCCAAAATCCCATAGGGTGCAATGCAAAATTGAGGACCCATTTTCAGCAGGACGCCTTGCCTCGAGTTCCTTGACTACCCTTTACTTTTGTAGACATTAATGATCTGCGCATGCGCATAAATTTGCAGCACCAAGAGTGCTTTCCTTTGGCTGCTGTAGGCGTAAAAAGGTTTATTTATTGAATTTTTGGCGCCCTATAGTGCACGTGCTATTCCATTGACCGCATCCCGGATTGTGCAGACATGTTTGTATGGATGGGCTCTACAAACGTTCCAAATTTCAGCTTAATCGGATGAAAAACAGACGAGTTATTAGGGGTCAAAGTTTCAGACATTCCCAACCAACTTTGGACTGCAAGTTTGAGCCTAATGTGACCTTCACCGATCGGGATGAAACTGGTGCCAGACGAAAGGTCTGGACCAATGACTCCCTGGGGCCAAGTGCCCAAAATTTCTTATCGCCCCTTTTTCGAGTTATGGCCCCTGAAAGTTGATATTTTCTAATGTTTGACCCCTAATAACTTACTAACGCAGAGTCCGAATTTTCTGACAAATATTGTTTTATGTACTATGGTACTAGGACAATGTTTGGTGCTAGTTTCAGCTCAATCGGTGAAGGTCACCTTTAGTGACTTTCAATCTCTTTGTTCAGCAGGCGAGACCTAGGGACGCATTTCCAGTCCTTATATCTTTGCTTCTACTGCATGCAGCGCCATACAATTTAGTACGGAAATGTACCTCACTAAGACCTATAAACCCTATGAAAAGCGCGCCTGTCCGTTGCGAACTGTTGGAGTTATTAGGGTTTTTACGGTTTCCCGGCCAAAATCCCATAGGGTGCAATGCAAAATTGAGGACCCATTTTCAGCAGGACGCCTTGCCTCGAGTTCCTTGACTACCCTTTACTTTTGTAGACATTAATGATCTGCGCATGCGCATAAATTTGCAGCACCAAGAGTGCTTTCCTTTGGCTGCTGTAGGCGTAAAAAGGTTTATTTATTGAATTTTTGGCGCCCTATAGTGCACGTGCTATTCCATTGACCGCATCCCGGATTGTGCAGACATGTTTGTATGGATGGGCTCTACAAACGTTCCAAATTTCAGCTTAATCGGATGAAAAACAGACGAGTTATTAGGGGTCAAAGTTTCAGACATTCCCAACCAACTTTGGACTGCAAGTTTGAGCCTAATGTGACCTTCACCGATCGGGATGAAACTGGTGCCAGACGAAAGGTCTGGACCAATGACTCCCTGGGGCCAAGTGCCCAAAATTTCTTATCGCCCCTTTTTCGAGTTATGGCCCCTGAAAGTTGATATTTTCTAATGTTTGACCCCTAATAACTTACTAACGCAGAGTCCGAATTTTCTGACAAATATTGTTTTATGTACTATGGTACTAGGACAATGTTTGGTGCTAGTTTCAGCTCAATCGGTGAAGGTCACCTTTAGTGACTTTCAATCTCTTTGTTCAGCAGGCGAGACCTAGGGACGCATTTCCAGTCCTTATATCTTTGCTTCTACTGCATGCAGCGCCATACAATTTGGTACGGAAATGTACCTCCCTAAGACCTATAAACCCTATAAAAAGCGCGCCTGTCCGTTGCGAACTGTTGGAGTTATTAGGGTTTTTACGGTTTCCCGGCCAAAATCCCATAGGGTGCAATGCAAAATTGAGGACCCATTTTCAGCAGGACGCCTTGCCTCGAGTTCCTTGACTACCCTTTACTTTTGTAGACATTAATGATCTGCGCATGCGCATAAATTTGCAGCACCAAGAGTGCTTTCCTTTGGCTGCTGTAGGCGTAAAAAGGTTTATTTATTGAATTTTTGGCGCCCTATAGTGCACGTGCTATTCCATTGACCGCATCCCGGATTGTGCAGACATGTTTGTATGGATGGGATCTACAAACGTTCCAAATTTCAGCTTAATCGGATGAAAAACAGACAAGTTATTAGGGGTCAAAGTTTCAGACATTCCCAACCAACTTTGGACTGCAAGTTTGAGCCTAATGTGACCTTCACCGATCGGGATGAAACTGGTGCCAGACGAAAGGTCTGGACCAATGACTCCCTGGGGCCAAGTGCCCAAAATTTCTTATCGCCCCTTTTTCGAGTTATGGCCCCTGAAAGTTGATATTTTCTAATGTTTGACCCCTAATAACTTACTAACGCAGAGTCCGAATTTTCTGACAAATATTGTTTTATGTACTATGGTACTAGGACAATGTTTGGTGCTAGTTTCAGCTCAATCGGTGAAGGTCACCTTTAGTGACTTTCAATCTCTTTGTTCAGCAGGCGAGACCTAGGGACGCATTTCCAGTCCTTATATCTTTGCTTCTACTGCATGATGCGCTATACAATTTGGTACGGAAATGTACCTCCCTAAGACCTATAAACTCTATAAAAAGCGCGCCTGTCCGTTGCGAACTGTTGGAGTTATTAGGGTTTTTACGGTTTCCCGGCCAAAATCCCATAGGGTGCAATGCAAAATTGAGGACCCATTTTCAGCAGGACGCCTTGCCTCGAGTTCCTTGACTACCCTTTACTTTTGTAGACATTAATGATCTGCGCATGCGCATAAATTTGCAGCACCAAGAGTGCTTTCCTTTGGCTGCTGTAGGCGTAAAAAGGTTTATTTATTGAATTTTTGGCGCCCTATAGTGCACGTGCTATTCCATTGACCGCATCCCGGATTATGCAGACATGTTTGTATGGATGGGCTCTACAAACGTTCCAAATTTCAGCTTAATCGGATGAAAAACAGACGAGTTATTAGGGGTCAAAGTTTCAGACATTCCCAACCAACTTTGGACTGCAAGTTTGAGCCTAATGTGACCTTCACCGATCGGGATGAAACTGGTGCCAGACGAAAGGTCTGGACCAATGACTCCCTGGGGCCAAGTGCCCAAAATTTCTTATCGCCCCTTTTTCGAGTTATGGCCCCTGAAAGTTGATATTTTCTAATGTTTGACCCCTAATAACTTACTAACGCAGAGTCCGAATTTTCTGACAAATATTGTTTTATGTACTATGGTACTAGGACAATGTTTGGTGCTAGTTTCAGCTCAATCGGTGAAGGTCACCTTTAGTGACTTTCAATCTCTTTGTTCAGCAGGCGAGACCTAGGGACGCATTTCCAGTCCTTATATCTTTGCTTCTACTGCATGCAGCGCCATACAATTTGGTACGGAAATGTACCTCCCTAAGACCTATAAACCCTATAGAAAGCGCGCCTGTCCGTTGCGAACTGTTTGAGTTATTAGGGTTTTTACGGTTTCCCGGCCAAAATCCCATAGGGTGCAATGCGAAATTGAGGACCCATTTTCAGCAGGACGCCTTGCCTCGAGTTTCTTGACTACCCTTTACTTTTGTAGACATTAATGATCTGCGCATGCGCATAAATTTGCAGCACCAAGAGTGCTTTCCTTTGGCTGCTGTAGGCGTAAAAAGGTTTATTTATTGAATTTTTGGCGCCCTATAGTGCACGTGCTATTCCATTGACCGCATCCCGGATTGTGCAGACATGTTTGTATGGATGGGCTCTACAAACGTTCCAAATTTCAGCTTAATCGGATGAAAAACAGACGAGTTATTAGGGGTCAAAGTTTCAGACATTCCCAACCAACTTTGGACTGCAAGTTTGAGCCTAATGTGACCTTCACCGATCGGGATGAAACTGGTGCCAGACGAAAGGTCTGGACCAATGACTCCCTGGGGCCAAGTGCCCAAAATTTCTTATCGCCCCTTTTTCGAGTTATGGCCCCTGAAAGTTGATATTTTCTAATGTTTGACCCCTAATAACTTACTAACGCAGAGTCCGAATTTTCTGACAAATATTGTTTTATGTACTATGGTACTAGGACAATGTTTGGTGCTAGTTTCAGCTCAATCGGTGAAGGTCACCTTTAGTGACTTTCAATCTCTTTGTTCAGCAGGCGAGACCTAGGGACGCATTTCCAGTCCTTATATCTTTGCTTCTACTGCATGCAGCGCCATACAATTTGGTACGGAAATGTACCTCCCTAAGACCTATAAACCCTATAAAAAGCGCGCCTGTCCGTTGCGAACTGTTGGAGTTATTAGGGTTTTTACGGTTTCCCGGCCAAAATCCCATAGGGTGCAATGCAAAATTGAGGACCCATTTTCAGCAGGACGCCTTGCCTCGAGTTCCTTGACTACCCTTTACTTTTGTAGACATTAATGATCTACGCATGCGCATAAATTTGCAGCACCAAGAGTGCTTTCCTTTGGCTGCTGTAGGCGTAAAAAGGTTTATTTATTGAATTTTTGGCGCCCTATAGTGCACGTGCTATTCCATTGACCGCATCCCGGATTGTGCAGACATGTTTGTATGGATGGGCTCTACAAACGTTCCAAATTTCAGCTTAATCGGATGAAAAACAGACGAGTTATTAGGGGTCAAAGTTTCAGACATTCCCAACCAAATTTGGACTGCAAGTTTGAGCCTAATGTGACCTTCACCGATCGGGATGAAACTGGTGCCAGACGAAAGGTCTGGACCAATGACTCCCTGGGGCCAAGTGCCCAAAATTTCTTATCGCCCCTTTTTCGAGTTATGGCCCCTGAAAGTTGATATTTTCTAATGTTTGACCCCTAATAACTTACTAACGCAGAGTCCGAATTTTCTGACAAATATTGTTTTATGTACTATGGTACTAGGACAATGTTTGGTGCTAGTTTCAGCTCAATCGGTGAAGGTCACCTTTAGTGACTTTCAATCTCTTTGTTCAGCAGGCGAGACCTAGGGACGCATTTCCAGTCCTTATATCTTTGCTTCTACTGCATGCAGCGCCATACAATTTGGTACGGAAATGTACCTCCCTAAGACCTATAAACCCTATAAAAAGCGCGCCTGTCCGTTGCGAACTGTTGGAGTTATTAGGGTTTTTACGGTTTCCCGGCCAAAATCCCATAGGGTGCAATGCAAAATTGAGGACCCATTTTCAGCAGGACGCCTTGCCTCGAGTTCCTTGACTACCCTTTACTTTTGTAGACATTAATGATCTGCGCATGCGCATAAATTTGCAGCACCAAGAGTGCTTTCCTTTGGCTGCTGTAGGCGTAAAAAGGTTTATTTATTGAATTTTTGGCGCCCTATAGTGCACGTGCTATTCCATTGACCGCATCCCGGATTGTGCAGACATGTTTGTATGGATGGGCTCTACAAACGTTCCAAATTTCAGCTTAATCGGATGAAAAACAGACGAGTTATTAGGGGTCAAAGTTTCAGACATTCCCAACCAACTTTGGACTGCAAGTTTGAGCCTAATGTGACCTTCACCGATCGGGATGAAACTGGTGCCAGACGAAAGGTCTGGACCAATGACTCCCTGGGGCCAAGTGCCCAAAATTTCTTATCGCCCCTTTTTCGAGTTATGGCCCCTGAAAGTTGATATTTTCTAATGTTTGACCCCTAATAACTTACTAACGCAGAGTCCGAATTTTCTGACAAATATTGTTTTATGTACTATGGTACTAGGACAATGTTTGGTGCTAGTTTCAGCTCAATCGGTGAAGGTCACCTTTAGTGACTTTCAATCTCTTTGTTCAGCAGGCGAGACCTAGGGACGCATTTCCAGTCCTTATATCTTTGCTTCTACTGCATGCAGCGCCATACAATTTGGTACGGAAATGTACCTCCCTAAGACCTATAAACCCTATAAAAAGCGCGCCTGTCCGTTGCGAACTGTTGGAGTTATTAGGGTTTTTACGGTTTCCCGGCCAAAATCCCATAGGGTGCAATGCAAAATTGAGGACCCATTTTCAGCAGGACGCCTTGCCTCGAGTTCCTTGACTACCCTTTGCTTTTGTAGACATTAATGATCTGCGCATGCGCATAAATTTGCAGCACCAAGAGTGCTTTCCTTTGGCTGCTGTAGGCGTAAAAAGGTTTATTTATTGAATTTTTGGCGCCCTATAGTGCACGTGCTATTCCATTGACCGCATCCCGGATTGTGCAGACATGTTTGTATGGATGGGCTCTACAAACGTTCCAAATTTCAGCTTAATCGGATGAAAAACAGACGAGTTATTAGGGGTCAAAGTTTCAGACATTCCCAACCAACTTTGGACTGCAAGTTTGAGCCTAATGTGACCTTCACCGATCGGGATGAAACTGGTGCCAGACGAAAGGTCTGGACCAATGACTCCCTGGGGCCAAGTGCCCAAAATTTCTTATCGCCCCTTTTTCGAGTTATGGCCCCTGAAAGTTGATATTTTCTAATGTTTGACCCCTAATAACTTACTAACGCAGAGTCCGAATTTTCTGACAAATATTGTTTTATGTACTATGGTACTAGGACAATGTTTGGTGCTAGTTTCAGCTCAATCGGTGAAGGTCACCTTTAGTGACTTTCAATCTCTTTGTTCAGCAGGCGAGACCTAGGGACGCATTTCCAGTCCTTATATCTTTGCTTCTACTGCATGCAGCGCCATACAATTTGGTACGGAAATGTACCTCCCTAAGACCTATAAACCCTATAAAAAGCGCGCCTGTCCGTTGCGAACTGTTGGAGTTATTAGGGTTTTTACGGTTTCCCGGCCAAAATCCCATAGGGTGCAATGCAAAATTGAGGACCCATTTTCAGCAGGACGCCTTGCCTCGAGTTCCTTGACTACCCTTTACTTTTGTAGACATTAATGATCTGCGCATGCGCATAAATTTGCAGCACCAAGAGTGCTTTCCTTTGGCTGCTGTAGGCGTAAAAAGGTTTATTTATTGAATTTTTGGCGCCCTATAGTGCACGTGCTATTCCATTGACCGCATCCCGGATTGTGCAGACATGTTTGTATGGATGGGCTCTACAAACGTTCCAAATTTCAGCTTAATCGGATGAAAAACAGACGAGTTATTAGGGGTCAAAGTTTCAGACATTCCCAACCAACTTTGGACTGCAAGTTTGAGCCTAATGTGACCTTCACCGATCGGGATGAAACTGGTGCCAGACGAAAGGTCTGGACCAATGACTCCCTGGGGCCAAGTGCCCAAAATTTCTTATCGCCCCTTTTTCGAGTTATGGCCCCTGAAAGTTGATATTTTCTAATGTTTGACCCCTAATAACTTACTAACGCAGAGTCCGAATTTTCTGACAAATATTGTTTTATGTACTATGGTACTAGGACAATGTTTAGTGCTAGTTTCAGCTCAATCGGTGAAGGTCACCTTTAGTGACTTTCAATCTCTTTGTTCAGCAGGCGAGACCTAGGGACGCATTTCCAGTCCTTATATCTTTGCTTCTACTGCATGCAGCGCCATACAATTTGGTACGGAAATGTACCTCCCTAAGACCTATAAACCCTATAAAAAGCGCGCCTGTCCGTTGCGAACTGTTGGAGTTATTAGGGTTTTTACGGTTTCCCGGCCAAAATCCCATAGGGTGCAATGCAAAATTGAGGACCCATTTTCAGCAGGACGCCTTGCCTCGAGTTCCTTGACTACCCTTTACTTTTGTAGACATTAAAGATCTGCGCATGCGCATAAATTTGCAGCACCAAGAGTGCTTTCCTTTGGCTGCTGTAGGCGTAAAAAGGTTTATTTATTGAATTTTTGGCGCCCTATAGTGCACGTGCTATTCCATTGACCGCATCCCGGATTGTGCAGACATGTTTGTATGGATGGGCTCTACAAACGTTCCAAATTTCAGCTTCATCGGATGAAAAACAGACGAGTTATTAGGGGTCAAAGTTTCAGACATTCCCAACCAACTTTGGACTGCAAGTTTGAGCCTAATGTGACCTTCACCGATCGGGATGAAACTGGTGCCAGACGAAAGGTCTGGACCAATGACTCCCTGGGGCCAAGTGCCCAAAATTTCTTATCGCCCCTTTTTCGAGTTATGGCCCCTGAAAGTTGATATTTTCTAATGTTTGACCCCTAATAACTTACTAACGCAGAGTCCGAATTTTCTGACAAATATTGTTTTATGTACTATGGTACTAGGACAATGTTTGGTGCTAGTTTCAGCTCAATCGGTGAAGGTCACCTTTAGTGACTTTCAATCTCTTTGTTCAGCAGGCGAGACCTAGGGACGCATTTCCAGTCCTTATATCTTTGCTTCTACTGCATGCAGCGCCATACAATTTGGTACGGAAATGTACCTCCCTAAGACCTATAAACCCTATAAAAAGCGCGCCTGTCCGTTGCGAACTGTTGGAGTTATTAGGGTTTTTACGGTTTCCCGGCCAAAATCCCATAGGGTGCAATGCAAAATTGAGGACCCATTTTCAGCAGGACGCCTTGCCTCGAGTTCCTTGACTACCCTTTACTTTTGTAGACATTAATGATCTGCGCATGCGCATAAATTTGCAGCACCAAGAGTGCTTTCCTTTGGCTGCTGTAGGCGTAAAAAGGTTTATTTATTGAATTTTTGGCGCCCTATAGTGCACGTGCTATTCCATTGACCGCATCCCGGATTGTGCAGACATGTTTGTATGGATGGGCTCTACAAACGTTCCAAATTTCAGCTTAATCGGATGAAAAACAGACGAGTTATTAGGGGTCAAAGTTTCAGACATTCCCAACCAACTTTGGACTGCAAGTTTGAGCCTAATGTGACCTTCACCGATCGGGATGAAACTGGTGCCAGACGAAAGGTCTGGACCAATGACTCCCTGGGGCCAAGTGCCCAAAATTTCTTATCGCCCCTTTTTCGAGTTATGGCCCCTGAAAGTTGATATTTTCTAATGTTTGACCCCTAATAACTTACTAACGCAGAGTCCGAATTTTCTGACAAATATTGTTTTATGTACTATGGTACTAGGACAATGTTTGGTGCTAGTTTCAGCTCAATCGGTGAAGGTCACCTTTAGTGACTTTCAATCTCTTTGTTCAGCAGGCGAGACCTAGGGACGCATTTCCAGTCCTTATATCTTTGCTTCTACTGCATGCAGCGCCATACAATTTGGTACGGAAATGTACCTCCCTAAGACCTATAAACCCTATAAAAAGCGCGCCTGTCCGTTGCGAACTGTTGGAGTTATTAGGGTTTTTACGGTTTCCCGGCCAAAATCCCATAGGGTGCAATGCAAAATTGAGGACCCATTTTCAGCAGGACGCCTTGCCTCGAGTTCCTTGACTACCCTTTACTTTTGTAGACATTAATGATCTGCGCAAGCGCATAAATTTGCAGCACCAAGAGTGCTTTCCTTTGGCTGCTGTAGGCGTAAAAATGTTTATTTATTGAATTTTTGGCGCCCTATAGTGCACGTGCTATTCCACTGACCGCATCCCGGATTGTGCAGGCATGTTTGTATGGATGCGCTCTACAAACGTTCCAAATTTCAGCTTAATCGGATGAAAAACAGACGAGTTATTAGGGGTCAAAGTTTCAGACATTCCCAACCAACTTTGGACTGCAAGTTTGAGCCTAATGTGACCTTCACCGATCGGGATGAAACTGGTGCCAGACGAAAGGTCTGGACCAATGACTCCCTGGGGCCAAGTGCCCAAAATTTCTTATCGCCCCTTTTTCGAGTTATGGCCCCTGAAATTTGATATTTTCTAATGTTTGACCCCTAATAACTTACTAACGCAGAGTCCGAATTTTCTGACAAATATTGTTTTATGTACTATGGTACTAGGACAATGTTTGGTGCTAGTTTCAGCTCAATCGGTGAAGGTCACCTTTAGTGACTTTCAATCTCTTTGTTCAGCAGGCGAGACCTAGGGACGCATTTCCAGTCCTTATATCTTTGCTTCTACTGCATGCAGCGCCATACAATTTGGTACGGAAATGTACCTCCCTAAGACCTATAAACCCTATAAAAAGCGCGCCTGTCCGTTGCGAACTGTTGGAGTTATTAGGGATTTTACGGTTTCCCGGCCAAAATCCCATAGGGTGCAATGCAAAATTGAGGACCCATTTTCAGCAGGACGCCTTGCCTCGAGTTCCTTGACTACCCTTTACTTTTGTAGACATTAATGATCTGCGCATGCGCATAAATTTGCAGCACCAAGAGTGCTTTCCTTTGGCTGCTGTAGGCGTAAAAAGGTTTATTTATTGAATGTTTGGCGCCCTATAGTGCACGTGCTATTCCACTGACCGCATCGCGGATTGTGCAGACATGTTTGTATGGATGGGCTCTACAAACGTTCCAAATTTCAGCTTAATCGGATGAAAAACAGACGAGTTATTAGGGGTCAAAGTTTCAGACATTCCCAACCAACTTTGGACTGCAAGTTTGAGCCTAATGTGACCTTCACCGATCGGGATGAAACTGGTGCCAGACGAAAGGTCTGGACCAATGACTCCCTGGGGCCAAGTGCCCAAAATTTCTTATCGCCCCTTTTTCGAGTTATGGCCCCTGAAAGTTGATATTTTCTAATGTTTGACCCCTAATAACTTACTAACGCAGAGTCCGAATTTTCTGACAAATATTGTTTTATGTACTATGGTACTAGGACAATGTTTGGTGCTAGTTTCAGCTCAATCGGTGAAGGTCACCTTTAGTGACTTTCAATCTCTTTGTTCAGCAGGCGAGACCTAGGGACGCATTTCCAGTCCTTATATCTTTGCTTCTACTGCATGCAGCGCCATACAATTTGGTACGGAAATGTACCTCCCTAAGACCTATAAACCCTATAAAAAGCGCGCCTGTCCGTTGCGAACTGTTGGAGTTATTAGGGTTTTTACGGTTTCCCGGCCAAAATCCCATAGGGTGCAATGCAAAATTGAGGACCCATTTTCAGCAGGACGCCTTGCCTCGAGTTCCTTGACTACCCTTTACTTTTGTAGACATTAATGATCTGCGCATGCGCATAAATTTGCAGCACCAAGAGTGCTTTCCTTTGGCTGCTGTAGGCGTAAAAAGGTTTATTTATTGAATTTTTGGCGCCCTATAGTGCACGTGCTATTCCATTGACCGCATCCCGGATTGTGCAGACATGTTTGTATGGATGGGCTCTACAAACGTTCCAAATTTCAGCTTAATCGGATGAAAAACAGACGAGTTATTAGGGGTCAAAGTTTCAGACATTCCCAACCAACTTTGGACTGCAAGTTTGAGCCTAATGTGACCTTCACCGATCGGGATGAAACTGGTGCAAGACGAAAGGTCTGGACCAATGACTCCCTGGGGCCAAGTGCCCAAAATTTCTTATCGCCCCTTTTTCGAGTTATGGCCCCTGAAAGTTGATATTTTCTAATGTTTGACCCCTAATAACTTACTAACGCAGAGTCCGAATTTTCTGACAAATATTGTTTTATGTACTATGGTACTAGGACAATGTTTGGTGCTAGTTTCAGCTCAATCGGTGAAGGTCACCTTTAGTGACTTTCAATCTCTTTGTTCAGCAGGCGAGACCTAGGGACGCATTTCCAGTCCTTATATCTTTGCTTCTACTGCATGCAGCGCCATACAATTTGGTACGGAAATGTACCTCCCTAAGACCTATAAACCCTATAAAAAGCGCGCCTGTCCGTTGCGAACTGTTGGAGTTATTAGGGTTTTTACGGTTTCCCGGCCAAAATCCCATAGGGTGCAATGCAAAATTGAGGACCCATTTTCAGCAGGACGCCTTGCCTCGAGTTCCTTGACTACCCTTTACTTTTGTAGACATTAATGATCTGCGCATGCGCATAAATTTGCAGCACCAAGAGTGCTTTCCTTTGGCTGCTGTAGGCGTAAAAAGGTTTATTTATTGAATTTTTGGCGCCCTATAGTGCACGTGCTATTCCATTGACCGCATCCCGGATTGTGCAGACATGTTTGTATGGATGGGCTCTACAAACGTTCCAAATTTCAGCTTAATCGGATGAAAAACAGACGAGTTATTAGGGGTCAAAGTTTCAGACATTCCCAACCAACTTTGGACTGCAAGTTTGAGCCTAATGTGACCTTCACCGATCGGGATGAAACTGGTGCCAGACGAAAGGTCTGGACCAATGACTCCCTGGGGCCAAGTGCCCAAAATTTCTTATCGCCCCTTTTTCGAGTTATGGCCCCTGAAAGTTGATATTTTCTAATGTTTGACCCCTAATAACTTACTAACGCAGAGTCCGAATTTTCTGACAAATATTGTTTTATGTACTATGGTACTAGGACAATGTTTGGTGCTAGTTTCAGCTCAATCGGTGAAGGTCACCTTTAGTGACTTTCAATCTCTTTGTTCAGCAGGCGAGACCTAGGGACGCATTTCCAGTCCTTATATCTTTGCTTCTACTGCATGCAGCGCCATACAATTTGGTACGGAAATGTACCTCCCTAAGACCTATAAACCCTATAAAAAGCGCGCCTGTCCGTTGCGAACTGTTGGAGTTATTAGGGTTTTTACGGTTTCCCGGCCAAAATCCCATAGGGTGCAATGCAAAATTGAGGACCCATTTTCAGCAGGACGCCTTGCCTCGAGTTCCTTGACTACCCTTTACTTTTGTAGACATTAATGATCTGCGCATGCGCATAAATTTGCAGCACCAAGAGTGCTTTCCTTTGGCTGCTGTAGGCGTAAAAAGGTTTATTTATTGAATTTTTGGCGCCCTATAGTGCACGTGCTATTCCATTGACCGCATCCCGGATTGTGCAGACATGTTTGTATGGATGGGCTCTACAAACGTTCCAAATTTCAGCTTAATCGGATGAAAAACAGACGAGTTATTAGGGGTCAAAGTTTCAGACATTCCCAACCAACTTTGGACTGCAAGTTTGAGCCTAATGTGACCTTCACCGATCGGGATGAAACTGGTGCCAGACGAAAGGTCTGGACCAATGACTCCCTGGGGCCAAGTGCCCAAAATTTCTTATCGCCCCTTTTTCGAGTTATGGCCCCTGAAAGTTGATATTTTCTAATGTTTGACCCCTAATAACTTACTAACGCAGAGTCCGAATTTTCTGACAAATATTGTTTTATGTACTATGGTACTAGGACAATGTTTGGTGCTAGTTTCAGCTCAATCGGTGAAGGTCACCTTTAGTGACTTTCAATCTCTTTGTTCAGCAGGCGAGACCTAGGGACGCATTTCCAGTCCTTATATCTTTGCTTCTACTGCATGCAGCGCCATACAATTTGGTACGGAAATGTACCTCCCTAAGACCTATAAACCCTATAAAAAGCGCGCCTGTCCGTTGCGAACTGTTGGAGTTATTAGGGTTTTTACGGTTTCCCGGCCAAAATCCCATAGGGTGCAATGCAAAATTGAGGACCCATTTTCAGCAGGACGCCTTGCCTCGAGTTCCTTGACTACCCTTTACTTTTGTAGACATTAATGATCTGCGCATGCGCATAAATTTGCAGCACCAAGAGTGCTTTCCTTTGGCTGCTGTAGGCGTAAAAAGGTTTATTTATTGAATTTTTGGCGCCCTATAGTGCACGTGCTATTCCATTGACCGCATCCCGGATTGTGCAGACATGTTTGTATGGATGGGCTCTACAAACGTTCCAAATTTCAGCTTAATCGGATGAAAAACAGACGAGTTATTAGGGGTCAAAGTTTCAGACATTCCCAACCAACTTTGGACTGCAAGTTTGAGCCTAATGTGACCTTCACCGATCGGGATGAAACTGGTGCCAGACGAAAGGTCTGGACCAATGACTCCCTGGGGCCAAGTGCCCAAAATTTCTTATCGCCCCTTTTTCGAGTTATGGCCCCTGAAAGTTGATATTTTCTAATGTTTGACCCCTAATAACTTACTAACGCAGAGTCCGAATTTTCTGACAAATATTGTTTTATGTACTATGGTACTAGGACAATGTTTGGTGCTAGTTTCAGCTCAATCGGTGAAGGTCACCTTTAGTGACTTTCAATCTCTTTGTTCAGCAGGCGAGACCTAGGGACGCATTTCCAGTCCTTATATCTTTGCTTCTACTGCATGCAGCGCCATACAATTTGGTACGGAAATGTACCTCCCTAAGACCTATAAACCCTATAAAAAGCGCGCCTGTCCGTTGCGAACTGTTGGAGTTATTAGGGTTTTTACGGTTTCCCGGCCAAAATCCCATAGGGTGCAATGCAAAATTGAGGACCCATTTTCAGCAGGACGCCTTGCCTCGAGTTCCTTGACTACCCTTTACTTTTGTAGACATTAATGATCTGCGCATGCGCATAAATTTGCAGCACCAAGAGTGCTTTCCTTTGGCTGCTGTAGGCGTAAAAAGGTTTATTTATTGAATTTTTGGCGCCCTATAGTGCACGTGCTATTCCATTGACCGCATCCCGGATTGTGCAGACATGTTTGTATGGATGGGCTCTACAAACGTTCCAAATTTCAGCTTAATCGGATGAAAAACAGACGAGTTATTAGGGGTCAAAGTTTCAGACATTCCCAACCAACTTTGGACTGCAAGTTTGAGCCTAATGTGACCTTCACCGATCGGGATGAAACTGGTGCCAGACGAAAGGTCTGGACCAATGACTCCCTGGGGCCAAGTGCCCAAAATTTCTTATCGCCCCTTTTTCGAGTTATGGCCCCTGAAAGTTGATATTTTCTAATGTTTGACCCCTAATAACTTACTAACGCAGAGTCCGAATTTTCTGACAAATATTGTTTTATGTACTATGGTACTAGGACAATGTTTGGTGCTAGTTTCAGCTCAATCGGTGAAGGTCACCTTTAGTGACTTTCAATCTCTTTGTTCAGCAGGCGAGACCTAGGGACGCATTTCCAGTCCTTATATCTTTGCTTCTACTGCATGCAGCGCCATACAATTTGGTACGGAAATGTACCTCCCTAAGACCTATAAACCCTATAAAAAGCGCGCCTGTCCGTTGCGAACTGTTGGAGTTATTAGGGTTTTTACGGTTTCCCGGCCAAAATCCCATAGGGTGCAATGCAAAATTGAGGACCCATTTTCAGCAGGACGCCTTGCCTCGAGTTCCTTGACTACCCTTTACTTTTGTAGACATTAATGATCTGCGCATGCGCATAAATTTGCAGCACCAAGAGTGCTTTCCTTTGGCTGCTGTAGGCGTAAAAAGGTTTATTTATTGAATTTTTGGCGCCCTATAGTGCACGTGCTATTCCATTGACCGCATCCCGGATTGTGCAGACATGTTTGTATGGATGGGCTCTACAAACGTTCCAAATTTCAGCTTAATCGGATGAAAAACAGACGAGTTATTAGGGGTCAAAGTTTCAGACATTCCCAACCAACTTTGGACTGCAAGTTTGAGCCTAATGTGACCTTCACCGATCGGGATGAAACTGGTGCCAGACGAAAGGTCTGGACCAATGACTCCCTGGGGCCAAGTGCCCAAAATTTCTTATCGCCCCTTTTTCGAGTTATGGCCCCTGAAAGTTGATATTTTCTAATGTTTGACCCCTAATAACTTACTAACGCAGAGTCCGAATTTTCTGACAAATATTGTTTTATGTACTATGGTACTAGGACAATGTTTGGTGCTAGTTTCAGCTCAATCGGTGAAGGTCACCTTTAGTGACTTTCAATCTCTTTGTTCAGCAGGCGAGACCTAGGGACGCATTTCCAGTCCTTATATCTTTGCTTCTACTGCATGCAGCGCCATACAATTTGGTACGGAAATGTACCTCCCTAAGACCTATAAACCCTATAAAAAGCGCGCCTGTCCGTTGCGAACTGTTGGAGTTATTAGGGTTTTTACGGTTTCCCGGCCAAAATCCCATAGGGTGCAATGCAAAATTGAGGACCCATTTTCAGCAGGACGCCTTGCCTCGAGTTCCTTGACTACCCTTTACTTTTGTAGACATTAATGATCTGCGCATGCGCATAAATTTGCAGCACCAAGAGTGCTTTCCTTTGGCTGCTGTAGGCGTAAAAAGGTTTATTTATTGAATATTTGGCGCCCTATAGTGCACGTGCTATTCCATTGACCGCATCCCGGATTGTGCAGACATGTTTGTATGGATGGGTTCTACAAACGTTCCAAATTTCAGCTTAATCGGATGAAAAACAGACGAGTTATTAGGGGTCAAAGTTTCAGACATTCCCAACCAACTTTGGACTGCAAGTTTGAGCCTAATGTGACCTTCACCGATCGGGATGAAACTGGTGCCAGACGAAAGGTCTGGACCAATGACTCCCTGGGGCCAAGTGCCCAAAATTTCTTATCGCCCCTTTTTCGAGTTATGGCCCCTGAAAGTTGATATTTTCTAATGTTTGACCCCTAATAACTTACTAACGCAGAGTCCGAATTTTCTGACAAATATTGTTTTATGTACTATGGTACTAGGACAATGTTTGGTGCTAGTTTCAGCTCAATCGGTGAAGGTCACCTTTAGTGACTTTCAATCTCTTTGTTCAGCAGGCGAGACCTAGGGACGCATTTCCAGTCCTTATATCTTTGCTTCTACTGCATGCAGCGCCATACAATTTGGTACGGAAATGTACCTCCCTAAGACCTATAAACCCTATAAAAAGCGCGCCTGTCCGTTGCGAACTGTTGGAGTTATTAGGGTTTTTACGGTTTCCCGGCCAAAATCCCATAGGGTGCAATGCAAAATTGAGGACCCATTTTCAGCAGGACGCCTTGCCTCGAGTTCCTTGACTACCCTTTACTTTTGTAGACATTAATGATCTGCGCATGCGCATAAATTTGCAGCACCAAGAGTGCTTTCCTTTGGCTGCTGTAGGCGTAAAAATGTTTATTTATTGAATTTTGGCGCCCTATAGTGCACGTGCTATTCCATTGACCGCATCCCGGATTGTGCAGACATGTTTGTATGGATGGGCTCTACAAACGTTCCAAATTTCAGCTTAATCGGATGAAAAACAGACGAGTTATTAGGGGTCAAAGTTTCAGACATTCCCAACCAACTTTGGACTGCAAGTTTGAGCCTAATGTGACCTTCACCGATCGGGATGAAACTGGTGCCAGACGAAAGGTCTGGACCAATGAATCCCTGGGGCCAAGTGCCCAAAATTTCTTATCGCCCCTTTTTCGAGTTATGGCCCCTGAAAGTTGATATTTTCTAATGTTTGACCCCTAATAACTTACTAACGCAGAGTCCGAATTTTCTGACAAATATTGTTTTATGTACTATGGTACTAGGACAATGTTTGGTGCTAGTTTCAGCTCAATCGGTGAAGGTCACCTTTAGTGACTTTCAATCTCTTTGTTCAGCAGGCGAGACCTAGGGACGCATTTCCAGTCCTTATATCTTTGCTTCTACTGCATGCAGCGCCATACAATTTGGTACGGAAATGTACCTCCCTAAGACCTATAAACCCTATAAAAAGCGCGCCTGTCCGTTGCGAACTGTTGGAGTTATTAGGGTTTTTACGGTTTCCCGGCCAAAATCCCATAGGGTGCAATGCAAAATTGAGGACCCATTTTCAGCAGGACGCCTTGCCTCGAGTTCCTTGACTACCCTTTACTTTTGTAGACATTAATGATCTGCGCATGCGCATAAACTTGCAGCACCAAGAGTGCTTTCCTTTGGCTGCTGTAGGCGTAAAAAGGTTTATTTATTGAATTTTTGGCGCCCTATAGTGCACGTGCTATTCCATTGACCGCATCCCGGATTGTGCAGACATGTTTGTATGGATAGGCTCTACAAACGTTCCAAATTTCAGCTTAATCGGATGAAAAACAGACGAGTTATTAGGGGTCAAAGTTTCAGACATTCCCAACCAACTTTGGACTGCAAGTTTGAGCCTAATGTGACCTTCACCGATCGGGATGAAACTGGTGCCAGACGAAAGGTCTGGACCAATGACTCCCTGGGGCCAAGTGCCCAAAATTTCTTATCGCCCCTTTTTCGAGTTATGGCCCCTGAAAGTTGATATTTTCTAATGTTTGACCCCTAATAACTTACTAACGCAGAGTCCGAATTTTCTGACAAATATTGTTTTATGTACTATGGTACTAGGACAATGTTTGGTGCTAGTTTCAGCTCAATCGGTGAAGGTCACCTTTAGTGACTTTCAATCTCTTTGTTCAGCAGGCGAGACCTAGGGACGCATTTCCAGTCCTTATATCTTTGCTTCTACTGCATGCAGCGCCATACAATTTGGTACGGAAATGTACCTCCCTAAGACCTATAAACCCTATAAAAAGCGCGCCTGTCCGTTGCGAACTGTTGGAGTTATTAGGGTTTTTACGGTTTCCCGGCCAAAATCCCATAGGGTGCAATGCAAAATTGAGGACCCATTTTCAGCAGGACGCCTTGCCTCGAGTTCCTTGACTACCCTTTACTTTTGTAGACATTAATGATCTGCGCATGCGCATAAATTTGCAGCACCAAGAGTGCTTTCCTTTGGCTGCTGTAGGCGTAAAAAGGTTTATTTATTGAATGTTTGGCGCCCTATAGTGCACGTGCTATTCCATTGACCGCATCCCGGATTGTGCAGACATGTTTGTATGGATGGGCTCTACAAACGTTCCAAATTTCAGCTTAATCGGATGAAAAACAGACGAGTTATTAGGGGTCAAAGTTTCAGACATTCCCAACCAACTTTGGACTGCAAGTTTGAGCCTAATGTGACCTTCACCGATCGGGATGAAACTGGTGCCAGACGAAAGGTCTGGACCAATGACTCCCTGGGGCCAAGTGCCCAAAATTTCTTATCGCCCCTTTTTCGAGTTATGGCCCCTGAAAGTTGATATTTTCTAATGTTTGACCCCTAATAACTTACTAACGCAGAGTCCGAATTTTCTGACAAATATTGTTTTATGTACTATGGTACTAGGACAATGTTTGGTGCTAGTTTCAGCTCAATCGGTGAAGGTCACCTTTAGTGACTTTCAATCTCTTTGTTCAGCAGGCGAGACCTAGGGACGCATTTCCAGTCCTTATATCTTTGCTTCTACTGCATGCAGCGCCATACAATTTGGTACGGAAATGTACCTCCCTAAGACCTATAAACCCTATAAAAAGCGCGCCTGTCCGTTGCGAACTGTTGGAGTTATTAGGGTTTTTACGGTTTCCCGGCCAAAATCCCATAGGGTGCAATGCAAAATTGAGGACCCATTTTCAGCAGGACGCCTTGCCTCGAGTTCCTTGACTACCCTTTACTTTTGTAGACATTAATGATCTGCGCATGCGCATAAATTTGCAGCACCAAGAGTGCTTTCCTTTGGCTGCTGTAGGCGTAAAAAGGTTTATTTATTGAATTTTTGGCGCCCTATAGTGCACGTGCTATTCCATTGACCGCATCCCGGATTGTGCAGACATGTTTGTATGGATGGGCTCTACAAACGTTTCAAATTTCAGCTTAATCGGATGAAAAACAGACGAGTTATTAGGGGTCAAAGTTTCAGACATTCCCAACCAACTTTGGACTGCAAGTTTGAGCCTAATGTGACCTTCACCGATCGGGATGAAACTGGTGCCAGACGAAAGGTCTGGACCAATGACTCCCTGGGGCCAAGTGCCCAAAATTTCTTATCGCCCCTTTTTCGAGTTATGGCCCCTGAAAGTTGATATTTTCTAATGTTTGACCCCTAATAACTTACTAACGCAGAGTCCGAATTTTCTGACAAATATTGTTTTATGTACTATGGTACTAGGACAATGTTTGGTGCTAGTTTCAGCTCAATCGGTGAAGGTCACCTTTAGTGACTTTCAATCTCTTTGTTCAGCAGGCGAGACCTAGGGACGCATTTCCAGTCCTTATATCTTTGCTTCTACTGCATGCAGCGCCATACAATTTGGTACGGAAATGTACCTCCCTAAGACCTATAAACCCTATAAAAAGCGCGCCTGTCCGTTGCGAACTGTTGGAGTTATTAGGGTTTTTACGGTTTCCCGGCCAAAATCCCATAGGGTGCAATGCAAAATTGAGGACCCATTTTCAGCAGGACGCCTTGCCTCGAGTTCCTTGACTACCCTTTACTTTTGTAGACATTAATGATCTGCGCATGCGCATAAATTTGCAGCACCAAGAGTGCTTTCCTTTGGCTGCTGTAGGCGTAAAAAGGTTTATTTATTGAATTTTTGGCGCCCTATAGTGCACGTGCTATTCCATTGACCGCATCCCGGATTGTGCAGACATGTTTGTATGGATGGGCTCTACAAACGTTCCAAATTTCAGCTTAATCGGATGAAAAACAGACGAGTTATTAGGGGTCAAAGTTTCAGACATTCCCAACCAACTTTGGACTGCAAGTTTGAGCCTAATGTGACCTTCACCGATCGGGATGAAACTGGTGCCAGACGAAAGGTCTGGACCAATGACTCCCTGGGGCCAAGTGCCCAAAATTTCTTATCGCCCCTTTTTCGAGTTATGGCCCCTGAAAGTTGATATTTTCTAATGTTTGACCCCTAATAACTTACTAACGCAGAGTCCGAATTTTCTGACAAATATTGTTTTATGTACTATGGTACTAGGACAATGTTTGGTGCTAGTTTCAGCTCAATCGGTGAAGGTCACCTTTAGTGACTTTCAATCTCTTTGTTCAGCAGGCGAGACCTAGGGACGCATTTCCAGTCCTTATATCTTTGCTTCTACTGCATGCAGCGCCATACAATTTGGTACGGAAATGTACCTCCCTAAGACCTATAAACCCTATAAAAAGCGCGCCTGTCCGTTGCGAACTGTTGGAGTTATTAGGGTTTTTACGGTTTCCCGGCCAAAATCCCATAGGGTGCAATGCAAAATTGAGGACCCATTTTCAGCAGGACGCCTTGCCTCGAGTTCCTTGACTACCCTTTACTTTTGTAGACATTAATGATCTGCGCATGCGCATAAATTTGCAGCACCAAGAGTGCTTTCCTTTGGCTGCTGTAGGCGTAAAAAGGTTTATTTATTGAATTTTTGGCGCCCTATAGTGCACGTGCTATTCCATTGACCGCATCTCGGATTGTGCAGACATGTTTGTATGGATGGGCTCTACAAACGTTCCAAATTTCAGCTTAATCGGATGAAAAACAGACGAGTTATTAGGGGTCAAAGTTTCAGACATTCCCAACCAACTTTGGACTGCAAGTTTGAGCCTAATGTGACCTTCACCGATCGGGATGAAACTGGTGCCAGACGAAAGGTCTGGACCAATGACTCCCTGGGGCCAAGTGCCCAAAATTTCTTATCGCCCCTTTTTCGAGTTATGGCCCCTGAAAGTTGATATTTTCTAATGTTTGACCCCTAATAACTTACTAACGCAGAGTCCGAATTTTCTGACAAATATTGTTTTATGTACTATGGTACTAGGACAATGTTTGGTGCTAGTTTCAGCTCAATCGGTGAAGGTCACCTTTAGTGACTTTCAATCTCTTTGTTCAGCAGGCGAGACCTAGGGACGCATTTCCAGTCCTTATATCTTTGCTTCTACTGCATGCAGCGCCATACAATTTGGTACGGAAATGTACCTCCCTAAGACCTATAAACCCTATAAAAAGCGCGCCTGTCCGTTGCGAACTGTTGGAGTTATTAGGGTTTTTACGGTTTCCCGGCCAAAATCCCATAGGGTGCAATGCAAAATTGAGGACCCATTTTCAGCAGGACGCCTTGCCTCGAGTTCCTTGACTACCCTTTACTTTTGTAGACATTAATGATCTGCGCATGCGCATAAATTTGCAGCACCAAGAGTGCTTTCCTTTGGCTGCTGTAGGCGTAAAAAGGTTTATTTATTGAATTTTTGGCGCCCTATAGTGCACGTGCTATTCCATTGACCGCATCCCGGATTGTGCAGACATGTTTGTATGGATGGGCTCTACAAACGTTCCAAATTTCAGCTTAATCGGATGAAAAACAGACGAGTTATTAGGGGTCAAAGTTTCAGACATTCCCAACCAACTTTGGACTGCAAGTTTGAGCCTAATGTGACCTTCACCGATCGGGATGAAACTGGTGCCAGACGAAAGGTCTGGACCAATGACTCCCTGGGGCCAAGTGCCCAAAATTTCTTATCGCCCCTTTTTCGAGTTATGGCCCCTGAAAGTTGATATTTTCTAATGTTTGACCCCTAATAACTTACTAACGCAGAGTCCGAATTTTCTGACAAATATTGTTTTATGTACTATGGTACTAGGACAATGTTTGGTGCTAGTTTCAGCTCAATCGGTGAAGGTCACCTTTAGTGACTTTCAATCCCTTTGTTCAGCAGGCGAGACCTAGGGACGCATTTCCAGTCCTTATATCTTTGCTTCTACTGCATGCAGCGCCATACAATTTGGTACGGAAATGTACCTCCCTAAGACCTATAAACCCTATAAAAAGCGCGCCTGTCCGTTGCGAACTGTTTGAGTTATTAGGGTTTTTACGGTTTCCCGGCCAAAATCCCATAGGGTGCAATGCAAAATTGAGGACCCATTTTCAGCAGGACGCCTTGCCTCGAGTTCCTTGACTCCCCTTTACTTTTGTAGACATTAATGATCTGCGCATGCGCATAAATTTGCAGCACCAAGAGTGCTTTCCTTTGGCTGCTGTAGGCGTAAAAATGTTTATTTATTGAATTTTTGGCGCCCTATAGTGCACGTGCTATTCCATTGACCGCATCCCGGATTGTGCAGACATGTTTGTATGGATGGGCTCTACAAACGTTCCAAATTTCAGCTTAATCGGATGAAAAACAGACGAGTTATTAGGGGTCAAAGTTTCAGACATTCCCAACCAACTTTGGACTGCAAGTTTGAGCCTAATGTGACCTTCACCGATCGGGATGAAACTGATGCCAGACGAAAGGTCTGGACCAATGACTCCCTGGGGCCAAGTGCCCAAAATTTCTTATCGCCCCTTTTTCGAGTTATGGCCCCTGAAAGTTGATATTTTCTAATGTTTGACCCCTAATAACTTACTAACGCAGAGTCCGAATTTTCTGACAAATATTGTTTTATGTACTATGGTACTAGGACAATGTTTGGTGCTAGTTTCAGCTCAATCGGTGAAGGTCACCTTTAGTGACTTTCAATCTCTTTGTTCAGCAGGCGAGACCTAGGGACGCATTTCCAGTCCTTATATCTTTGCTTCTACTGCATGCAGCGCCATACAATTTGGTACGGAAATGTACCTCCCTAAGACCTATAAACCCTATAAAAAGCGCGCCTGTCCGTTGCGAACTGTTGGAGTTATTAGGGTTTTTACGGTTTCCCGGCCAAAATCCCATAGGGTGCAATGCAAAATTGAGGACCCATTTTCAGCAGGACGCCTTGCCTCGAGTTCCTTGACTCCCCTTTACTTTTGTAGACATTAATGATCTGCGCATGCGCATAAATTTGCAGCACCAAGAGTGCTTTCCTTTGGCTGCTGTAGGCGTAAAAAGGTTTATTTATTGAATTTTTGGCGCCCTATAGTGCACGTGCTATTCCATTGACCGCATCCCGGATTGTGCAGACATGTTTGTATGGATGGGCTCTACAAACGTTCCAAATTTCAGCTTAATCGGATGAAAAACAGACGAGTTATTAGGGGTCAAAGTTTCAGACATTCCCAACCAACTTTGGACTGCAAGTTTGAGCCTAATGTGACCTTCACCGATCGGGATGAAACTGGTGCCAGACGAAAGGTCTGGACCAATGACTCCCTGGGGCCAAGTGCCCAAAATTTCTTATCGCCCCTTTTTCGAGTTATGGCCCCTGAAAGTTGATATTTTCTAATGTTTGACCCCTAATAACTTACTAACGCAGAGTCCGAATTTTCTGACAAATATTGTTTTATGTACTATGGTACTAGGACAATGTTTGGTGCTAGTTTCAGCTCAATCGGTGAAGGTCACCTTTAGTGACTTTCAATCTCTTTGTTCAGCAGGCGAGACCTAGGGACGCATTTCCAGTCCTTATATCTTTGCTTCTACTGCATGCAGCGCCATACAATTTGGTACGGAAATGTACCTCCCTAAGACCTATAAACCCTATAAAAAGCGCGCCTGTCCGTTGCGAACTGTTGGAGTTATTAGGGTTTTTACGGTTTCCCGGCCAAAATCCCATAGGGTGCAATGCAAAATTGAGGACCCATTTTCAGCAGGACGCCTTGCCTCGGGTTCCTTGACTACCCTTTACTTTTGTAGACATTAATGATCTGCGCATGCGCATAAATTTGCAGCACCAAGAGTGCTTTCCTTTGGCTGCTGTAGGCGTAAAAAGGTTTATTTATTGAATATTTGGCGCCCTATAGTGCACGTGCTATTCCATTGACCGCATCCCAGATTGTGCAGACATGTTTGTATGGATGGGCTCTACAAACGTTCCAAATTTCAGCTTAATCGGATGAAAAACAGACGAGTTATTAGGGGTCAAAGTTTCAGACATTCCCAACCAACTTTGGACTGCAAGTTTGAGCCTAATGTGACCTTCACCGATCGGGATGAAACTGGTGCCAGACGAAAGGTCTGGACCAATGACTCCCTGGGGCCAAGTGCCCAAAATTTCTTATCGCCCCTTTTTCGAGTTATGGCCCCTGAAAGTTGATATTTTCTAATGTTTGACCCCTAATAACTTACTAACGCAGAGTCCGAATTTTCTGACAAATATTGTTTTATGTACTATGGTACTAGGACAATGTTTGGTGCTAGTTTCAGCTCAATCGGTGAAGGTCACCTTTAGTGACTTTCAATCTCTTTGTTCAGCAGGCGAGACTTAGGGACGCATTTCCAGTCCTTATATTTTTGCTTCTACTGCATGCAGCGCCATACAATTTGGTACGGAAATGTACCTCCCTAAGACCTATAAACCCTATAAAAAGCGCGCCTGTCCGTTGCGAACTGTTGGAGTTATTAGGGTTTTTACGGTTTCCCGGCCAAAATCCCATAGGGTGCAATGCAAAATTGAGGACCCATTTTCAGCAGGACGCCGCCTCGAGTTCCTTGACTACCCTTTACTTTTGTAGACATTAATGATCTGCGCATGCGCATAAATTTGCAGCACCAAGAGTGCTTTCCTTTGGCTGCTGTAGGCGTAAAAAGGTTTATTTATTGAATTTTTGGCGCCCTATAGTGCACGTGCTATTCCATTGACCGCATCCCGGATTGTGCAGACATGTTTGTATGGATGGGCTCTACAAACGTTCCAAATTTCAGCTTAATCGGATGAAAAACAGACGAGTTATTAGGGGTCAAAGTTTCAGACATTCCCAACCAACTTTGGACTGCAAGTTTGAGCCTAATGTGACCTTCACCGATCGGGATGAAACTGGTGCCAGACGAAAGGTCTGGACCAATGACTCCCTGGGGCCAAGTGCCCAAAATTTCTTATCGCCCCTTTTTCGAGTTATGGCCCCTGAAAGTTGATATTTTCTAATGTTTGACCCCTAATAACTTACTAACGCAGAGTCCGAATTTTCTGACAAATATTGTTTTATGTACTATGGTACTAGGACAATGTTTGGTGCTAGTTTCAGCTCAATCGGTGAAGGTCACCTTTAGTGACTTTCAATCTCTTTGTTCAGCAGGCGAGACCTAGGGACGCATTTCCAGTCCTTATATCTTTGCTTCTACTGCATGCAGCGCCATACAATTCGGTACGGAAATGTACCTCCCT
Source organism: Anodontia alba (assembly GCA_964016985.1). Classification (NCBI taxonomy): domain Eukaryota; kingdom Metazoa; phylum Mollusca; class Bivalvia; order Lucinida; family Lucinidae; genus Anodontia; species Anodontia alba. Next base: position 12,759,204 of record OZ024833.1, read on the forward strand.
AAGACCTATAAACCCTATAAAAAGCGCGCCTGTCCGTTGCGAACTGTTGGAGTTATTAGGGTTTTTACGGTTTCACGGCCAAAATCCCATAGGGTGCAATGCAAAATTGAGGACCCATTTTCAGCAGGACGCCTTGCCTCGAGTTCCTTGACTACCCTTTACTTTTGTAGACATTAATGATCTGCGCATGCGCATAAATTTGCAGCACCAAGAGTGCTTTCCTTTGGCTGCTGTAGGCGTAAAAAGGTTTATTTATTGAATTTTTGGCGCCCTATAGTGCACGTGCTATTCCATTGACCGCATCCCGGATTGTGCAGACATGTTTGTATGGATGGGCTCTACAAACGTTCCAAATTTCAGCTTAATCGGATGAAAAACAGACGAGTTATTAGGGGTCAAAGTTTCAGACATTCCCAACCAACTTTGGACTGCAAGTTTGAGCCTAATGTGACCTTCACCGATCGGGATGAAACTGGTGCCAGACGAAAGGTCTGGACCAATGACTCCCTGGGGCCAAGTGCCCAAAATTTCTTATCGCCCCTTTTTCGAGTTATGGCCCCTGAAAGTTGATATTTTCTAATGTTTGACCCCTAATAACTTACTAACGCAGAGTCCGAATTTTCTGACAAATATTGTTTTATGTACTATGGTACTAGGACAATGTTTGGTGCTAGTTTCAGCTCAATCGGTGAAGGTCACCTTTAGTGACTTTCAATCTCTTTGTTCAGCAGGCGAGACCTAGGGACGCATTTCCAGTCCTTATATCTTTGCTTCTACTGCATGCAGCGCCATACAATTCGGTACGGAAATGTACCTCCCTAAGACCTATAAACCCTATAAAAAGCGCGCCTGTCCGTTGCGAACTGTTGGAGTTATTAGGGTTTTTACGGTTTCACGGCCAAAATCCCATAGGGTGCAATGCAAAATTGAGGACCCATTTTCAGCAGGACGCCTTGCCTCGAGTTCCTTGACTACCCTTTACTTTTGTAGACATTAATGATCTGCGCATGCGCATAAATTTGCAGCACCAAGAGTGCTTTCCTTTGGCTGCTGTAGGCGTAAAAAGGTTTATTTATTGAATTTTTGGCGCCCTATAGTGCACGTGCTATTCCATTGACCGCATCCCGGATTGTGCAGACATGTTTGTATGGATGGGTTCTACAAACGTTCCAAATTTCAGCTTAATCGGATGAAAAACAGACGAGTTATTAGGGGTCAAAGTTTCAGACATTCCCAACCAACTTTGGACTGCAAGTTTGAGCCTAATGTGACCTTCACCGATCGGGATGAAACTGGTGCCAGACGAAAGGTCTGGACCAATGACTCCCTGGGGCCAAGTGCCCAAAATTTCTTATCGCCCCTTTTTCGAGTTATGGCCCCTGAAAGTTGATATTTTCTAATGTTTGACCCCTAATAACTTACTAACGCAGAGTCCGAATTTTCTGACAAATATTGTTTTATGTACTATGGTACTAGGACAATGTTTGGTGCTAGTTTCAGCTCAATCGGTGAAGGTCACCTTTAGTGACTTTCAATCTCTTTGTTCAGCAGGCGAGACCTAGGGACGCATTTCCAGTCCTTATATCTTTGCTTCTACTGCATGCAGCGCCATACAATTTGGTACGGAAATGTACCTCCCTAAGACCTATAAACCCTATAAAAAGCGCGCCTGTCCGTTGCGAACTGTTGGAGTTATTAGGGTTTTTACGGTTTCCCGGCCAAAATCCCATAGGGTGCAATGCAAAATTGAGGACCCATTTTCAGCAGGACGCCTTGCCTCGAGTTCCTTGACTACCCTTTACTTTTGTAGACATTAATGATCTGCGCATGCGCATAAATTTGCAGCACCAAGAGTGCTTTCCTTTGGCTGCTGTAGGCGTAAAAAGGTTTATTTATTGAATTTTTGGCGCCCTATAGTGCACGTGCTATTCCATTGACCGCATCCCGGATTGTGCAGACATGTTTGTATGGATGGGCTCTACAAACGTTCCAAATTTCAGCTTAATCGGATGAAAAACAGACGAGTTATTAGGGGTCAAAGTTTCAGACATTCCCAACCAACTTTGGACTGCAAGTTTGAGCCTAATGTGACCTTCACCGATCGGGATGAAACTGGTGCCAGACGAAAGGTCTGGACCAATGACTCCCTGGGGCCAAGTGCCCAAAATTTCTTATCGCCCCTTTTTCGAGTTATGGCCCCTGAAAGTTGATATTTTCTAATGTTTGACCCCTAATAACTTACTAACGCAGAGTCCGAATTTTCTGACAAATATTGTTTTATGTACTATGGTACTAGGACAATGTTTGGTGCTAGTTTCAGCTCAATCGGTGAAGGTCACCTTTAGTGACTTTCAATCTCTTTGTTCAGCAGGCGAGACCTAGGGACGCATTTCCAGTCCTTATATCTTTGCTTCTACTGCATGCAGCGCCATACAATTTGGTACGGAAATGTACCTCCCTAAGACCTATAAACCCTATAAAAAGCGCGCCTGTCCGTTGCGAACTGTTGGAGTTATTAGGGTTTTTACGGTTTCCCGGCCAAAATCCCATAGGGTGCAATGCAAAATTGAGGACCCATTTTCAGCAGGACGCCTTGCCTCGAGTTCCTTGACTACCCTTTACTTTTGTAGACATTAATGATCTGCGCATGCGCATAAATTTGCAGCACCAAGAGTGCTTTCCTTTGGCTGCTGTAGGCGTAAAAAGGTTTATTTATTGAATTTTTGGCGCCCTATAGTGCACGTGCTATTCCATTGACCGCATCCCGGATTGTGCAGACATGTTTGTATGGATGGGCTCTACAAACGTTCCAAATTTCAGCTTAATCGGATGAAAAACAGACGAGTTATTAGGGGTCAAAGTTTCAGACATTCCCAACCAACTTTGGACTGCAAGTTTGAGCCTAATGTGACCTTCACCGATCGGGATGAAACTGGTGCCAGACGAAAGGTCTGGACCAATGACTCCCTGGGGCCAAGTGCCCAAAATTTCTTATCGCCCCTTTTTCGAGTTATGGCCCCTGAAAGTTGATATTTTCTAATGTTTGACCCCTAATAACTTACTAACGCAGAGTCCGAATTTTCTGACAAATATTGTTTTATGTACTATGGTACTAGGACAATGTTTGGTGCTAGTTTCAGCTCAATCGGTGAAGGTCACCTTTAGTGACTTTCAATCTCTTTGTTCAGCAGGCGAGACCTAGGGACGCATTTCCAGTCCTTATATCTTTGCTTCTACTGCATGCAGCGCCATACAATTTGGTACGGAAATGTACCTCCCTAAGACCTATAAACCCTATAAAAAGCGCGCCTGTCCGTTGCGAACTGTTGGAGTTATTAGGGTTTTTACGGTTTCCCGGCCAAAATCCCATAGGGTGCAATGCAAAATTGAGGACCCATTTTCAGCAGGACGCCTTGCCTCGAGTTCCTTGACTACCCTTTACTTTTGTAGACATTAATGATCTGCGCATGCGCATAAATTTGCAGCACCAAGAGTGCTTTCCTTTGGCTGCTGTAGGCGTAAAAAGGTTTATTTATTGAATTTTTGGCGCCCTATAGTGCACGTGCTATTCCATTGACCGCATCCCGGATTGTGCAGACATGTTTGTATGGATGGGCTTTACAAACGTTCCAAATTTCAGCTTAATCGGATGAAAAACAGACGAGTTATTAGGGGTCAAAGTTTCAGACATTCCCAACCAACTTTGGACTGCAAGTTTGAGCCTAATGTGACCTTCACCGATCGGGATGAAACTGGTGCCAGACGAAAGGTCTGGACCAATGACTCCCTGGGGCCAAGTGCCCAAAATTTCTTATCGCCCCTTTTTCGAGTTATGGCCCCTGAAAGTTGATATTTTCTAATGTTTGACCCCTAATAACTTACTAACGCAGAGTCCGAATTTTCTGACAAATATTGTTTTATGTACTATGGTACTAGGACAATGTTTGGTGCTAGTTTCAGCTCAATCGGTGAAGGTCACCTTTAGTGACTTTCAATCTCTTTGTTCAGCAGGCGAGACCTAGGGACGCATTTCCAGTCCTTATATCTTTGCTTCTACTGCATGCAGCGCCATACAATTTGGTACGGAAATGTACCTCCCTAAGACCTATAAACCCTATAAAAAGCGCGCCTGTCCGTTGCGAACTGTTGGAGTTATTAGGGTTTTTACGGTTTCCCGGCCAAAATCCCATAGGGTGCAATGCAAAATTGAGGACCCATTTTCAGCAGGACGCCTTGCCTCGAGTTCCTTGACTACCCTTTACTTTTGTAGACATTAATGATCTGCGCATGCGCATAAATTTGCAGCACCAAGAGTGCTTTCCTTTGGCTGCTGTAGGCGTAAAAAGGTTTATTTATTGAATTTTTGGCGCCCTATAGTGCACGTGCTATTCCATTGACCGCATCCCGGATTGTGCAGACATATTTGTATGGATGGGCTCTACAAACGTTCCAAATTTCAGCTTAATCGGATGAAAAACAGACGAGTTATTAGGGGTCAAAGTTTCAGACATTCCCAACCAACTTTGGACTGCAAGTTTGAGCCTAATGTGACCTTCACTGATCGGGATGAAACTGGTGCCAGACGAAAGGTCTGGACCAATGACTCCCTGGGGCCAAGTGCCCAAAATTTCTTATCGCCCCTTTTTCGAGTTATGGCCCCTGAAAGTTGATATTTTCTAATGTTTGACCCCTAATAACTTACTAACGCAGAGTCCGAATTTTCTGACAAATATTGTTTTATGTACTATGGTACTAGGACAATGTTTGGTGCTAGTTTCAGCTCAATCGGTGAAGGTCACCTTTAGTGACTTTCAATCTCTTTGTTCAGCAGGCGAGACCTAGGGACGCATTTCCAGTCCTTATATCTTTGCTTCTACTGCATGCAGCGCCATACAATTTGGTACGGAAATGTACCTCCCTAAGACCTATAAACCCTATAAAAAGCGCGCCTGTCCGTTGCGAACTGTTGGAGTTATTAGGGTTTTTACGGTTTCCCGGCCAAAATCCCATAGGGTGCAATGCAAAATTGAGGACCCATTTTCAGCAGGACGCCTTGCCTCGAGTTCCTTGACTACCCTTTACTTTTGCAGACATTAATGATCTGCGCACGCGCATAAATTTGCAGCACCAAGAGTGCTTTCCTTTGGCTGCTGTAGGCGTAAAAAGGTTTATTTATTGAATTTTTGGCGCCCTATAGTGCACGTGCTATTCCATTGACCGCATCCCGGATTGTGCAGACATGTTTGTATGGATGGGCTCTACAAACGTTCCAAATTTCAGCTTAATCGGATGAAAAACAGACGAGTTATTAGGGGTCAAAGTTTCAGACATTCCCAACCAACTTTGGACTGCAAGTTTGAGCCTAATGTGACCTTCACCGATCGGGATGAAACTGGTGCCAGACGAAAGGTCTGGACCAATGACTCCCTGGGGCCAAGTGCCCAAAATTTCTTATCGCCCCTTTTTCGAGTTATGGCCCCTGAAAGTTGATATTTTCTAATGTTTGACCCCTAATAACTTACTAACGCAGAGTCCGAATTTTCTGACAAATATTGTTTTATGTACTATGGTACTAGGACAATGTTTGGTGCTAGTTTCAGCTCAATCGGTGAAGGTCACCTTTAGTGACTTTCAATCTCTTTGTTCAGCAGGCGAGACCTAGGGACGCATTTCCAGTCCTTATATCTTTGCTTCTACTGCATGCAGCGCCATACAATTTGGTACGGAAATGTACCTCCCTAAGACCTATAAACCCTATAAAAAGCGCGCCTGTCCGTTGCGAACTGTTGGAGTTATTAGGGTTTTTACGGTTTCACGGCCAAAATCCCATAGGGTGCAATGCAAAATTGAGGACCCATTTTCAGCAGGACGCCTTGCCTCGAGTTCCTTGACTACCCTTTACTTTTGTAGACATTAATGATCTGCGCATGCGCATAAATTTGCAGCACCAAGAGTGCTTTCCTTTGGCTGCTGTAGGCGTAAAAAGGTTTATTTATTGAATTTTTGGCGCCCTATAGTGCACGTGCTATTCCATTGACCGCATCCCGGATTATGCAGACATGTTTGTATGGATAAGCTCTACAAACGTTCCAAATTTCAGCTTAATCGGATGAAAAACAGACGAGTTATTAGGGGTCAAAGTTTCAGACATTCCCAACCAACTTTGGACTGCAAGTTTGAGCCTAATGTGACCTTCACCGATCGGGATGAAACTGGTGCCAGACGAAAGGTCTGGACCAATGACTCCCTGGGGCCAAGTGCCCAAAATTTCTTATCGCCCCTTTTTCGAGTTATGGCCCCTGAAAGTTGATATTTTCTAATGTTTGACCCCTAATAACTTACTAACGCAGAGTCCGAATTTTCTGACAAATATTGTTTTATGTACTATGGTACTAGGACAATGTTTGGTGCTAGTTTCAGCTCAATCGGTGAAGGTCACCTTTAGTGACTTTCAATCTCTTTGTTCAGCAGGCGAGACCTAGGGACGCATTTCCAGTCCTTATATCTTTGCTTCTACTGCATGCAGCGCCATACAATTTGGTACGGAAATGTACCTCCCTAAGACCTATAAACCCTATAAAAAGCGCGCCTGTCCGTTGCGAACTGTTGGAGTTATTAGGGTTTTTACGGTTTCCCGGCCAAAATCCCATAGGGTGCAATGCAAAATTGAGGACCCATTTTCAGCAGGACGCCTTGCCTCGAGTTCCTTGACTACCCTTTACTTTTGTAGACATTAATGATCTGCGCATGCGCATAAATTTGCAGCACCAAGAGTGCTTTCCTTTGGCTGCTGTAGGCGTAAAAAGGTTTATTTATTGAATTTTTGGCGCCCTATAGTGCACGTGCTATTCCATTGACCGCATCCCGGATTGTGCAGACATGTTTGTATGGATGGGCTCTACAAACGTTCCAAATTTCAGCTTAATCGGATGAAAAACAGACGAGTTATTAGGGGTCAAAGTTTCAGACATTCCCAACCAACTTTGGACTGCAAGTTTGAGCCTAATGTGACCTTCACCGATCGGGATGAAACTAGTGCCAGACGAAAGGTCTGGACCAATGACTCCCTGGGGCCAAGTGCCCAAAATTTCTTATCGCCCCTTTTTCGAGTTATGGCCCCTGAAAGTTGATATTTTCTAATGTTTGACCCCTAATAACTTACTAACGCAGAGTCCGAATTTTCTGACAAATATTGTTTTATGTACTATGGTACTAGGACAATGTTTGGTGCTAGTTTCAGCTCAATCGGTGAAGGTCACCTTTAGTGACTTTCAATCTCTTTGTTCAGCAGGCGAGACCTAGGGACGCATTTCCAGTCCTTATATCTTTGCTTCTACTGCATGCAGCGCCATACAATTTGGTACGGAAATGTACCTCCCTAAGACCTATAAACCCTATAAAAAGCGCGCCTGTCCGTTGCGAACTGTTGGAGTTATTAGGGTTTTTACGGTTTCCCGGCCAAAATCCCATAGGGTGCAATGCAAAATTGAGGACCCATTTTCAGCAGGACGCCTTGCCTCGAGTTCCTTGACTACCCTTTACTTTTGTAGACATTAATGATCTGCGCATGCGCATAAATTTGCAGCACCAAGAGTGCTTTCCTTTGGCTGCTGTAGGCGTAAAAAGGTTTATTTATTGAATATTTGGCGCCCTATAGTGCACGTGCTATTCCATTGACCGCATCCCGGATTGTGCAGACATGTTTGTATGGATGGGCTCTACAAACGTTCCAAATTTCAGCTTAATCGGATGAAAAACAGACGAGTTATTAGGGGTCAAAGTTTCAGACATTCCCAACCAACTTTGGACTGCAAGTTTGAGCCTAATGTGACCTTCACCGATCGGGATGAAACTGGTGCCAGACGAAAGGTCTGGACCAATGACTCCCTGGGGCCAAGTGCCCAAAATTTCTTATCGCCCCTTTTTCGAGTTATGGCCCCTGAAAGTTGATATTTTCTAATGTTTGACCCCTAATAACTTACTAACGCAGAGTCCGAATTTTCTGACAAATATTGTTTTATGTACTATGGTACTAGGACAATGTTTGGTGCTAGTTTCAGCTCAATCGGTGAAGGTCACCTTTAGTGACTTTCAATCTCTTTGTTCAGCAGGCGAGACCTAGGGACGCATTTCCAGTCCTTATATCTTTGCTTCTACTGCATGCAGCGCCATACAATTTGGTACGGAAATGTACCTCCCTAAGACCTATAAACCCTATAAAAAGCGCGCCTGTCCGTTGCGAACTGTTGGAGTTATTAGGGTTTTTACGGTTTCCCGGCCAAAATCCCATAGGGTGCAATGCAAAATTGAGGACCCATTTTCAGCAGGACGCCTTGCCTCGAGTTCCTTGACTACCCTTTACTTTTGTAGACATTAATGATCTGCGCATGCGCATAAATTTGCAGCACCAAGAGTGCTTTCCTTTGGCTGCTGTAGGCGTAAAAAGGTTTATTTATTGAATTTTTGGCGCCCTATAGTGCACGTGCTATTCCATTGACCGCATCCCGGATTGTGCAGACATGTTTGTATGGATGGGTTCTACAAACGTTCCAAATTTCAGCTTAATCGGATGAAAAACAGACGAGTTATTAGGGGTCAAAGTTTCAGACATTCCCAACCAACTTTGGACTGCAAGTTTGAGCCTAATGTGACCTTCACCGATCGGGATGAAACTGGTGCCAGACGAAAGGTCTGGACCAATGACTCCCTGGGGCCAAGTGCCCAAAATTTCTTATCGCCCCTTTTTCGAGTTATGGCCCCTGAAAGTTGATATTTTCTAATGTTTGACCCCTAATAACTTACTAACGCAGAGTCCGAATTTTCTGACAAATATTGTTTTATGTACTATGGTACTAGGACAATGTTTGGTGCTAGTTTCAGCTCAATCGGTGAAGGTCACCTTTAGTGACTTTCAATCTCTTTGTTCAGCAGGCGAGACCTAGGGACGCATTTCCAGTCCTTATATCTTTGCTTCTACTGCATGCAGCGCCATACAATTTGGTACGGAAATGTACCTCCCTAAGACCTATAAACCCTATAAAAAGCGCGCCTGTCCGTTGCGAACTGTTGGAGTTATTAGGGTTTTTACGGTTTCCCGGCCAAAATCCCATAGGGTGCAATGCAAAATTGAGGACCCATTTTCAGCAGGACGCCTTGCCTCGAGTTCCTTGACTACCCTTTACTTTTGTAGACATTAATGATCTGCGCATGCGCATAAATTTGCAGCACCAAGAGTGCTTTCCTTTGGCTGCTGTAGGCGTAAAAAGGTTTATTTATTGAATTTTTGGCGCCCTATAGTGCACGTGCTATTCCATTGACCGCATCCCGGATTGTGCAGACATGTTTGTATGGATGGGCTCTACAAACGTTCCAAATTTCAGCTTAATCGGATGAAAAACAGACGAGTTATTAGGGGTCAAAGTTTCAGACATTCCCAACCAACTTTGGACTGCAAGTTTGAGCCTAATGTGACCTTCACCGATCGGGATGAAACTGGTGCCAGACGAAAGGTCTGGACCAATGACTCCCTGGGGCCAAGTGCCCAAAATTTCTTATCGCCCCTTTTTCGAGTTATGGCCCCTGAAAGTTGATATTTTCTAATGTTTGACCCCTAATAACTTACTAACGCAGAGTCCGAATTTTCTGACAAATATTGTTTTATGTACTATGGTACTAGGACAATGTTTGGTGCTAGTTTCAGCTCAATCGGTGAAGGTCACCTTTAGTGACTTTCAATCTCTTTGTTCAGCAGGCGAGACCTAGGGACGCATTTCCAGTCCTTATATCTTTGCTTCTACTGCATGCAGCGCCATACAATTTGGTACGGAAATGTACCTCCCTAAGACCTATAAACCCTATAAAAAGCGCGCCTGTCCGTTGCGAACTGTTGGAGTTATTAGGGTTTTTACGGTTTCCCGGCCAAAATCCCATAGGGTGCAATGCAAAATTGAGGACCCATTTTCAGCAGGACGCCTTGCCTCGAGTTCCTTGACTACCCTTTACTTTTGTAGACATTAATGATCTGCGCATGCGCATAAATTTGCAGCACCAAGAGTGCTTTCCTTTGGCTGCTGTAGGCGTAAAAAGGTTTATTTATTGAATTTTTGGCGCCCTATAGTGCACGTGCTATTCCATTGACCGCATCCCGGATTGTGCAGACATGTTTGTATGGATGGGCTCTACAAACGTTCCAAATTTCAGCTTAATCGGATGAAAAACAGACGAGTTATTAGGGGTCAAAGTTTCAGACATTCCCAACCAACTTTGGACTGCAAGTTTGAGCCTAATGTGACCTTCACCGATCGGGATGAAACTGGTGCCAGACGAAAGGTCTGGACCAATGACTCCCTGGGGCCAAGTGCCCAAAATTTCTTATCGCCCCTTTTTCGAGTTATGGCCCCTGAAAGTTGATATTTTCTAATGTTTGACCCCTAATAACTTACTAACGCAGAGTCCGAATTTTCTGACAAATATTGTTTTATGTACTATGGTACTAGGACAATGTTTGGTGCTAGTTTCAGCTCAATCGGTGAAGGTCACCTTTAGTGACTTTCAATCTCTTTGTTCAGCAGGCGAGACCTAGGGACGCATTTCCAGTCCTTATATCTTTGCTTCTACTGCATGCAGCGCCATACAATTTGGTACGGAAATGTACCTCCCTAAGACCTATAAACCCTATAAAAAGCGCGCCTGTCCGTTGCGAACTGTTGGAGTTATTAGGGTTTTTACGGTTTCCCGGCCAAAATCCCATAGGGTGCAATGCAAAATTGAGGACCCATTTTCAGCAGGACGCCTTGCCTCGAGTTCCTTGACTACCCTTTACTTTTGTAGACATTAATGATCTGCGCATGCGCATAAATTTGCAGCACCAAGAGTGCTTTCCTTTGGCTGCTGTAGGCGTAAAAAGGTTTATTTATTGAATTTTTGGCGCCCTATAGTGCACGTGCTATTCCATTGACCGCATCCCGGATTGTGCAGACATGTTTGTATGGATGGGCTCTACAAACGTTCTAAATTTCAGCTTAATCGGATGAAAAACAGACGAGTTATTAGGGGTCAAAGTTTCAGACATTCCCAACCAACTTTGGACTGCAAGTTTGAGCCTAATGTGACCTTCACCGATCGGGATGAAACTGGTGCCAGACGAAAGGTCTGGACCAATGACTCCCTGGGGCCAAGTGCCCAAAATTTCTTATCGCCCCTTTTTCGAGTTATGGCCCCTGAAAGTTGATATTTTCTAATGTTTGACCCCTAATAACTTACTAACGCAGAGTCCGAATTTTCTGACAAATATTGTTTTATGTACTATGGTACTAGGACAATGTTTGGTGCTAGTTTCAGCTCAATCGGTGAAGGTCACCTTTAGTGACTTTCAATCTCTTTGTTCAGCAGGCGAGACCTAGGGACGCATTTCCAGTCCTTATATCTTTGCTTCTACTGCATGCAGCGCCATACAATTTGGTACGGAAATGTACCTCCCTAAGACCTATAAACCCTATAAAAAGCGCGCCTGTCCGTTGCGAACTGTTGGAGTTATTAGGGTTTTTACGGTTTCCCGGCCAAAATCCCATAGGGTGCAATGCAAAATTGAGGACCCATTTTCAGCAGGACGCCTTGCCTCGAGTTCCTTGACTACCCTTTACTTTTGTAGACATTAATGATCTGCGCATGCGCATAAATTTGCAGCACCAAGAGTGCTTTCCTTTGGCTGCTGTAGGCGTAAAAAGGTTTATTTATTGAATTTTTGGCGCCCTATAGTGCACGTGCTATTCCATTGACCGCATCCCGGATTGTGCAGACATGTTTTTATGGATGAGCTCTACAAACGTTCCAAATTTCAGCTTAATCGGATGAAAAACAGACGAGTTATTAGGGGTCAAAGTTTCAGACATTCCCAACCAACTTTGGACTGCAAGTTTGAGCCTAATGTGACCTTCACCGATCGGGATGAAACTGGTGCCAGACGAAAGGTCTGGACCAATGACTCCCTGGGGCCAAGTGCCCAAAATTTCTTATCGCCCCTTTTTCGAGTTATGGCCCCTGAAAGTTGATATTTTCTAATGTTTGACCCCTAATAACTTACTAACGCAGAGTCCGAATTTTCTGACAAATATTGTTTTATGTACTATGGTACTAGGACAATGTTTGGTGCTAGTTTCAGCTCAATCGGTGAAGGTCACCTTTAGTGACTTTCAATCTCTTTGTTCAGCAGGCGAGACCTAGGGACGCATTTCCAGTCCTTATATCTTTGCTTCTACTGCATGCAGCGCCATACAATTTGGTACGGAAATGTACCTCCCTAAGACCTATAAACCCTATAAAAAGCGCGCCTGTCCGTTGCGAACTGTTGGAGTTATTAGGGTTTTTACGGTTTCCCGGCCAAAATCCCATAGGGTGCAATGCAAAATTGAGGACCCATTTTCAGCAGGACGCCTTGCCTCGAGTTCCTTGACTACCCTTTACTTTTGTAGACATTAATGATCTGCGCATGCGCATAAATTTGCAGCACCAAGAGTGCTTTCCTTTGGCTGCTGTAGGCGTAAAAAGGTTTATTTATTGAATTTTTGGCGCCCTATAGTGCACGTGCTATTCCATTGACCGCATCCCGGATTGTGCAGACATGTTTGTATGGATGGGCTCTACAAACGTTCCAAATTTCAGCTTAATCGGATGAAAAACAGACGAGTTATTAGGGGTCAAAGTTTCAGACATTCCCAACCAACTTTGGACTGCAAGTTTGAGCCTAATGTGACCTTCACCGATCGGGATGAAACTGGTGCCAGACGAAAGGTCTGGACCAATGACTCCCTGGGGCCAAGTGCCCAAAATTTCTTATCGCCCCTTTATCGAGTTATGGCCCCTGAAAGTTGATATTTTCTAATGTTTGACCCCTAATAACTTACTAACGCAGAGTCCGAATTTTCTGACAAATATTGTTTTATGTACTATGGTACTAGGACAATGTTTGGTGCTAGTTTCAGCTCAATCGGTGAAGGTCACCTTTAGTGACTTTCAATCTCTTTGTTCAGCAGGCGAGACCTAGGGACGCATTTCCAGTCCTTATATCTTTGCTTCTACTGCATGCAGCGCCATACAATTTGGTACGGAAATGTACCTCCCTAAGACCTATAAACCCTATAAAAAGCGCGCCTGTCCGTTGCGAACTGTTGGAGTTATTAGGGTTTTTACGGTTTCCCGGCCAAAATCCCATAGGGTGCAATGCAAAATTGAGGACCCATTTTCAGCAGGACGCCTTGCCTCGAGTTCCTTGACTACCCTTTACTTTTGTAGACATTAATGATCTGCGCATGCGCATAAATTTGCAGCACCAAGAGTGCTTTCCTTTGGCTGCTGTAGGCGTAAAAAGGTTTATTTATTGAATTTTTGGCGCCCTATAGTGCACGTGCTATTCCATTGACCGCATCCCGAATTTGCCAGACATGTTTGTATGGATGGGCTCTACAAACGTTCCAAATTTCAGCTTAATCGGATGAAAAACAGACGAGTTATTAGGGGTCAAAGTTTCAGACATTCCCAACCAACTTTGGACTGCAAGTTTGAGCCTAATGTGACCTTCACCGATCGGGATGAAACTGGTGCCAGACGAAAGGTCTGGACCAATGACTCCCTGGGGCCAAGTGCCCAAAATTTCTTATCGCCCCTTTTTCGAGTTATGGCCCCTGAAAGTTGATATTTTCTAATGTTTGACCCCTAATAACTTACTAACGCAGAGTCCGAATTTTCTGACAAATATTGTTTTATGTACTATGGTACTAGGACAATGTTTGGTGCTAGTTTCAGCTCAATCGGTGAAGGTCACCTTTAGTGACTTTCAATCTCTTTGTTCAGCAGGCGAGACCTAGGGACGCATTTCCAGTCCTTATATCTTTGCTTCTACTGCATGCAGCGCCATACAATTTGGTACGGAAATGTACCTCCCTAAGACCTATAAACCCTATAAAAAGCGCGCCTGTCCGTTGCGAACTGTTGGAGTTATTAGGGTTTTTACGGTTTCCCGGCCAAAATCCCATAGGGTGCAATGCAAAATTGAGGACCCATTTTCAGCAGGACGCCTTGCCTCGAGTTCCTTGACTACCCTTTACTTTTGTAGACATTAATGATCTGCGCATGCGCATAAATTTGCAGCACCAAGAGTGCTTTCCTTTGGCTGCTGTAGGCGTAAAAAGGTTTATTTATTGAATTTTTGGCGCCCTATAGTGCACGTGCTATTCCATTGACCGCATCCCGGATTGTGCAGACATGTTTGTATGGATGGGCTCTACAAACGTTCCAAATTTCAGCTTAATCGGATGAAAAACAGACGAGTTATTAGGGGTCAAAGTTTCAGACATTCCCAACCAACTTTGGACTGCAAGTTTGAGCCTAATGTGACCTTCACCGATCGGGATGAAACTGGTGCCAGACGAAAGGTCTGGACCAATGACTCCCTGGGGCCAAGTGCCCAAAATTTCTTATCGCCCCTTTTTCGAGTTATGGCCCCTGAAAGTTGATATTTTCTAATGTTTGACCCCTAATAACTTACTAACGCAGAGTCCGAATTTTCTGACAAATATTGTTTTATGTACTATGGTACTAGGACAATGTTTGGTGCTAGTTTCAGCTCAATCGGTGAAGGTCACCTTTAGTGACTTTCAATCTCTTTGTTCAGCAGGCGAGACCTAGGGACGCATTTCCAGTCCTTATATCTTTGCTTCTACTGCATGCAGCGCCATACAATTTGGTACGGAAATGTACCTCCCTAAGACCTATAAACCCTATAAAAAGCGCGCCTGTCCGTTGCGAACTGTTGGAGTTATTAGGGTTTTTACGGTTTCCCGGCCAAAATCCCATAGGGTGCAATGCAAAATTGAGGACCCATTTTCAGCAGGACGCCTTGCCTCGAGTTCCTTGACTACCCTTTACTTTTGTAGACATTAATGATCTGCGCATGCGCATAAATTTGCAGCACCAAGAGTGCTTTCCTTTGGCTGCTGTAGGCGTAAAAAGGTTTATTTATTGAATTTTTGGCGCCCTATAGTGCACGTGCTATTCCATTGACCGCATCCCGGATTGTGCAGACATGTTTGTATGGATGGGCTCTACAAACGTTCCAAATTTCAGCTTAATCGGATGAAAAACAGATGAGTTATTAGGGGTCAAAGTTTCAGACATTCCCAACCAACTTTGGACTGCAAGTTTGAGCCTAATGTGACCTTCACCGATCGGGATGAAACTGGTGCCAGGCGAAAGGTCTGGACCAATGACTCCCTGGGGCCAAGTGCCCAAAATTTCTTATCGCCCCTTTTTCGAGTTATGGCCCCTGAAAGTTGATATTTTCTAATGTTTGACCCCTAATAACTTACTAACGCAGAGTCCGAATTTTCTGACAAATATTGTTTTATGTACTATGGTACTAGGACAATGTTTGGTGCTAGTTTCAGCTCAATCGGTGAAGGTCACCTTTAGTGACTTTCAATCTCTTTGTTCAGCAGGCGAGACCTAGGGACGCATTTCCAGTCCTTATATCTTTGCTTCTACTGCATGCAGCGCCATACAATTTGGTACGGAAATGTACCTCCCTAAGACCTATAAACCCTATAAAAAGCGCGCCTGTCCGTTGCGAACTGTTGGAGTTATTAGGGTTTTTACGGTTTCCCGGCCAAAATCCCATAGGGTGCAATGCAAAATTGAGGACCCATTTTCAGCAGGACGCCTTGCCTCGAGTTCCTTGACTACCCTTTACTTTTGTAGACATTAATGATCTGCGCATGCGCATAAATTTGCAGCACCAAGAGTGCTTTCCTTTGGCTGCTGTAGGCGTAAAAAGGTTTATTTATTGAATTTTTGGCGCCCTATAGTGCACGTGCTATTCCATTGACCGCATCCCGGATTGTGCAGACATGTTTGTATGGATGGGCTCTACAAACGTTCCAAATTTCAGCTTAATCGGATGAAAAACAGACGAGTTATTAGGGGTCAAAGTTTCAGACATTCCCAACCAACTTTGGACTGCAAGTTTGAGCCTAATGTGACCTTCACCGATCGGGATGAAACTGGTGCCAGACGAAAGGTCTGGACCAATGACTCCCTGGGGCCAAGTGCCCAAAATTTCTTATCGCCCCTTTTTCGAGTTATGGCCCCTGAAAGTTGATATTTTCTAATGTTTGACCCCTAATAACTTACTAACGCAGAGACCGAATTTTCTGACAAATATTGTTTTATGTACTATGGTACTAGGACAATGTTTGGTGCTAGTTTCAGCTCAATCGGTGAAGGTCACCTTTAGTGACTTTCAATCTCTTTGTTCAGCAGGCGAGACCTAGGGACGCATTTCCAGTCCTTATATCTTTGCTTCTACTGCATGCAGCGCCATACAATTTGGTACGGAAATGTACCTCCCTAAGACCTATAAACCCTATAAAAAGCGCGCCTGTCCGTTGCGAACTGTTGGAGTTATTAGGGTTTTTACGGTTTCCCGGCCAAAATCCCATAGGGTGCAATGGAAAATTGAGGACCCATTTTCAGCAGGACGCCTTGCCTCGAGTTCCTTGACTACCCTTTACTTTTGTAGACATTAATGATCTGCGCATGCGCATAAATTTGCAGCACCAAGAGTGCTTTCCTTTGGCTGCTGTAGGCGTAAAAAGGTTTATTAATTGAATTTTTGGCGCCCTATAGTGCACGTGCTATTCCATTGACCGCATCCCGGATTGTGCAGACATGTTTGTATGGATGGGCTCTACAAACGTTCCAAATTTCAGCTTAATCGGATGAAAAACAGACGAGTTATTAGGGGTCAAAGTTTCAGACATTCCCAACCAACTTTGGACTGCAAGTTTGAGCCTAATGTGACCTTCACCGATCGAGATGAAACTGGTGCCAGACGAAAGGTCTGGACCAATGACTCCCTGGGGCCAAGTGCCCAAAATTTCTTATCGCCCCTTTTTCGAGTTATGGCCCCTGAAAGTTGATATTTTCTAATGTTTGACCCCTAATAACTTACTAACGCAGAGTCCGAATTTTCTGACAAATATTGTTTTATGTACTATGGTACTAGGACAATGTTTGGTGCTAGTTTCAGCTCAATCGGTGAAGGTCACCTTTAGTGACTTTCAATCTCTTTGTTCAGCAGGCGAGACCTAGGGACGCATTTCCAGTCCTTATATCTTTGCTTCTACTGCATGCAGCGCCATACAATTTGGTACGGAAATGTACCTCCCTAAGACCTATAAACCCTATAAAAAGCACGCCTGTCCGTTGCGAACTGTTGGAGTTATTAGGGTGTTTACGGTTTCCCGGCCAAAATCCCATAGGGTGCAATGCAAAATTGAGGACCCATTTTCAGCAGGACGCCTTGCCTCGAGTTCCTTGACTACCCTTTACTTTTGTAGACATTAATGATCTGCGCATGCGCATAAATTTGCAGCACCAAGAGTGCTTTCCTTTGGCTGCTGTAGGCGTAAAAAGGTTTATTTATTGAATTTTTGGCGCCCTATAGTGCACGTGCTATTCCATTGACCGCATCCCGGATTGTGCAGACATGTTTGTATGGATGGGCTCTACAAACGTTCCAAATTTTAGCTTAATCGGATGAAAAACAGACGAGTTATTAGGGGTCAAAGTTTCAGACATTCCCAACCAACTTTGGACTGCAAGTTTGAGCCTAATGTGACCTTCACCGATCGGGATGAAACTGGTGCCAGACGAAAGGTCTGGACCAATGACTCCCTGGGGCCAAGTGCCCAAAATTTCTTATCGCCCCTTTTTCGAGTTATGGCCCCCTGAAAGTTGATATTTTCTAATGTTTGACCGCTAATAACTTACTAACGCAGAGTCCGAATTTTCTGACAAATATTGTTTTATGTACTATGGTACTAGGACAATGTTTGGTGCTAGTTTCAGCTCAATCGGTGAAGGTCACCTTTAGTGACTTTCAATCTCTTTGTTCAGCAGGCGAGACCTAGGGACGCATTTCCAGTCCTTATATCTTTGCTTCTACTGCATGCAGCGCCATACAATTTGGTACGGAAATGTACCTCCCTAAGACCTATAAACTCTATAAAAAGCGCGCCTGTCCGTTGCGAACTGTTGGAGTTATTAGGGTTTTTACGGTTTCCCGGCCAAAATCCCATAGGGTGCAATGCAAAATTGAGGACCCATTTTCAGCAGGACGCCTTGCCTCGAGTTCCTTGACTACCCTTTACTTTTGTAGACATTAATGATCTGCGCATGCGCATAAATTTGCAGCACCAAGAGTGCTTTCCTTTGGCTGCTGTAGGCGTAAAAAGGTTTATTTATTGAATTTTTGGCGCCCTATAGTGCACGTGCTATTCCATTGACCGCATCCCGGATTGTGCAGGCATGTTTATATGGATGGGCTCTACAAACGTTCCAAATTTCAGCTTAATCGGATGAAAAACAGACGAGTTATTAGGGGTCAAAGTTTCAGACATTCCCAACCAACTTTGGACTGCAAGTTTGAGCCTAATGTGACCTTCACCGATCGGGATGAAACTGGTGCCAGACGAAAGGTCTGGACCAATGACTCCCTGGGGCCAAGTGCCCAAAATTTCTTATCGCCCCTTTTTCGAGTTATGGCCCCTGAAAGTTGATATTTTCTAATGTTTGACCCCTAATAACTTACTAACGCAGAGTCCGAATTTTCTGACAAATATTGTTTTATGTACTATGGTACTAGGACAATGTTTGGTGCTAGTTTCAGCTCAATCGGTGAAGGTCACCTTTAGTGACTTTCAATCTCTTTGTTCAGCAGGCGAGACCTTGGGACGCATTTCCAGTCCTTATATCTTTGCTTCTACTGCATGCAGCGCCATACAATTTGGTACGGAAATGTACCTCCCTAAGACCTATAAACCCTATAAAAAGCGCGCCTGTCCGTTGCGAACTGTTGGAGTTATTAGGGTTTTTACGGTTTCCCGGCCAAAATCCCATAGGGTGCAATGCAAAATTGAGGACCCATTTTCAGCAGGACGCCTTGCCTCGAGTTCCTTGACTACCCTTTACTTTTGTAGACATTAATGATCTGCGCATGCGCATAAATTTGCAGCACCAAGAGTGCTTTCCTTTGGCTGCTGTAGGCGTAAAAAGGTTTATTTATTGAATTTTTGGCGCCCTATAGTGCACGTGCTATTCCATTGACCGCATCCCGGATTGTGCAGACATGTTTGTATGGATGGGCTCTACAAACGTTCCAAATTTCAGCTTAATCGGATGAAAAACAGACGAGTTATTAGGCGTCAAAATTTCAGACATTCCCAACCAACTTTGGACTGCAAGTTTGAGCCTAATGTGACCTTCACCGATCGGGATGAAACTGGTGCCAGACGAAAGGTCTGGACCAATGACTCCCTGGGGCCAAGTGCCCAAAATTTCTTATCGCCCCTTTTTCGAGTTATGGCCCCTGAAAGTTGATATTTTCTAATGTTTGACCCCTAATAACTTACTAACGCAGAGTCCGAATTTTCTGACAAATATTGTTTTATGTACTATGGTACTAGGACAATGTTTGGTGCTAGTTTCAGCTCAATCGGTGAAGGTCACCTTTAGTGACTTTCAATCTCTTTGTTCAGCAGGCGAGACCTAGGGACGCATTTCCAGTCCTTATATCTTTGCTTCTACTGCATGCAGCGCCATACAATTTGGTACGGAAATGTACCTCCCTAAGACCTATAAACCCTATAAAAAGCGCGCCTGTCCGTTGCGAACTGTTGGAGTTATTAGGGTTTTTACGGTTTCCCGGCCAAAATCCCATAGGGTGCAATGCAAAATTGAGGACCCATTTTCAGCAGGACGCCTTGCCTCGAGTTCCTTGACTACCCTTTACTTTTGTAGACATTAATGATCTGCGCATGCGCATAAATTTGCAGCACCAAGAGTGCTTTCCTTTGGCTGCTGTAGGCGTAAAAAGGTTTATTTATTGAATTTTTGGCGCCCTATAGTGCACGTGCTATTCCATTGACCGCATCCCGGATTGTGCAGACATGTTTGTATGGATGGGCTCTACAAACGTTCCAAATTTCAGCTTAATCGGATGAAAAACAGACGAGTTATTAGGGGTCAAAGTTTCAGACATTCCCAACCAACTTTGGACTGCAAGTTTGAGCCTAATGTGACCTTCACCGATCGGGATGAAACTGGTGCCAGACGAAAGGTCTGGACCAATGACTCCCTGGGGCCAAGTGCCCAAAATTTCTTATCGCCCCTTTTTCGAGTTATGGCCCCTGAAAGTTGATATTTTCTAATGTTTGACCCCTAATAACTTACTAACGCAGAGTCCGAATTTTCTGACAAATATTGTTTTATGTACTATGGTACTAGGACAATGTTTGGTGCTAGTTTCAGCTCAATCGGTGAAGGTCACCTTTAGTGACTTTCAATCTCTTTGTTCAGCAGGCGAGACCTAGGGACGCATTTCCAGTCCTTATATCTTTGCTTCTACTGCATGCAGCGCCATACAATTTGGTACGGAAATGTACCTCCCTAAGACCTATAAACCCTATAAAAACCGCGCCTGTCCGTTGCGAACTGTTGGAGTTATTAGGGTTTTTACGGTTTCCCGGCCAAAATCCCATAGGGTGCAATGCAAAATTGAGGACCCATTTTCAGCAGGACGCCTTGCCTCGAGTTCCTTGACTACCCTTTACTTTTGTAGACATTAATGATCTGCGCATGCGCATAAATTTGCAGCACCAAGAGTGCTTTCCTTTGGCTGCTGTAGGCGTAAAAAGGTTTATTTATTGAATTTTTGGCGCCCTATAGTGCACGTGCTATTCCATTGACCGCATCCCGGATTGTGCAGACATGTTTGTATGGATGGGCTCTACAAACGTTCCAAATTTCAGCTTAATCGGATGAAAAACAGACGAGTTATTAGGGGTCAAAGTTTCAGACATTCCCAACCAACTTTGGACTGCAAGTTTGAGCCTAATGTGACCTTCACCGATCGGGATGAAACTGGTGCCAGACGAAAGGTCTGGACCAATGACTCCCTGGGGCCAAGTGCCCAAAATTTCTTATCGCCCCTTTTTCGAGTTATGGCCCCTGAAAGTTGATATTTTCTAATGTTTGACCCCTAATAACTTACTAACGCAGAGTCCGAATTTTCTGACAAATATTGTTTTATGTACTATGGTACTAGGACAATGTTTGGTGCTAGTTTCAGCTCAATCGGTGAAGGTCATCTTTAGTGACTTTCAATCTCTTTGTTCAGCAGGCGAGACCTAGGGACGCATTTCCAGTCCTTATATCTTTGCTTCTACTGCATGCAGCGCCATACAATTTGGTACGGAAATGTACCTCCCTAAGACCTATTAACCCTATAAAAAGCGCGCCTGTCCGTTGCGAACTGTTGGAGTTATTAGGGTTTTTACGGTTTCCCGGCCAAAATCCCATAGGGTGCAATGCAAAATTGAGGACCCATTTTCAGCAGGACGCCTTGCCTCGAGTTCCTTGACTACCCTTTACTTTTGTAGACATTAATGATCTGCGCATGCGCATAAATTTGCAGCACCAAGAGTGCTTTCCTTTGGCTGCTGTAGGCGTAAAAAGGTTTATTTATTGAATTTTTGGCGCCCTATAGTGCACGTGCTATTCCATTGACCGCATCCCGGATTGTGCAGACATGTTTGTATGGATGGGCTCTACAAACGTTCCGAATTTCAGCTTAATCGGATGAAAAACAGACGAGTTATTAGGGGTCAAAGTTTCAGACATTCCCAACCAACTTTGGACTGCAAGTTTGAGCCTAATGTGACCTTCACCGATCGGGATGAAACTGGTGCCAGACGAAAGGTCTGGACCAATGACTCCCTGGGGCCAAGTGCCCAAAATTTCTTATCGCCCCTTTTTCGAGTTATGGCCCCTGAAAGTTGATATTTTCTAATGTTTGACCCCTAATAACTTACTAACGCAGAGTCCGAATTTTCTGACAAATATTGTTTTATGTACTATGGTACTAGGACAATGTTTGGTGCTAGTTTCAGCTCAATCGGTGAAGGTCACCTTTAGTGACTTTCAATCTCTTTGTTCAGCAGGCGAGACCTAGGGACGCATTTCCAGTCCTTATATCTTTGCTTATACTGCATGCAGCGCCATACAATTTGGTACGGAAATGTACCTCCCTAAGACCTATAAACCCTATAAAAAGCGCGCCTGTCCGTTGCGAACTGTTGGAGTTATTAGGGTTTTTACGGTTTCCCGGCCAAAATCCCATAGGGTGCAATGCAAAATTGAGGACCCATTTTCAGCAGGACGCCTTGCCTCGAGTTCCTTGACTACCCTTTGCTTTTGTAGACATTAATGATCTGCGCATGCGCATAAATTTGCAGCACCAAGAGTGCTTTCCCTTTGCTGCTGTAGGCGTAAAAATGTTTATTTATTGAATATTTGGCCCCCTATAGTGCACGTGCTATTCCATTGACCGCATCCCGGATTGTGCAGACATGTTTGTATGGATGGGCTCTACAAACGTTCCAAATTTCAGCTTAATCGGATGAAAAACAGACGAGTTATTAGGGGTCAAAGTTTCAGACATTCCCAACCAACTTTGGACTGCAAGTTTGAGCCTAATGTGACCTTCACCGATCGGGATGAAACTGGTGCCAGACGAAAGGTCTGGACCAATGACTCCCTGGGGCCAAGTGCCCAAAATTTCTTATCGCCCCTTTTTCGAGTTATGGCCCCTGAAAGTTGATATTTTCTAATGTTTGACCCCTAATAACTTACTAACGCAGAGTCCGAATTTTCTGACAAATATTGTTTTATGTACTATGGTACTAGGACAATGTTTGGTGCTAGTTTCAGCTCAATCGGTGAAGGTCACCTTTAGTGACTTTCAATCTCTTTGTTCAGCAGGCGAGACCTAGGGACGCATTTCCAGTCCTTATATCTTTGCTTCTACTGCATGCAGCGCCATACAATTTGGTACGGAAATGTACCTCCCTAAGACCTATAAACCCTATAAAAAGCGCGCCTGTCCGTTGCGAACTGTTGGAGTTATTAGGGTTTTTACGGTTTCCCGGCCAAAATCCCATAGGGTGCAATGCAAAATTGAGGACCCATTTTCAGCAGGACGCCTTGCCTCGAGTTCCTTGACTACCCTTTACTTTTGTAGACATTAATGATCTGCGCATGCGCATAAATTTGCAGCACCAAGAGTGCTTTCCTTTGGCTGCTGTAGGCGTAAAAAGGTTTATTTATTGAATTTTTGGCGCCCTATAGTGCACGTGCTATTCCATTGACCGCATCCCGGATTGTGCAGACATGTTTGTTTGGATGGGCTATACAAACGTTCCAAATTTCAGCTTAATCGGATGAAAAACAGACGAGTTATTAGGGGTCAAAGTTTCAGACATTCCCAACCAACTTTGGACTGCAAGTTTGAGCCTAATGTGACCTTCACCGATCGGGATGAAACTGGTGCCAGACGAAAGGTCTGGACCAATGACTCCCTGGGGCCAAGTGCCCAAAATTTCTTATCGCCCCTTTTTCGAGTTATGGCCCCTGAAAGTTGATATTTTCTAATGTTTGACCCCTAATAACTTACTAACGCAGAGTCCGAATTTTCTGACAAATATTGTTTTATGTACTATGGTACTAGGACAATGTTTGGTGCTAGTTTCAGCTCAATCGGTGAAGGTCACCTTTAGTGACTTTCAATCTCTTTGTTCAGCAGGCGAGACCTAGGGACGCATTTCCAGTCCTTATATCTTTGCTTCTACTGCATGCAGCGCCATACAATTTGGTACGGAAATGTACCTCCCTAAGACCTATAAACCCTATAAAAAGCGCGCCTGTCCGTTGCGAACTGTTGGAGTTATTAGGGTTTTTACGGTTTCCCGGCCAAAATCCCATAGGGTGCAATGCAAAATTGAGGACCCATTTTCAGCAGGACGCCTTGCCTCGAGTTCCTTGACTACCCTTTACTTTTGTAGATATTAATGATCTGCGCATGCGCATAAATTTGCAGCACCAAGAGTGCTTTCCTTTGGCTGCTGTAGGCGTAAAAAGGTTTATTTATTGAATTTTTGGCGCCCTATAGTGCACGTGCTATTCCATTGACCGCATCCCGGATTGTGCAGACATGTTTGTATGGATGGGCTCTACAAACGTTCCAAATTTCAGCTTAATCGGATGAAAAACAGACGAGTTATTAGGGGTCAAAGTTTCAGACATTCCCAACCAACTTTGGACTGCAAGTTTGAGCCTAATGTGACCTTCACCGATCGGGATGAAACTGGTGCCAGACGAAAGGTCTGGACCAATGACTCCCTGGGGCCAAGTGCCCAAAATTTCTTATCGCCCCTTTTTCGAGTTATGGCCCCTGAAACCCTGAAAGTTGATATTTTCTAATGTTTGACCCCTAATAACTTACTAACGCAGAGTCCGAATTTTCTGACAAATATTGTTTTATGTACTATGGTACTAGGACAATGTTTGGTGCTAGTTTCAGCTCAATCGGTGAAGGTCACCTTTAGTGACTTTCAATCTCTTTGTTCAGCAGGCGAGACCTAGGGACGCATTTCCAGTCCTTATATCTTTGCTTCTACTGCATGCAGCGCCATACAATTTGGTACGGAAATGTACCTCCCTAAGACCTATAAACCCTATAAAAAGCGCGCCTGTCCGTTGCGAACTGTTGGAGTTATTAGGGTTTTTACGGTTTCCCGGCTAAAATCCCATACGGTGCAATGCAAAATTGAGGACCCATTTTCAGCAGGACGCCTTGCCTCGAGTTCCTTGACTACCCTTTACTTTTGTAGACATTAATGATCTGCGCATGCGCATAAATTTGCAGCACCAAGAGTGCTTTCCTTTGGCTGCTGTAGGCGTAAAAAGGTTTATTTATTGAATTTTTGGCGCCCTATAGTGCACGTGCTATTCCATTGACCGCATCCCGGATTGTGCAGACATGTTTGTATGGATGGGCTCTACAAACGTTCCAAATTTCAGCTTAATCGGATGAAAAGCAGACGAGTTATTAGGGGTCAAAGTTTCAGACATTCCCAACCAACTTTGGACTGCAAGTTTGAGCCTAATGTGACCTTCACCGATCGGGATGAAACTGGTGCCAGACGAAAGGTCTGGACCAATGACTCCCTGGGGCCAAGTGCCCAAAATTTCTTATCGCCCCTTTTTCGAGTTATGGCCCCTGAAAGTTGATATTTTCTAATGTTTGACCCCTAATAACTTACTAACGCAGAGTCCGAATTTTCTGACAAATATTGTTTTATGTACTATGGTACTAGGACAATGTTTGGTGCTAGTTTCAGCTCAATCGGTGAAGGTCACCTTTAGTGACTTTCAATCTCTTTGTTCAGCAGGCGAGACCTAGGGACGCATTTCCAGTCCTTATATCTTTGCTTCTACTGCATGCAGCGCCATACAATTTGGTACGAAAATGTACCTCCCTAAGACCTATAAACCCTATAAAAAGCGCGCCTGTCCGTTGCGAACTGTTGGAGTTATTAGGGTTTTTACGGTTTCCCGGCCAAAATCCCATAGGGTGCAATGCAAAATTGAGGACCCATTTTCAGCAGGACGCCTTGCCTCGAGTATCTTGACTACCCTTTACTTTTGTAGACATTAATGATCTGCGCATGCGCATAAATTTGCAGCACCAAGAGTGCTTTCCTTTGGCTGCTGTAGGCGTAAAAAGGTTTATTTATTGAATTTTTGGCGCCCTATAGTGCACGTGCTATTCCATTGACCGCATCCCGGATTGTGCAGACATGTTTGTATGGATAGGCTCTACAAACGTTCCAAATTTCAGCTTAATCGGATGAAAAACAGACGAGTTATTAGGGGTCAAAGTTTCAGACATTCCCAACCAACTTTGGACTGCAAGTTTGAGCCTAATGTGACCTTCACCGATCGGGATGAAACTGGTGCCAGACGAAAGGTCTGGACCAATGACTCCCTGGGGCCAAGTGCCCAAAATTTCTTATCGCCCCTTTTTCGAGTTATGGCCCCTGAAAGTTGATATTTTCTAATGTTTGACCCCTAATAACTTACTAACGCAGAGTCCGAATTTTCTGACAAATATTGTTTTATGTACTATGGTACTAGGACAATGTTTGGTGCTAGTTTCAGCTCAATCGGTGAAGGTCACCTTTAGTGACTTTCAATCTCTTTGTTCAGCAGGCGAGACCTAGGGACGCATTTCCAGTCCTTATATCTTTGCTTCTACTGCATGCAGCGCCATACAATTTAGTACGGAAATGTACCTCCCTAAGACCTATAAACCCTATAAAAAGCGCGCCTGTCTGTTGCGAACTGTTGGAGTTATTAGGGTTTTTACGGTTTCCCGGCCAAAATCCCATAGGGTGCAATGCAAAATTGAGGACCCATTTTCAGCAGGACGCCTTGCCTCGAGTTCCTTGACTACCCTTTACTTTTGTAGACATTAATGATCTGCGCATGCGCATAAATTTGCAGCACCAAGAGTGCTTTCCTTTGGCTGCTGTAGGCGTAAAAAGGTTTATTTATTG
Organism: Anodontia alba; assembly: GCA_964016985.1. Taxonomy (NCBI): domain Eukaryota; kingdom Metazoa; phylum Mollusca; class Bivalvia; order Lucinida; family Lucinidae; genus Anodontia; species Anodontia alba. Next base: position 12,785,711 of record OZ024833.1, read on the forward strand.
AATTTTTGGCGCCCTATAGTGCACGTGCTATTCCATTGACCGCATCCCGGATTGTGCAGACATGTTTGTATGGATGGGCTCTACAAACGTTCCAAATTTCAGCTTAATCGGATGAAAAACAGACGAGTTATTAGGGGTCAAAGTTTCAGACATTCCCAACCAACTTTGGACTGCAAGTTTGAGCCTAATGTGACCTTCACCGATCGGGATGAAACTGGTGCCAGACGAAAGGTCTGGACCAATGACTCCCTGGGGCCAAGTGCCCAAAATTTCTTATCGCCCCTTTTTCGAGTTATGGCCCCTGAAACCCTGAAAGTTGATATTTTCTAATGTTTGACCCCTAATAACTTACTAACGCAGAGTCCGAATTTTCTAACAAATATTGTTTTATGTACTATGGTACTAGGACAATGTTTGGTGCTAGTTTCAGCTCAATCGGTGAAGGTCACCTTTAGTGACTTTCAATCTCTTTGTTCAGCAGGCGAGACCTAGGGACGCATTTCCAGTCCTTATATCTTTGCTTCTACTGCATGCAGCGCCATACAATTTGGTACGGAAATGTACCTCCCTAAGACCTATAAACCCTATAAAAAGCGCGCCTGTCCGTTGCGAACTGTTGGAGTTATTAGGGTTTTTACGGTTTCCCGGCCAAAATCCCATATGGTGCAATGCAAAATTGAGGACCCATTTTCAGCAGGACGCCTTGCCTCGAGTTCCTTGACTACCCTTTACTTTTGTAGACATTAATGATCTGCGCATGCGCATAAATTTGCAGCACCAAGAGTGCTTTCCTTTGGCTGCTGTAGGCGTAAAAAGGTTTATTTATTGAATTTTTGGCGCCCTATAGTGCACGTGCTATTCCATTGACCGCATCCCGGATTGTGCAGACATGTTTGTATGGATAGGCTCTACAAACGTTCCAAATTTCAGCTTAATCGGATGAAAAACAGACGAGTTATTAGGGGTCAAAGTTTCAGACATTCCCAACCAACTTTGGACTGCAAGTTTGAGCCTAATGTGACCTTCACCGATCGGGATGAAACTGGTGCCAGACGAAAGGTCTGGACCAATGACTCCCTGGGGCCAAGTGCCCAAAATTTCTTATCGCCCCTTTTTCGAGTTATGGCCCCTGAAAGTTGATATTTTCTAATGTTTGACCCCTAATAACTTACTAACGCAGAGTCCGAATTTTCTGACAAATATTGTTTTATGTACTATGGTACTAGGACAATGTTTGGTGCTAGTTTCAGCTCAATCGGTGAAGGTCACCTTTAGTGACTTTCAATCTCTTTGTTCAGCAGGCGAGACCTAGGGACGCATTTCCAGTCCTTATATCTTTGCTTCTACTGCATGCAGCGCCATACAATTTGGTACGGAAATGTACCTCCCTAAGACCTATAAACCCTATAAAAAGCGCGCCTGTCCGATGCGAACTGTTGGAGTTATTAGGGTTTTTACGGTTTCCCGGCCAAAATCCCATAGGGTGCAATGCAAAATTGAGGACCCATTTTCAGCAGGACGCCTTGCCTCGAGTTCCTTGACTACCCTTTACTTTTGTAGACATTAATGATCTGCGCATGCGCATAAATTTGCAGCACCAAGAGTGCTTTCCTTTGGCTGCTGTAGGCGTAAAAAGGTTTATTTATTGAATTTTGGCGCCCTATAGTGCACGTGCTATTCCATTGTTCGCATCCCGGATTGTGCAGACATGTTTGTATGGATGGGCTCTACAAACGTTCCAAATTTCAGCTTAATCGGATGAAAAACAGACGAGTTATTAGGGGTCAAAGTTTCAGACATTCCCAACCAACTTTGGACTGCAAGTTTGAGCCTAATGTGACCTTCACCGATCGGGATGAAACTGGTGCCAGACGAAAGGTCTGGACCAATGACTCCCTGGGGCCAAGTGCCCAAAATTTCTTATCGCCCCTTTTTCGAGTTATGGCCCCTGAAAGTTGATATTTTCTAATGTTTGACCCCTAATAACTTACTAACGCAGAGTCCGAATTTTCTGACAAATATTGTTTTATGTACTATGGTACTAGGACAATGTTTGGTGCTAGTTTCAGCTCAATCGGTGAAGGTCACCTTTAGTGACTTTCAATCTCTTTGTTCAGCAGGCGAGACCTAGGGACGCATTTCCAGTCCTTATATCTTTGCTTCTACTGCATGCAGCGCCATACAATTTGGTACGGAAATGTACCTCCCTAAGACCTATAAACCCTATAAAAAGCGCGCCTGTCCGATGCGAACTGTTGGAGTTATTAGGGTTTTTACGGTTTCCCGGCCAAAATCCCATAGGGTGCAATGCAAAATTGAGGACCCATTTTCAGCAGGACGCCTTGCCTCGAGTTCCTTGACTACCCTTTACTTTTGTAGACATTAATGATCTGCGCATGCGCATAAATTTGCAGCACCAAGAGTGCTTTCCTTTGGCTGCTGTAGGCGTAAAAAGGTTTATTTATTGAATTTTGGCGCCCTATAGTGCACGTGCTATTCCATTGTTCGCATCCCGGATTGTGCAGACATGTTTGTATGGATGGGCTCTACAAAGGTTCCAAATTTCAGCTTAATCGGATGAAAAACAGACGAGTTATTAGGGGTCAAAGTTTCAGACATTCCCAACCAACTTTGGACTGCAAGTTTGAGCCTAATGTGACCTTCACCGATCGGGATGAAACTGGTGCCAGACGAAAGGTCTGGACCAATGACTCCCTGGGGCCAAGTGCCCAAAATTTCTTATCGCCCCTTTTTCGAGTTATGGCCCCTGAAAGTTGATATTTTCTAATGTTTGACCCCTAATAACTTACTAACGCAGAGTCCGAATTTTCTGACAAATATTGTTTTATGTACTATGGTACTAGGACAATGTTTGGTGCTAGTTTCAGCTCAATCGGTGAAGGTCACCTTTAGTGACTTTCAATCTCTTTGTTCAGCAGGCGAGACCTAGGGACGCATTTCCAGTCCTTATATCTTTGCTTCTACTGCATGCAGCGCCATACAATTTGGTACGGAAATGTACCTCCCTAAGACCTATAAACCCTATAAAAAGCGCGCCTGTCCGTTGCGAACTGTTGGAGTTATTAGGGTTTTTACGGTTTCCCGGCCAAAATCCCATAGGGTGCAATGCAAAATTGAGGACCCATTTTCAGCAGGACGCCTTGCCTCGAGTTCCTTGACTACCCTTTACTTTTGTAGACATTAATGATCTGCGCATGCGCATAAATTTGCAGCACCAAGAGTGCTTTCCTTTGGCTGCTGTAGGCGTAAAAAGGTTTATTTATTGAATTTTTGGCGCCCTATAGTGCACGTGCTATTCCATTGACCGCATCCCGGATTGTGCAGACATGTTTGTATGGATGGGCTCTACAAACGTTCCGAATTTCAGCTTAATCGGATGAAAAACAGACGAGTTATTAGGGGTCAAAGTTTCAGACATTCCCAACCAACTTTGGACTGCAAGTTTGAGCCTAATGTGACCTTCACCGATCGGGATGAAACTGGTGCCAGACGAAAGGTCTGGACCAATGACTCCCTGGGGCCAAGTGCCCAAAATTTCTTATCGCCCCTTTTTCGAGTTATGGCCCCTGAAAGTTGATATTTTCTAATGTTTGACCCCTAATAACTTACTAACGCAGAGTCCGAATTTTCTGACAAATATTGTTTTATGTACTATGGTACTAGGACAATGTTTGGTGCTAGTTTCAGCTCAATCGGTGAAGGTCACCTTTAGTGACTTTCAATCTCTTTGTTCAGCAGGCGAGACCTAGGGACGCATTTCCAGTCCTTATATCTTTGCTTCTACTGCATGCAGCGCCATACAATTTGGTACGGAAATGTACCTCCCTAAGACCTATAAACCCTATAAAAAGCGCGCCTGTCCGTTGCGAACTGTTGGAGTTATTAGGGTTTTTACGGTTTCCCGGCCAAAATCCCATAGGGTGCAATGCAAAATTGAGGACCCATTTTCAGCAAGACGCCTTGCCTCGAGTTCCTTGACTACCCTTTACTTTTGTAGACATTAATGATCTGCGCATGCGCATAAATTTGCAGCACCAAGAGTGCTTTCCTTTGGCTGCTGTAGGCGTAAAAAGGTTTATTTATTGAATTTTTGGCGCCCTATAGTGCACGTGCTATTCCATTGACCGCATCCCGGATTGTGCAGACATGTTTGTATGGATGGGCTCTACAAACGTTCCAAATTTCAGCTTAATCGGATGAAAAACAGACGAGTTATTAGGGGTCAAAGTTTCAGACATTCCCAACCAACTTTGGACTGCAAGTTTGAGCCTAATGTGACCTTCACCGATCGGGATGAAACTGGTGCCAGACGAAAGGTCTGGACCAATGACTCCCTGGGGCCAAGTGCCCAAAATTTCTTATCGCCCCTTTTTCGAGTTATGGCCCCTGAAAGTTGATATTTTCTAATGTTTGACCCCTAATAACTTACTAACGCAGAGTCCGAATTTTCTGACAAATATTGTTTTATGTACTATGGTACCAGGACAATGTTTGGTGCTAGTTTCAGCTCAATCGGTGAAGGTCACCTTTAGTGACTTTCAATCTCTTTGTTCAGCAGGCGAGACCTAGGGACGCATTTCCAGTCCTTATATCTTTGCTTCTACTGCATGCAGCGCCATACAATTTGGTACGGAAATGTACCTCCCTAAGACCTATAAACCCTATAAAAAGCGCGCCTGTCCGTTGCGAACTGTTGGAGTTATTAGGGTTTTTACGGTTTCCCGGCCAAAATCCCATAGGGTGCAATGCAAAATTGAGGACCCATTTTCAGCAGGACGCCTTGCCTCGAGTTCCTTGACTACCCTTTACTTTTGTAGACATTAATGATCTGCGCATGCGCATAAATTTGCAGCACCAAGAGTGCTTTCCTTTGGCTGCTGTAGGCGTAAAAAGGTTTATTTATTGAATTTTTGGCGCCCTATAGTGCACGTGCTATTCCATTGACCGCATCCCGGATTGTGCAGACATGTTTGTATGGATGGGCTCTACAAACGTTCCAAATTTCAGCTTAATCGGATGAAAAACAGACGAGTTATTAGGGGTCAAAGTTTCAGACATTCCCAACCAACTTTGGACTGCAAGTTTGAGCCTAATGTGACCTTCACCGATCGGGATGAAACTGGTGCCAGACGAAAGGTCTGGACCAATGACTCCCTGGGGCCAAGTGCCCAAAATTTCTTATCGCCCCTTTTTCGAGTTATGGCCCCTGAAAGTTGATATTTTCTAATGTTTGACCCCAAATAACTTACTAACGCAGAGTCCGAATTTTATGACAAATATTGTTTTATGTACTATGGTACTAGGACAATGTTTGGTGCTAGTTTCAGCTCGATCGGTGAAGGTCACCTTTAGTGACTTTTAATCTCTTTGTTAGGCGAGACCTAGGGACGCATTTCCAGTCCTTATATCTTTGCTTCTACTGCATGCAGCGCCATACAATTTGGTACGGAAATGTACCTCCCTAAGACCTATAAACCTTATAAAAAGCGCGCCTGTCCGTAGCGAACTGTTGGAGTTATTAGGGTTTTTACGGTTTCCCGGCCAAAATCCCATAGGGTGCAATGCAAAATTGAGGACCCATTTTCAGCAGGACGCCTTGCCTCGAGTTCCTTGACTACCCTTTACTTTTGTAGACATTAATGATCTGCGCATGCGCATAAATTTGCAGCACCAAGAGTGCTTTCCTTTGGCTGCTGTAGGCGTAAAAAGGTTTATTTATTGAATTTTTGGCGCCCTATAGTGCACGTGCTATTCCATTGACCGCATCCCGGATTGTGCAGACATGTTTGTATGGATGGGCTCTACAAACGTTCCAAATTTCAGCTTAATCGGATGAAAAACAGACGAGTTATTAGGGGTCAAAGTTTCAGACATTCCCAACCAACTTTGGACTGCAAGTTTGAGCCTAATGTGACCTTCACCGATCGGGATGAAACTGGTGCCAGACGAAAGGTCTGGACCAATGACTCCCTGGGGCCAAGTGCCTAAAATTTCTTATCGCCCCTTTTTCGAGTTATGGCCCCTGAAAGTTGATATTTTCTAATGTTTGACCCCTAATAACTTACTAACGCAGAGTCCGAATTTTCTGACAAATATTGTTTTATGTACTATGGTACTAGGACAATGTTTGGTGCTAGTTTCAGCTCAATCGGTGAAGGTCACCTTTAGTGACTTTCAATCTCTTTGTTCAGCAGGCGAGACCTAGGGACGCATTTCCAGTCCTTATATCTTTGCTTCTACTGCATGCAGCGCCATACAATTTGGTACGGAAATGTACCTCCCTAAGACCTATAAACCCTTTAAAAAGCGCGCCTGTCCGTTGCGAACTGTTGGAGTTATTAGGGTTTTTACGGTTTCCCGGCCAAAATCCCATAGGGTGCAATGCAAAATTGAGGACCCATTTTCAGCAGGACGCCTTGCCTCGAGTTCCTTGACTACCCTTTACTTTTGTAGACATTAATGATCTGCGCATGCGCATAAATTTGCAGCACCAAGAGTGCTTTCCTTTGGCTGCTGTAGGCGTAAAAAGGTTTATTTATTGAATTTTTGGCGCCCTATAGTGCACGTGCTATTCCATTGACCGCATCCCGGATTATGCAGACATGTTTGTATGGATGAGCTCTACAAACGTTCCAAATTTCAGCTTAATCGGATGAAAAACAGACGAGTTATTAGGGGTCAAAGTTTCAGACATTCCCAACCAACTTTGGACTGCAAGTTTGAGCCTAATGTGACCTTCACCGATCGGGATGAAACTGGTGCCAGACGAAAGGTCTGGACCAATGACTCCCTGGGGCCAAGTGCCCAAAATTTCTTATCGCCCCTTTTTCGAGTTATGGCCCCTGAAAGTTGATATTTTCTAATGTTTGACCCCTAATAACTTACTAACGCAGAGTCCGAATTTTCTGACAAATATTGTTTTATGTACTATGGTACTAGGACAATGTTTGGTGCTAGTTTCAGCTCAATCGGTGAAGGTCACCTTTAGTGACTTTCAATCTCTTTGTTCAGCAGGCGAGACCTAGGGACGCATTTCCAGTCCTTATATCTTTGCTTCTACTGCATGCAGCGCCATACAATTTGGTACGGAAATGTACCTCCCTAAGACCTATAAACCCTATAAAAAGCGCGCCTGTCCGTTGCGAACTGTTGGAGTTATTAGGGTTTTTACGGTTTCCCGGCCAAAATCCCATAGGGTGCAATGCAAAATTGAGGACCCATTTTCAGCAAGACGCCTTGCCTCGAGTTCCTTGACTACCCTTTACTTTTGTAGACATTAATGATCTGCGCATGCGCATAAATTTGCAGCACCAAGAGTGCTTTCCTTTGGCTGCTGTAGGCGTAAAAAGGTTTATTTATTGAATTTTTGGCGCCCTATAGTGCACGTGCTATTCCATTGACCGCATCCCGGATTGTACAGACATGTTTGTATGGATGGGCTCTACAAACGTTCCAAATTTCAGCTTAATCGGATGAAAAACAGACGAGTTATTAGGGGTCAAAGTTTCAGACATTCCCAACCAACTTTGGACTGCAAGTTTGAGCCTAATGTGACCTTCACCGATCGGGATGAAACTGGTGCCAGACGAAAGGTCTGGACCAATGACTCCCTGGGGCCAAGTGCCCAAAATTTCTTATCGCCCCTTTTTCGAGTTATGGCCCCTGAAAGTTGATATTTTCTAATGTTTGACCCCTAATAACTTACTAACGCAGAGTCCGAATTTTCTGACAAATATTGTTTTATGTACTATGGTACCAGGACAATGTTTGGTGCTAGTTTCAGCTCAATCGGTGAAGGTCACCTTTAGTGACTTTCAATCTCTTTGTTCAGCAGGCGAGACCTAGGGACGCATTTCCAGTCCTTATATCTTTGCTTCTACTGCATGCAGCGCCATACAATTTGGTACGGAAATGTACCTCCCTAAGACCTATAAACCCTATAAAAAGCGCGCCTGTCCGTTGCGAACTGTTGGAGTTATTAGGGTTTTTACGGTTTCCCGGCCAAAATCCCATAGGGTGCAATGCAAAATTGAGGACCCATTTTCAGCAGGACGCCTTGCCTCGAGTTCCTTGACTACCCTTTACTTTTGTAGACATTAATGATCTGCGCATGCGCATAAATTTGCAGCACCAAGAGTGCTTTCCTTTGGCTGCTGTAGGCGTAAAAAGGTTTATTTATTGAATTTTTGGCGCCCTATAGTGCACGTGCTATTCCATTGACCGCATCCCGGATTGTGCAGACATGTTTGTATGGATGGGCTCTACAAACGTTCCAAATTTCAGCTTAATCGGATGAAAAACAGACGAGTTATTAGGGGTCAAAGTTTCAGACATTCCCAACCAACTTTGGACTGCAAGTTTGAGCCTAATGTGACCTTCACCGATCGGGATGAAACTGGTGCCAGACGAAAGGTCTGGACCAATGACTCCCTGGGGCCAAGTGCCCAAAATTTCTTATCGCCCCTTTTTCGAGTTATGGCCCCTGAAAGTTGATATTTTCTAATGTTTGACCCCAAATAACTTACTAACGCAGAGTCCGAATTTTATGACAAATATTGTTTTATGTACTATGGTACCAGGACAATGTTTGGTGCTAGTTTCAGCTCAATCGGTGAAGGTCACCTTTAGTGACTTTCAATCTCTTTGTTCAGCAGGCGAGACCTAGGGACGCATTTCCAGTCCTTATATCTTTGCTTCTACTGCATGCAGCGCCATACAATTTGGTACGGAAATGTACCTCCCTAAGACCTATAAACCCTATAAAAAGCGCGCCTGTCCGTTGCGAACTGTTGGAGTTATTAGGGTTTTTACGGTTTCCCGGCCAAAATCCCATAGGGTGCAATGCAAAATTGAGGACCCATTTTCAGCAGGACGCCTTGCCTCGAGTTCCTTGACTACCCTTTACTTTTGTAGACATTCATGATCTGCGCATGCGCATAAATTTGCAGCACCAAGAGTGCTTTCCGTTGGCTGCTGTAGGCGTAAAAAGGTTTATTTATTGAATTTTTGGCGCCCTATAGTGCACGTGCTATTCCATTGACCGCATCCCGGATTGTGCAGACATGTTTGTATGGATGGGCTCTACAAACGTTCCAAATTTCAGCTTAATCGGATGAAAAACAGACGAGTTATTAGGGGTCAAAGTTTCAGACATTCCCAACCAACTTTGGACTGCAAGTTTGAGCCTAATGTGACCTTCACCGATCGGGATTAAACTGGTGCCAGACGAAAGGTCTGGACCAATGACTCCCTGGGGCCAAGTGCCCAAAATTTCTTATCGCCCCTTTTTCGAGTTATGGCCCCTGAAAGTTGATATTTTCTAATGTTTGACCCCTAATAACTTACTAACGCAGAGTCCGAATTTTCTGACAAATATTGTTTTATGTACTATGGTACTAGGACAATGTTTGGTGCTAGTTTCAGCTCAATCGGTGAAGGTCACCTTTAGTGACTTTCAATCTCTTTGTTCAGCAGGCGAGACCTAGGGACGCATTTCCAGTCCTTATATCTTTGCTTCTACTGCATGCAGCGCCATACAATTTGGTACGGAAATGTACCTCCCTAAGACCTATAAACCCTATAAAAAGCGCGCCTGTCCGTTGCGAACTGTTGGAGTTATTAGGGTTTTTACGGTTTCCCGGCCAAAATCCCATAGGGTGCAATGCAAAATTGAGGACCCATTTTCAGCAGGACGCCTTGCCTCGAGTTCCTTGACTACCCTTTACTTTTGTAGACATTAATGATCTGCGCATGCGCATAAATTTGCAGCACCAAGAGTGCTTTCCTTTGGCTGCTGTAGGCGTAAAAAGGTTTATTTATTGAATTTTTGGCGCCCTATAGTGCACGTGCTATTCCATTGACCGCATCCCGGATTGTGCAGACATGTTTGTATGGATGGGCTCTACAAACGTTCCAAATTTCAGCTTAATCGGATGAAAAACAGACGAGTTATTAGGGCTCAAAGTTTCAGACATTCCCAACCAACTTTGGACTGCAAGTTTGAGCCTAATGTGACCTTCACCGATCGGGATGAAACTGGTGCCAGACGAAAGGTCTGGACCAATGACTCCCTGGGGCCAAGTGCCTAAAATTTCTTATCGCCCCTTTTTCGAGTTATGGCCCCTGAAAGTTGATATTTTCTAATGTTTGACCCCTAATAACTTACTAACGCAGAGTCCGAATTTTCTGACAAATATTGTTTTATGTACTATGGTACTAGGACAATGTTTGGTGCTAGTTTCAGCTCAATCGGTGAAGGTCACCTTTAGTGACTTTCAATCTCTTTGTTCAGCAGGCGAGACCTAGGGACGCATTTCCAGTCCTTATATCTTTGCTTCTACTGCATGCAGCGCCATACAATTTTGTACGGAAATGTACCTCCCTAAGACCTATAAACCCTATAAAAAGCGCGACTGTCCGTTGCGAACTGTTGGAGTTATTAGGGTTTTTACGGTTTCCCGGCCAAAATCCCATAGGGTGCAATGCAAAATTGAGGACCCATTTTCAGCAGGACGCCTTGCCTCGAGTTCCTTGACTACCCTTTACTTTTGTAGACATTAATGATCTGCGCATGCGCATAAATTTGCAGCACCGAGAGTGCTTTCCTTTGGCTGCTGTAGGCGTAAAAAGGTTTATTTATTGAATTTTTGGCGCCCTATAGTGCACGTGCTATTCCATTGACCGCATCCCGGATTGTGCAGGCATGTTTGTATGGATGGGCTCTACAAACGTTCCAAATTTCAGCTTAATCGGATGAAAAACAGACGAGTTATTAGGGCTCAAAGTTTCAGACATTCCCAACCAACTTTGGACTGCAAGTTTGAGCCTAATGTGACCTTCACCGATCGGGATGAAACTGGTGCCAGACGAAAGGTCTGGACCAATGACTCCCTGGGGCCAAGTGCCCAAAATTTCTTATCGCCCCTTTTTCGAGTTATGGCCCCTGAAAGTTGATATTTTCTAATGTTTGACCCCTAATAACTTACTAACGCAGAGTCCGAATTTTCTGACAAATATTGTTTTATGTACTATGGTACTAGGACAATGTTTGGTGCTAGTTTCAGCTCAATCGGTGAAGGTCACCTTTAGTGACTTTCAATCTCTTTGTTCAGCAGGCGAGACCTAGGGACGCATTTCCAGTCCTTATATCTTTGCTTCTACTGCAAGCAGCGCCATACAATTTGGCACGGACATGGACCTCCCTAAGACCTATAAACCCTATAAAAACCGCGCCTGTCTGTTGCGAACTGTTGGAGTTATTAGGGTTTTTACGGTTTCCCTCTCAAAATCCCATAGGGTGCAATGCAAAGTTGAGGACCCATTTTCAGCAGGACGCCTTGCCTCGAGTTCCTTGACTACCCTTTAATTTTGTAGACATTAATGATCTGCGCATGCGCATAAATTTGCAACACCGAGAGTGTTTTGCCTTTGTCTGCTGTAGGCGTAAATTTTTATTTCTTGAATATTTGGCGCCCTATAGTGCACGTGCTGTTTCATCGACCGCATCCCGGATTGTGCAGACATGTTTGGATGGATGGGCTCTACAAACGTTCCAAATTTCAGCTTAATCGGATGAAAAACAAACGAGTTATTAGGTGTCAAAGTTTCAGACGTTCCCTCCCAACTTTGGACTGCAAGTTTGAGCCTAATGTGACCTTCACCGATCGGGATGAAACTGGTGCCAGACGAAAGGTCTGGACCAATGACTCCCTGGGGCCAAGTGCCCAAAATTTCTTATCGCCCCTTTTTCGTGTTATGGCCCCTGAAAGTTGATATTTTCTAATGTTTGACCCCTAATAACTTACTAACGCACAGTTCGAATTTTCCGACAAAAACTGTTTTATGTACTATGGTACTAGGACAATGTTTGGTGCTAGTTTCAGCTCGATCGGTGAAGGTCACCTTTAGTGACTTTTAATCTCTTTGTTCAGCAGGCGAGACCTAGGGACGCATTTCCAGTCCTTATATCTTTGCTTCTACTGCATGCAGCGCCATGCAATTTGGCACGGACATGTACCTCCCTAAGACCTATAAACCCTATAAAAAACGCGCCTGTCTGTTGCGAACTGTTAGAGTTATTAGGGTTTTTACGGTTTCCCGCTCAAAATCCCATAGGGTGCAATGCAAAGTTGAGGACCCATTTTCAGCAGGACGCCTTGCCTCGAGTTCCTTGACTACCCTTTTCTTTCGTAGACAATAATGATCTGCGCATGCGCATAAATTTGCAGCACCGAGAGTGCTTTCCTTTGGCTGCTGTAGGCGTAAAAAGGTTTATTTCTTGAATTTTTGGCGCCCTATAGTGTACGTGCTATTCCATTGACCGCATCCCGGATTGTGCAGACATGTTTGTATGGATGGGCTCTACAAACGTTTCAAATTTCAGCTAAATCGGATGAAAAGCAGACGAGTTATTAGGGGTCAAAGTTTCAGACATTCCCTCCCAACTTTGGACTGCAAGTTTGAGCCTAATGTGACCTTCACCGATCGGGATGAAACTGGTGCCAGACGAAAGGTCTGGACCAATGACTCCCTGGGGCCAAGTGCCCAAAATTTCTTATCGCCCCTTTTTCGAGTTATGGCCCCTGAAAGTTGATATTTTCTAATGGTTGACCCCTAATAACTTACTAACGCACAGTCCGAATTTTCTGACAAATATTGTTTTATGTACTATGGTACTAGGACAATGTTTGGTGCTAGTTTCAGCTCGATCGGTGAAGGTCACCTTTAGTGACTTTTAATCTCTTTGTTCAGCAGGCGAGACCTAGGGACGCATTTCCAGTCCTTATATCTTTGCTTCTACTGCAAGCAGCGCCATACAATTTGGCACGAAAATGGACCTCCCTAAGACCTATAAACCCTATAAAAACCGCGCCTGTCTGTTGCGAACTGTTGGAGTTATTAGGGTTTTTACGGTTTCCCTCTCAAAATCCCATAGGGTGCAATGCAAAGTTGAGGACCCATTTTCAGCAGGACGCCTTGCCTCGAGTTCCTTGACTACCCTTTACTTTTGTAGACATTAATGATCTACGCACGCGCATAATTTTGCAGCACCGAGAGTGCTTTCTTTTGGCTGCTGTAGGCGTAAAAATGTTTATTTCTTGAATTTTTGGCGCCCTATAGTGCACGTGTTATTCCATTGACCGCATCCCGGATTGTGCAGTCATGTTTGTATGGATGGGCTCTACAAACGTTTCAAATTTCAGCTTAATCGGATGAAAAACAGACGAGTTATTAGGGGTCAAAGTTTCAGACATTCCCTCCCAACTTTGGACTGCAAGTTTGAGCCTAATGTGACCTTCACCGATCGGGATGAAACTGGTGCCAGACGAAAGGTCTGGACCAATGACTCCCTGGGGCCAAGTGCCCAAAATTTCTTATCGCCCCTTTTTCGAGTTATGGCCCCTGAAAGTTGATATTTTCTAATGTTTGACCCCTAATAACTTACTAACGCACAGTCCGAATTTTCTGACAAATATTGTTTTATGTACTATGGTACTAGGACAATGTTTGGTGCTAGTTTCAGCTCGATCGGTGAAGGTCACCTTTAGTGACTTTTAATCTCTTTGTTCAGCAGGCGAGACCTAGGGACGCATTTCCAGTCCTTATATCTTTGCTTCTACTGCATGCAGCGCCATGCAATTTGGCTCGGAAATGTACCTCCCTAAGACCTATAAACCCTATAAAAAACGCGCCTGTCTGTTGCGAACTGTTGGAGTTATTAGGGTTTTTACGGTTTCCCGCTCAAAATCCCATAGGGTGCAATGCAAAGTTGAGGACCCATTTTCAGCAGGACGCCTTGCCTCGAGTTCCTTGACTACCCTTTACTTTTGTAGATATTAATGATCTGCGCATGCGCATAAATTTGCAGCACCGAGAGTGCTTTCCTTTGGCTGCTGTAGGCGTAAAAATGTTTATTTCTTGAATATTTGGCGCCCTATAGTGCACGTGCTATTCCATTGACCGCATCCCGGATTGAGCAGTCATGTTTGTATGGATCGGCTCTACAAACGTTCCAAATTTCAGCTTAATCGGATGAAAAACAGACGAGTTATTAGGGGTCAAAGTTTCAGACATTCCCTCCCAACTTTGGACTGCAAGTTTGAGCCTAATGTGACCTTCACCGATCGGGATGAAACTGGTGCCAGACGAAAGGTCTGGACCAATGACTCCCTGGGGCCAAGTGCCCAAAATTTCTTATCGCCCCTTTTTCGAGTTATGGCCCCTTAAAGTTGATATTTTCTAATGTTTGACCCCTAATAACTTACTAACGCACAGTCCGAATTTTCTGACAAATATTGTTTTATGTACTATGGTACTAGGACAATGTTTGGTGCTAGTTTCAGCTCGATCGGTGAAGGTCACCTTTAGTGACTTTTAATCTCTTTGTTCAGCAGGCGAGACCTAGGGACGCATTTCCAGTCCTTATATCTTTGCTTCTACTGCATGCAGCGCCATACAATTTGGCACGGACATGGACCTCCCTAAGACCTATAAACCCCATAAAAAGCGCGTCTGTCTGTTGCGAACTGTTGGAGTTATTAGGGTTTTTACGGTTTCCCCCTCAAAATTCCATAGGGTGCAATGCAAAGTTGAGGACCCATTTTCAGCAGGACGCCTTGCCTCGAGTTCCTTGACTACCCTTTACTTTTGTAGACATTAATGATCTGCGCATGCGCATAATTTTGCAGCACCGAGAGTGCTTTCCTTTGGCTGCTGTAGGCGTAAAAAGGTTTATTTCTTGAATATTTGGCGCCCTATAGTGCACGTGTTATTCCATTGACCGCATCCCGGATTGCGCAGGTGTGTTTGTATGGATAGGCTCTACATACGTTCCAAATTTCAGCTTAATCGGATGAAAAACAGACGAGTTATTAGGGGTCAAAGTTTCAGACATTCCCTCCCAACTTTGAACAGCAAGTTTGAGCCTAATGTGACCTTCACCGATCGGGATGAAACTGGTGCCAGACGAAAGGTCTGGACCAATGACTCCCTGGGGCCAAGTGCCCAAAATTTCTTATCGCCCCTTTTTCGAGTTATGGCCCC
Source organism: Anodontia alba (assembly GCA_964016985.1). Classification (NCBI taxonomy): domain Eukaryota; kingdom Metazoa; phylum Mollusca; class Bivalvia; order Lucinida; family Lucinidae; genus Anodontia; species Anodontia alba. The sequence continues at coordinate 12,800,774 of OZ024833.1, forward strand.
TGAAAGTTGATATTTTCTAATGTTTGACCCCTAATAACTTACTAACGCACAGTCCGAATTTTCTGACAAATATTGTTTTATGTACTATGGTACTAGGACAATGTTTGGTGCTAGTTTCAGCTCGATCGGTGAAGGTCACCTTTAGTGACTTTTAATCTCTTTGTTAGGCGAGACCTAGGGACGCATTTCCAGTCCTTATATCTTTGCTTCTACTGCATGCAGCGCCATACAATTTGGCACGGAAATGTACCTCCATAAGGCCTATAAACCCTATAAAAAGCGCGCCTGTCTGTTGCGAACTGTTGGTGTTATTAGGGATTTTACGGTTTCCCGCTCAAAATCCCATAGGGTGCAATGCAAAGTTTAGGACCCATTTTCAGCAGGACGCCTTGCCTCGAGTTCCTTGACTACCCTTTAGTTTTGTAGACATTAATGATCTGCGCATGCGCATAAATTTGCAGCACCGAGAGTGCTTTCCTTTGGCTGCTGTAGGCGTAAAAAGGTTTACTTCTTGAATTTTTGGCGCCCTATAGTGCACGTGCTATTCCATTGACCGCATCCCGGATTGTGCAGACATGTTTGTATGGATGGGCTCTACAAACGTTCCAAATTCCAGCTTAATCGGATGAAAAACAGACGAGTTATTAGGGGTCAAATTTTCAGACATTCCCTCCCAACTTTGGACTGCAAGTTTGAGCCTAACGTGACCTTCACCGATCGGGATGAAACTGGTGCCAGACGATAGGTCTGGACCAATGACTCCCTGGGGCCAAGTGCCCAAAATTTCTTATCGCCCCTTTTTCGAGTTATCGCCCCTGAAAGTTGATATTTTCTAATGTTTGACCCCTAATAACTTACTAACGCCCAGTCCGAATTTTCTGACAAATATTGTTTTATTTACTATGGTACTAGGACAATGTTTGGTGCTAGTTTCAGCTCGATCGGTGAAGGTCTCCTTTAATGACTTTTAATCTCTTTGTTCAGCAGGCGAGACCTAGGGACGCATTTCCAGTCCTTATATCTTTGCTTCTACTGCATGCAGCGCCATACAATTTGGCACGGAAATGTACCTCCCTAAGACCTATAAACCCTATAAAAAGCGCGCCTGTCTGTTGCGAACTGTTGGAGTTATTAGGGTTTTTACGGTTTCCCCCTCAAAATCCCATAGGGTGCAATGCAAAGTTGAGGACCCATTTTCAGCAGGACGCCTTGCCTCGAGTTCCTTGACTACCCTTTACTTTTGTAGACATTAATGATCTGCGCATGCGCATAAATTTGCAGCACCGAGAGTGCTTTCCTTTGGCTGCTGTAGGCGTATAAATGTTTATTTATTGAATATTTGGCGCCCTATAGTGCACGTGCTATTCCATTGTCCGCATCCCTGATTAAGCCGGCATGTTTGTATGGATCGGCTCTACAAACGTTCCAAATTTCAGCTTAATCGGATTGAAAACAGACGAGTTATTAGTGGTCAAACTTTCAGACATTCCCTACCAACTTTGGACTGCAAGTTTGAGCCTAATGTGACCTTCACCGATCGGGATGAAACTGGTGCCAGACGAAAGGTCTGGACCAATGACTCCCTGGGGCCAAGTGCCCAAAATTTCTTATCGCCCCTTTTTCGAGTTATGGCCCCTGAAAGTTGATATTTTCTAATGTTTGACCCCTAATAACTTACTAACGCCCAGTCCGAATTTTCTGACAAATATTGTTTTATGTACTATGGTCCTCGGAAAATGTTTGGTGCTAGTTTCAGCTCGATCGGTGAAGGTCACCTTTAGTGACTTTCAATCACTTTGTTCAGCAGGCGAGACCTAGGGACGCATTTCCAGTCCGTATATCTTTGCTTCTACTGCATGCAGCGCCATACAATTTGGCACCTTTAGTGACTTTCAATCTCTTTGTTCAGCAGGCGAGACCTAGGGACGCATTTCCAGTCCTTATATCTTTGCTTCTACTGCATGCAGCGCCATACAATTTGGCACGGAAATGTACCTCCCTAAGACCTATAAACCCTATAAAAAGCGCGTCTGTCTGTTGCGAACTGTTGGAGTTATTAGGGTTTTTACGGTTTCCCCCTCAAAATTCCATAGGGTGCAATGCAAAATTGAGGACCTATTTTCAGCAGGACGCCTTGCCTCGAGTTCCTTGACTACCCTTTACTTTTGTAGACATTAATGATCTGCGCATGCGCATAAATTTGCAGCACCGAGAGTGCTTTCCTTTGGCTGCTGTAGGCGTAAAAAGGTTTATTTATTGAATTTTTGGCGCCCTATAGTGCACGTGCTATTCCATTGACCGCATCCCGGATTGTGCAGACATGTTTGTATGGATGGGCTCTACAAACGTTCCAAATTTCAGCTTAATCGGATGAAAAACAGACGAGTTATTAGGGGTCAAAGTTTCAGACATTCCCAACCAACTTTGGACTGCAAGTTTGAGCCTAATGTGACCTTCACCGATCGGGATGAAACTGGTGCCAGACGAAAGGTCTGGACCAATGACTCCCTGGGGCCAAGTGCCTAAAATTTCTTATCGCCCCTTTTTCGAGTTATGGCCCCTGAAAGTTGATATTTTCTAATGTTTGACCCCTAATAACTTACTAACGCAGAGTCCGAATTTTCTGACAAATATTGTTTTATGTACTATGGTACTAGGACAATGTTTGGTGCTAGTTTCAGCTCAATCGGTGAAGGTCACCTTTAGTGACTTTCAATCTCTTTGTTCAGCAGGCGAGACCTAGGGACGCATTTCCAGTCCTTATATCTTTGCTTCTACTGCATGCAGCGCCATACAATTTGGTACGGAAATGTACCTCCCTAAGACCTATAAACCCTTTAAAAAGCGCGCCTGTCCGTTGCGAACTGTTGGAGTTATTAGGGTTTTTACGGTTTCCCGGCCAAAATCCCATAGGGTGCAATGCAAAATTGAGGACCCATTTTCAGCAGGACGCCTTGCCTCGAGTTCCTTGACTACCCTTTACTTTTGTAGACATTAATGATCTGCGCATGCGCATAAATTTGCAGCACCAAGAGTGCTTTCCTTTGGCTGCTGTAGGCGTAAAAAGGTTTATTTATTGAATTTTTGGCGCCCTATAGTGCACGTGCTATTCCATTGACCGCATCCCGGATTATGCAGACATGTTTGTATGGATGAGCTCTACAAACGTTCCAAATTTCAGCTTAATCGGATGAAAAACAGACGAGTTATTAGGGGTCAAAGTTTCAGACATTCCCAACCAACTTTGGACTGCAAGTTTGAGCCTAATGTGACCTTCACCGATCGGGATGAAACTGGTGCCAGACGAAAGGTCTGGACCAATGACTCCCTGGGGCCAAGTGCCCAAAATTTCTTATCGCCCCTTTTTCGAGTTATGGCCCCTGAAAGTTGATATTTTCTAATGTTTGACCCCTAATAACTTACTAACGCAGAGTCCGAATTTTCTGACAAATATTGTTTTATGTACTATGGTACTAGGACAATGTTTGGTGCTAGTTTCAGCTCAATCGGTGAAGGTCACCTTTAGTGACTTTCAATCTCTTTGTTCAGCAGGCGAGACCTAGGGACGCATTTCCAGTCCTTATATCTTTGCTTCTACTGCATGCAGCGCCATACAATTTGGTACGGAAATGTACCTCCCTAAGACCTATAAACCCTATAAAAAGCGCGCCTGTCCGTTGCGAACTGTTGGAGTTATTAGGGTTTTTACGGTTTCCCGGCCAAAATCCCATAGGGTGCAATGCAAAATTGAGGACCCATTTTCAGCAAGACGCCTTGCCTCGAGTTCCTTGACTACCCTTTACTTTTGTAGACATTAATGATCTGCGCATGCGCATAAATTTGCAGCACCAAGAGTGCTTTCCTTTGGCTGCTGTAGGCGTAAAAAGGTTTATTTATTGAATTTTTGGCGCCCTATAGTGCACGTGCTATTCCATTGACCGCATCCCGGATTGTACAGACATGTTTGTATGGATGGGCTCTACAAACGTTCCAAATTTCAGCTTAATCGGATGAAAAACAGACGAGTTATTAGGGGTCAAAGTTTCAGACATTCCCAACCAACTTTGGACTGCAAGTTTGAGCCTAATGTGACCTTCACCGATCGGGATGAAACTGGTGCCAGACGAAAGGTCTGGACCAATGACTCCCTGGGGCCAAGTGCCCAAAATTTCTTATCGCCCCTTTTTCGAGTTATGGCCCCTGAAAGTTGATATTTTCTAATGTTTGACCCCTAATAACTTACTAACGCAGAGTCCGAATTTTCTGACAAATATTGTTTTATGTACTATGGTACCAGGACAATGTTTGGTGCTAGTTTCAGCTCAATCGGTGAAGGTCACCTTTAGTGACTTTCAATCTCTTTGTTCAGCAGGCGAGACCTAGGGACGCATTTCCAGTCCTTATATCTTTGCTTCTACTGCATGCAGCGCCATACAATTTGGTACGGAAATGTACCTCCCTAAGACCTATAAACCCTATAAAAAGCGCGCCTGTCCGTTGCGAACTGTTGGAGTTATTAGGGTTTTTACGGTTTCCCGGCCAAAATCCCATAGGGTGCAATGCAAAATTGAGGACCCATTTTCAGCAGGACGCCTTGCCTCGAGTTCCTTGACTACCCTTTACTTTTGTAGACATTAATGATCTGCGCATGCGCATAAATTTGCAGCACCAAGAGTGCTTTCCTTTGGCTGCTGTAGGCGTAAAAAGGTTTATTTATTGAATTTTTGGCGCCCTATAGTGCACGTGCTATTCCATTGACCGCATCCCGGATTGTGCAGACATGTTTGTATGGATGGGCTCTACAAACGTTCCAAATTTCAGCTTAATCGGATGAAAAACAGACGAGTTATTAGGGGTCAAAGTTTCAGACATTCCCAACCAACTTTGGACTGCAAGTTTGAGCCTAATGTGACCTTCACCGATCGGGATGAAACTGGTGCCAGACGAAAGGTCTGGACCAATGACTCCCTGGGGCCAAGTGCCCAAAATTTCTTATCGCCCCTTTTTCGAGTTATGGCCCCTGAAAGTTGATATTTTCTAATGTTTGACCCCAAATAACTTACTAACGCAGAGTCCGAATTTTATGACAAATATTGTTTTATGTACTATGGTACCAGGACAATGTTTGGTGCTAGTTTCAGCTCAATCGGTGAAGGTCACCTTTAGTGACTTTCAATCTCTTTGTTCAGCAGGCGAGACCTAGGGACGCATTTCCAGTCCTTATATCTTTGCTTCTACTGCATGCAGCGCCATACAATTTGGTACGGAAATGTACCTCCCTAAGACCTATAAACCCTATAAAAAGCGCGCCTGTCCGTTGCGAACTGTTGGAGTTATTAGGGTTTTTACGGTTTCCCGGCCAAAATCCCATAGGGTGCAATGCAAAATTGAGGACCCATTTTCAGCAGGACGCCTTGCCTCGAGTTCCTTGACTACCCTTTACTTTTGTAGACATTCATGATCTGCGCATGCGCATAAATTTGCAGCACCAAGAGTGCTTTCCGTTGGCTGCTGTAGGCGTAAAAAGGTTTATTTATTGAATTTTTGGCGCCCTATAGTGCACGTGCTATTCCATTGACCGCATCCCGGATTGTGCAGACATGTTTGTATGGATGGGCTCTACAAACGTTCCAAATTTCAGCTTAATCGGATGAAAAACAGACGAGTTATTAGGGGTCAAAGTTTCAGACATTCCCAACCAACTTTGGACTGCAAGTTTGAGCCTAATGTGACCTTCACCGATCGGGATTAAACTGGTGCCAGACGAAAGGTCTGGACCAATGACTCCCTGGGGCCAAGTGCCCAAAATTTCTTATCGCCCCTTTTTCGAGTTATGGCCCCTGAAAGTTGATATTTTCTAATGTTTGACCCCTAATAACTTACTAACGCAGAGTCCGAATTTTCTGACAAATATTGTTTTATGTACTATGGTACTAGGACAATGTTTGGTGCTAGTTTCAGCTCAATCGGTGAAGGTCACCTTTAGTGACTTTCAATCTCTTTGTTCAGCAGGCGAGACCTAGGGACGCATTTCCAGTCCTTATATCTTTGCTTCTACTGCATGCAGCGCCATACAATTTGGTACGGAAATGTACCTCCCTAAGACCTATAAACCCTATAAAAAGCGCGCCTGTCCGTTGCGAACTGTTGGAGTTATTAGGGTTTTTACGGTTTCCCGGCCAAAATCCCATAGGGTGCAATGCAAAATTGAGGACCCATTTTCAGCAGGACGCCTTGCCTCGAGTTCCTTGACTACCCTTTACTTTTGTAGACATTAATGATCTGCGCATGCGCATAAATTTGCAGCACCAAGAGTGCTTTCCTTTGGCTGCTGTAGGCGTAAAAAGGTTTATTTATTGAATTTTTGGCGCCCTATAGTGCACGTGCTATTCCATTGACCGCATCCCGGATTGTGCAGACATGTTTGTATGGATGGGCTCTACAAACGTTCCAAATTTCAGCTTAATCGGATGAAAAACAGACGAGTTATTAGGGCTCAAAGTTTCAGACATTCCCAACCAACTTTGGACTGCAAGTTTGAGCCTAATGTGACCTTCACCGATCGGGATGAAACTGGTGCCAGACGAAAGGTCTGGACCAATGACTCCCTGGGGCCAAGTGCCCAAAATTTCTTATCGCCCCTTTTTCGAGTTATGGCCCCTGAAAGTTGATATTTTCTAATGTTTGACCCCTAATAACTTACTAACGCAGAGTCCGAATTTTCTGACAAATATTGTTTTATGTACTATGGTACTAGGACAATGTTTGGTGCTAGTTTCAGCTCAATCGGTGAAGGTCACCTTTAGTGACTTTCAATCTCTTTGTTCAGCAGGCGAGACCTAGGGACGCATTTCCAGTCCTTATATCTTTGCTTCTACTGCATGCAGCGCCATACAATTTTGTACGGAAATGTACCTCCCTAAGACCTATAAACCCTATAAAAAGCGCGACTGTCCGTTGCGAACTGTTGGAGTTATTAGGGTTTTTACGGTTTCCCGGCCAAAATCCCATAGGGTGCAATGCAAAATTGAGGACCCATTTTCAGCAGGACGCCTTGCCTCGAGTTCCTTGACTACCCTTTACTTTTGTAGACATTAATGATCTGCGCATGCGCATAAATTTGCAGCACCGAGAGTGCTTTCCTTTGGCTGCTGTAGGCGTAAAAAGGTTTATTTATTGAATTTTTGGCGCCCTATAGTGCACGTGCTATTCCATTGACCGCATCCCGGATTGTGCAGGCATGTTTGTATGGATGGGCTCTACAAACGTTCCAAATTTCAGCTTAATCGGATGAAAAACAGACGAGTTATTAGGGCTCAAAGTTTCAGACATTCCCAACCAACTTTGGACTGCAAGTTTGAGCCTAATGTGACCTTCACCGATCGGGATGAAACTGGTGCCAGACGAAAGGTCTGGACCAATGACTCCCTGGGGCCAAGTGCCCAAAATTTCTTATCGCCCCTTTTTCGAGTTATGGCCCCTGAAAGTTGATATTTTCTAATGTTTGACCCCTAATAACTTACTAACGCAGAGTCCGAATTTTCTGACAAATATTGTTTTATGTACTATGGTACTAGGACAATGTTTGGTGCTAGTTTCAGCTCAATCGGTGAAGGTCACCTTTAGTGACTTTCAATCTCTTTGTTCAGCAGGCGAGACCTAGGGACGCATTTCCAGTCCTTATATCTTTGCTTCTACTGCAAGCAGCGCCATACAATTTGGCACGGACATGGACCTCCCTAAGACCTATAAACCCTATAAAAACCGCGCCTGTCTGTTGCGAACTGTTGGAGTTATTAGGGTTTTTACGGTTTCCCTCTCAAAATCCCATAGGGTGCAATGCAAAGTTGAGGACCCATTTTCAGCAGGACGCCTTGCCTCGAGTTCCTTGACTACCCTTTAATTTTGTAGACATTAATGATCTGCGCATGCGCATAAATTTGCAACACCGAGAGTGTTTTGCCTTTGTCTGCTGTAGGCGTAAATTTTTATTTCTTGAATATTTGGCGCCCTATAGTGCACGTGCTGTTTCATCGACCGCATCCCGGATTGTGCAGACATGTTTGGATGGATGGGCTCTACAAACGTTCCAAATTTCAGCTTAATCGGATGAAAAACAAACGAGTTATTAGGTGTCAAAGTTTCAGACGTTCCCTCCCAACTTTGGACTGCAAGTTTGAGCCTAATGTGACCTTCACCGATCGGGATGAAACTGGTGCCAGACGAAAGGTCTGGACCAATGACTCCCTGGGGCCAAGTGCCCAAAATTTCTTATCGCCCCTTTTTCGTGTTATGGCCCCTGAAAGTTGATATTTTCTAATGTTTGACCCCTAATAACTTACTAACGCACAGTTCGAATTTTCCGACAAAAACTGTTTTATGTACTATGGTACTAGGACAATGTTTGGTGCTAGTTTCAGCTCGATCGGTGAAGGTCACCTTTAGTGACTTTTAATCTCTTTGTTCAGCAGGCGAGACCTAGGGACGCATTTCCAGTCCTTATATCTTTGCTTCTACTGCATGCAGCGCCATGCAATTTGGCACGGACATGTACCTCCCTAAGACCTATAAACCCTATAAAAAACGCGCCTGTCTGTTGCGAACTGTTAGAGTTATTAGGGTTTTTACGGTTTCCCGCTCAAAATCCCATAGGGTGCAATGCAAAGTTGAGGACCCATTTTCAGCAGGACGCCTTGCCTCGAGTTCCTTGACTACCCTTTTCTTTCGTAGACAATAATGATCTGCGCATGCGCATAAATTTGCAGCACCGAGAGTGCTTTCCTTTGGCTGCTGTAGGCGTAAAAAGGTTTATTTCTTGAATTTTTGGCGCCCTATAGTGTACGTGCTATTCCATTGACCGCATCCCGGATTGTGCAGACATGTTTGTATGGATGGGCTCTACAAACGTTTCAAATTTCAGCTAAATCGGATGAAAAGCAGACGAGTTATTAGGGGTCAAAGTTTCAGACATTCCCTCCCAACTTTGGACTGCAAGTTTGAGCCTAATGTGACCTTCACCGATCGGGATGAAACTGGTGCCAGACGAAAGGTCTGGACCAATGACTCCCTGGGGCCAAGTGCCCAAAATTTCTTATCGCCCCTTTTTCGAGTTATGGCCCCTGAAAGTTGATATTTTCTAATGGTTGACCCCTAATAACTTACTAACGCACAGTCCGAATTTTCTGACAAATATTGTTTTATGTACTATGGTACTAGGACAATGTTTGGTGCTAGTTTCAGCTCGATCGGTGAAGGTCACCTTTAGTGACTTTTAATCTCTTTGTTCAGCAGGCGAGACCTAGGGACGCATTTCCAGTCCTTATATCTTTGCTTCTACTGCAAGCAGCGCCATACAATTTGGCACGAAAATGGACCTCCCTAAGACCTATAAACCCTATAAAAACCGCGCCTGTCTGTTGCGAACTGTTGGAGTTATTAGGGTTTTTACGGTTTCCCTCTCAAAATCCCATAGGGTGCAATGCAAAGTTGAGGACCCATTTTCAGCAGGACGCCTTGCCTCGAGTTCCTTGACTACCCTTTACTTTTGTAGACATTAATGATCTACGCACGCGCATAATTTTGCAGCACCGAGAGTGCTTTCTTTTGGCTGCTGTAGGCGTAAAAATGTTTATTTCTTGAATTTTTGGCGCCCTATAGTGCACGTGTTATTCCATTGACCGCATCCCGGATTGTGCAGTCATGTTTGTATGGATGGGCTCTACAAACGTTTCAAATTTCAGCTTAATCGGATGAAAAACAGACGAGTTATTAGGGGTCAAAGTTTCAGACATTCCCTCCCAACTTTGGACTGCAAGTTTGAGCCTAATGTGACCTTCACCGATCGGGATGAAACTGGTGCCAGACGAAAGGTCTGGACCAATGACTCCCTGGGGCCAAGTGCCCAAAATTTCTTATCGCCCCTTTTTCGAGTTATGGCCCCTGAAAGTTGATATTTTCTAATGTTTGACCCCTAATAACTTACTAACGCACAGTCCGAATTTTCTGACAAATATTGTTTTATGTACTATGGTACTAGGACAATGTTTGGTGCTAGTTTCAGCTCGATCGGTGAAGGTCACCTTTAGTGACTTTTAATCTCTTTGTTCAGCAGGCGAGACCTAGGGACGCATTTCCAGTCCTTATATCTTTGCTTCTACTGCATGCAGCGCCATGCAATTTGGCTCGGAAATGTACCTCCCTAAGACCTATAAACCCTATAAAAAACGCGCCTGTCTGTTGCGAACTGTTGGAGTTATTAGGGTTTTTACGGTTTCCCGCTCAAAATCCCATAGGGTGCAATGCAAAGTTGAGGACCCATTTTCAGCAGGACGCCTTGCCTCGAGTTCCTTGACTACCCTTTACTTTTGTAGATATTAATGATCTGCGCATGCGCATAAATTTGCAGCACCGAGAGTGCTTTCCTTTGGCTGCTGTAGGCGTAAAAATGTTTATTTCTTGAATATTTGGCGCCCTATAGTGCACGTGCTATTCCATTGACCGCATCCCGGATTGAGCAGTCATGTTTGTATGGATCGGCTCTACAAACGTTCCAAATTTCAGCTTAATCGGATGAAAAACAGACGAGTTATTAGGGGTCAAAGTTTCAGACATTCCCTCCCAACTTTGGACTGCAAGTTTGAGCCTAATGTGACCTTCACCGATCGGGATGAAACTGGTGCCAGACGAAAGGTCTGGACCAATGACTCCCTGGGGCCAAGTGCCCAAAATTTCTTATCGCCCCTTTTTCGAGTTATGGCCCCTTAAAGTTGATATTTTCTAATGTTTGACCCCTAATAACTTACTAACGCACAGTCCGAATTTTCTGACAAATATTGTTTTATGTACTATGGTACTAGGACAATGTTTGGTGCTAGTTTCAGCTCGATCGGTGAAGGTCACCTTTAGTGACTTTTAATCTCTTTGTTCAGCAGGCGAGACCTAGGGACGCATTTCCAGTCCTTATATCTTTGCTTCTACTGCATGCAGCGCCATACAATTTGGCACGGACATGGACCTCCCTAAGACCTATAAACCCCATAAAAAGCGCGTCTGTCTGTTGCGAACTGTTGGAGTTATTAGGGTTTTTACGGTTTCCCCCTCAAAATTCCATAGGGTGCAATGCAAAGTTGAGGACCCATTTTCAGCAGGACGCCTTGCCTCGAGTTCCTTGACTACCCTTTACTTTTGTAGACATTAATGATCTGCGCATGCGCATAATTTTGCAGCACCGAGAGTGCTTTCCTTTGGCTGCTGTAGGCGTAAAAAGGTTTATTTCTTGAATATTTGGCGCCCTATAGTGCACGTGTTATTCCATTGACCGCATCCCGGATTGCGCAGGTGTGTTTGTATGGATAGGCTCTACATACGTTCCAAATTTCAGCTTAATCGGATGAAAAACAGACGAGTTATTAGGGGTCAAAGTTTCAGACATTCCCTCCCAACTTTGAACAGCAAGTTTGAGCCTAATGTGACCTTCACCGATCGGGATGAAACTGGTGCCAGACGAAAGGTCTGGACCAATGACTCCCTGGGGCCAAGTGCCCAAAATTTCTTATCGCCCCTTTTTCGAGTTATGGCCCCTGAAAGTTGATATTTTCTAATGTTTGACCCCTAATAACTTACTAACGCACAGTCCGAATTTTCTGACAAATATTGTTTTATGTACTATGGTACTAGGACAATGTTTGGTGCTAGTTTCAGCTCGATCGGTGAAGGTCACCTTTAGTGACTTTTAATCTCTTTGTTAGGCGAGACCTAGGGACGCATTTCCAGTCCTTATATCTTTGCTTCTACTGCATGCAGCGCCATACAATTTGGCACGGAAATGTACCTCCATAAGGCCTATAAACCCTATAAAAAGCGCGCCTGTCTGTTGCGAACTGTTGGTGTTATTAGGGATTTTACGGTTTCCCGCTCAAAATCCCATAGGGTGCAATGCAAAGTTTAGGACCCATTTTCAGCAGGACGCCTTGCCTCGAGTTCCTTGACTACCCTTTAGTTTTGTAGACATTAATGATCTGCGCATGCGCATAAATTTGCAGCACCGAGAGTGCTTTCCTTTGGCTGCTGTAGGCGTAAAAAGGTTTACTTCTTGAATTTTTGGCGCCCTATAGTGCACGTGCTATTCCATTGACCGCATCCCGGATTGTGCAGACATGTTTGTATGGATGGGCTCTACAAACGTTCCAAATTCCAGCTTAATCGGATGAAAAACAGACGAGTTATTAGGGGTCAAATTTTCAGACATTCCCTCCCAACTTTGGACTGCAAGTTTGAGCCTAACGTGACCTTCACCGATCGGGATGAAACTGGTGCCAGACGATAGGTCTGGACCAATGACTCCCTGGGGCCAAGTGCCCAAAATTTCTTATCGCCCCTTTTTCGAGTTATCGCCCCTGAAAGTTGATATTTTCTAATGTTTGACCCCTAATAACTTACTAACGCCCAGTCCGAATTTTCTGACAAATATTGTTTTATTTACTATGGTACTAGGACAATGTTTGGTGCTAGTTTCAGCTCGATCGGTGAAGGTCTCCTTTAATGACTTTTAATCTCTTTGTTCAGCAGGCGAGACCTAGGGACGCATTTCCAGTCCTTATATCTTTGCTTCTACTGCATGCAGCGCCATACAATTTGGCACGGAAATGTACCTCCCTAAGACCTATAAACCCTATAAAAAGCGCGCCTGTCTGTTGCGAACTGTTGGAGTTATTAGGGTTTTTACGGTTTCCCCCTCAAAATCCCATAGGGTGCAATGCAAAGTTGAGGACCCATTTTCAGCAGGACGCCTTGCCTCGAGTTCCTTGACTACCCTTTACTTTTGTAGACATTAATGATCTGCGCATGCGCATAAATTTGCAGCACCGAGAGTGCTTTCCTTTGGCTGCTGTAGGCGTATAAATGTTTATTTATTGAATATTTGGCGCCCTATAGTGCACGTGCTATTCCATTGTCCGCATCCCTGATTAAGCCGGCATGTTTGTATGGATCGGCTCTACAAACGTTCCAAATTTCAGCTTAATCGGATTGAAAACAGACGAGTTATTAGTGGTCAAACTTTCAGACATTCCCTACCAACTTTGGACTGCAAGTTTGAGCCTAATGTGACCTTCACCGATCGGGATGAAACTGGTGCCAGACGAAAGGTCTGGACCAATGACTCCCTGGGGCCAAGTGCCCAAAATTTCTTATCGCCCCTTTTTCGAGTTATGGCCCCTGAAAGTTGATATTTTCTAATGTTTGACCCCTAATAACTTACTAACGCCCAGTCCGAATTTTCTGACAAATATTGTTTTATGTACTATGGTCCTCGGAAAATGTTTGGTGCTAGTTTCAGCTCGATCGGTGAAGGTCACCTTTAGTGACTTTCAATCACTTTGTTCAGCAGGCGAGACCTAGGGACGCATTTCCAGTCCGTATATCTTTGCTTCTACTGCATGCAGCGCCATACAATTTGGCACCTTTAGTGACTTTCAATCTCTTTGTTCAGCAGGCGAGACCTAGGGACGCATTTCCAGTCCTTATATCTTTGCTTCTACTCCATGCAGCGCCATACAATTTGGCACGGAAATGTACCTCCCTAAGACCTATAAACCCTATAAAAAGCGCGTCTGTCTGTTGCGAACTGTTGGAGTTATTAGGGTTTTTACGGTTTCCCCCTCAAAATTCCATAGGGTGCAATGCAAAATTGAGGACCTATTTTCAGCAGGACGCCTTGCCTCGAGTTCCTTGACTACCCTTTACTTTTGTAGACATTAATGATCTGCGCATGCGCATAAATTTGCAGCACCGAGAGTGCTTTCCTTTGGCTGCTGTAGGCGTAAAAATGTTTATTTATTGAATATTTTGCGCCCTATAGTGCACGTGCTATTCCATTGACCGCATCCCGGATTGTGCAGACATGTTTGTATGGTTGGGCTCTACAAACGTTCCAAACTTCAGCTTAATCGGACGAAAAACAGACGAGTTATTAGGGGTCAAAATTTCAGACATTCCCTACCAACTTTGGACTGCAAGTTTGAGCCTAATGTGACCTTCACCGATCGGGATGAAACTGGTGCCAGACGAAAGGTCTGGACCAATGACTCCCTGGGGCCAAGTGCCCAAATTTTCTTATCGCCCCTTTTTCGAGTTATGGCCCCTGAAAGTTGATATTTTCTAATGTTTGACCCCTAATAACTTACTAACGCACTGTCCGAATTTTCTGACAGATATTGTTTTATGTACTATGGTACTAGGACAATGTTTGGTGCTAGTTTCATCTCGATCGGTAAAGGTCACCTTCAGTGACTTTCAATCTCTTTGTTCAGCAGGCGAGACCTAGGGACGCATTTCCAGTCCTTGTATCTTTGCTTCTACTGCATGCAGCGCCATACAATTTGGCACGGAAATGTACCTCCCTAAGACCTATAAACCCTATAAAAAACGCGCCTGTTTGTTGCGAAATGTTGGAGTTATTAGGGTTTTTACGGTTTCCCTGCCAAAATCCCACAGGGTGCAATGCAAAATTGAGGACCCATTTTCAGCAGGACGCCTTGCCTCGAGTTCCTTGACTACCCTTTACTTTTGTAGACATTAATGATCTGCGCATGCGCATAAATTTGCAGCACCGAGAGTGCTTTCCTTTGGCTGCTGTAGGTTTATTTCTTGAATTTTTGGCGCCCTATAGTGCACGTGCTATTCCATTGTCCGCATCCCGGATTGTGCAGACATGTTTGTTTGGATGGGCTCTACAAACGTTCCAAATTTCAGCTTAATCGTATGAAGAACAGACGAGTTATTAGGGGTCAAAGTTTCAGACATTCCCTACCAACGTTGGACTGCAAGTTTGAGCCTAATGTGACCTTCACCGATCGGGATGAAACTGGTGCCAGACGAAAGGTCTGAACCAATGACTCCCTGGGGCCAAGTGCCCAAAATTTCTTATCGCCCCTTTTTCGAGTTATGGCCCCTGAAAGTTGATATTTTCTAATATTTGACCCCTAATAACTTACTAACGCTCAGACCAAATTTTCTGACAAATACAAACTGTATTGTTTTATGTACTATGGTACTAGGACAATGTTTTATGCTAGTTTCAGCTCGATCGGTGAAGGTCACCTTTAGTGACTTTTAATTTCTTTGTTCAGCAGGCGAGACCTAGGGACGCATTTCCAGTCCTTATATCTTTGCTTCTACTGCATGCAGCGCCATACAATTTGGCACGGAAATGTACCTCTCTAAGGCCTATAAGCGCTATAAAAAGCACGCCTGTCTGTTGCGAACTGTTGGAGTTATTAGGGTTTTTACGGTTTCCCGGCCAAAATCCCATATGGTGCAATGCAAAATTGAGGACCCATTTTCAGCAGGACGCCTTGCCTCTAGTTCCTTGACTACCCTTTACTTTTGTAGACATTAATTATCTGCGCATGCGCATAAATTTGCAGCACCGAGAGTGCTTTCCTTTGGCTGCTGTAGGCATAGAAATAGGTTTATTTATTGAATTTTTGGCGCCCTATATTGCACGTGCTATTCCATTGACCGCATATCGGATTGTGCAGACATGTTTGTATGGATGGGCTCTACAAACGTTCCAAATTTCAGCTTAATCGGATGAAAAACAGACGAGTTATTAGGGGTCAAAGTTTCAGACATTCCCTCCCAACTTTGGACTGCAAGTTTGAGCCTAATGTGACCTTCACCGATCGGGATGAAACTGGTGCCAGACGAAAGGTCTGGACCAATGACTCCCTGGGACCAAGTGCCCAAAATTTCTTATCGCCCCTTTTTCGTGTTATGGCCCCTGAAAGTTGATATTTTCTAATGTTTGACCCCTAATAACTTACTAACGCACAGTCCGAATTTTCTGACAAATATTGTTTTATGTACTTTGGTACTAGGACAATGTTTGGTGCTAGTTTCAGCTCGATCGGTGAAGGTCACCTTTAGTGACTTTACCTAAATTCATGTTCAATACCTACAATGTTTCTTGTTTTATTAAATTGAACTAAATACAGTTGATTTCATTGCTCATATCCCTTAAAAAGACGCTTTTAGGCTGAAATATTTCGGGGACTATTTTCTTTCGGAAGTAGGTTTTCCGCTGTTATGCGGTTCTTATATGTCACCGCCAAGGGACAAAACTGCGTGTCAGACTTCCCCTTGCAAATGCAAGATTTGCAGCTCTTCTATCGAAAGTGATGTATATAATAAAAAGAAAATTCAAATGTTTGTCGTGAATATGACTTTTATTTCATCGAGTGAAGTGAAAAAATGTATATTACATGAGTGCCGCCGAAGGCACTCATGTAATATACATTTTTTCACTTCACTCGATGAAATAAAAGTCATATTCACGACAAACATTTGAATATCCTCTATATGCTCTTAACACGGTTTAATATTTAACAAATTTTCATGCTCATCTCAGCTGAACATTAACTTTGTGCTGCTAATAAATCTAAAATTACTACCAACTGCAAATTCTTTCTTGCTAAACATAGCAGAGCATGAAAATTTCTCTGCTAATAAATATAAAAATGCCATAAAATTTTTCTGCTAATAAATATGAAAATGCCAACTATTGTTGGCATTTTCATATTTATTAGCAGAGAAATTTTCATGCTCAGCTATGTTTAGCATGAAAAAAGATTTATTACCTCCGGGCAAGATTACTTTTATTGATGAACATCGTATTTGTAACACGAAGTCAGGGAACAAGATACACTTGATAGATACTCCGCATTTCACAAGAGAAACAATGGTTGCTTTTCCGATTGTCTTCTGCTAAATTTTTTACTAGGCGTGATAAGCGTTTTAAAATACTGAATTAATAGTTTTTGAACAAATCGCTAATGCATTCAAAAGAACTAACTTACCAACCTAAAAGGCTCAAATTCTGATAAAAAAAAGATAGACTGAAATTTTACAATACACTTATTTTGCCTCCGGCGTATGTACGTGCATGTGCGCGTGCGTGCGTCATTAGTTTTAGAAATAATCCCTTACCTTGAATTATGGACGTTCCCAAACATTTTCAAGGTATGTTATTTAACCAAATATACTTGACAGTTTTCTTCATTGAAAACTTCGTTATGAATTACAACAATCAGCAGAACCCAGCAGGCACAAAACATTTATACAACGTCGCCTGAACGTCGATGCAACGCCATGATGTTGCATTGACGTTGAGGTGACGTTCTATAAACGCTTTGTGCTAAAACGTCGCTTTAACGTCGATACGTCATGACGTTGCATCGACGTTGACACGATGTATAAGCATTATGTGCTCCCTGGGAATTATGACGTTACTTCGCCGTTAAGGCGACGTTGTATAAACGTCATGTACGCGCTGGGAACTATTAAAAATAAATACGACATATTCTACCATGATAAAATGAGCACAGCATTCCAAACAAGATAGTGCGTGCGCCCAGCAAGCATCACGAAAAAATAAAACTGAGGTTTACAGGGGTATACATTATTTTTCTTGTTTCTGCTCAAAAACATAGATTGTGGGTAATCGTTAGAACCGCCTCGGCGAGGCGGTTCTAACGAGTACCCACAATCTATGTTTTGAGAAGAAATATGAAAAATTGAGTTTTTTAGCTGAAAATTTTCAGTTTTTGGTGGTGAAATTTTCTATACATTTGAATAGGCGTGTTTTCGTAATGAGACTCAGATCAGCCTACGCATCCGCCCAGTCTAATCTGAATCCTCCCTCGACGCACTTGGCGCACTTTCAGTCTTGTAGGAAATGCTTTATCTCGGCTGAAATAATATGTTATACAGTTTTATACGCAGTTCTGGATGAGTTTTATCCTTTCCTTCTTCCAGTAGTGGGACACGGAACTTTAAACGGAGCATAACTGTCCTGTGAGATATGTGCATGATATCTTTCTGAACTCTCTGCAGAAAGATGTTGTGATGCTCATTAGAAGCGCCTCAACGAGACACCTCTCATGAGTAGCCACAAGGCATTTTATCGTTGAAGAAATAAGAAAATATCAATGTTTTATTTAAAAAATATAATCTTATCTGGATGTATGGGTATATTGTAAGGTCACAAAAAATATGCAAATATGTTTTAACCAAGACTAAGTCAGTCCAAAAAAGTATACTAACCTTGTTAAAGGTATTTAACCCCTGGGCAAATTCAGCAGACGATAAAAATTGACAATGTTTCGATATTTCATACAAATTGTCTCCTAGACAATTTTGCATGAAATGTCAAAGCCAATTTTCTTGAAAAAAAAAAAAATAAGAAAACTATTTCAAAATGTCGTCTGCTTACAATTTTACTCGGCATGCTATGCGTTAAACCACTAGTCTGACGCAGAGTGGGACTATGACTGTAACATATCAAGTGTAGCTGTCGGAAATATGTAGACCATAAAGTTCAAACGAGGAAACATAGAGGTTAACTCAATTTAATCTTTTACCATACTCTGGGCTAATTCAGCAGACGACAATTTGATGAACTTTTTCTTCTTTTTTTCCAGAAAACAGGATTTGACACTTCATGCAAATTGTCTCCATACAATTTGCATGGAATTTCAAACCTGTTTTCTGGTAAAACTATTTAAAAATATTTAGTATATTGTTTGCTGAAAATTTTACCCAGCATGCTAAGTGTTAACTTAAATGTTGAATGACTGTGATCCAAGCTCATTTGATAACAAACTACAGAATAAGGGTAGATCTACCAAAAACGGAAAATGTTTGACTTCACAAAACCACTTCGTATGGAAGATATTCCCGTCACCAATTTCGGAAGGTATATGATTGATACGATGAGGTGTTTCGCGGACGAGGAGGCACTAGTAAGTCCAATAAAATTTGTTATTATATAGCTATAAATATCGAATGATTAAAAATGTGCGATAAAAGCCGAGGAGCAAGCGTATAAATATCACTCGATATCTGCACTCTTACTTAATATTCCACGCTTACTCGGATGCCGTCAAATGTTACCGTTACACGACGTTGCTTTTCATGACATCTTAGGACAATAATGACGTTATGCCCAAAGTCACCCATTTGTAGCGGCTCTGAAATTTAGACAATAAAAATGCATGTTTTAAGGCTGCAAATGTGTGAAAATGACCCAAAATATTTACAGCTGAATAATAAAAGTTTTTTTTTTTTTGTGTTTTTTTGTTTTTTGTTGTTTTTTTTGTTTTGTTTTTTTTTTTTTTGTTGTTGTTGTTGTTTTTTTGCACTCACATTGGTGAATATTATCCCGCTTTGGGATATTGAAGGACGCTCGCAAGCTCGCGTCCTTTGATATCACCACTCGGAACAATATTCGCCAATATCAGTTCAATAACACTATACTATTGTTGTCTCTCCTTTGCGAGTTTGTACACTTGAGTAAATGAATACCTTCACCTTTTTCTCAGAATTTATGCGTTATTATAATATAGCTATAAATATTGAATAATTAAAAAGTGCGATAAAATCCGAGGAGCAAGCGTGCAGATATCACTCGATATCTGCACTCTTAATATTGCACGCTTACTAGGACGTCTTTGAATGTCAAAGTGATAGTGACAATTCTGACCGTTTCATATTTAAAATTGTACTGACATCGTGATTTGATTAAAAGATACGAAAATCAACACGAGGTAAAGGCTTAAAATCGTATGCTATCCTGTATGTTCCTGTGCACGGCTTCAACACCACTTCTATAAGACCACAGTAGGCTGTCTGAAATGATTTTACAAACATCACGAAAACATGCCTATATAATTTTGACCCCCTTAAACCCCACTTTTATATATTAAAACTGGGGTTTCTAGGGGTATACATTATTTTTCTTATTTCTGCTCAAAAACATAGATTGTGATTACTAGTTAGTAGAGGTGGTTCAAACGAGTACCCACAATCTAAGGTTTGAGCAGAAATATGAAAAATATAAGAGTTTTTATCTGAAAATTTTCAGTTTTTGGAGGTGAAATTTTCTATATATTTGAATAGGCGTGTTTTCGCAATGAACAAGTCATAATTCAGCGAACTGCGTCTTAAGCGTAGTTTGGTATGCAAAATGTAAATGCGCAACTTTCTTTTTCCAGTATATATATATATATTATGTATTTTGGAACAGTACTTTTATTCCGGCTTCGAACAACTGAATCTACATATTATCATTGTCTGGTATACCATGTGTTACGAGCCAGGCTTAACGAGAACGAAATGAAAGTGCAACCAGCAACAAGTTTTAAATTATTAACAATATTTATTCGCAAAAAATAGGACTAGATTCAAAACAAAAGAATGTAAGTAAACAGTACCTTTCAAGATTTTAATTCACTTAGTCCCTCAGAAATATTTCACAAGAATATTTAAAACAAATCCTCTGAATAACAGTTTCTAATCCCACAATTTGAAGTCCCTGAATTCAGAGTTTAATTCCAGAATGAATAAAATATTGAAGTAATCTAGTATAGAATAATTTCCAATGAAAGTACACAAAGATGCCCACATGAAAAGGTTTTCCCCTTATATATTATGAAAGAACATTCTAGAATAAGAGTTTGGCAGAGGCATCAGTTATTTTCTAGTTTTAGTCAAGAATATTCTAAATGTTCTATGACATACCAATATTAGCTCAATCCAGAATATTCCTTCTGGAAAGTTCTAAAAAGAATACAAACAACCTGTTATTGTAAACATGATTTTCCAGAAAGTTCTATAGAGACTTGCAGTAAACAAGAAAATAATGATATTTAAAATAATTAAACATTTTATATATTATACATGTGTTATTACATTCTTGTATATTACATGCGGCAAAGCAGTTCTCATCACGAAAACACGCCTATATAGCTTTGACCCCCTTAAACCCCACTTTTATACAGTAAAACTGGGGTTTACAGGGGTATACATTAATTTTCTTATTTCAGCTCAAAACATAGATTGTGGGTACTCGTTAGAACTGCCTCACCGAGGCGGTTCTAACGAGTACCCACAATCTATGTTTTGAACAGAAATATGAAAACTACCAGAATTTTTCATCTGAAAGTTTTTCATATTTTGGTGGAAAAATTTCAGTATATTTGAATAGGCATGTTTTCGTAATGTCGCGTCAGTAGTTTGGACATCAATTTGCTTGTCTCAATTTTAACGTGAAATTTCGTTAACTCAAGGAGGCAGGAGTGATGAAAGATACTCGAAGTTAAGTTATTGTACATCAAGTAAAACAGTGTCAGTTTAAGATCTATTCTTCTTTTTTCAAAGTACACCTAACCAATCTAATGTGCGCGTGTTTAAGGACCGTAAGATATGTTTAATCTTATGGAAAAAATGCCTATTTTACCTGTTACCCTTAAGTTTCGTTGGCTGCGCCTCCGTGAGAAATAGTTCATAAAAGTTGTTGTTAAATATCCAGTTTCTATTTAATGTCTCAAGGATAAATGGCATGATTTGGGGGCAAACGTCATTAAACGTGACAGGCGTAAAACATATACTCACTGATTCAGGGTCCAGTTGTTCAAACTAAGGATGTCGTTAGTTAACGTATCGTTAAAACTTTGATCATTAGATATGGCATATACCCGCATATACGCTAATAGTTTTACTAATAAAAAATCTGAGCAGCTTTTGCATTACTCACAATTTTTAGCTAACGATGCTTTGAAGAACTGGGCCCAAATTAGCAAGCAGGCCCTGAGGTTATAAAATTTGTTTATGCTCAACTAAGCTGAGCGTGAAATTTTCTCTGCTAATAAATATGAAAATGCCAACAGTAGTTGGCATTTTCATATTTATTAGCAGAGAAATTTTCATGCTCAGCTATGTTTAGCAAGAAAGAATTTGCAATTGTTAGTAATTTGAGATTTATTAGCTGGAAACTTTCCATGCTCAGCTGAGTAGAGCATGAAAAACGTTTTATAACCTCGGGGCCAGAAGTTCATTGGCAGAAGAACTGTTAACCTTTACTATTCTAGAAGCTAATTCAGCAGGCGACAAATTGAATATTTTTTCCAGAAAACAAATTTGACAGCTCATGCAAATTACATTACGAAAACATGCCTATTCAAATATCTATATAGGCATTTTTTAGTGATGTATTCTTAGCAGACAATTTACATGAAGTCAAAGCCTAATTTCTGGGAAAAATAATAAAAAAAAAAATATTTCAAATCGTCGTCTGCTGAAATTTTAGCCAGCATGCGATAAGAAGGGTGCAGAGCGTGGAGCTGGAAGTATTAACTTAATAGTCTTCAGAAGTTGTTAGTTAGTCTTCTAGAGGGAATCTTAGAGTTGTTTGTAGTTTGTTGTAGTATGATCATGTAGAACGTCGGGTTTCGTGATGCAGAGGGATATGCCTCTCTCTCTCTCTCTCTCTCTCTCTCTCTCTCTCTCTGTCTGTCTCTCTGTCTCTCCCTCTTTCTCTGTAAGTAGAGAAAGAGAGGGAGAGGAGACTTACGACTTTTCTTTTAATATGACGATTTGTATGCTGCTCCTAATAAGGTAGTGGATTTAATATAGACGAGTCAGTTAAATTGTCTTAAATATTGTTAAAGAAAGGCTGCTTTGTAGTAGTAAAAGTTTTGTACATGTATGCTGTTTCAAAATCGTCATCACTGATAAAATTCCAACTTGTATCAGATGACAGATTATTTAGTTTAACATCAATTTTTCTCAACTCGTAGACACCATTTTGAATCTCGGGATTTGTCTGTACGGCTTTCCACTCTATTGTTCTCAACCGTATCTGTAGTTGATATGCACACATGCATCATATATTTCGCATGAGTAAACCTGGTTTATGCGTCCCCGTTCCCCACCCACAACTTCCACCTCTCCTCAAAGCAGTTTTTCTGCTGACTTTTCCAAGACGGTTCCTCTGTTGCACTTCTTCTTTGTTTGTGCGTCAGTGGTTTCTTTTGCGATGTTTGTTCCTTATCCCCCTCTCCCCCCACCCCACCCCCGCCCACGCCTCCGCCTGTCTTCCTTTTGTGGTGCCTCCTTCGTTTTGTGATTCGCGAAGGCTATACGAAGGGTGTTCGAAAAGAATTGCTTATTTTGACCGGGAACGATCCAAATTGTAAGTAATCGCAAATGTCTTTATTTCATGCCCTCAAAGTAGTCCCCATGACTAGAAAAGCATACTTTCAGTCGATGAATCCACTTCTTGAGTGCGTCACGGTACGCTGATTTAGGTATACTTGTAAGGAACTGGTATACGGCAGATCCAAGCACCTGTCTGGACCGATATTTCCGTCCAGCGAGTTTCAATTTCGGAAAAAGGAAGATGTCACAAGAGGCAAGGTCTGGTGAATAAGGAGGGTGTGGTAAAACTGTTATCTTCTCTTTTTGCAAAACAAAATTGTAACAGTGGCAGACGTTTGGGCTGGGGCATTATCATGTAGAAGACATGTTTGAAACCCGTAATACTGTCCTTTCGACATCACTCAGAAAGACGTTTTTTGCTTGGCGTTTTATCTTAAATGAAAATATTCTGTTCTGATAGACCGGATCTTAGAAACCATTTGTCTTTTCTGTTTCTATGTTTTGTTCTCAAATATATACCCTAAAATTAAATTTATCGCCAAAAATTGGTCTGACTTATGCAATTTCTATAGTAAAGTGATTTTTGGGGGGAATTTTTGTCTAAGAAAACATTTTTTACTTTTCTTTACTGAAATTGTTTTATTGATGTTTCACAACAATATTGTGAAAATTTCAGAAAAATTGAACATGCAGAACTTGTTGAAAATCTGCCTCCAGTTACCTACCCTACAGATTTCTGCCTAATTCGCTTTCATTTTTACTATGGGAAAAAGTAAAAAATATTTGATTTAAAAAAAAAACATTGACTAGAATAATTTTTTTGTGTGCTTAGGTTGTTATGACAAAAGGTTTTGCATTAAATCATGACGAAAGTTTGCAAAGTTACTTTTCTGTGTAAAGCGCCAAGCAAAAAATGACCTTCTGAAGGATGTCGAAAGCACAGTAGGCACCGTTTCTGACAGTATTTTATGCCTTCCCCCCCCCTCCCCCCCCCCCTCCACCCCTACACTCTCCCTACCAAAGGGGGGAGGGCATATTGTTTTTGGGACGGATCCCGTTGGCGCGTCAGCGTCAGCGTCGGCGTAAAACTTATTGTCCGCTCTGTAACTTAAATACCCTTTGGAATATTTTGATGATACTTGGTAGAAATGTAGATCAGGACGAGATGACGTGTCGCATACAAGATTGACAACTCTGGCTTTCTTACGTTTGGAGTTATCGCCCTTTGTTTAGTTTGAAAAAGATTTCCTGTCCGCTCTGTAACTCAAATACCCTTTGGAATATTTCGATGGTACTTGGTAGAAATGTAGAACAGGACCAGACAACGTGTCGCGTACAAGAATGACAACTCTGGTTTTCTTACTTTTGGAGTTATATCCCTTTGTTTTGTTTGAAATAGATTTATCGTCTGCTCTGTAACTGGAATACCCTTCAGAATATTTTGATGGTACCTTGTAGAACTGTAGAATTGGACAAGACGACGTGTTCCTTACAAGAATGACAACTCTGCCTTCCTTACTTTTGCTGTTATCTCCCTTTGTTATACTTGACACTGATTATGCATTGATTTAGTGTCCGCTATGTAAGTCGATCACTCTTTGGAATATTTTGATGATACTTGGTAGTAACGAAGAACAGGACCAGACGACATGTCACATACAAGAATGACAACTTCGGCATTTTTTTACTTTTGGAGTTATCTCCCCTTCTTGTGTTTGAATTTGATTTCTTGTCTCTGCTCTGTAACACGAATACCCTACGGGATATTTTGATGATGCTTTTTTACAAATGTACAACAGGACGAGATGACGTGTTGCGTACAAGAATGACAACTTCGGCGGGATTGTGGGACATTTGTTGTTTTTTGTTTGTTTGTTTTTTTTATATTTTTTTTGTTTTTGTTTTTTTTGTTTTGTTTTGTTTTTGTTTTTTGTTGTTGTTTTTTTGTTTTTTTGTTTTTTGTTTTTTTGTTTGTTTGTTTTTTTGTTGTTGTTTTTTTTGTTTGTTTGTTTTTTGTTTTTGGGGTTTTTTTTGTTTAATTTATTTAATACCACATCTTTGTAGAATTTCCTAGTAATGCGTTTGCCCTTTTTCACTAGCACAGGTCTGCAACGCCGTCACCAGAGAAGAAGATAACTTGTCTTTTTCCTGTTTTTGGTGACCCATATTTTATTGCTAACCTTCCTTACAGGTTCAAAATAATGAACTCAAGTTTCAGCGTCAGTTACTACATTTGCAAATTTCTTTTCATCATGTTTTGGAAATATTTTTATTAGTAGTTTGGCTATTTAAACGCTCTGCTTCTTTTGACCGTCAGTCAACAAATGAGGCACCCACCTGTCAGAAATATCCTACAACTCAATATATTCTTGATAGTGAGATGCCAACAATTTGTGCTATATCACGGTCTGTAAACCTAGCATCTCTTTCAACATTTTTTTTTACTTTGATACAATTTCGTCACAAGATGCAAACTTTGGCCAATCTGATTTGGGTGCATTTTCGGTCGACTCTAACCCAGAATCAAATTTCTTTTTCCATCTCCGAATCGTGTCATAAGATACATTTGTAGATCCGTAAACAACAGAAGTTACATGTAATATTTGTTTCAAATAACAACCCATATTAGAGCGAGTTTTTATGTACGCCCATATTTCCTTCTTTACCGAGCATTTTTACTACAATAATCAACGACTGCGTGTATTCAAAAGGCAAATTCATGAAAAGTCAGTCTGTCATCTATTTTTCAATTAGATTTATAAGCAAATGTACACATCATTGTGTAGGTATGTATTGAATAGCACTCAAAATGTATGTATTAATTTGTTTCATGCTTCACGTGGATATCGTGCAATGCCACAAGCAATTCTTTTGGAAATCCCCTCGTATGCTTCGTGATTGTACCATTAATTTTCCTTGGTATCTTCATTTATACAGTGTATATTTTGTTAGGTAGATGGCGCTTCAGGGACTACGTACACCTACAATGACGTCATTGCCAGGACAGAGAGGCTCGCTGCAGGACTTCAAAGACTGGGGGTGCAGAAAGGGGATGTCATCTGCATTATAGCACCGAATCATTTGGAATATCCTGTTTTGATTTACTCTACAACTCTCGTCTCTGCCATTCTGCAAACGGTTAATCCCCTGTTTACTAAAGGTATATTTTCAAATGTTCAGAAAAAGATATCACATTTTTGCAAACATGCTTGGGTATCAATAAAAATATTCAAAAAGATCCCATCCCGATATCCTGCAAACATGCTTGGGTATTAATAAAATTATTCAAATAGTTCCCATCCCGATATCCTGAGTTTAAAAGTCACAATGTTTAATGTTTTCACATCCGTTTTTTTTGTTTTTTTTTTTTTTTTTGTTTTTTTTTGTTTTGTTTTTTTTTTGAGGGTGGGGGGCGGGGTTTCAGTTCATGGTGTTCTATAAAAGAAGAACTTTATGAGAACTGTTATTTCAAATCATGTGAACCATGTGACATACGCTGAACATCCACAGGGCAAGTGCTTTATAAAGTATGTATCCAGATCAATAGAGACACCCGTGCATTCCGAGCAGAGCCTCTCTTGCTCTCTTAAAGACATCCGATCATGTTTAACATATTGACTAACCACGGAGGCCATTATCAGGCTGCGTTGATGAGATTGCAGGAAAGGTAATTATTTGATGCGTAAGGAAGCGAAGTTATCAAGTAAGGAAGCGGAGTTATCAGGTAAGGAAGCAAAGATATCAGGTAAGGAAGCGACGTTATCAAGTAAGGAAGTGAAGATATTAGGTAAGGAAGTGATGTTATCAAGTAAAAAAGTGAAGGAATCAAATAAGGAAGTGATGGTACCAAGTAAGGAACTGAAGGGATAAAGTAAGGAGGTGATGGTATCAGGTAAGGAAGTGATGGTGTCAAGTAAGGACATGAAGATATCAAGTAAGAAAGTGATGGTATCAAGTAAGGAAGCGAAGTTATCAATATTAAATGATCAAATCATTCCCAATTTGTGTAATTATTGTACAGTAAAATTCCGCTATTAAGGCCACTCGAAATTAAGACTATTCCACTGTTAAGATAAGCTTTTGTCAGTCCCAAATGTCTTCTTTCTGATTACCGTAAATGGCATATGCAAACAGTAAAGACCCAGATCAAACTGCCTCTAAAGGAGCAGTCTGATCAGGGTCTACACTGTTTGCCATCCAACTAAGTAGTTTAAGACGCACTTGCATAAAAAGCAAAATGTAGACCAGAAAAGTATGAAATAAAGTGTTAGAAATTTTGGGACATTTACCATCTTCTAAATTAAATACTAAGACCTCCCTACTAATAAGACTATTTTTAGACAGTTCCGAAAGTTGTCTTAATAGCGGAATATTACTAAATGGTCTTAATAGCGGAATGTTACTAAATGGTCTTAATAACGGAATGTTACTCTTAGTGCCAAAAGTGGTCTAAATAGCGGAATGTTACTAAATGGTCTTAATAGCGAAATGTTACTCTTAGTGCCAAAAGTAGTCTAAATAGCGGAATGTTACTAAATGGTCTTAATAGCGAAATGTTACTCTTAGAAAGTGCCAGAAGTGGTCTTAAAAGCGGAATATTACTTTTAGACAGTGCCAAAAGTGGTCTTTATAGCGGGAATGTTACTAAATGGTCTTAATAGCGAAATATTACTTTTAGACAGTGCCAAAAGTGGTCTTTATAGCGGGAATGTTACTAAATGGTCTTAATAGCGAAATGTTACTCTTAGATAGTGCCAGAAGTGGTCTTAATAGCGGAATATTACTTTTAGACAGTGCCAAAAGTGGTCTTTATAGCGGGAATGTTACTAAATGGTCTTAATAGCGAAATATTACTTTTAGACAGTGCCAAAAGTGGTCTTTATAGCGGGAATGTTACTAAATGGTCTTAATAGCGAAATATTACTTTTAGACAGTGCCAAAAGTGGTCTTTATAGCGGAAATGTTACTAAATGGTCTTAATAGCGAAATGTTACTTTAGTCAGTCCCAAAAGAGGTCTTAATAGCGGAATGTTACTAAATGGTTTTAATAGCGGAATGTTACTAAATGGTCTTAATAGCGAAATGTTACTTTAGAGAGTCCCAAAAGTGGTCTAAATAGTGGAATGTTACTGCATAAAATTTTCATTGTGTTGATTATTCTGCTCATGATGGACGCATTGATTAGCAATTAAGAATTAGTTTTGTATATTGTATTGGTTAGTAATAATTCATGCAGTCTGCCGCACAACAGTTATGTTTCAACATGTGTTTGTGACGAGTAACTGTCTTCTTTATTTGTTCCGAAAATCGGTATTAGCAATAAATTTTTTTTTAATCTAAAACGTAAATCTCTTCGTATCGTTTCCTTTAAATCTCCTCATATCGTTTCCTTTTAATCTCCTCGTATCATGTCCTTTAAATCACCTCATATCATTTCCTTTAAACCTCCTTTCCAAATTCTAGTAAAATCTACGTATTTATCAGATAGGAACTTGTTATGCTGGTCTCTAACGTAATGCCTCTGTTCTATTTCAGACGATATCCATAAAATGCTGGAAGCATGTAACACAAAATATATATTTACCACGCCTTCTCTGGTACCCAAGGTAAAAGAATCCATCGAAGGACTTGAGCACATTCAGGTAAATATATGTACATACAAGAAATTTAAAGATGCACTGCTAAGGTGTATGCTTCCTGTACAAAACAAGAGCACCGCAAAGCGTGGCAATATACGCCCGCCGTTTACCACTTTACAAGGGTACCCCATCTATATAGCTGGACAAAGGCATAAAATAGGTAGACTTTTACAAATATCCGCTCGTTATGTTGCCATATGGTTACCTAGTTATGGCGTGAAGAAGGACGCTGAATTAGTCGAAAGGAAGTAACACAGAAACTGAGAAAAGAAGAGCAATCTTCTTTGTACGCGATACATCGTTTTGACGTCATACACATTGCTATAAAGTGTCATCAAGATATTCCATATGGTTAACTAATTATGGCACGCACAAGGATAGTGAGAAAAAACTAATCAAAGGGGAGTAACTCGGGAACTAAGAAAGGGAAAGCAATCTTTCTTTTTGTACGTGACAGGCCGTCTTTACCTCATACACATTGCTATAAAGTTTCGTCAAGACGCTCCATACGCTTACCAACTTCTGGTACGTACAAGGTCAGTCAAACATTCAATCAAAGAAAGTAACTCGGAAATTAAAAAAGGGAGAGCAATCTTTTTTTTTTGTTCGCAACACACGGTCTTTACCTCATACGCATTCCTATAAAGTTTTATTAGGATATTCCATATGATATGGTTACCTAGTAATGGCGCGCATAAGGATAATAGGAAACAAATCTAATCAAAGGAAAGTAACTCGGAGAGTAAGAAAGGGAGAGCGATCTTTTTTGCATGCTACACAATGTCTTTACCTCATACACATTGCTATGAAGTTTCATCCAGATATTCCATACGGTGCGCACAAGGATAGTCTAAAACATCAAAGGGAGGTTACTCAGAAACTAAGAAAGGGAGAGCAATCATTTTTGTCTGCGAGACGCCGTCTTGACCTCATTTACATTATTGTAAAGTTTCAATAAAATTTTCCTTACTTAGTTATGGCGCGCACAAGAACTGATTATGTTGCACGGATAGATAGCCCGGACAATGCCATAGCAATAAGTTATTTTTTTTTTTTTTTCAAAACTGACCTATGAAAATTAGATGAATTTTGACATCTCAAAATTGAAAACCGGGTTCATTTTTACTTGTTTAGTTCTAGAGACATAATGAAGATATAACTATGGAACGCCCTAGCTGTCTTTGCAATGCCCTATCTTGTTAAAATGTTATTCCATTTTCTCAGACAGCAATGCTATTTTGTCACTGGTGTATTATATCTTCTTGACTGCTATGTGATCTTGTCAACATCTCATGTTATTATGTCTATTTCTTACACTGTCTCTTTAAACGAGTGCTATATTATGTGAACCATATATGGTGCCTTGTCAAAATACCGCGTTAACTTCTCTATATGAAGTGTAAGCTTGTCGAACTGGCGTGCTGTGCTGTCTAAATATGAAATTAACTTCTCTACATGACATGTTATCCTGCTTGACGAACGTGATGTCCTGTCTAAACACTATATTAACTTCTGAATATGACTGTCATGTGTTATCTTGTCTAACAAGTTAATATCTTGTTAAAAGAGTGACATGTTAAGAAACCATACTACTTTGTCAAATTACCGTGTTATTATCTTAATTTCATACGATGTTTTGTCAAAGTTTTGTATGACATCACGAAAACACGCCTATATAATTTTGACCCCCTTAAACCCCACTTTATATAGTAAAACTGGGGTTTACAGGGGTATACATTATTTTTCTTATTTCTGCTCAAAAACATAGATTGTGGGTACTCGTTAGAACCGCCTCGCCGAGGCGGTTCTAACGAGTACCCACAATCTATGTTTTGAGCAGAAATATGAAAAATATCAGAATTTTTACCTGAAAATTTTCCTTTTTTTTGGTGGTAAAATTTTCAATATATATGAATAGGCGTGTTTTCGTAATGTCTTGTTCATATAGAATGTTATTATGTCAAACAGCCATGTTATCTTCTTATTTTTTTTTTTTTTTTTTTTTTTTTTATATAAACTTGTCTAAATAACGTGGTAACATGTCAGACATACATGCTATTGTCTACACAATATGTGATCCTATCTATTTAACGTGTTATTATGGGAATCAACCATGCTGTTATGTCAAAATGACATGTGACCTTGTGTACAAAGCGTGTTATTATGTGAAACAACAGTTTATAATAATACAAGTTATATAGACAAGTTCCTACGTCACTTCGACCTATTAGGATGAGAGTTGTACATAATAATAATTTTGCTTTGACAAGATCACATATTTAGTAGACAAAATAGTATAGGTATTGCACATTATAACACGCTCATTTGACAGGATCACATATTGTGTAGACAAGATAGCGTCATATTGAGAAGTTAACATAGTATTTAGACAGGACATCACGTTCGTTAGACAGGATAACACGTCATATGAGAGGTTAACTCAGTATTTAGATAGCATAGCAGGCCAGTTCGACAGGATAGTACTTCATGTAGAGAAGTTAATACGGTGTTTTGACAAGACAACAATTTTGGTTCACATAATATAACTACAGATTAAGAAGATACCATAAGAGCATAATAACATGAGACGTTGACTAGATCACAAAACAGTTAAGAAGATATAATACCTTGGTGACAAAATAGCATTGCTAACTGAGAAACGGAAT
This sequence comes from Anodontia alba, assembly GCA_964016985.1. NCBI lineage: Eukaryota > Metazoa > Mollusca > Bivalvia > Lucinida > Lucinidae > Anodontia > Anodontia alba. Next base: position 12,832,074 of record OZ024833.1, read on the forward strand.
AACATTTTAACAAGATAGATAATTGCAAGTTCACATGAGTAAAAGTGTTGACCAAATCGTAACCATTGCATATCTGATCTAAACTGATTGTTTGGAAAAGCTTTTCATAATAAGGGATATATATGATGCGGAACGCACGAAAAGAGCCGTTATGCAATGTGCGGACAACGTAGATCCTGATGCGCAGGCTGATCTGGGCGTACGTTGCCCGCTTACACAATCAAAGGATACTGTAGTATATGTCGACGAACAGAGAATGTCCCGATCAAACTGCACGGAAGCACACGCTCATCAGGAGCTTAGCTGTTCGCATTGGGATAAGGTAATCCGAGTCTTCTCTGATGTTTTAGTGGCTTTTCTTTGTATTGATATTTGCTACTAACTTCAGAGTAACTCCTATTATGAAAATCAGGAATTTTCCTGTCCTGCCTAAAATAAGGATTTTTCACCAAAATAAAGGCATGGACGTTATGTGTAATGTAGATAGTCACTAAGAATTATCAAACTAATATTTTATGACTGAAAAAAATGATAATACTTGAATTTCGTAATGAATAATTGACATTTTTGGGTAACAAATTGGCTTTTACCGTGTACAATCTAGGCAACGAGGGTTGACTTTGACAGGTATAGTGAAAATGCTGGTTATGCAAGTTTCCAATGAAACAAATTATATAATTTATTAGAAAATGATTCCTTTTTGTTTATTCTAAAATTTTATTTTGCTATTTGCAAAATAATATTCAGAATTTTCTTTAAAAGTGCCCAGCCAAGACTGGCTGGGAAAATTCTGCATTTTCGATAGCTTAGTTACTCTGACGGCAAGTGGTAAATATCAAAATAAAGAAAAGCCACTTAAACGTCAGAGAAGACTCAGACCAGGAATAAGGACCTTTATCCTATGCTGCGCATCAATTATCATATGGCACATATATTTTAGGTGATAGTATTTGGGGAAGCGGAAGGGTGTATATCGTTTGACTCTGTACTAGCTCCCCAGGGCTCCACCTACTCAATACCTGATGCCGACTGGAAATCCACAACAGCAGTTCTTTTATCATCTAGCGGTACCACTGGGTTTCCGAAGGCTGTTGAACTTACACATTTTGCATTAATTGCTAATGGGATACAGATGAAGTAAGTTGAAAGAAACAGCAAAGGCGGCTTTTGAAAATCATGGGATAATGTCATAAAGGTACATTCGTATGGTTATAGGCTTTGTTAACGCTTAATGCACTGGGTATAAAACTCAGCAGACAATATTTTACTCTCTTTTTGAAGTTTTCCCAGAGAACAGGTTTTGACATTTCATGCAAATTGTCTCTTAATGAGATCTGTTTTCTCAACTGTGCAAATGGAGGTAGTCACACTTTTCCATATGAAAACGTTTTTTCTTCCCTCCCCCAACTACCTCAGTGTTCAAATGAAGGCAGTTAAGGAGACTATATACGCCTGATAATTTTATCCGATTTTTACAAGGGATGCAACTTTAGACTTATGACTTCCCCTTTGCTTTCATGTACATTAATCCCCTTTTGAAAAGGGGACTACTTTGAAGGAAATAAATTTGGTCCCGTGGGCGGTAATTCTTCCCTTTCAAAGTAGTTCCATTTTCAGAAGTGAACAAAATAAATTTGAAATAGTTGTCTGCCTTAAAAGTGTATCTGTTTACCTTAAATTGTTGTTGTTGTTTTTGTTGTTGTTTTTGTTGCTGTGTTTGCTTTTTGTTATTGCGTTTTGTTTTCATTTAATCTCTTTCCTTTCTTATATTCATAAATAGAAAGGAAAGCAATGATCAGTAATCGATACAATTACCTGACACCTTTCGCCCAAAACACCAAAGGGAAAAAAGGACGCACTGAAAGCCTAAAGGACAGTTTCTTCCCACAAAATGGCCAAACGGCTATCCAAAATAAAAATTTTACCAGGACATACATGCAAAGACATACAATGGAAGAAATAGTAAACCACAGCAGAAGCACCGCCTTGGAACGGTCAGTAAAATTAAATCTGTATGGAGGAGAAGATGGCGCCAAAATTATAATCCAGTCTCATTAATTTAGACCAATTCGAGTGGCTCAGAATAAACACGTGACGTGTACTAACGTACACTCAAGAGATGGCACCAAGGTCTGTATTTTGAATCTGAAGGATACATACACTGGGTAAATTTTCCGCTATTGCATGCAAGAGAGACGACTTTTATTACCTTGTTTGCTCATCTGTCCACGATCCGCACCCCTCCCCCTCCACCCCTCCCCTCTACAAATCTCTGGGAGCAAATTCATTCCTCTCAGCTTAGACCACTTTTCAGGAGGCACAGCCAAATTAGCATTCTACTTAAATCTATATCGGATCGTTATCGGGCCGTTAGGAATCCTGACGGGTCGATAACGGTCTGATATAGGTTTAAGAAGACTGCTAGCAGGAAGAGTACCTGTAACATATGTTTAAATGAAGAAATTGAGTAAATTATCCCAGAATTCTCATCAAATACTCCATTTTAACAAGTCCTCTGATAAGAATCTGTAAGCTAATGAAATATCTTCTAAAAAGAATAACCCTTGAGAGCAATGAACACACTCACAAAACTATAAAAGTATACTGGGCCAGACTAGGCAGTTTCAACCATTTAAGCCTCATTAGTAATCCTTATATAAATTTTCGAAAATCCCGGAAAAGACGCAACGGCAACAAAGGACAGGAACATATATACTATAGTAAAGTGAAGAACATGAAGAAGTTTCACAGCCGCAACAGGGCACTTACATCAGCTGTAGTGGAGAATAATGTCAGAAAGGAATTTGTTGATGAGAAGCGCACCTGTATATTTAATCTCGCATTACCTATAACAATGGTCATGTACTAACTTCGGTTGTTTGTTTATTGTTTCCAGTCGTGCAGGCTTAACGGAAAGAGGAGAGAGTTTGATTGTGTTCCTTCCAATGTTCCACATTTATGGTCTATCAGCGATATGCGCAACCGCAAACTGTGTGGGTAGTAGGCTTATCTTGATGTCAAGGTTCAGTGCGGATGAGTACCTGCGTTTGATAGAGACATATAGGGTAAGAAACGGGAACGTCTTAAGGTATTACCTTGTGTATTTGAAATTGGCCTAAGGGGAGACAAAACTAATATAAAAGATGTCCAGGAAGAGCTTGAATAACAGACCACAGCCTACCAATGAAAGAGCGCTCAACGAACTCAGATCAGACTGCGATCATGCGCAGTCTGATCTGAGTTCGCTAGGCGCACACTCTGATCTGCGTTCACTTGGTGCATGTGTCATAATGTATATTTTCTCAGCTTGATGCTTATTTGAAGCTTTGGTTTAGACGTCGCACATCTGCATTTATTAACTTGCTCAAAATATTAAATATCTGTCAGCATGTTAAAAAAAACCTACCACTGACATCAAGAGGTAGAGCAAACAAATTAAGACAGAAGTACACAAGCCACACACCAAAGAAATGAAATAGGGAACAGCTCCCTCCTCCCCAACAAAGGGCTCTCAGTCCTAGACAGGCCCCTCAAATCACAATTATAAGACAACGAACGGAAGAGTGTCTAAAATGTGTTGTTTCCTTGCTGAAACGGGTCAACTCTAATAGGAAAGAATTTGCTCCCATTGGGAGCAAATTCTTTACTGTTAGAGTGGACCCTCTCCAGAATTGCCGACAAATTTAGTGCACATAGTCGCTAACAGAAAAATATGTATGAAGTTACCCAGGACAGTCCACAATCACAAAGCATAAACACCACAAAGCACCGAAACAAAAATAAGAGATGAGGAATAAACAATGATTAAAGGAAACAGGCGACGTACGAGCAAAGAATTACGGTAACAGAGGAATCACCTTGGAATAGTCAGCAGAAAAAATAGAGATATCCCATGCTGTTTTTGGCGTAATGTTTTGTAAATATTATTGTCAATCGTTATATACAGTCGACTCTCTTTATCTCAAAGTCCAAGGAGCTGTCTGAAATACTTCAAGTTATCTGTTCCTCGACATATCAGATTTCAGAACTGAGAAAAAGATAAATTGAATAACCACATTTCACAAATGAATATGTCATTTGACTCTTGGTTAGAGATATGTTGAATATATTGTGGAAAAGAGGTTAGGAGCAATTTCTCCTCTTTTCCATAATATATTGCTACCTGTTGTTAGATTTTAACGTTTAAACAGGCATAGATTTTCACTTCGAGATAAGCGATTATTCGAGATAAGCGAAGTCGAAATAACGAGAATCGACTGTATTTTAGTTTCCGTTATGTAAAGGGAAACCCATTACGAGAACATGCCTATATAATTTTGACCCCCTTAAACCCCACTTTTATATAGTAAAACTGGGGTTTACAGGGGTATATATTATTTTTCTTATTTCTGCTCAAAAAATGGATTGTGGGTACTCGTTAGAACCGCTTCATTGAGGCGGTTCTAACGAGTACCCACAATCTATGTTTTGAGCAGAAATATGAAAAATATCAGAAATTTTCATCTGAAGTTTTCATTTTTTGGTGGTAAAATTTTCAATATATTTGAATAGGCGTGTTTTCGTAGTGCTGTGTGTATATTTAGAAGTTATAAGCGGAGTAAATAAATCAAGGAATGCGTTAAAGGCTCTATATTCTTCAAAAATAGACATTTTATTATCCAAGAAAGATTTATTAAATTGATATTTGTACTTATACAATTATAAAATGTGGCACCTGACAGCCTGTAAAATTTCAGTTAGTCTCGCGTTCTTTAAATGAAATTATTTTTTATCGTATCTCGGAATTAATGTTGCATACATTAATTCAGAGATACGATAAAAAATAATTTCATTTTTGATCCAGTTCAAACACGAGAGACTAACTGAAATTTTACTGGCTGTCAGATGCCACATTTTATGATCGTATCAATACTATATATCAATTTATTAAACCTTTCTTGGATACAAACTATCTATTTTGGGGGAATATGGAGCCTTTAAACTAGTTTTCTTGCGTGAAATCGCTTATGTCTTAAAGCCCATTTACGCAAATTTATGAACCCAAAGAAAACAGGAAGCAAAGTGGGCAGCCACTGAAGAAGATGGCCTCAGTGCTAGCATCCTACGAAGAAAAAAGATATGAAAACAAAACAAACTGTTAAGTAGGCTTGCGTATAGCCGTACAGCAGTATAAACCACTTGTATGTGGAAAACTTAAACTAGTGTTACTTGCGTTGTTCCAACCTCGTCCTTAATTCTGATGCAGCTCCAAATGACAATTACAGTCGACTCTCGTTATCTCGACCTCTCTTATCTCGAATAACCGCTTATCTCGAAGTGAATGTCTGATCCCTGTTTTAACACGGAAATCTAACAACAGGTAACAAAGTATTGTGGAAAAGAGGAGAAATTGCTCCTAAGGAGCAATTTCTCCTTTTTTCCACAATATTTTCAATATATAGTCAAATAACATACTCATTTGTTAAATGTGGTCATTCGATTTATTGTTTTTATCAATTCCGCAAATCAAATATCTCGAGATGCGGATATCTCGAAGTGTTTCAGAGAGTCCCTTGGAATTCGAGATAATGAGAGTCGATTGTATATAATCGATCCGCGTTGTGGTTCTCTACCTCATCAGAGTAACTTCACAGTAAAACATAGGAAGTCACCAAAATTGTCGCACTTGTAAAATGGCGGAAACTCTACTTCATGGTCAACCCAGGGCACGAACGGATTTAGGACTCACAACCTTTCTTTTGGAAGTCGACCCAGCCCAAATCATGTGTGGCATTAGATTATGTTTATAATGGTTGTCCTTTTCAATAATACTATAGTAGCACAGACAACCCTCTGTATACCGACACTCGAAACAACGACAAAATTCGTTATAATGACAATTTGACTGTCACGATTCTAACAAATATCCAAAAAATTTGTTCTATGAGGAAATAAGAACAAAACAGAACCTTTTTACATATCAATATGCTCATTTAGTATTTTTTACAACAGCAAATTCTTTTTAATGGCAACGTGTTTGGGAACAAATGCTGTCGTTGTAACGAGGGTTCACTGTATACGTCAGTTTAAATGTCATATTATTTTTCAGGCTACTACTTTACACGTTGTACCGCCAGTGATGGTTATGTTTGCAAAACATCCGAAGGTAGCTGAATACGACCTGTCTTCAGTAAAAACAATCATCTGTGGAGCTGCTCCTCTCAGTTCAGAGATTGAAGAGGCAGTGAAAAGAAAATTGGGTCTATCTTATATTCAACAGGGTAGGTCTATCAATTTAGGGATCAAACATGGTTTTTCATGCATTAACATTCGCCAGGTCCCGTGGGCGGTGTTGAAAACTGAGGCCGAAGGCCGCGGTTTTCAACATCTCCCAAGGGACCTGTCGAATGTATATGCATTGAAAAACCATGTTCGATCGCTGTTATTGCATAAAAACTGAAAAGATTTGCTACATTTCGCGTTATTTCTTGCACTATTTCGTTTCGCTTTTTCACAGATGTCTCGCGAACGTAATTTCCACGGACTATGCTCGTTCCAGGGCCGGGCAGTACACATCTCGTAACGGCAGCAAATCTGTGGCCCCGATACGATCATATTAAAAGTTGCGTAGCCGTGCATTAACAGCGCGTGAATTACCTTGTTACTACACGGCTTTTCGCCGATTAATGCACGGCTGTTAATAACGTGCGACACTGCTTTTATGCAATAATATACAACAGTTCTAGTGTTGAGCGTTGACTGCCGAGGGTGGCCTTCCCGAGTCATCAAAAGTAGATGTGAGGAACAAATACAGTCGACCCTCGTTATCTCGAAGTCCAAGGGGCTCTCCGAAATACATATGTCTACCAAATGTATCAAATCTCTTTAACGCATAGCACTTTGGGTAAAATTTTCAGCAGACGACATTTTGAAACATTATTTTCTTGTTTTCTTGTTGTTGTTTCCCCCCCCCCTCCCCCCTCCCCGGGAAAACGCTTTTGACATTTCATTGGAGACAATTTGCATGAAATGTCAAAAACTGTTTTCTGGAAAAAAAATAAGAAAAAAATCACCAATTTGTCGTCTGCTGAATTAGCCCAGGGAGTGGAAAAGGTTAACGAATACGACTGGAATAATTCTTAGAACTAATTATGAGGTGAACGTCAGAAAACTTACTTCAGACATATGTGCCCAGAGAGGATTAAGATCAGCTTGGGCATTCGCACAGTCTAATCAGAATCTTCTGTGGGCGCAATTTGGATAGTCAAGGAGGATAAGTTACTAAATTCGGACACTTCAAAGGGCCCTTATGTTAGAAGGTACATGTAAATTTTCTCACACTGAGGCGCAGGAAATTACTATACAATGATATACAGTCGACTCTCGTTATCTCGAAGTCCAAGGTGACACTTCGAGATATCCGCACCTCGACATATCAGATTTGCAGAATTGAGGAAAAAAATAAATCGAACAACCACAATTCACAAATGAACATGAAATTTGACTCCTGACGTTAGGGCTATATCGAAAATATTGTGAAATTTCTCGTCTTTTCCACATAATTTTGCTACTTGTTGTTATATTTTCATGTTTAAAAAGGGGCCAGATTTTCACTTCGAGATAAGCGATTATTCGAGATAAGCGTAGTCGTGATAACGAGAGTTAACTGTATTTGAGTATCACCATGTGAGGATATGCCTTCGAGACATATGCTGACAGTGAATGTCCAGATCAGCCTGCGTTTCTGCGCAGTCTGATCAGAGTCTGATCAGAGCATACGCTGTCCGGCTATAGAATTATTTGATCCATTACGTCTGATTCCTGTTTTAACATGGAAACCTAACAAGAGGTAACAAAATATTGTGGAAAAGAGGAGAAATTGCTCCTAAGGAGCAATAGGAGCAATTTCTCCGCTTTTCCGCAATATTTTCAATATATCTCTAACTTCAGGAGTCAAATTACATATTCATTTGTGAAATGTGGTTGTTCTATTTATTTTTCCTCCTCCAGACAGATGCATCCGCGAAGGCTGATCAGAGCATGCATAGTCCGCACGAAGAAACTGTGCACCCTTGGCTATACAAAATGCACCCAGTGAAGATTCTGATCAGATTGCCCCAATGCACAGGATGATCTCATCACGAAAACACGCCTATATAGCTTTGACCCCCTTAAATCCCACTTTTATACAGTAAAACTGGGGTTTACAGGGGTATACATTATTTTTCTTATTTCTGCTCAAATACATGATTTTGGGTACTCGTTAGAACCGCCTCGGCGAGGCGGTTCTAACGAGTATTCACAATCTATGTTTTGAGCAGAAATGTTAAACTACTTGAATTTTTCATCTGAAAATTTTCATTTTTTGGTGGTAAAATTCTCAATGTATTTGAATAAGCGTGTTTTCGTAATGTGAATCTTCGATGAGGTTCGTTTTCTATCTTTGCAGTTTATATACCGTATTCGACCTAATTACCGCACGGTTCGCTTAGGATTTTCAAAATTACTGGAAAACTGGTAGAAAATAGTTTGTTTGTGTTGAGGTTTTACGGCCCAGCCAACCCAATAGAGTCATGTGGAGCGCGGTCAGTTTACCTAACCACACTTTTTACTGGGCAGACATAGTCCTCTAAGCGGTTACCAGTATTGTGCACATTCTTTTGCCAGAAAAGGTAGTAAACAGTGACGTATCCACCTGATAAGGACTATAAAGAAAGACTGTAAGCCGATGAAACAAGAAAGAAATGTCCATATTTTACGAAAATGTGTCAAACTTGCTGAAGTGTTAGAAAAAGGAATGCTAGAAAAATTGTTAAAAAAAATCGATTTAGGCTGAGTGTATCCTTACAGGAAAATGATGTTAGCCTTAGACCAAGAAATATGAGCCAGCGCATGACAAAACCAACATAATGGCACAGAGTCGTTGCTGTGTGTTCAATGGGTAGCTAAGGGCCCACGCTTTCTTCATGCGGACAGCGAAGACTCTGATCAGACTGGGCGGATGCCCAGTCTGATTTGAGTCTTCGCTGAGCGCACGTCATATTTTTTTTTTTTTTTTTTTTTTTTTTTTTTTCATTCGCTGGCTCAATTTTTTCATGCTACCTGGAGAGGAATGTCGTGATGTTCAGCCTTGCAATTGAAACTCTTAAATGAACTTGTGAGACAAACGTACCACTAGTTGAAAAAACATAGCACTTAAGGAAGGAAACTTCTTTTGTTTTGTACAGGATATGGACTGACTGAAACTGGATTGACTCATGTCAATACGAAGAAGGACTTTCGCTGCAAATCAGTAGGAAAGCCGGTGGAGCTGCTGGAAACCAAGGTAAAAATTATAAGACAATACAGTAGACCTCGATAATCCAAATTCCAATAATACGAAATTCTCAATAGTTCAAAATCATTTTGAAGTCCCGACTTAAATATATGTATGCATTTTAACCCTCAATTATTCAAAGTCTCAATAATTCAAACAAAGCTGTTTAGTCCCTTGGTTTTTGAATTATGGAGGTTCCACTGTACATGTACCTACAAAACATTTGATATTAATGTCGATTTGATAGACAAAACAAAAAATCGACTGCTCTAAAATAATGCTTAATAGCCTTACAATCAGTTGCATATTCTCAGTGAGAAGGTTCTTATACTTCCATGCAATCTTACATCTTAGAGCATTCGTTCTGAGAAAAATGGACCCTTTGAAAACAAAAATATAAGTGAAGATACCCAGGAAATGCCACAATCACGAAGTAAAACCCTCTCCAGGTACCTAACGAAGTTTGGATGAGGAACAAATTACACAAACAAACGTCACATATGAAATCACAGACGCACAAAGACGAACTGCAACAGAGGAGGTGCCCTGGAGCGATCAGTAGGACAACTACATGTACTGTGGGGCTTAAACCAGTTTTACTTGTGCGAAAGAACATATTTAAGAAATGCGAAAATAATAAGTTTATTCAGTCTTTTAAAAAGCAATTAATCACACTGCTCACGCCTCCTTGCATAACACAAATTTAACTGCGTATAAAATATACAATGTATAAGTGAAGATGCCCAGGAAATGACACAGTCACAAAGCACAGCCCTCCTCATTACGAAAACAGACCTTTTCAATTATATAAATTTCACCTCCAAAACCTGAAAATTTCCAGATAAAAATCTCTGATATCTTTCACATTTCTGCTCAAAAAATAGATTGTGGGTACTGGTTAGAACCGTTTCGGCATGGCGGTTCTAACGAGTACCCACAATCTATGTTTCTGAGCAGAAATAAGAAAAATAATGTATACCCCTGTAAAGCCCAAATTTACTGTATAAAAGTTGGGTTTAAAGGGGTCAAAATTATATAGGTATGTTTTCGTGATGCGAGGCACCAAAAGAAGAAGAGATAAGGAACAAATAAGGACAACACCAATGCCACGTATGAAACCACAGACGCACAAACAAAAAAAGAACTTAACAGAAGGACCGTCTTGAAACGGTAATTATGATAACTTCTCGTTGGGGACGGGGGGATTTTATTCGCGCGAAACCTCATCCAAATTACAAATATATGTTCTGTCCGCATAGTTGTCCTCGACCGATTTTAAAATCTATTTTACGTATCCCAACAGATTCTTCTTAAAAGGAGTATACTGAACATGTAGAAGTTATGAATTTAAGCGTTTTATAATGCCTTAAGCCCCCTTAATAATATCCTTGTTCTGGGTCGCATTCTAATGGCCTTTCCATCACGAAAACTCGCCTATATAGTTTTGACCCCATTAAACTCCACTTTTATACAGTAAAACGGGGATTTACAGGGGTATAAATTAATTTTCTAATTTCTGCTCAAAAACATATATTGTGGGTACTCGTTAGAACCGGCTCGCCGAGGCGGTTCTAACGAGTACCCACAATCTATGTTTTGAGCAGAAATATGAAAACTACCAGAATTTTTCATCTGAAAGTTTTCATTTTTTGGTGGTAAAATTCTCAGTATATTTTAATAGGCGTGTTTTCGTTATGTCTTGTAATTTAACTTCTCTTTTAGATTGTGGACGTTGAATCTGGCAAAGATCTCGGCCCTAATAAAGAAGGGGAAGTGTGGGTACGAGGGCCGGGGTTATGCTCAGGATATCTAAATCAACCCGTAAGAACTAGGGAATTGATAGAAGAAGATGGATGGTTAAGAACAGGTATACCGTTCTTGCACTTTTTTGTTGAGGACTTCCAGTTTGTACTGAAAAGGTGCAGGTGAATTATACACATTTTATTAGAATCTCTGATGAATCCACTAAAGATCCTTCTTTTAGAGCGCTCAATCGCTTTGAACTTTTTTCAATATTTTGACAAATGTTTTAATACGTTTAATGCTGTCTACATACGAGTATAAGTTAGGGATTGAATTGCCAAAGGTATCCAATCATCAAGAACGGCCACCGTCACGAAGCAACTAGACTTGTCACTATGACAACTAACAATCCCATAAATATTAACCCTTGTCATGCTGAATAAATCAAGATGCCACAGCCACTCCTAGTTTTCAGCCAATCAGATTACTTGATCCAGGTTGTTGATACAAATTCACATACTGAATGACAAACAGTGCAGATCCAGATCAGTTGGCTGATCTGCATTTACAAAGTTTGTAAAAGCGAGACATATCCGGGTTCAGCAGGACAAGTGTTAAAACAAAGAGAAAGTATTATTAAATCAAAGCTCACCTATATCACTGAACTGGATATGAGTTAGATGATATGAAATGACAACACAAAATAGTACTTCGTCGAAAATAAAACAAACAAACGAAATGAGAACAAACAAATGAAGAAAAAAATTGGGAACCCTAAATTTGGTCATATGGTTATCAGAAGCCTCGCCCTTAATCCCGGTCCTGCTGAACCCGGATATGCACTGCCTTCGCAAACAGTGTAGATCCAGATCAGCTGGCTTCTGAAGAAACTAACTGATCTGGGCCCAGTTGTTCAAAGCTAACGACGTCGTTAGTTAACGATTCGTTAAAATTTAAATCGAGTGATATGCGAATATGCTGAAATTTTTTGCTGAAAAAATGTGAGTAGCTTTTGCAGTGCAAAAGCTACTCACATTTTTTCAGCAAAAAATATCAGAATATTGTATACTGAAACCGCTAAAACAGTTAACGAAATGACCCTTAACGAGCTCGTTAAGCTAACGACGCTTTGAACAACTGGGCCCTGAATTTACACTGTTTGTCATTAAGTATGTGAATTTGTATCAACAGCCTGGCTGGATCAAGTAATCTGACTGGCTGAAATTAAGAAGCAGGTGTGGCATCCTTATTTATTCAGCATGACAAGTGTTAATCCTTATCGGGATCAGTTCCAGCTACGTCTAATTTGATAACCTCCTTTTTAAACTACTTAAAATGTTATGCTTCTGGTGCTAATAGGTTACTGCCAGTGACACATGATCAAGCTCTCTCAGGAATATACAAATGTTTATACCAAGTACAAGTTAAACGTGACAGAAATACACGAATACAATAAAAATCTAAAAAAAAAATCCGGATGGACACAAATTGTAATATCTGAATAGCAAGCATTATAATTCAGCAATCGTTGAATTAATTCCAACCAATCATTGTACACATCGCACCATGGAACATTTCAACCAAACATTACTACAATCCAATCAAGATATACCAGGTTATGTACAAAAGATGTCATTTGGTATGAGTAATAACCTTCGTATTAACAGATCGATTCTGGTGATATTTCTCATTTATAACAAGTATTTCTGGTGTCAGCTCAAACCGAAAAATGACTCTATCAGAGACTAAGGTTTGAATAGGCTGCCACCTAAAGCAATGAAGTCTGTATACAAGGAATGAGAACTTGCTTACCAAATCTATGGCATACGTGGGTCAGAAAGTCATACGCAGGAGCGGAACTCGTTCGATATCACTTGTTGTGAACCATTTGTTTCAGCAAAACATATTATCATATATGCCATATTTGATAATCAAAGTTTTAACGATACGTTAAGTAACGACATCGTAGTTTTGAACAACTGGGCCCAGGTTTAAAAATTAAGGGGACTGACACATTTGCTAGATTTTTTCACTATTTGTCAAGGGAGACAACTCGGTGAAATCGCGTTCGCCTTCTTGCACACCAGTCCACACCTGAAAGGGGGGGAGGGGGGTTACTCTAAAAGAAAAACAGTCACAAGGTGAGCACATTATTTCCTTTTACATAAAATCCCTTTCCAGAAGGGAGGGAAAAAAGGATTTTGAAATAGTTACCTCCCCCTGAAAATATATCAGTTCCCCTTAATCCGAATGCACTGTACCATAACTTAAATACTGCACTGTGCGCTTATATTTTCTAAATTACTGTATTCGATCTAATTACCGCACTGTGCGCTTATGTTTTACAAATTACCGTATTCGATCTGTGCGCTTAGGTTTTTCAAAATTACTGGGAAAACTTGTGGTAAAATATATATCTACCTAGTCAGGACACACTGCTGAAAAGCTCAGCAAAGGACTTATTTGTTGATGTTTATGCGATTTTTTTTTTCTGATTTTCTTTATAAAAGCATATGTTGTGGGTACTCATTTGAATCGCATGGGCAAGTCTATTTACCCATTTATGCCGAGTGAATTCTTCTGTCATAACTCTTTGGAAACGTTTATTTCAATATAAGGAGTGCCCAGTTAGTTTTATTGTCACAAGGTTTTATAGAAATTCATGTCCTAGATGAAAACAGTATAGACCTCGATCAGACGCCGCAATCTGCGGTGTCTGATCTGGGTCTACCCTGTTTGCCAATGTCCCTTTTATAGGACGTTAGGTATAAATGGGTTAAAGGGTCCATATTCCTCAAAATAGACATTTTTTTTATCCAAGAAAGGTTTACAAAATGATGTATAGTATTAATATGATCATAACATGTGACATCTGACAGCCTGTAAAATTCCAGTTAGTCTCTCGTTTTTGAACTGGGTCAAAAATGAAATGATACGAAATCATTTCATTTCAAGAACGAGAGACTAGCTGAAATTTTACAGACAGTCAGGTGCCACACTTTATGATTGTATTAATATCATATATCAACTTATTAAACCTTTCTTGGATAGTAAAATGTCTATTTTTGAGGAATATGGAGCCTTTATCGTTCAATTTTATACATATCATAGGTGATATAGGAAAACAAGATAAAGATGGCTTCCTTTTCATCGTGGACCGACTTAAAGAACTAATCAAATATAAAGCGAATGCGGTAGCACCGGCAAGTCTCGAGGATATATTATTACAGCATGATTCTGTTGCTGACGTGGGTGTTATAGGAGTTCCGGATGAGGAAGCCGGTGAATTACCACGAGCATATGTTGTTAAGAAAGCAGGGATGGAAGTGACAGGTGCAGAGCTACAGGACTTTGTTGCAGGTACATGTAATTAGATAACATCTAGTATACAGTGTTTCATGAGTAATTATTATCTAAGAAATTGCCTTGGCCGTAACCAAATATAATCCAATTTCTATAAACGATACGAACCTCAAAAGCTCGAACACTGATGCATCGTTGATCATGTGCAATTAAAAGGACAGCAGAGCACAAAGTAGGTCGAGCCGCAAACTAACTGACCTCTTCTCCTATCGAACTTTCCTAGAAGATTGTGCCTGGCTTATTCAATCAAACTGAGTCTCCGATTTTCGTGGTTTTGTGTGTTCTTTGTTTCCAAAGGCAATCCTGTTTGACTTTTTATTTTACTCTACTGTAGCTGGTGTTGTGCCGTGTTCATAGTGTAGGTTATGTTTTATTTCCTTTGGGATCATTGATCATTGATAACCATCCTGGTTATTTTGAAAATCGAATGCCACTTAAGCCGGCACTAGGGGACGGGGGGAGGGCATATGCAGCCTAGCAAACTACAGTGTTGCATAGGAAGAGACTCAATCAAACAGAGTCTCCGATTTGGGTGATTTTGTGTATTCTTGGTTTACAAAGGCAATCCTTTTTTACTTTTATTTTACTCGTCTATGGCTCAACATGGCTGTACTGGCCGTTTTCTTTTGCACTGACTTTAAGTTCGCAGTCGAGCTTTCATGTGTGATTTTCATTATAGTGTTAAAAATTAATTTAGATAATTTTCTGTTTGAGCTCAGTGGTGATATTTGGAACCCCACACGGACTGAGCAGTTATGTACATCTCGAAATGTATCAGGATTAAGGTAGCGGTATGGACGCAAATAAAATCAGGACCGAGTTTTTCAAAGCATCATTAGCAAGCTCGTTAATGCCATATTCGTTAACTGTTGTACATGTAGCTAAGGTATTTTCAAATACATTGATAGTTTTGCTGCAAAAATGTGACTCCCATTTTGTCAGCAAAATATATCGATGTATTCGCCATATTTCAAGATAGAAATTTTAACGTCACGTTACCTAACAACTTCAGTAAGTTTGAACAATTGAGCCCAGGTTGATGTCACACCTCACCCCGCCCCACCATTCAACAATTTTGCTGTTCACTTTTTAAGGCGATATTTCCGTTGAATTGGAGCTCCCCTCTATTTTTTCTTTCTGTTTTCAAATAAAATAATATGAACCAGCGCACGACAAGCCCTACAATAAGACCTATGTGACTAGCAAGGACTCAGATCAGCCTGTACATTTACCGATTATTGTAAGGCTTCTCGTTTATTCCTCTTTGGATAGCATTGGGCTGTAGCAGGCACATGCGATCAGCGAAGACTGATCAGCCTGAGCAGATGCATAGGCTGAGCTGTCTTCGCTGGTCGCATAAGTCTTATTGTAGGTTTTGTCAAGCGCTGGCTCAAAAGTTATTCTGCGTTTTTGTTTGTTTTGTTTTTTTGTTTTTTGTTTGTTTGTTTTTTTTTTTTGTTTATTTTTTGTTGTTGTTTTTTTTTTTGTTTTTTTTTGTTTTTTTTTTTTTTTTGTTTTTTGTTTTTTTGTTTGTTTGTTGTTTTTTTTCTTGTCTTGTTTTTTGTTTTTTGTTTTTTTGTTTTGTTCTTTTTTTTTTTTTTGTTTTTTGTTTTTTCTTGTTTTGTTTTGTTGTTTTTTGTTGTTGTTGTTGTTTTTGTTTTTTTGTTGTTGTTTTTTTTTCATCGATGCTCCGTGATTATGACCTTGATATATCCATACTTATATGTTGTGTGTTTTATACGGTATTAAAGCAAAGATTTACTTTTCTTGTCCTTTATTACTATTGAGCTCATACGTTATATATAAAAATAAACTCCCGCTTACAGCTACAAGGGATGGGGTTAATTGCAGTGTTTCCTTATTTCTTAATGAACAGACCCAAAAAACCTCTTTTGCTCTTTATTTTTCAAAGTTATCCCTTTCAGAAATATTGCCGTATGGAATAAAATATTAATATTAGTATTTTTGTGATAATTACAATCTGTTTGTACTGTTTTCTTTATTCTAGGTCAAGTTGCGCCATATATGAAATTACGTGGTGGTATAGAATTTGTAAGTGAGATTCCGCGGAGTCTGTCCGGGAAAATTCTACGAAAAACACTAAGAGAAAGGGCAAGAACGTCAACATAGAGATGGCATTTCTTTACGAAAAGAGAATGAAAGTGTTACAGGCGTGTTTTCGTGATGCGATAATAGAACACAAGTTTGTCGTTGCTAGGATACAGTAAACCCTCGCTACAACGACAGTATTTGTTCCCAAGATGTTATCGTTAAAATGAATTTGTTATTGTATAAAATCATTGAACACAGCAGATGGTATGTAAGAAAGAGTTTGATTTGTTTTTAGTTCCTCAAAGAACATGTTTTGGATATTTGTTACAACCACCTCTCACAAATATGCAAACATGTTTCTTGAAGTATTGGATACAAAAGTCTTGCATAATTTCTGATTAATTTCAATTTCCTGCTAATAAGATTACCATTGTAATGAATTTTGTCGTTGTATCGAGTGCCGGAAGAAGAATTGCTGGCTGCAGAGAACTAGAATGTTTCCGCCAAAGACCTAGCTTGCGACCAGTAAAACCCAAGGCACTGGCAAAAAATGGTCCTGCTTACAGTAACATTTTATACTGACTTTATCTCTCTGTAAAATACATATAAAGTTACTCGGGAAAAGCCTTTTGATATTGCTTTTTACGGTATAAAGTAATCATAAGGTATCTGTGCGCATGTGGTTAAGTTATTTTATAAAATAACTATTTTGCAGCTTTCCTTTATGAATTGTATTCCTTCTAATATTAATATTTGTTGTCCAAATTAGTATACACACCACTTATTTAATTCTTTTTCTTTCGAGCAACAGAAGCAGCGCTGGACAGCTCAAAATATTCGGCACTCGACTTCTCTTTATCCTAAAATCTGTATTGAACAGGCAAAGAGATCCTAGTTGCTTTTGAAGCAGTATTCGAATTCCTATGCGCCAAACAGGGCCCAGTTGTTCAAAACTAACGATGTCGTTAGGTAACCTATCGTTCATTTAACCAGCAAAAGTACCTGTGAATTAGATATTGTACTTACTAGAACAGTTAACATTTTGACCACTTACGAGTTTGTTAAGCTAACGACGCTTTGAACAACTGAGCCCAGATCAAATCTAGATACCCAGTAAAGAGGATCTGGATCCGGTTTATTAACGTCTGATAAATGTCTTATTTTTTATTGACTACTGATTTTTGCCTAAACTTTTAGTGTCTACTGATTTTTGTGATGTAGAATTAACGATTAAGCCAAAATAAAAATCCAAAATATACTGATTTTTGTGAAAATAGCTTTATTGGTTACTGATTAAAGGGCTAATTTTTTTATCGATTAGCGATTTTTGGTATCCAACAATCACGAAAACATACCTATATAAAGTTGACCCCCTTAAACCCCACTTTTATATAGTAAAACTGGGGTTTACAGGGGTATACATTATTTTTCTTATTTCTGCTCAAAAACATAGATTGTGGGTACTCGTTAAAACCGCTTAATAATATAATAATATTTGTTGAGTCATAGATTATTGGTGAAATTGAAATCACTGACGTTTTACAAATGTACCAGGCGCCCATGGTTGTTCAGTCCCTCCTCTACGTCATCTCCCCGAACCCCAGCACACACACACACACACACACACACACACACACCAAACATTTTTTTCTGCTGCAGTTCCTCTTGGCTTGTTCGTGTTGGTTACTCATTGTATACTCAACTTACCCACGCTACATATTGGAAGATTCTAATTTCGATTTATGTATGTCAGACTATATGATTCATATATTCCTACAGAAAAATGGTTGAACTATTTGCAAACAGTGCCCTGATCAGACGCCGCGTTCTGCGGCGTCTGATCTGGGTCTGCACTTTTTACCAATTACCCTTTTAGGGGTCTCCAGACTACAATGGGTTAACACTCTGCAACATTATAAAATCACTCTAAAATAAATTTTTGTCCTTTTGAAAAAAAAACAAAAGCTTGGATACTGTTAATCAATTTTCCTCGAAACTGAGAAATAAAGTAGAAATGTTCAAGAATAAAACGACAGTCAGAAACTCAAAAGAGTTCTTGATGATTATGATTTTTAAGAACAATTCAAAAATATTATCCATCGCTATAAGATGATAGGATACGGCATAGATATTATGCGACAGACAACATGCTTACAC
Organism: Anodontia alba; assembly: GCA_964016985.1. Classification (NCBI taxonomy): domain Eukaryota; kingdom Metazoa; phylum Mollusca; class Bivalvia; order Lucinida; family Lucinidae; genus Anodontia; species Anodontia alba. The sequence goes on from OZ024833.1 coordinate 12,850,684, forward strand.
CCAGTCAAGGTTAACAACTTTACTGTCCTCTTTAACTGCACAACGGTGGGTTTGACCGCACACTCAGTGACGGTTCAGTCATAAATCGTTCCTAGACGATTTTGCCTGGCCTTACTCGTCTGTGGTCGTGCTCATAATGGTTGCTTTATTAATGATTTTGTTTTGCTTTGAGCTTCAGTTTGTAGTCGAGACGTTTTTTTATTTTTATTTTTTTATTTGGTGTTAAAAGTTTGTTGTTGTTGTTTTGTTTTTGTTTTTTGTTGTTTTTTTTGTTTGTTTGTTGTTGTTGTTTTTTTGTTGTTTTTTTTTTGTTGTTTTTGTTTGTTTGTTGTTGTTTTTTTGTATTTTTGTTGTTGTTTTTTTATCTGTGGTGATTCACTGATGAGTTAAGGAACCGCTAGACAAACCAAAGAATTTTATGTAGCTGAAATTCAGGGGCGGATTCAGAGGGGGTTCGAGGGGTTCGTTCGAACCCGCCCCTTCACCTTTGATTCAAAATTTCATTTTCATGGGAACTCTGATAAGTTTAAGATACCGTTTTTGCCCTAAATATTCACACCCCTTACCCTTTACCTTTTACCTCTATTCAACAAGTCAATTTTACTACTTATGAATGTGTGTTCAATTGCTGGACGAGTGACAAGCCGGGTAGACTCTGATCAAACGCCGCGTCTTGTGGTGTCTGATCTGGGTCTACACTATATGCTCAGGCCTGTCTTTCCGAATACGTAGAGTAAGTGCGGTAATTTGATCAAATCGAAACACTCTAGGAAAATATTCTGGATCCACTGAAAATGTATCATAATTAAGGACCAGCTTTGGCTCAAGTAAATCGAACCCCGCCAACAACAGCGCTGTTGATCGTCAAAAGCTATGTTCTGTTGCAGTTTTGATGGGGTGCCGTTTCTGAGACGTTGTTTTATCTCCTTTATCTTTTACCCCAGGGTGCCCTGGGATGACCGTGTTCTGTAACAGAGGCCGTTTCTGGAAATCTTCATATCTATTTTGAATGAGTTGAAGTACAGTACATGTAATGTGGCTGCCAAGGTGAAAATTATCTAGGAAACAACGTAAGATTAATCCTTAAAATGCCAAGAAAACCTGCATCTGAAAATGTCGTCTGTTTATGCCGTCTGCTAAATATTCTTGCAAACTTTTCAAACCTATTTTTGCATACAGGCAAACAGTGTGGACCCAGATCAGACTGCTCCTTCAGGAGCTGATCTGGGCTGTTCGCAAAAAGTGACTTTTAAAATCACAAGCAGATGACAAAACAGACGACAATTGTTGTTATTGGCTGTTTAAGGGTTAAGGAATTAAAAGTACAGTAAAACCTCAACGGCCCGAACATCTTTGGGACCATAGAAATTTATTCGAGACATGGGTAGTTCGAGCCACTGAGGGTTTACCATTGCGCCATGCCAGGAAGCAAATGGTGATAATTTATGGAAGTCTTTTGGATCTTCTAGACAATAATGGGATGTTGTTTACTCATTAGAATCGCCTTGATGAAGCGATTCTAGTGAGTACACACAACATACAAATTCATGATAAAATGAGAAAATTTCCCTACATATTTGTTTTCTTCAGTAATCGCAAGAATTTTGTATGGACTAAAAAACGAGTTCGAATAAGCCATGATAAATAAGCCATCGGTGTTTGAGTTCTCGAGGTTTTAATGTAAAATAAAATAGAACACATCAACAATTACTAATGAAAAAGAAGAACATTCGCCATAGAAAGTAAACATGATATTCTGTGTGTCAAGATGGCCGATTAAACTTATGAATTATTGTTTCAAAGCTACACATCTGTGCCCAGTTGTTCAAAGCTAACGACATCGTTAGTCAACGATTCGTTAAAATTTACATCGAGTGATACGCAACTATGCAGAAATTTTTTGCTGAAAAAATGTGAGTAGCTTTTGCAGTGCAAAAGCTACTCACATTTTTTCAGCTAAAAATATCAGAATATTGTATATTGAATCCGCTAAAACAGTTAACGAAATGACCCTTAACGAGCTCGTTAAGCTAACGATGCTTTGAACAACTGGGCCCTGATATATACACCCCAATGCCCCAGTACATCCATGAAGAGTGATTTTATTACAGTAGCTGCAATTTTAGACGTACAGGCCCCGAGATTATAAAACTGTTTTCATGCTCAACTCATCTGAGCATGAAATTTTCTCTGCAAATAAATATGAAAATTCCAACTATTGTTGGCATTTTCATATTTATTAGCAGAGAAAATTTCATGCTCGGATATATTTAGCAAGAAATAATTTGTATTTGCTAATAATTTAAGATATATTAGCAGGACAAATTTCATGCTCGGATGAGTTGAGCACGAAAAATGTTTTATAAACTCGGAGCCAGATGTAACGAACGTTTAAGCTCCCCGCTGTTGGCAGTTTCCGGCCCTTTAAACGTCGCTTTAGACATTCATCTGAATCTGAAAAATCCATCCTCATGGTATTTAATCTCTACCTTACTCTGGGCCAATTTGGCAGTTGAGAGTTTAATGATATTTTACTTATTTTCCCAGAAAAATAGGCTCTTGACATTTCATGCAAACTGTCTCCTTAGGGGACAGTGTGCATGAAATGTCAAATTGTTTTCTTAACAATTTGCCTGAAATGTCAAAGCCTGTTTTTCTGAGAGAAAAAACTCTTTTCAAATTGTCGTCTTCTGATTTTTTACCTGGCATGCTAAGCGTAAAACGGGGAAAACAAAAGCTACAACCTCCTTATGCATATGGTTGATTCCGACGAGCCCGGCGATACTCAGACTACACAAAGCTAAATATGGTAACTACAGCTTGTTCTAACCTCTCCAGTAAATGACGACAATAATATTTCATGGGCGTAGACAATCTTAGAGTTTATCATTGCTCCGGAAGCACTTTATGACAGGTCATGGACTGGTCCTTTGCTATTATCTTCATGGACTGCTCAACGTTTTACAACCAAGTATTAGCTTTCACAAACAAACGTAGACCAAGCTTGTTTGTGAAAGTTTTTTTAAACTGTTGATGTGTCTAAAAGCTGAAGGATGATCTGGTTGTATGCTCCCTCTTGTCTGTCCTAATACTTAGAGTCATTAGGCATCACGAAAACATACCTATATAATTTTGATCCCCTTAAACCCCATTTGTATATAGTAAAACTGGGGTTTATAGGGGTATACATTATTTTTCTTATTTCTGCTCAAAAACATAGATTGTGGGTACTCGTTAGAACCGCCTCGCTGAAGCGGTTCTAACGAGTACCTTTTTGAGGAGAAATATGAAAATATCGGCATTTTTTATCATAAAAGTTTCATTTCTTTGTTGGTGAAATGTTCAGTATATTTGAAAAGGCGTGTTTTCGTAATGGTAATCATCGATATAAGCCTAGATCTTAGCCCAGCTGTTCAAAACTAACGATGCCGTTAGTTAACCTATCGTTCAAACTTTGATAATTAAATATGGTAAATACGCTAATATTTTTGCTGAAAAAAATGTGATTTGCAAAAGCTACTCACATTTTTTCAGCAAAAATACCTGCGAGTTAGATACTGTACTTACTAGAACAATTGACAGTCTGACAACTAACGAGCTCGTTAAGCTAATGATACTTTGAACAAGTGGTTCCTGAACCTCAGTTAGCCAGTTTACTCTAAATATTTGACCATTTTCACTCTTTATCAAAACTGTCCTAAAATTTGAACAACTCCATTTTACTGACAGCTAACAACTAGTTGCTGAGTGGCAAACAGTTTAGACCTTGATTAGACGCCACGGTCTGTAGTGTCTGATCTGGGTCTACACTGTTTACACAGGTGTTTCCCAATAATTAGGGTAAACATGGCAGGTACATTATGAATATTTGTTTATTTCTCAGGGTTTCATAATAAATTATGTTTCTGAGCTCTTTTTCACTCAAAAGAAGTATGTTCAATACAGTTTCATTGCAATGTCTCTGAACTCCCTCAATATACTTTTACCTCACTCAGGTGAGGTAAAACGTACAATTGTCAACTGTATTTGAGGTACAACATACGCTCCCTACAGATGCATGCGCGTCATTGTATTTAAGGTTATGCAGAAATTCATCACTGTATTTTAGGCAACACATACACTCTCTCAGAATACACGTGCCTCACTACATTTGAGGTCACACATACAATTCCTACATATTTGTGGCAATACATACACTCCCTCAGGTTAGACGTGTCTCGCTGTATTTCAGGTAATACATTCAACTGCTGATACAGTGACAATCCTTACTCTCACTCTTAATTACTAGTGCTGTAATCAATTAAGTGGCTGTGCCATCACTGTGTTGATAATTTTGCTCGTTCTCGTAAAGTTTTCCGTAGAATTTTCCCAGCTAGACTCCGAGGTATTTCATTAACAAATTCTACTCCACCTCTGGGCTTCATGTATGGCGCAACAAGTCCTTAAAATAACAAACAAGAGATAAAAATTCAATGTAAAATGTTTAGAAATATTAAATAAAAGCTAGCAAATGTTCTGGTGAAAGACAACGTATAAGTTATAGCAACAAAGTCATACATCTGCTGTGTATGAGTGTGCATATCATCACGAAAACATGCCTATATAATTTTGACCCCCTTAAACCCCATTTTTATATAGTAAAACTGGGGTTTACAGAGGTATACATTATTTTCCTTTTTTCTGCTCAAAAACATATATTGTAGGTACTCGTTAGAACCGCCTCGCCGAGGCAGTTCTAACGAGTACCCACAATCTATGTTTTGAGCAGAAATATGAAAAATATCAGAGTTTTTTGTCTGAAAATTTTCAGCTTTTGGAGGTGAAATTTACCATATATTTCAATAGGCGCATTTTCGTAATGTTTTACATATACAAATACGTAATAGATGTGTTACATATGTGTACAATTATATGCATTCGTAACAGTTACATATGTGTATAAGTGTCATAAGTCAAATTTAACACGTGTGCAAACAATACGAAGTATTCACATCTTATAAAATTGCCGCAAAGATGCTGTTGGATTGTGAAGACCGGACTGATCAGGATCAACACTGTTCGACACTCATTTTGTCCCATATCACTCTAAATGGTGTCATGCCTGATCAAATTGTAGAATAGTGATATGACGGCTAATATGGGTCTACACTGCTCTCATGTCACTAATGCTGTTTTTTTTTTTTTTTTTTTTTTATTTTTGTTCTTTTTTTTGTTTGTTTTTTGTTGTTTTTTTTGTTTTTTGTTTTTTTTTTTGTTTTTTTTTTGTTTGTTTGTTTGTTGTTGTTTTTTGTTGTTGTTTTTTGTTTTGTTTGTTTGTTTGTTTTTGTTTGTTTGTTTTTTTGTTGTTTTTGTTGTTGTTTTTTGTTTGTTTGTTTTTGTTGTTTTTTTTTTTCATGACACGGCTCATGTACAAGTGTACGTACGCTTAAAGCAGATTTCCATTTTCAGAAAAAAGATAATGTCCGTTAAAGTGTACCAGTAACACTATTTACACTAAACACGGACACTGATCCTTAAATGCTTCACTTACAATTCACATCCTTGCAGTGGGGTAAATAGAACATTACAACACTTCAAAAATGATTTGTGCAACTTGAAATTTCAGTTGTAGGCTGTTATCAACATAGGAACCTGGGAAAACATGCATATCAAGTGCTTGCAATATCTTTGCATACTTACTTGATATATAGCTAACAATGCTTAATACATGTATACAGATAACAAACACGAACAATTAGACGTTTTTGTGTTGATACACGTTACAATTTATATAAAACATAAATGTTTGTTCTACATACAGTCGAACCTCGTTATCTCGAACTCGCTTATTTCGAATTACAGCTTATCTCGAAGTGAAAATCTGGTCCCTGTTTTAACATGAAACTATGACAACAGGTAACAAAATAATCTGGAAAAGAGGAGAAATTGCTTCTTAGGAGTAATTTCTCCTCTTTTCTACATTATTTTGTTACCTGTTGTCATAGTTTCGTACTAAAACAGGGACCAGATTTTCACTACGAGATCAGTGGTAATTCGAAATAAGCGAGTTCGAGAGAACGAGGTTCGACTGTATATATTTCTAACTTCAACAGTCAAATTACACATTCATTTGTTAAATGTGATTGTTCAATTTATTGTTTTTCTCACTGTTTTAACTCTGATATGTCGAGGTACGGATATCTCGAAGTATTTCAGTGAGTCCCTTGGAATTCGAGATAACGGGAGTCGAGTGTGTATAGATGCCAAAACAGTTGTTTTGTAAGTAGAGTAGTGTGTCAAATAAACACACGCAAACTAAGAAACACATCGGTCACAGTAATTGTTCCCGAAATAGTGACCTCTACTTCATGTAATGAACAGGTGTTACATATGTGTATGATTCTTATTTTAAATCATACGAACGCTTCACACTAACAAAAAAATTAATAATAATACCCCACTACCTATCTCAGATAAGGCAGTTTTTTAACTGACAAGTACTATGTGCACGAAAACGTGTATTGTGATACTCATTTGAAGCGCCTCATCGAGGCGCTTCTAATGAATACCCACAATATATGTTTTCATATAGAAATAAGAAAATATGTTGATACCCCTTCTTATCTGGAGCTAACTACTTAGTCTCAAGTTTAGGATGTCAAAAGTAGAAAAGCTCTACCTGCAACAAACTCCTGTATCTCGGCTTCCGTAACCTCTTTCCCAGCTTTCTTAACAACATAAACTTTCGGTAGTTCACCAGCCTCCTCGTCTGGAACACCAATAACACCTACATCTGCAACTGCATCATGGCGTAGTACAATATCCTCTAGAGTGGCTGGTGCTACTTGGTACCCCTTGTACTTGATGAGCTCTTTAAGTCTATCAACGATGTAAAGAAATCCGTCTTCATCTTCTTTCCCAATATCACCTATCAAACAGTAAACGGTCTGGCTAATTTATAATGAAGAAAATCTTATCACTGCAGATTAGGAGTTTTTGCTAAATATGCATTGTTTGTTCGCTAACCAGGCTGTTCTTTGTTTCTTTTTTTTCTATTTTCATGTACTTTCGTAACTAAAACAACACGTGAATTGCATCTTAATGCCGTCTGTACAAAAGTAAAAAAGCTTTGTACCGATTTATGCCTTCATATAAATACAGTCGACTCTTGTTATCTCGAAGTCTAAGGGGTCTCTCTGAAATACTTCGAGATATCCGTACCTCGACATATCCGATATGCAGAATTGAGGAAAATTTAAATCGAACAATCACATTTCACAAATGAATATTTAATTTGACTCCTGAAGTTAGAGATATATTGAAAACATTGTGAAAATAGGAGAAATCTTTTCCACAATATTTTGCGTCCTGTTGTTAGTTATCATGTTTAAACAGGGATCAGATTTTCACTTCGAGGTAAGCGGTCATTCAAGATAAGCATGGTGGTTTCAGAGAAGAAGATGTTTTGAGTTTTTCCCATTATAAGTCTATGGGAGCTAATGACCCCCGGGGCGTGGCCGATTAAGACCCTAGGAGCTTGATTGGCAGGATTTATGTAGGGGACCACTAAACATTGCTACATACTAAATATATAAGCTGTGGGCCTCATAGTTTCAAACAAGAAGATTTTTATGTTGTTTTTTTTTTCAGTATAAGTCTATGGGATCTAATGACCCCTGGGGCGTGGCCAGTTTGAACCCCGGGGGCATGATTTGCAGGTTTTATGTAGGGAACCATTAAACGTTGCTACATGCTAAGTATATAAGCTGTAGGCCTCACGGTTTCAAAGAAGATTTTTTTACTTTTTCCTATTATAAGTCTTTGGGAGCTAATGAACCCAAGAGCGTGGTCAATTTAGACCCCATGGGCTTGATTGGCAGGATTTATGTAGGGGACCACTAAACATTGCTATATACTTAATAAATAAGCTGTAGGCCTCATGGTTTCATAGAAGATATTTTAAGTTTTTGCCATTATAAGTCTGTGGGAGCTAATGAACCCGCGGTTGTGGCCAATTTAGACCATAGGGGCTTGATTGGCAGGATTTATGTAGGGGACGAACAAACATTGCTACATACTTAATATAAAAGCTGTAGGCCTCGTGGTTTCAAAGAAGAAGATTTTTTTTAATTTTTTTTTTCCATTATAAGTCTATGGGAACTAATGATCCCCGGGGCGTGGCCAGTTTGGACCCAGTGGCCAGTTTGGATTATTAAATCGGTCAATCACTTAAATAAAACACATTAATACCGTATCTACACTTTCGGAGAGCCAAGCCTAAACAAGTATTGAAGATCCAGATCTACAATGTTTGCCACTCCATCCATCAATATTTTACACACAACAACAGTACTGAAATGGACTATCTTCACTACAGCTGATGTTAATGCCATGTTGCCATGTGGAGCCCGTATAACTTCTCACTATACTTCACTATAGCATAGTTTATTTATTCTGGTCCTTTGTTATCACTGAACCCATTCCGAAATTTTTTAAAACAATCTATGAGGGTAAACGATGTGGCCTCATTTGCCGATGTTGCTAGTATGACCGAGACAACTTGCCATTTCAGCTGAGTTTGTTTATTGCTATCATGCGTCGCTCCTTTAAGAATTGATTGTTCAAATTTTAGGACAATTATAGGAGATAAGAATCCAAATTCCTAGGATAAATACGGTAATAATATAAAATTCGTTAATGAAACCCAGGGATGTACCTGTCCGCATCCATCCATCTTCTGCCAACAATTCCGCTGTTTGTGCCGGTAGATTGAGATATCCTGACGATAACTGTGGTCCTCGTATCCACAATTCACCTTCCTCGTTAGTACCCAGGGGTTTACCAGTTTCCACATCCACAATCTGATATATAGTGACATAACACTGGTAACTGAGCCGCAACGTCAGTCAACGTACCTTCGGGACATGCGCGCCCAGCGAAGATTCAGATCAATCTGCGCATTTGCACAGTCCGGTCAGAATCTTCAATGATGTGTTCAATGCTCTCAAGGGCCAATCACGTTCATTTTAGAATAGAATTAGCCAACAGAACATTTTCTTCTTTGAGACTTAACCCATCTCTTGCTGAACACGACATGCCCTGTCTTAGCAAACAGTGTAGATCCAGATCAGTTGGCTTCTGAAGAAGCCATCTGATCTGGATCTGCACTGTTTGTCATTAATATGTGAATTTCTATCAAAAACCCGGATCAAGTAATCTGACTGGCTGGAAATTAGAAGTGGGCGTGGCATCAATGTATTCAGCAAGGCAAGGGTTAATCTTCCAAAGCCTTTATATGAAGGTCACCGATGAGACCTTATTGGCTGAGACTAGCTGGTGTGGCCAAGAAAACATGGGAATTCCAGGAATTTTCAGATTTCTCTGTGTGTGTGTGTGTGTGTGTGTGTGTGTGTGTGTGTGTGTGTGTGTGTGTGTGTGTGTGTGTGTGTGTGTGTGTGTGTGTGTGTGTGCTTATTGCTCTCAAGGGCCATTTCTTTTAGAATCTAATTAGCCAACGGATCACTTTGCTCTTTGAGGAGATGAGATGGCTACAATATAAGTGTTCCAGTCTTAATATTGGGGTACCGATGAGGCCTTATTGGTTGAAATTTGCAAGACTGGCCAAGAAAACATGGTCGTATTCTGTGTTTGTGACCATTGCTCTCATGATAATTTCTTTTAGAATCTTTTAGAATCACATTATTCTATCGTTCTTCGATGAGCTTGCGTAGTGGTCAGAAGTCTTGGCTGACGGAAGTCTTGGCTTGGCTAAACCGCTGTGGTTCAGAATTCGCTAGACGCGATGACTATCATTTATGAGAATTATGGCATTTGACTTGGTTCTTTCCGCATTCATTCTAGTGTTCAAACAGATCAACTAGATATAGTCTAATATGCTGGAACTGGTGTTTATACTAAACTCCTACCCTCATCACTCATTTTTATCTTCAATTCAACCAATCTCTTCTATATCCGCTATGTAGTCTATATGTATTGTATTTGCCGAAAGTACTGGGACAGACAGGCCTGAGCAAACATTGCAGACCCAGATCAGACGCCGCAGAACGCAGCGTCTGATCTGGGTTTACACTGTTTGCCACATATATAGCAGATTTTAGACATATCAGGAGGTACTTTCTATTACAGTCAATGTAGATTCATATGTCCGATAAACAAACCTATTTTTAACGGCATTTTAGGAAAGGAATAATGACGAGAAAAGGCTAAGCCGCTCGACAGCAAAATGTCTGTTCATTACTTATGCCGATAGCGAAGGACCAGGCCCGTCTGCGTACTGTAGTTTCATGTGGCAAAAGCCTTTATTTGTAGCTTTTCTTACTGAAGCTGAAAATTATCATTAACTTCGAAGGCACAGTTTTTCTTGAAGCGAAGCAGGTCACAAAGTTGTTGGTGGAACGTTTAACACCTGGTTGCTTGTGGCGAGCAACAGCAGATGCTTGGTGGTCCAACTGGGTCGGATAAAGAATCTCGTGGTCGTTAGAGACGATATATTGGCTTTTTACTTTCAAATGCCTTTTAAGTTGAGACTGAACATTTTATGCTTCGCGCAATAAGAAAGGCCATCTTCGAGGCATATGGACAAAACAAAGACAAAGGCCAAGCTTTGTATCAGTACATCTGAGCTCAGTTGTTCAAAGCATCATTAGCTTAACGAACTCGGTAGTGGTCAAAATGTTAACTGTTCTAGTAAGGACAATTATATCTGATTCACTGATATTTTTGCTGATAAAATGTGATTAGCTTTTGCAAAAGCAAAAGCTACTCATATTTTTTTTCAGCAAAAGTATAGCGTTTATGTCGTATTTAATGATCAAAGTTTTAACGATACGTAAACTAATGACATCGTTAGTTTTGAACAACTGGGCCCTGGATAATACAGATGTCCAAGATTTCTAAGGTACCAGTATATTTCTCTATATTATGTGTTGTCCATGCTATTTACTCTCTTTATTCATATCATACCAGGAGAAATGGTGATTAAGCATGCTCCAGTCATTTAATTCCGTTAGCGCTATATCAGTGTATGCCAACTGAGAGAATGATAACATTAACCTTTAGACTGCTGCAGGCGACTATGTGCGCCCAGGAGGGGTCTGCCAACTCTAAAGCCAGTCATACTTACTATACACCACTATGCAACCATTCAGAGCAAGTGTTCTCATACAGGAGTGAACCTACTTTCATACAAACACGCCACTTCTCATTAGATAGTCGGGTGCTGGATTTTACCCACACTAATAAAGACCGAATTTGAAGCTGCCATTAATTTCAGCACTCTCTTCAACAGATTGATCACGATTTCCTGGAGAAAAAGCCCATAACACCTAAATCATTTCCAGTGAGGAAGAAGTAGAAATAACAGTATAACCTATGTATGTCACTTGTTTCATTCGAAATAGTACACAGTAGGCGCTGTTCTCTTGTAACGTTTTTTGTCTTAAATGGTTCCCGATTTACACGTGACTATCACGTGACTTTTCTAGTCACGTGACCATTTTATTGCCAGTAAAATGGTCACCTACAATCGGCAAATTTTATGTGGAAATTCCATGTAAATCGAGGCAAAATTAAGGGCGTAATGACTTCTCGAGTAGGGGTACCCCCTCTTACAGGCCTGTTTCATTTTTTTCCTAGCACGCTAAGGGTTAATCGCCTAATGTCGATTAAGATAAAGGTAATATTAAACGCCTTGTGTCGACATGGAGCAATTTTTATTTACACAAAAATCTCAGTTTGTCGCTCAGAATCAGAACGGTATGTACAATGGCTGAAATAGAATGAGCTTACCTTCGTTTCAATTAAATCCATTGCCTTCCCAACTGACTTATACCGGAACTCGGTGTCTTTATTTACATGGGTAATTCCAATTTCAGTCATTCCATATCCTGTGATAAAATAAATTGCAATATGAATATTGTACATGTACCAACTCACGTGTGTTCCCATTGAAGACTCCGATCAGCCTGATCAGACTCATCTCTGTCCGCCTTAGGGTGAAATGATACATTTTAAGGGTGGTAACTGTTTCAAAACTGTTTTGCTACCTTCTGAAACTAGATCTATTATAAAAGGGAACAAATTCGTCCCTTTTAGAGTAGATCCTTTTTATGAAGGGACTTGATGTTCAGGGTAGCAAACAAGATGTCACAAAAGGTGTCTCTCTTGCAAATAATTGCAGAAAACCTAAACGTGAATATAGTCCGCATTAGAAGCCTTGAATTATTGGCTACAATCTGTAATTAGACTATACAGGCTGAGCGGAGTCTGGCCTGAACTTACTCATCTGTGGTTCTTCTGTAGTTCAAAAAGTGGTGTGTGTGTGTGTGTGTGTGTGTGTGTGTGTGTGTGTGTGTGTGTGTGTGTGTGTTTGTTTTATGTGTTTTTTTGCGTTTTTTGTTTGGGGGGGGTGGGTGTGGGGGTGGGGGGGCGTGGTTATGTGTGTGTTTTTTGTTGTTGTTTTTGTTGTTGTTGTTGTTTTGTTTTTGTTTTGTTTTTTGTGTTTGTTGTTTTTTTTGGGGGGGGTTTGTTGTTGTTGTTTTTTTGTGTGTTTTTTTTTTTTGTTTTTGGTTTTTTTTGTTTTTGTTGTTTGTTGTTTGCATTCGAGTCCTGATCATCATTGTTTCGCCACAATTATCAATAGTTAGTTTATAAGAATGTTTGGTAGTGATCCATTAATGTTTCTTTACGCCCACAGAACAATTATATGTATCTGGGATTGTGGACGCGAGTCATCAATTGCTCACTGAACCAGGTGTGAGGTTGTAATCGTACCTCAATTCCTATATTGCTGTACTTGCGGTAGGTACTTGCGGTAATGAAGTTCATTATTGCTTATAAAGAGTCTCAATAAAATCGAGACTCCCATTTTCTGATCTGTAGTGTGTTCTTTGTTTCCAATCTTTTTGATGATTATTTTACTACACTGCAGCTGGTATTAGTGCCGTGTGGCGGCGGTAGAACGTCTCCCCGTACTTTACCATAGTGCAGATTATATTTCGTTTCCTTTAGGATCATTGGACCCATTATGGTACATTTGAAAATGGAGTTCTGCTCATGTATACGCTAGAGGGCGTAAGCAGTGTTGCAAACTTCATTACTGCTTATGAAGAGTCTCAGTAAAACCGAGACTCCCATTTCCTGATGTGTAGTGTGTTCTTTGTTTCCAAAGGCAATCTTTTTGACGTTTATTCTACTATTCTACTGACCATTCTAAGGCGTGTTTCTGGAGCTGTTAGTTAGGTGTTTCAAGGGATTTGGGAAACAAGAGAACATGTCCATTTATTTTCAGGAAACAAGGGGACGATCGCAAATATTTTAAGGCAACAAGGACACGAAACTTATTTTAGGGAACAGGGAACATGGAAATTGTGAAAATCACTTTTAGGGAAAAGGGTAACAAAGCCGATAATTTTAGGGAACAAGGGAACATGGACCCCGCCCCTTCGGAGTGCCTCCTTATTGAAGACTTGTAGCTGCTCGCTACGAGCCTTTTCGTTTTGTCTCGTTTGTTGTCATACTGTTATCTCTGGTGGGTCCTGCGTGTCATTGTGCTCACATCGTTGGGGAACGAGGAACAAACAGGGAGCTGGTTATTTTGTCGTTCTTTGCTTTGTGAAATGTGCAGTATCTATCGTGGCTTATTTGCTCTTTTCTCTTGGCGTCATTGGCAGGTTATGTTCTGTGACTGTGGTTCTTCCAGGCCCCGAGGTTGTAAAACATTTTTCATACTCAACCCAACTGAGCATGAAATTTGTCCTGCTAAGAAATCTCAAAGTACTTACAATTGCACATCCTTTCTTGCTAAACATAGCTGAGCATTTAATTTTCTCTGCTACTAATCAATATGAAAATGCCAACAATAGTTGGCATTTTCATATTTATTAGCAGAGAAAATTTCATGCTCAGATGAATTGAGCATGCAAAATGTTTTATAACCTCGGGGCCTGGACATCTATACTATACTAATTTATTAACCCTGAACCTGCTGAACCCGAATATACCCTGCCCTTGCAAACAGTGTAGATCCAAATCAGTTGGCTTCTGAAGAAGCCAACTGATCTGGATCTGCACTGTTTGCCAGTAAGTATGTGAATTTAAAGCAACACTCCGGATCAAATAATCTGATGGCTGAAAATTAGAACTTGGCATGGCATCTTAATTTATTCAGCAGGGCAAGGTTTAATAAGTTACACAAGAGTCTTGCTACTGGCCATTACAAGGCAGTACTTTTGCAGCAGTTCTCTTCTCTTTTTTTTTTTTGCGAGGAAGTACTAATTGGTGTCATCGTAACGTGTTACAAAGGGCTTTCTGAAAACCTGTCAGTCGTAAAACTATGCCCAGGTATCTGTTTATAATATCTTAATGAATAGTCATTTAGAATGCAACCGCGATGGATGATTTTTAAATGTACTAAACACAAGAATGAAAACATTTCATGCAAACTCTCGCCTTTGGAGATAGGCTTTGACATTTCATACAAAATTGTCGCTTTTGGAGACTTGTAAATGTACATCCCAGCTGGCATGCTTTAGAAATCTACAGCGGGCCGTTATCGACCCGTCAGGGTAGCTGACGGGCCGATAACGGCCCGCTGTAGATTTATGTGGAATGCGTACTGGGATACAATTTGGTTTACTTTTTTTACATTGTGTATTTTGCACATATATGTGTGTTTGTGTTGATTAGTTTTCTGTTATTACATGTTGTTAACTTTAAAATATACAGACAGTGTTTTAATAAATCGTGGTGATTGATAAACAGCCAGGTGTACATCATTTGTTCAGACAATACTGTTCCAGGGGACTGCTAAGGGACTTGATACATTTGGTAATTTTACCGCAATTTCTGCAAGGGAGTCAACTCCTGTGACTTCATGTTCGCTTTTCTGCTCGCAATATCCCTTCTGAAAAGGGGTCTACTCTAATAGGAAATAATTTGCTCCCAAGGGGAGCACAGTCTTTCCTTTTAGAGTAGACCCCTTTTCAGAAAGCGGCAAAAGCGGTTCTGACAAAGTTTTCTCCCCATGCAAGTATACCTATTCCCCTTAATTACGGCACTTACCCTGGTGAATACATTTAAGCTTTAGTTTGTTCTTCACAGTCTCCTCAATCTCTGGACTAAGTGGCGCGGCACCGCAGACTATAGACTCTACAGAAGACAAGTCATAGTCGTCTACCTTTGGGTGTTTTGCGAACATCACCATGACTGGTGGAACAACTTGCAAAACACGTGGCTGGAAAAAACAATATAGCATGTTAATTCATATGATGTTCAACAATATAGCAAGTTATTCTTCATGACGCGCATCAGCATAGAAAGTTATTCCGTATGATGCACAATAATAAAGCACATTCTCGCACAGTTATCTTGCAACCTTCTCCATATGATGCACACAACTTTAGCAATCTATTTCATATGATGCACAACAATATACCAAGTTATTTCATATGATGCACAGCAATATAGGAAGTTATTTCATATAATGTTCAACAATAATGCAAGTTATTCAATATGATGCACAGCAATTATAGCAAGTTATTCCATATGATATGTAACAATGCAGCAAGTTATTTCATATAATGTTCAATAATTATGCAAGTTATCCCATATGGTGCACAAAATGTAGCAAGCTATTCCATATGATACACAGGAATATAGCAAGTTAATTCATATGATGTGTAACAATATAGCAAGTTATTTTATATGATGTTCAACAATAAAGCAAGTTATTCCTTATGATGTACAAAGATAAACCAAGTTATTCCTTATGATGTACAGCAATATACAAGTGATTTCATATTATGTGCAACAATACAGCAAGTTATTCCATATGATGTGCAACAATATTGCAAGTTATTCCATGTGACACGCAACAATACTGCAAGTTATTTCTGTAAGTTGTGCAACAATACAGCAAGTTATTTTATATGACATGTAACAATATGGAAAATTATTCCATAAGACGTGCAACAATACAGCTAGTTATTCTATATGATGAGCAACAATATAGCAAGCTATTCCAGTTGGTGCGCAACAAGATAGTAAATTATTCTATATAATGCGCAGCAATATAGCAAGTTATTTTATATGATGCATAACAATTTAGCAAATTATTCCATATGATGCACACAACAGAGTAAGTTATTCTTCATGATGCAAAACAATGTAGCAAACTATTCCATATGACGCACAACCATATAGATCCTTATTCCAAGTGACATACAACAATATAGCAAGCTATTCTATATAATGCACAACAATATAGCAAGTTATTTCGTAATATTTGCAAACCTATAGCAATCTATTCCATATGATGTACAACATTATAGCAAGTTATTCAATATGATGTGCAAAATGTAGCCGAACTTCCTTGACTCAAACATCTTTGGGACCATGGAAATTTGTTCGAGACATGGTTAGTTCGAGCCAATGACGGTAAATCATAGCACCAGGTCTGGAACCAAATGGGATAATTTAGGAAAGTAGTTTTGATCTTCTATACAAAATGATATGTTGAGTGCATTCATTAGAATCGCCTTGATGAGACGATTTTAATGAGTACACAAAACATAAAGTGTCATGATAAAATCAGAACCTTTCACAAAAATCCTAAATATTTGTTTTGATTTTTTTCTGTTTTTTTTTTTTTCTGTTTTTTTTTTGGGGGGGGGGGGCGGAGGGGGGGGGGTGGGTGGGTGGGTGTGTGTGTGTGTGTGTTGTTGTTGTTGTTTTTTTTTTTGTTGTTTTTTTTTTTTTTTGTTTCTTTAACTATTGGAAGAATTTTTAGGGACTCAAAAACTAGTTCAAATCAGCCATGGTAAACGAGCTATCGGTGTTCGAGCTATTAAGTTTCACTGTAGCAAGTTATTTCATATAATGCACAACAAAATAACAAGTTATTCTGTATGATGCACAACAATACAGCAAGTTATTCTACATGATGCAAAACAATATAATTAGTTATTCTACATGATGCAAACAATGTTGCAAGTTCTTCCATATAATGCACAATAATATGGCAAGCTATTCCACATGATGCACAACAATATAGCAAGCTATTCCATGTGATGCACAACAATATAGCAAGCTATTCAACGTAATGCACACCAATATAGCAAATTATTTCATCTAATGCACAACGATAAAGCAAGCTATTCCTAAGGTTGTACAACAATATAGCAAGCTATTCAATATGATGCAAAAGAATATAGAGAGTTATTCCATAAGCTGTACAACAGTATAGCAAGTTACATTGTATTTCATAAGATGTGCAACGATATGGCAAGTTGCTCTATATGATTCATAACAATGCAGCAAGTTCTCTATATGATGCACAACAATGTAGCAAATTCCGTACGATGCTAAACAATGTAGCAAGTTATTCTGTATGATGTTCAACAATATGGTAAGTTACTTCATTCGCTGCGCAATAATATAGCAAGTTACTTCATATGATGCACAGCAACATAGCTGGTTATTCTGTATTATGGGCAACAATATAGCAAGCTATTTCATGTGATACACAACACAAAATACGTCGAATTATTCTGTATATATTATTGTTCCGTATACGACAATATGGCTCAATTTTCTACCCGTATGCTAAGTATAAATGTTTAAAGGCTTGCCAACAACATCTGTCAAAGAGATTGATACCAGTCTATTTCTGATTCTTACCCTGTAGGTCTGTATCAACTGAAGGTACTCTTCAGCGTTAAACCTGGGCATAAAGATCACCTTAGTACCCATGCAATGTGACGTAGAACATACAGCTACCAGTCCATAGATATGAAACATTGGGAGAAACAATATAGAAGGTTCGCCTATCCTTTGTGTGCTGGCGTGTCTGAAAAATAGATCAAATGTATTGCAATATTGACATGTATTATATAGCTATAAATATTAAATGATTAAAATGTGCGATAAAAGCCGAGAATCTAGCGTGCAATCACACGATATCGGCACACTTACTCGATATTGCATACTTACTCGGATGCCTTCTCATATTTCCGTTACATTACGTTGCTTTTGATGACGTCGTAATGCAGTGACGTCGTGCCAAACCTTGTCACGCGCATTGGTAGAATTCACATTTTTTGTTATTAAAACAGCGTTTAAAAGGTTAGAAACCCCGGGAAACGAAATAAATATTTATAGCTATATAATAAAAGGGTTATTACACTGATATTGGGGAATATTGTCCCTCGTTGGGATATCGAAGGACGCGAGAGGGACAATATTCACCAATATCAGTGCGATAACGCTATATTACCACTCACTGGGCAATTCCAAGAGACGAAAAATTGATTATGTCTTTCTTATTGTTTTCCTAGAAAATAGGGTTTGATATTTCATGCAATTTGCATGCAAGATCAAATCTTAATTTCTGAAAAAAGATATATATATATATATATATATATATATATATATATATATATCAAAATGTCGTCCGCTGACCATTTTACCCGGCATGCAAAGCATTAAACAAACAATAGTATATATTATCCCAAGAATTCGGGCAGACAGCTTAAGCAAGTTAATTTCAAATTCAGGGTGTCAGTTAAAATTCCATAAACGCGTGTTCTTCTGAATGATCTCATGGTATTGCTGACAATTAATGACAGTATAAGGCAGATGAGGGTAGTTAGTTATTGGTCAGCCATATTTTAATTCTAATATCCAAGTTTGAAGGAATCATAGATATGGCTTCTTCACACAGAGAGATGTGACACTTTGCGAATACAGAAAAAAACTCGGTATTAAAAACCATCTGTATTTAGCAATCACCTATCTATAAATGCATGCTTTTCTGATCCCACCAAAGGAAAATAAGTGTAAATTTATCTACATTAAGCAAACACCTTTCTTAGGCAACCATTGATTGGCTTTACCTGAGGTGCTTGCTAAACACAGGTTGGACAGTATACGAACAGGACCGTGTATTTGGACAATCTATTGATTTTTTCCAAATATTCTGACACCTCATCTCCTTACCATACTTGCCCTTAACTTTAAACAAGTCAAAGGCAGTGGTTCTGTTTGCTCTTTTAGTGTTACCTTGTGGCTACTCGCTGCGGGGCTTTTATCATTTTCGTTGTCTGATTGTTGTGTTAAATGGATCCTGTCTAGCATTGTAATAACTTCGTTGGTGAAGAGGGAGCTGGTTGTCATAAAGTCGAATCGACGTTGGTCCGACGTTGTTTGTCTGTTTTGGCGGCGTGTGCCGGCTTGGATATTTTGTCATGCTGTTCTACCCATAAATATTTTGCTTCTTCGAAATATGTTAGTGTTGTAATAACCACTCGCTTTATGTAGTTGGCGAAAAGCATTGTATATGTTTAATGCCAATAAATATTTTGTATATATATTTGTATATATTGTTTTGCTTTCCTTTGATTTGTGGTAAGGCTGACTAATCAGTGCTGAAAAGATAATCGATTATCAGTCCTGCCATTGTGATCGATAATCAATTGGTAATCGCTTAAGATTTGGTCATAATTTTACCGGCCTGAGCATAATTCTTGCCCTATGTTATACTTTATTGTATGTATTGGGTCAGACAGGCCTGAGCAAACCGTGTAGACCCAGATGAGACGCCGCAAACGCGGCGTCTAATCAGGGTCTTCACTGTTTGCCTCTCAGTCAGCTATTTTAGAAACAACAGTGGTAGTAAATTGTACTTGTTCAAAGTATGGTAAGGAGTTGAGGTGTCTGAATATTGAAAGTAAATACGGTAAAGTAACAGACACAGAAATCAAATGATCGATTACTATCAAATCTGTAATGATAATCATTTTTTGTTGAATTTATCGATCATTTAATCGGTTATCCGATTAATTGTGCCAGCCTTACTTTGTGGTATTTGTACTTGCTTTGTAAGTAATATGACAGTAGTATTAAAAGGATGCCAGATCACCGGATCTAGAAATTCCAGAACTGGAAATTCCGGAAATACCAGATCCAGAAATACGAGATCTAAAAGATTCCATGCATACCAGATTTTTATCAGAAATACCGAAGCCATTCTGTTTCGCATATCATTCATATGTTGCATTTATCAGACGTTTTCCAACATTCCTAAAATATTTTGCATACCACCAGATCCAGAAATACCAGATCTAAGAGATTCTATGCATACCATATTTTTATCAGAAACACCTGAACCATTCTGTTTCGCATACCATTCATATGTTGCATTTATCAGACGTTTTCCAACATTTCTAAAATATTTCGCATACCTTAGAAATTCTTTACATACCATAAAAGGCGCAAATAGCATATCGAAAAACTTTAAATTATGAAACGCAATGAAGATGCTTATCCAGCAGTTTCGTTCGTAGACTGATGCCCTATTTTAATGTGTTTATATAAAGCAATGCTTGTAAATTGACATATATTATTATTATTATTATTATTATTATTATTATTATTATTATTATCATGCATTTTATCACGGCTGTGAGCAAAATACCGTCATGTCGGCTCCCTCAAAATGACAATATTAACAGCTATTGTTTAATTTCACGAATATTTAGCCAAACCATTTATTCCATTTCGAATGTGGAGAGATATTTCTTTTCAAAGTAACGAAACAAACAGAAAGGCTACATCACGTTAACTTACTTAAACAGAACAACGTTTTTTCTCATTTATGTCTTATCAGAGATCTAAATACGTTTTTATTTCGAACCAAAACAAAACAGAATAAGCATTAGTTTTGTCCTTACTGTTTAAATGGCTTTACAAAGCAAGTACTTTTGGAAAAGCATATATATTACTGTTTAATTAACGGAGAGCAGAAATTTATTTTGCCTGAAAAAGGTGTAAATGATATTTTTAAATTTAGACTTTGAAAAACAAATGAAATATCCTTTTGTGATCTATTGTGACTTTGAAACATTGAATATAGACGTGTCTACGTTTGCACCAAATCCAAATAAATCAAGCACTACGACTACAAAGCACCTAGATGTTTCCAGCTATTTCTACAAGCGACTGTGTGCAGTTCCACAGTTCACGAAAGAGACGGTCATTTACAGAGGACCCGACTCTTCGATGTACTTCATTCAGTCTTTACTAAAAGAAGCCGAAGAAATACAAGAAATTTTAAAGCACATAGTGCCCCTTGAAATGACCGAAGACGACGAGAGTAGTATAGGCTGCCACAGCCTATACTACTGACGAGCTTGCCTTTGCCAATGCAACGCATTGTTTTATACGAGGGTAGTTCAATAAGTTCATAGAACTCGTTATTTTTCTATACAATTCAAGATTTCTTTTTTCATTTTTGTGCTGTGTAAACCTTTGTCCGTTGAATGATAACAGCCGTTCGGTCAACACGTACATTTTCTGCTCTTAATTTTTGTTTGAAATCCTATACCCATAGGCAAAAATGGAAAGTCAGAATATTGAGTTCAGAGCAGTCATAAAGTATCTCACTAAGGAGGGTGCAAAGGCCAAAGAAATCCATCGGCGCATGGCTGATGTGTATGGTGATAGTAGCCTAAAGTATTCCACAGTGGCAAAGTGGTCAGCAGAATTTAAACGTGGGCGAGACTTCTTAGAAGATGACCCAAGGCCAGGTCACCCTGCTGATGTCATCAGCCGGGAGATGATCGACCGTGTTGAGAGACTTGTGCTAAACAATCGCCGAATCAAAGTTGCCAAACTTGCTTCAGAATGTGGTATTTCTAATGGAAGTGTTTACACTATAATCCATGAACATTTAGGCATGTCAAAAGTATCTGCCAGGTGGGTACCCAGAAATCTGAACATGCAAGATCGTCAGCAAAGGGTGGAGTCAAGTCAAGAGTTTCTGGAAGTGTACAATGCCAATCCAGAAGACTTTCACACTCGTCTTGTAACAGGAGATGAAACTTGGCTTCACCACTTGGACCCAGATACTAAAAAGGAGTCTATGCAATGGAAGCACACTGGCTCACCCCACCTAAGAAATTTCGTACCCAACCATCAGCCAGCAAGGTAATGGCCACGGTGTTTTGGGACTCCAAAGGGATTATATTGATAGATTACAAGCCTGCTAGTACTTCAATTACAGGAGAATGATATGCCAATGTCATTAAACAATTAAGGGTTGCTATTAAAGAAAAACGAAGGGAAAGCTAGTGACCTTCTTTTGCATGATAATGCCCCTTTGCACATGTCCAGAGTTGCACAAGCGGCTATTCGTGGGTGCGTTCGAGCAGTTAAATCACCCGCCATACAGTCCAGACCAGGCCCCAAGTGATTATTATCTGTTTCGAAATTTGAAGTCCCACTTACGTGGATCGAGATTTCGGGACGATGATGAGCTCAAGGCTGCTACAGAGGCTTGGTTTGAGGACCAAATAGACGACTTTTATTTCAAAGGCATAGACTGCTTAAAAGAAAAGTGGACCAAATGCATTCAAGTAAAGGGGAATTATCTTGAAAAATAATGTTGAAACCATCTTCCTATTTGTGAGTTAAACCCCGAGTTCTACGAACTTATTGAACTCCCCTCGTATGTGAAAAACTGTTTGAAAAGAATGAAAATAACACACTTATTTGTCATGACCATATATCAGGTCATTATCGGGGGAGGGGGCGCATGCAGTTTTTGTAACCTTATGTATCAAATTCCTAAATTTATCCCAGTTATTTTTCATGGCCTTAGTAGTTTTGACAGTCACATTATCTGCAAATGTATCGGAGAATATGAAATGGAAAAGAAAAAGATAACATGCATTAAACAAAACATAGGGCGTTACATAAGTTTCAGTTCGGGAAATTTACGTTTTTAGACAGTTGTCAGTTTTTGAGTTCGTCTCTTGAGTGTTTAATAGAAAATCTAAAGTCGAATGGCGGCCTGAAATATTTTTATATTTTTTCCAGTGAATTTGAAGACAAAACTATTGCCATATTATTACTACGAAAAATGTGTTTCCATACGACTACATGAACGATGAAAGTAAGTTTTTAGAAACATGTCTTCCGCCGAAGGAAGATTTTTACTCGAACGTAAAAAAGGCCCATATTTCTGACAAAGATTATAAGCATGCTTGTAACGTGTTCAGTACCTTAGGTCTAGCTACAATGACGTGTTACTGAAAATAGATGTGCTCCTTTTATGTGACATTTTTTAACAGTTTCAGAACGTTTCTCGGCGTAATTACAATCTAGATCCGTGTCATTTCTACTCTTCCCCATGAGTATCATGTGCATCTATGTTGCGTATGACAAAAGTAAATTTGCAACTTATTACTGAAATCGACAACTTGATTCTCTGGGAGAGATGTTCGTGGAGGAGTTAGTCAAATAGCAGATCGTAACGCAGTCGCAAACAACCCGTATTTAGAAACGTACGATTCTGCAAAACCCAACTCTTACATACAATTTCTTGATGCAAACAATCTCTATTCTTAGGCCTGTCAGCGCTTACCTATAGGTAATTTTCGACACATGAGTCAAGAAATTTAAAGTTTGATGTTATGAATGCATCAGATGATTCGAGGAAAGGTAATCTTATTGAAGTCAGTTTTAGTTACCCTTCACATCTCCAAGATGGTCACAATTGCTTTCCTTTAGCACCGGTCAAACGGAGCATTAAAGACGAGGAATTGTATTTATATGCAAAACAAACTTGGAAACAATTACGCGGTAAGAGTAAGGCCAAAGACTGAAAAATTACTTTGTACATTAGAAGATAAAGGCCATTACGTTTTACATTACCGGAATTTGAAGCTGTATTTGCATTTTGGGTAACAGATTGCTTTAGATTCATGATATTATGGCATTTGATCAAAAGGCTTAGTTTAAACCTTTCATAGACTTTAATACTCGCAGACGAATGGAAGCGAAAACTGAGTTTGAAAAATCATTTTACAAAATTCTAAACTGCAGTGTGTTCGGAAAACTTATGAAATGTCAAAGAAAGCATGTAGATGTCATTTTGACAAACACTGCCAAAAAATTAAATAAACTGACAGCGAAACCGACATTTACAGAATGCAGAATATTTAATGACAGTCTGGTTGGGATACACTGTAAACGTTATAAAGTTTTGATTTGTAGACCAGTCTATGCCGGTCAGTCTGTGTTAGATCTTAGCAAAGTTCTGATGTACAACTTTTGGTATGGTTACCTTTAGCGCAAATACGATCATCAATGCCGATTATTATGTACGGACACAGACTCATTTTTGTTTTTTGTGGAAACGGAAGACATTTATGAGGACATGAAACGAGACGTTGTATTTCGACTTTTCGGATTATCCGCGAAGTCATCACTTACACCCACAAGAAAATTAAAAAAAATCCAGGTAAATTCAAAGACGAGGTGAATGGGAAAATAATAATAAAAAAAATCTGTGGTTTAAGGTAAAAACATGAACAGCTTAATGTATCAAGACAATGAAAACGATGTTTACAAGTTGAAAGCAAAGGATGTGGCTAAAGCCACAATAGAGCATAACATACGCTTTGAGATGTATGAGGCAACTCTTTTCGACAGAACAAAAATGCTAGCATCGATGGATTTAATCCGAAGTCGATCAA
The DNA here is from genome assembly GCA_964016985.1 of Anodontia alba. NCBI lineage: Eukaryota > Metazoa > Mollusca > Bivalvia > Lucinida > Lucinidae > Anodontia > Anodontia alba. The sequence goes on from OZ024833.1 coordinate 12,875,217, forward strand.
AACACTTATACTGCGAGACAGTGAGAAAGAAGACATTGAGCTCATTCTACGACAAACGCTTTCTACTGGACGACGGCATTTCGAATCTGGCATAGTGCCACTATGCCATTAAAGAAAATGATTTCAAATGACTGCACTGTGTTTGTGTAATGCAAAAGGCTATTTCTGCGTTTCTTATGTATTTGTATATGTAAAATTTGATAAACAGATGAAATATGCTAACTTGTCATTTTTATGTCCCTGTGCTATTGTATACATTGTTCATTTCTTTTCATAATACCATATAAACTCTTCCCTGTACTTATCTTAGAAAATAATTAAAGAAACCCAAAGACGAGATTAATTTTATTTTTTATTCATTTATAATAACTTACATTTTCCACTTTATGTACATAATAATTTAACGCATTTATTTTATCTATACCTCCGTTCTTTATCCATTTTTTTACACAACCAAATCTCTCTTTATCAGTTTAGCCGTGAGATGTTAACAATATGATACAGTTCTCTTGCTGTACTATAATGCAAGATACAAGTAAGAAAATATCACTCAGGAAAGACCACAATCAAAGAACACAACCACCTGAAGCCACCGAAAGAAAGTATTCGGCGTGGAGGCACACATCCAAAACATCAGACGAAACAAGAACCAACGGTACAAAGCCGACCAACAAATAAGACACTTTTAAAAGTGTAACGTGTTTCCAATTCAAATATAATTTCTAAAGTTATCAGAGAGCTTAAGAGACAGTTTCATTGGCTAAATTGAAAGTTTACATTATTTTTGTTTTTATTTCAATAAATCACTAACCTTTTCGATATTTTGTTCAAGAATGAGAACGCAAAATGGAGGACATGTACAAATATTGGTCTTTATCTATTTAATAATCTTTCAAGCCACTGCCTGTCCGCTGCAGTGTTCTAAACCATCGTTACAACTATGGAAGTGTAAGGGAGGGAAAAGACCAAACTGTATCTCATACCAAAATACTGGCTCGGATAATGTGATACGGTTGACAATCGCCATTCTTAATGCACCGATGAATTTGAAAGGATTCACTAAAGTCACATTAGTGATATTAAAAATATTCAAAAAGTAAAAGTGCTTTGAACCCCGCTCACCACCCCCCCCCCTCCACCCCCCGCCCCCTCACACACACACACACACACACACACACACACACACACACACACACACACACACACACACACACCTGTGGTTTTATTCTACTACTGACCGTTCTAAGGCGGTGGTCCCGGTGTTAGTCTTACTCTTTGTTGCTTTGTGGTTTATTCTACGAGGCGATTTGTTTTACATCTTACCTTGTGTCACTTTGTTCTTGTGTTTTTCAGTCCTTTTAGCATTGCGATTACCTTGCTTAGGGAAGAGAGAGCTAATCTTAGTGCTTTTCGTACGTTTGTTCGATTTATGCTTGTTTGGATTTGTCAGTTTCCTCTTCCTCTTGGTGTCTGGGAAGGGCTGCGGTTTGTGACTGTGGCACTCCCTGGACTTTTCTCTTACTTTTTTTTTATGCGGAGATTAAAAACGCCTGTGATTTCTTTTACAACTATCCAAGTACCTTGACAGTAAATGGTATTGCTTCATATGCAAGTTTCCCATCCAGAAAACTAAAAGCATCCTCAGCTGCTCAAGAAAGCTGATCAGTTGATTTGGGTTTACAGCCCTTTTAGACAGTATTTCAGTCTCTATCAAACTTAGAGAGAGGAAAAAAGAAATAGTTGGTAAACATGTCTACTGTGCTATCACGGTTTGGTTTATCCCACCAATATGACCAATGAGTGGTGGAATAGTATACAGCCTTAAGAATAAAATCACCCCATTTAATTGTTTATATTTGTATTGTTTTATTGTATGTTTTGACTTGATGTTTTATGGTTCCGTGATGATGTCCTTTCAATATTTTTCAGTCATATCGGCTTAAAGGGTGACAGTCACAGGCTGTGTGCAGTTGAAATCAGTCTGTGTCAAGAAGAATTCTACACCAGGTCAGATCAGACCTTGGGGCGGCTAGCTTAATAGGCTATGCATTATACCTAACACAGAATTATCAATAAACACTGTCCTGATTTTGAAGCTTATATTGGTAATAATTATTCTAACAGACAAAAATGTATTCAGAAGCTTGTTTAAACCTTTGTGCCTTGCCTATTCCATGTTCTAGACCACTAAAATGTTTTGTTTTCAAAGTCACGTTTTTCTATAAATTTCTGTATTCAGCATCCTGTGACGACTCAGAAGGACCTCGTGACTATTGATACCAAACATCCTGTGACAACTCAGAAGGACCTAATGACTAACGGTATCAAGCATCCTGTGACAACTCGAAGGGACCTCATGACTACCACTACTCAGCCTCCTGTGACGACTCAGAAGGACCTCATGACTACCAGAATCAGAATCAGAATATTTTACTGGTGATACATCAATAGACATTCATTCACCAGACACCTCTATCAAACATCAGAGCTACTTCTTCCAAGAGAAATGAGGTATAAATTAATTATGTATATGAGCAGTCATCTTTTAAATATCATATATTCAATTTATTTGTTCATCTATTTTACCTTTGGCTGTGCCTGTAACCTTTGTGTGTTTTGCCATATGATCACCTCTTGTGGGGAAAAGAGAGAGAGCTGGTCATTTTGCCGTGAGTTTCGTCATACATTGTAATATTTTAGTTTAATGTTTCTCTTGATGCTTTAGGTAGGCTGTAATCTATGATTGTGGAGTTTCACCATTTTGTTTTCTTCAAAAGAACAAAGGCCTGGGTGGCTCAGTTGGATGCGTTCCAAATGGTGATCAGGAGATTGAGGGTTCGACCCCTGCGGTCGGCAACATCATGAAATACGGTCATTCTCTCCCTTCCACTGATTCAAAAAGCGCACTAGTCAGTTTCAAAGTTTGAAAGTGCTCACTACAAAGTTGTTGAGCCAAGAGTATCAAAACACCAAACTGGCAGCAACACTTAAGAAGTTCAGTGGGGGACATCATGATCTGGTCAGTCCCTACAATGTGGCAGTTTCCAGAATTGTTTCTGATGTATTTGCCAATGACGCGCCATAAGCAGACTTACCAAATCCCGGACATACGCTTCTACCGATATTTCCTTCGTTCAGGCCTATGGGCATGGTGGGCGAAACTTGCTTACCAAGTAATGCTTACTGTCCGCGGACGCCTCATTACACCCTTTATTCTGGGGTCCATGTCTGTTGGTCTGAACATTCTGATTCGTCATTCGTTTACGGATTTATGAGTTTGGATTATGGCTTAGGTACCATGACCGCAACTACTTTCTGACATAAGACTGATTAACTGCTTAGAGGACTAAGCCTGCCCAGTAAACGTGTGGTTAGGGAAACTGATCGTGCTCAACATGACCCCAGTGGGTTGACTGGGCCGTAAAACCTCAAACAAAGACTTTTTTTATAGATATAAAGAAAAAAAGTTTCGATAACAGTCACCTTATATTTGGTTGTGTATGCAATTTGACATGATCTTATATGTCAGCTGAAAATGTTTTGTTTTCAGAGTCACATGTTTTTGTTGTTGTTGTTTTTTTCTGTATTCAACATCCTTTGACGACTCAGAAGGACCTCATGACTACCTTTATCTGTTTGACAGAGCAGAGATCTACTTTCAAGAGAACTGAGGTATAAATACATTATGTATAAAAGTAGTCATCTTGTAAAAATTATTTAATTGTTTATTTATTTATTGTTGCATAAAATGCCACATTATAACTGTGCATAAATGATGACAGACTATGCATATTATTTTCATAGTTTTTCTTCAAAACAATTAAAAGATGACTCATTTTATATACATAAAAAAGGCCGATTACAGTCGCCGTATAACGATGACACAGTTTCGTTTATTTGTGCAATTTGACCAGGCCTTATACAGGAATTAGGTGAGATTAGGCGAGATTATACAGGAATTAGGTGAGATATATACATGAATTGGGAAGAAACATAAAAATATAGCCAGCCAACACCCCAACCAGCAAAAGTAGTTTGGAATTAGATTTTCTAAATCGATTATTGATTTTTTTTATTTTTTTTTAATTATGATTTTGTTCTTAAATAAAAGAAAGGGTCAAATTTGCACACATGCGAAGAACTGTATCAGCAAAGCAATTGCTAAAAACTGATCAGATTTTGAATGTGCTTAATCGTTCTGTGTATTGAACTATTATTTCAATAAGGAACGACAAAGTTCTTAATAATATTTTATTCTAATATTTTATTCTATCCATATATGATTATTAACAAATATTGCAGTTGAAAACGTGGTCTTAAGCTATGTATATTTTGGCATGTAGCGTTTTGATTCAACTCAAATAATGATGTGCTAGCATAGCAAGACTTTATCGTTAAATAGCATTACTGTACAATAAATATACATAATAAACTAACTGTCTATAATCATGGAAGACTACAAATTATTTCTGCCCAAATATAGGATGATGCCAGCAACAAAATCTTGATTAGTGTAAAAAGATATATTAAAAAAAGGTAAGAGAAAAGTCCAGGGAGTGCCACAATCACATAACGCAGCCCTTCCCAGACCCCAATAGGAAGAGGAAACCGACAAATCCAAACAAACACAAATCGAACAAACGTACGAAAAGCACTGAGATTAGCTCTCTCTTCCCCAAGCGAGGTAATCGCAATACTAAAAGGACTGAAAAACACGAGAACAAAATGACATGGAAAGACATACAACAAATCGCCTCGTAGAATAAACCACAAAGCAACAAAGAGTAAGACTAACACCGGGACCACCGCCTTAGAACGGTCAGTAGAGTAAACCACCGGTGGTGGGTTTAAAGCACTTTTACAGCTAGCTAACTTCACCTTGGGTCCCGATGCTACTCTTAATACAGAAACACATAAAAATTCGGTTCGCATAAAGGCTCCCATCTCAGTCAATGCATCAAAGCGAAAACATAAAAATCAAATCAATCACTATAATAAACAAAGACGAGTACTCATGGCTAACTCTACAGTATGCCAGAGTAAATGAAAACCAACAGTTGAACCACGGCGGGCCAAGCCAAAGACATATCGTCAAGCCCCAACCCACTGGTTAAAGTTTTACGAAGAGGCCGTCATTGAGTCTGAGGCCCGAACCGCCGTCTGCAATTAAAGAATGAAGCATAGCCATCAACAATGATTGGGTTGACAACTAGGCATGCAGTCTGCCGCATAATATCCAGGCTATAGCCAATTCTTTTATAACGGTTAATAAGTTTTCTGAATTGCTCCGAAAAGTTAGATTTACCTACAATTTTTCTAAATCTGTACACTAAGTTTATGTTGTTGATATGTAGAAAGAGGTTCAGTTTTGCTAACAAATATGCAAATTCTGTGCAATTGTTTCTTCTTGTTTTAGAAACCAAGGACCGCCTCTTCTCACAGCGACACAGTAACAGGTGTGTTATTCACAACATTTATTTTTCTGTTGATTATATTTTCAGTCATTATTTATAGATATAGAGTTAAAAAGTCACAAATAACAAAAATGAATGATCCATGGACTATGAAATAATATTTATAAACCAACAACATCAAGTAATCTACTGCTAGACTGACTTTTTACATTTGATACTTTGTACATTACTATTTTAACAGTGGCTTGTTAAATCTAGATATAACAATATGAAATTATTATGAAAATATTTTAGCCGGGTCAGGTGGCGCAGTCGGATACACGTCTGACTGGTGATTAGTAGGTCGCGCGTTCGATCCCCCAGGTCTACCAACATTCTTTCTTGGGGACTGATCATAGAATCCTTTCTAGGGTCATTGTCTCCCTTCCGCTGTTTCAAGAAGGACAGTTGTCAGTTACTAGCGAAAGAATGCACTCTGTACTGGTTAACCACTTAGAATGTCTAAGCATGCCCATGAAAAGTGCTGTTAGCTTAACTGACCACGTTCGACATGACGCTAATGGGCTGACTGAGCCATAAAACCTCAAATCAATCAATCATGGAAATATTTTAAATTATATTATCATTTCATCTATTTTCTCATATTCATAAATGGTTGCATGTTTCTGAAAACATTCCAAACAAACTATTTATTAACACTTCTAAACTGACAAACGTTGCATTCTACCTTTACCAGGACAGAATACTACGATCAGTCATCGACAGTATTTACCAAGTCTAAAAAATAAACAATCAAAGGACTGATAGTCCTAAGAGTCTGCTAGCTTGTAAAGTACTAATGGAGTGCTGTGTATCTTCTATGCAATTTTACACAATACATGCAAAGAAGATAGACGACATTTCAATGCTACCAATACTATACGATAAGATGGAGCTCTATGGAATATATCAAGCATCTGGGCATTGCACTTCCTGAATAGAAGACTTTCTTTAAAAACTCTTAAATTCTGCTGGTAAGTGCATGTCCTTGACAAATCTGACCTCAAGCCCAAGTCTTGGAGAAATTTCAAACTACACTGAAAGATGATTCTGCATGCAAAATTTCTAGCTAGGACGGACAAATACGGATGGACTCACTAATATACACTTAAATGCAGCTATGGTGACTATGTCTTGCTCAGCGCAAGCGGGCTTGACAAAAAGGAAGATATTTGTTCAAGTTATTTTTCTTCAAACTATTAGCACATTGTTGACAGATCCATTCCTTATCCTCCACACTTTTATGTCCTAATGTACAGAGTCTTTTCATCTCGGGCTTTAGACCCTGAATATCAAATTTAACATCAGAATGTCTGAAAAATGTTTGACAACAACTTGTACATATGTACTGGGGACCACAAGACACCAACTTGTGAAACTGTGTGACTATAGCACTTTCTTTGTTTTTAAATTTCATACTGCTCAAACCATCTTTTGATGTGTCACTTAACTTAAGTTTCTTATTCAGGGAAGTTTGCAATTCTTCACATATAAGGGGTGAATCAAGTAATGCGGAACCGTGTTCATTTAAGCTGTCAGCAAGCTGGGAGGAAGCATAAGGCTGTGATGGACACAACTCAAATGAAATACATTCTTGTAAAGGAGGATAGGTAGTTATGTCACAAATTTGAAACCCAGCTCATTGGTATCATTTTATGGTCTCCCTGCAAACATGAGATATACAGAGCGAATGCAAATCAAACTGACTCACCGCTGTTGTAGTAAAGGAATTATCAAAACTAAACAATCTACGCAAATGTAAGGAAAATGCCAGTTATATTTGTTTTCTTTAACAAAATGTTATTGCCATTAACATTTGGCATTCCATCTGAAGCTCTTGCATGTGACTCAAAAAGGTAGAAACAGTCACCTTGTTCCAATAATGCAATAGAAAAGCCGTTGCAAATGAAGACTGCATATGGGTTGAATGAGAAAGTCATAGCGAGTCCTGTCTCTAAATCAAGGAAAGGATACTCCACTAAGGATAAGATATTTAAATTTCCTGAAAATGTTTTTTTTTTTTTTTTTTTTTTTTTTTTTTTTTACACTTTCCAGGGATAATGCTGGTTGTCAAGTGAAAATAAGATGGCAAATCACATGGCTCTAAATAGTCATGATATGTCTTGGCATTCTTTTTTGCATACTTGTATAATTTATCTCCTGCAAACAGAATTTCATTCATGTTGTTGACATTCAACTTGTTGGTACAGATCCTTTTCTGTACAGCTTTCACCAATAATACTAAACAACATGGTAGGCATTGACGCCCTCTTGAATCAGGACTAAATATCCCATCTCTTTGATGGATACTTCCTTGCAATAATACAGATGCATTTTCTTGTAGCGACACCGCCTCGTGGCTGCGAAGAAGCAGCCGCGAAGAAGCAGCCACGACGGTGGCGTCAAATGATAACACGTATGGAATAGAACAGAATTGTGTGTACGGACCCTTGCCGTGGCCTGAAAAGTCGCAATGATTAAAGCGAATAACACCGAGTGTTTCGACTGAGACATGTCATGTCAGTCAGCCAATGAAAGTGCTCAGCGATACGTATCGTGTCTGGTTTCCGACCTTCTGGGTGTTGCGACAACTGTGTGTGTTGTCGTATGACAACCAGCTTGTTTACTAGAATCTACCGGCTGTCGAACAGTTTATTTTTCGCGAGGCTACAGACATGAAAGCTTCTTTTACCTGCATTTTTGAAATTCATGATGTGTCGCACGCGAAAAACAACAACAGATACTTGTTCAGTTCTTCAGCAAAATTCCTGATGCCGTAAAGTGCATTTCATGTAGGCAACCGGTAGCACAGGAGCTTGACGTTTGCTAATTTCTACTTATAGGGCCTGTCCCTACGATTATGAAATAATCGAAGGTTCGAAGGACAGGCCCTATAAGTAGAAATTATCCAATGTCAAGCTCCTGTGACCGGTAGTGTAGCGTAACTTGGTACCTATTACCGGCGTGCACTGATTATCGGGTATTCAGAAATCACGACCCACAGACCACGGCCCCCGCCCATCGGGGCCAGCGAAGTAGTTGGGCTGCCTATAGTCTCCAGGGCAGAGTTGCCTTAGGCAGGGCCTGTTCATCATGTGATCGGGTTGGGTAAAAGTCCCACAAATCTGGAGGCAGTATCTTTAAATGGATACATTGTTGCATTTTTTTTTTTCTTTTCTTTTTATTCGCTAGAATCATCATACAGCAAATACAATGTATAAATAGACTCTAAGGCTGGCTAATCTGGTCGATTATCACTCCTGTCATTGTGATCGATTATTTATCATGAAAGATTTGGTCAATTTACTTGTCTGTCTGAGCAGGACTCTTCCCATGTTATACTTTACTGTATGTATTTGGTCAAATAGGCCTGAGCAAACAGTGTAGACCCAGATGGGATGCCGCAAAATGTGGCGTCTCATTGATTATAAGACATCTGTAATGATAATCATTTTTGTGGAATTTATAGATCAGTTAATCAATTATCTGATTAATTTTGTCAGCCTAAATAGTCTGTGTGAATAAAAGTAATATACTCCATGTATTTTCGCGTTAAATTCAATATTGCGTTAAACTGATTTCTCAATGAAAATAAACGGCAGCGCCATCTACCTGCTGGATGTTTTAAATACAAAGTCACGCTTTAGTGGGCAAGGTTTGTTTTCAGAAATACACTGTTGTTTTGTGATTTCCGCTTAGAAAAGAAATATATTGACCGTGTTGATAACAGTCCTTAATGACATTTACACCTATATCTATTAAATCAATTTTTACAGCTAAGACTAACTTATTTTTTCTATGAAAATATCAAATCTAAGGTACCGTATTAATCCGCCTATAAGACGGGAATTTTTCCAAAAAAAAAAAAAAAAGCCCCCAAAAATCCAGACCCATCTTATAATCAAGATCTTTGGCCATATCGGTATTTTCGGCAAAGTCCGGTGGTGCCACGTGGTCACGGAAAATGCCGATCTTCGAAACCGGTAGAAGGATATAATGTTTACCTTCGTCCCTTGACAGAAATAGCAGCAAGGTAATTTTGTAGGTGAAGTACCGAATTTTTCTGTGTATTACTCGCACCCGTGTATAACACGCACTAAATATTTGCTAGTTTTGAAATAAAAAAAAGAGATGTTCTATGTAAAACACGAAGAATTTATCTGTGCGTTATTTACTAAGTTACCAGATACTAAGTGTCAAATTTCACTAGGACTGAGTTGAAAATGACCGAACTCGGAAGGTTTAGAGTAGAAACAGGCCGAATTTACGATAATGCTAACTGAATTTTCGTTGTGCAGCTCTGTTACCATTGGCCTCAGGCAACTTGATGTAGTGTAGGCAGTTCTTTGCTTCCCCACTGCAGACGCTATGATAATAAAAATGTAGTTATTTCTTTTGTGTTCTCATAATTAACACCTTCTTTGTGTCACTTTCTTAACTGAGACGTGAAATTATCAACTCAGTGCCTCAGGGCAATGCAAACAATAACTAAAGTCGACTAGTTGTCATTCTGACTGCCAATTAACCAATTAAGTGCACAGATGTATGCTGGTAGTTTGATTTTCTTTATCATAAACATTGTTTATTTCAAACAATTTTTTGGTAAGTTGGAAGAAAAGTTTAAATAAAAAAAAAAAAAAAAAAAAAGATAAACATATGCCCAGTCAGCATTCTACGTAAATCTATATCGGGCCGTCATCGGCCCGTCAGGGTAGCTGACGGGCCGATGACGGCCCGATGTAGATTTACGTAGAATGCTAGCTGGGTGGTAAGAAAATAAAAGATAAAATGCAAAAGACCGATCTACCTACCTCAAAAGCCCGGTTGGTTTTGTTTATTATCAATAATTTTAATAATTGCATAAACTTAAATACTTTTTTATTTTTTCAATGTATGATCGTTCGTGCCAATATTTATGTTCTACCAAATTTATTTCCTATTTTGAACTACAATAAATCAGTTGTGCAGGCTGATTTATTCAAGTTACGGTTGAGTCTTGTCAAAGTCCGGTAATCAATACCGATTCATATGCATATGCCTGTTTGAGTAGTTTACCTTTGAAGAGATCACATGATCAGCAAAATAAAAAAGCGTAAACAAAAAAAGCATGGACATGAAAAGGATATCAAATTACTACAAATCAGATCGAGTTGCTTGTTTTGAGCTGCCAGAACCCTGGTATGGGCGAGATAGGTATAAAAATCATGAATATCTAATAGCACTCATTCTATTTCGCATTTTTAACGGGCGATCGTAAATGTCATGAGTTTTCGCGACCGATTATCTTGGTGATTTCTGTCCCGATTTTGGTGTTCCTATAAATAATACACATCGGATTTTATAAACGTTTTCTGGGTAAATAAGGTGCGTGTTATACACAGTTAAATACGGTATGCATGCTTGTAAGTGGTGTTGGGAGTTTTTTTTTAATTCCTGCTCTGTGATAAATTCACTTACAAATCTGACCAATCATCGCCGATGTCTTCATGTACTTTAGGAATTTCTGAGTGGCAGGGAATGTCTCCGACAGGCGACTTTTTTAACCCATCTTATAATTAATTAAAAGCAAAATCCTGCCTGGGAAGGGCCCAAAAACAGCCCCCGTCTTATAAACAAATCGTCTTATAGGCGGATTAATACGGTATCCGTACTTTATTTTGAAAATGGCCAAAATTTGCAAAAATCACATTACAATTACATGATGATTTTCTGCCAAAAATTTAATTAACGCGAAGTTACATGGCTTTTGGTTCAAAATGGCGGCAACATGGTTGGCTTGTTTACACAAATGCTTTCACAAATCAAATCCAAAGAACTGCATTATTTGTACATAAAATATATGCTCAGATAATAATTTAGATGACTTCAGAATTATTTTCAGCATTTGTCTCTGTAAGTAGTTATGATGAAACGTTTTACCATTAGTTACGTGAAAATACATGAAACCGGGCTAAATAATAACAGCAAAAAATTCTAAGATGTGAATTATATGGGACTAGACTTAAAAAATACAGTAATTATTATACTGTACACATATGTATAGTAAAAACTTAGCAAACTAGATCACAAATCTTGATTTTGATCATGGTTCTGTTGGACATCCCAGTAGGGCTAGCTGTTGAAAGAACTTATAAGCATTAAAAGCTCTACACAGCTTATGTTGTCTATTTCTTAAATTCTTATATGCAACCTTTTATTTAAGGCTCTTTATCTTTATTTATAATGACTGAAATATTTTTTACCCACACTCCTCAATTATCTGGACAATTTTTATTAGCTGCAAAAATACCAAGAACATTTTGAATCCTCAAAGTCGTAGTGACATGCCCATGCTCCAACTCTGCACACACATAAGCATATAGGTGTAAGCAAGTGAATTTTGTTGTCTGAACACTAAAGCTGGCACAATTGATCAGATACAGTCATTTGGCTAGAACCAGGTAAAGTTATGCTTCATAACAATTTCCAAATAAGTGGCTGATCAAAATTTGGACTTTATTGGCTGATACAGAGTACTAGCCTTCCTTGAAACATCACACCAAAGACTTTGTCCTTCGCCTTAGGTTATCTGCCCTTGTGATGAATGTGAAGTTCTCCACTGATTTGGCTAGTTCCAAATAGTTTCGCTAGTTCTGAATAATAAATGAGGGATCTGTAAAAATCCCTCACATAATGCAACAGCCTCTATATATTATTTTATCAACTTGGATAATGTGTTACGGAGAAAATTAATTCAATATAAGACATTTGTCGCAAAGCGACATGTTCACAAAGACCTTAAAACAGATCCTTTAAGCAAAAATCGTATAATTCATGGCATAACAATTTTTCGGCATGTACACCCTCCTTACTGCAAAATTTAGCTCCTATTTTCTGGATTTAATAATCTTTCCGATATAAATATATTTCAATGAGGTTTAAGAAGTTGAAAGGAGTATGTGCATAAGGTCCTATTTTCCCCCTTCTGAAGCCCGAAAATAAAATATGCTTGCAGTAAAATTATGCGTTAATTAATCCAATTGTAGCTTGTGTTTAGCACTGTGTGATGCCGCTACAAAGTCTCCCTGCACTTTTTCAAAGTACAGATAATATATAAGCAACGACATGAAAAACCTGTCTTCGAGGTTTTCGACCAAATAAGACTCAGACCTGCTTACTCAGCCGTAGACTGGCTAACTCGGCCATTGTGCCAGATTAGCTAGTCTTGAAAGTTTTGATAGGTTGTTTACTGTCTAGACAGCGAACAACAACGGTGCTGATCAGACTGCGCATAGCAAAAACCACGTGTCTTTGTTGTTCGCATATGGCATAAGATTTTTATCCCATGAAGAGGCTCATATATCGCTTCAATAGTCTGTCACATGTCTGAGATTCTTGTACATACACTACATCAATATCTACACTCCTTTAAACACAGCATGTGAACACCTTACCCGAAATTTGATTTCTGGGTCGGTTACTCACCTCAACTCCTTACCATACTTTATTTAAAATTGAACAAGAGGCCCACGGGCCACTCACCTGAGTAGCATTGTGAGTGCAGATATGCAGATGTTATGTAACATTTTTCCAATCCTGTCATCGCAACTAATGAAAAGATCATCCTTTAAGCAGTTCTTAATTTTTAAGATGAATATTATATATGGCAAGACAGTCAATGGAGCGTGATCATTTGAACAAACTCTCAATCACATTTCAACAGTAGGATCAATGTGAAATTTGGTTGCTATTGCCTAAGTGGTTTCTGAAGAATCATGATTTTATACATGTAAACAGCACAGTGGCAGGGAAATATAATAAACATAAACAAGATGGTAGCCATCTTGGATTTCCAATCAGAATGACTTTTAGCTACTGTTGATCTACAAGTCACTTCGATACTTCCAATGAACGTTAAGTCAATTGCCCTTTCGGTTCAGGGGAAAAAGTTCAAAACAGATTTTCAAGATGGCCACCATAGCCGCAATTTGAGATTTCTTATCGCAACCATTTGAGCGTTTTTTGATCTACAAGTCACCCTGATGCTTCCTACCAAGTTTCGAGTCAATAAATGGTCTTTCAGTTCAGAAGAAGTAAAGAAAAATAGATTTTCAAGATGGCCGCCATCTTGGATTTCCAATCGGAAGGATTTTAGCTATTTTTATATCAACATATCCTGATGCTTCCTACCAATTTTCAAATTAACTGGCCCTTTGGTTCAGGAAAATAAGTGAAAGGAAAAGAGTTTCAAGATGGCCGCCATGACAGCCATCTTGGATTTCCTATCCAAACAATTTAAGCTATTTTAGATCTACAAGTCACCTAAATGCTTCCTACCAAGTTTCGAGTCAAATGGCCTTTCAATTCAGGAGAAGAAGCAAAAAATAGATTTTAAAGATGGCTGTCATAGTGGCCATCTTGGATTTCTGATAGGGATGATTTTATCTATTTTTGATCTACAGGTCACCCTGATGCTTCCTACCTAGTTTATAGCCAATAAGCCTTTTGATTCAGGAGAAGAAGTGAAAAATCTACATTTTCAAAATGGCCACCATGGCAGCCATCTTGGATTTCCAATCAGAACGATTTTAGCCATTTTTAATCTATAAGTCACCCCGATGCTTCCTACCAAGTTTCAAGTCAACTAGCTTTTGGGTTTAGGAGAAGAAGCGAAAAAAAGATTTTCAAGATGGCCACCAGGGTGGCCCTCTTGGACTTCCGATCAGCATGGTTTTAGCTATTTTTGATCTACAAGTCACCCTGATGCTTCCTACCAAGTTTGGAGTCAGTTGGCCTTTCGGCTCAGGAGAAGAAGCGAAAAATAGATTTTCAAAATGGCCGCCATGGTGGCCATCTTGGATTTCCGTTTGGAATGATTTTAGCGTCTTTTGATCTATAAGTCACCCCTATGCTTCCTAGCAAGTTTGGAGTCAATTGGCCTTTCGGTTCAGGAGAAGAAGCGAAAAATAGATTTTCAAGATGGCTGCCATGGCGGCCATCTTGGATTTCCGATCAGCATGATTTTAGCTATTTTTGATCTACAAGTCACCCCGATGCTTCTTAGCAAGTTTGGAGTCAATTGGCCTTTCCGTTCAGGAGAAGAAGCGAAAAATAGATTTTCAAAATGGTGGCCATCTTGGATTTCTGATCAACACGATTTTAGCTAGTTATGATCTACAAGTCACCCCGATGCTTCCTAGCAAGTTTGGAGTCAATTGGCCTTTCGGTTCAGGAGAAGAAGCTAAAAATAGATTTAAGATGGCTGCCATGGCGGCCATCTTGGATTTTCGATTGGCAAGATTTAACTTTTTTTGATCTACAAGTCACCCCAGTGCTTCCTAGAAAGTTTGGAGTCAATTGGCCTTTCGGTTCAGGAGAAGAAGCGAAAAATAGATTTTCAAGATGGCGGCCATGGCGGCCATCTTGGATTTCCGATCGGCATGATTTTAGCTATTTTTGATGTACAAGTCACCCCGATGCTTCCTACCAAGTATCGAGTCAATTTGCCCAGGGGTGTAGGAGTAGGCTTTTAAATCAATTGTTGACGTCGCATGACGGACGACGGACATTGACTGACCACAATAGTTCACCATGAGCACTTTGCGCTCAGGTGAGCTAACAAGTACAATTTACTACCGAATGTTTTGTCTAAAAATAGCTCAATGGGTGGCAAACAGTTTAGCCCCTGATGTGACACCGCATTTTGTAGCATCTCATGGGGGTTTACAATGTTTGCTCGGGACTGTCTGGCCAAATACATCCAGTAAAGTATGACCAATTTCAATATAATTTTGCAGGAGTGTTACTTTGATGATCCTCTACCAAGATTGTTCAAGCCATTTGGATTCATCAAAAAACATGGCCGCCAGGGGGCGGGGCTTATTTTCCCTTTATATCTATATAGAAAACTTTAAAAATCTTCTTGTCAGAAACCACTGGACCGATTTCAATATAATTTTGCAGGAATGTTTGTTTGGTGATCCTGTACCAAGATTGTTCAAGCCATCTGGATTCGTCAAAAAACATGGCTGCCAGGGGGCGGAGCTTATTTTTCCTACATGTATATATCTATATGGAAAACTTTTAAAAGCTTCTTGTCAGAAACACTGGGCCGATTTCAATATAATTTTACAGAAACGTTCCTTTAGTAATCCTCTACCAAGATTGTTCAAGCCATTTGGATTCCTCAAAAAACATGGCGACCAGAGGGCGGGGCTTATTTTCCCTATATATCTATACAGAAAAGTTTAAAAATCTTCTTGTCAGAAACCACTGGACCGATTTCAATATAACACGGCAGGAATGTTTCTTTTGTAACTTTCTACCAAGATTGTTCAAGCCGTCATGATACGTCAAAAACCATGGCCGCCAGGGGGGGTGGGACTTTTTTTTTTTAACTCACCTGACCTCTGCTCAGGATGAGCTATAGTGATCACTTTTCCTCCGTCCATTAACATTTTCAAATGACTTCTCCTCTGAAGCCGCTGAGCCAATTTTGCTCAGATTTCATGTGGAGCCTCCTTAGGGTGGGGAACGAAAGATTGCTAAAATGGTCATGGTCCGTTGACCCAAGATGGCCTCCATGCACATATATGGTAAAAACCTTTAAAAATCTTCTCCATAACCGAGGATGCCTTGGGGCTGAATCTTTGCAAGAATCATCAGGGACAAGAGGTCTACCAAAGTTGTTATAAGATTTGTCGTACGTTGGCATTTGACCTTTTTACGGCAAGGTCAAGTTTGCTTCCCTATGCTTTTGTATGGGAAAAACCTTTAAAAATCTTCTTCTCCAAAACCGAGCATGCCTTGTGGCTGAATCTTTGCACATATCATCGGGAATGGGAGGGCTACCAAAGTTGCTAAAATAATGGTTGTACATTGACATTTGACCTTTTTGCGGTAAGGTCAATTTTGCTTCCTTATGCATTTATATGGGAAAAATGTTCAGAATTTCAAATAACATCTCCTCTGGAGCCTCTGGGCCAAATTTACTCAAATTTCATATTGAGCCTCCTTAGGTTGGGGGAACAAAAGATTGCTAAAATGGTCGCAATTCATTAACCAAGATGGCCGCCATGCCCATATATGGTAAAAACATTTAAAAATCTTCTTCTCCAGAACCGAGGATGCTTTGGGGCTGAATCTTTGCATAATTCATCAGGGACGGAGGGTCTACCAAAGTTGCTAAAATTTGACCTTTTTACGGCAAGGTTGTTTGCTTCCCTATGCATTTATATGGGAAAAAAACATTTAAAAATGTTATTCTCCAAAATCGAGGATGGCATGTGGCTGAATGTTTGCATATATCATCGGGAACGGGCGGTCTACCAAGGTTGCTAAAATAATTGTCATACATTGACATTTAACCTTTTTACGGCGAGGTCAAGTTTGCTTCTGTATGCATTTGTATGGGCCCCATACATTTGTATGGAAAAAATGTTGATAATTTCAAATGACTTTTCCTCTGAAGCCTCCGGGCCAGTGTTGCTCAAATTTCATGCAGAGCCTCCTTGGGCAGGAGAATGAAAGATTGCTAAAATGGGCATGGTCCATTGATCAAAATGGCTGCCATGCCCATATAATGGTAAAAAAAATTTTACAAATCTTCTTCTCCATAACCAAATAAGCCCTGGGCCCTTATCTTTGCACAAATTATGGGGGACAGGAGAGCTACCAAAATTGCTAAAATGATGGTTCTATGTTGACGTTTGACCTTTTTACCTCCAAGGTCAAATTTGCTTCCCCATGCATTTGTATGGGCCATATACATTTATATTGAAAGTATTCAAGTGAATTGTAGATCAACAGTAGTTAAAATTGTTCTGATTGGAAATCTTAGATGGCCATCATCTTGTTTATATTTATTATATTTCTCTGCCACTGTGCTGTTTACATGTATAAAATCATGATTCTTCAGAACCCACTTAGCCAATTTCCACCAAATTTCACATTGATCCTACTGTTGAAATGTGATTGATGGTTTATTCAAATGATCATGCTCCATTGACTGTCAGGCCCATATATTCTTCTTCAAAACTAAGAACTGCTCAAATGATGATCTTTTCATTAGTTGTGATGATAGGATTGGAAAAATGTTGCATAACATCTGCATGTCTGCAGTGACTCAGGTGAGCGAGCCGTGGCCCGTGGGCCTCTTGTTTCCCTATATATCTATATAGAAAACTTTAAAAATCTTCATGTTAGAAAGCACTGGACCGATTTCTATATAACTAGGCAAAACTGTTTCCTTGGTGATCCTCTACCAAGATTGTCCAAGCCGTCATGATTTGTCAAAAAACATAGCAGCTAGGGGGCGGGGCTTATTTTCCCTATATATATAGAAAACTTTAAAAATCTTCTTGTCAGAAACCACTGGACCGATTTCATTAATACTTGGCAGAAATCTTTCCTTTTGACCCTAAACCAAGATTGTTCAAGTTATCATGATTTGTCAAAAAAACATTGCCGCCGGGTGGTGGGTGGGGAGGGAGGCTTAATTTCCCTATATATCTATATAGAAAAGTTTAAAAATCTTCTTGTCAGAAACCAATGGACCAATTTCAATATAGCTTGGCAGGAATGTTGCTTTGGAGACCTGCTACCAAGATTGTCCAAGCAGTCATGATTCGTCTAAAAAAAATTCTGCCAGGGGGTGGAGCTTATTTTCCTTATATATCTCTATAGAAAACTTTAAAAATCTTCTTGTCAGAAACCACTGGACCGATTTCATTATAACTTGGTAGAAATCTTTCCTTGTTGACCCTCTACCAAGATTGTTCAAGTTATCATGATTCGTCAAAAAACAATGGCCGCCACTGGGAGGGGCTTATTTTCCAAATATATCTATATAGAAAAGTTTAAAAATCTTCTTCTCAGAAACCAATGGACCGATTTCAATATAACTTGGCAGGAATGTTTCTTTGGTGACCCTCTACCAAAATTGTTCAAGCCGTTATGATTCATCAAAAAACATGGCGGCTAGGGGGCGGAGCATATTTTCCCTATATAGAAAACTTTAAAAATCTTCTCGTAAGAAACCGTTGGATTGAGTTCAATGTAACTTGACAGGAATGTGCTTTGGTGACCTTCTACTAAGATTGTGCCCTCATGATACGTCAAAAAACATGGCCTTCATGGGGCGGGGCTTATTTTCCGTATATATCTGTATAGAAAACTTTAAAATTCATCTTGTCAGAAACCACCTGACTGATTTTAATATTACTTGCCAGGAATGTTGCTTTGGTGACCCCCTATCAAGATTGTTCAAGCAATCATGATTCGTCAAAAAACATGGTTGCTAGGGGTGGGGCTTATTTTCCCTATATATCTAAATAGAAAACTTTAAAAATCTTCTTGTCAGAAACCACTGAACCGATTTCAATATAACTTGGCAGGATTTTTCCTTTGGTGACCCTCTACCAAGTTTGTTCAAGCTGTCATGATTTGTCAAAAAACATGGTCGTTAGGGGGTGGGGCTTAATTTCCCTATATATCTATATAAGACATTTTAAAAATCTATTTGTCAGAAACCACTGGACCAATTTCAATATAACAGCAGAATTGTTCCTTTGGTGATCCTCTTTCACTATTCAGTTCAAGCCATCATGATGGATGAAAAAAACATGGCCACTGGGGTGCAGGGTTATAAAATTTATACAAAAATTTTAGAGCAGTAAACTTGGCTGAAACTTCAACAGTAAGTATGCAAAGCTGTTTGCTCAGGTGAGCGATATAGGACCATCATGGTCCTCTTGCTTTTTTTTTTCCCCCATTGGACCTAGCATGCCAGTTATGCCTGTTTTTGAATCTATTGTGTTCTAAATATTCCCCCCCCCCCCCCCCCCGTCCCCACACACACACCCTTGGATGGGGACGCCAGTGCTGATAAGATCTGCACCAAAAGCAATAAACCCCCTCCCGCTTGAGCTAGGATTCTGATATTTATGTCTCCTCCCTTTAGGGTAGGGAGATGTGTATTGTTTTTTCCCTCGGGCGTCTGTCACAAAATCTTGTCCACTCTGTAACTTGAAAATGGTTCAAGCTGTCTCCACATAACTTCATATAAATATCAATCAACATTATCTTACATGCAGAGCACAAGAACCATACGTCTTGCATTTATACTTTTTGAGTTATTTCACTTGGAACTTTATGCGTCACAAAATCGTGTCCGCTCTGTAACTTGAAACCTGTTCAAGATATCTTCAAGAAAGGTCATGTAAATATCAATCAGCATTAGACAACATGCAGCGCGCAAGAACCATAACTCTTGCATTTATACTTTTTTGAATTATTATACACCTGTTTGAAAAATGGGACATATTATTTTACGGGGTATGACGTCCGTCAGAAAACTTTTTCGTTTCCGGCTAACGCCTCCTACAGTTTACATCCGATTAAAATGAAACTTGGTATATAGCTAGACCATGATGTGAAGCAGCACATATTGTTTTTGGACTACAGACCACCAATTATTAGCAGAGCTATGCCTCTTCGAAAATTTAAGAAAACATTTCGTTTCTGGTTAACTCCTACACTTTACATCTGATCAAGCTGAAACTTCATTTATAGTTAGACCATGATGTGGAACAGTGCATATTGTTTTGAGGTTACAGTCCACTTAATATCAGCAGAGTTATAGCCCTTTGAAAATTCCTTTAAACTTTTCGTTTCCGGATAACTGCTCCTACAATTTACATCTGATCAAGCTGAAACTTCATTTATAGTTAGACCAAGATGTGGGGGCAGTGCATATTGTTTCTAGGTCACAGTCCACCAAATATTAGCAGAGTTATGTCCCTTTTAAAATTTCATTAAACTTTTCGTTTCCGGCTAACTCCTCCTACAATTTACATCCGATCAAGCTGAAACTTCATTTATAGCTAGACCATGATGTGGAGCAGCACATATTGTTTCAAGGTTACAGTCCACTAAATATTAGCAGAGTTAAGCCCCATTGAAAATTTCTTTAAACTTCTAGTTTCTGGTTAACTCCTCCTACAATTTATATCCGATCAAGCTGAAACTTCATTTATGCTATAGTTAGACCAAGATGTAGAGAAGGGCGTATCGTTTTGAGGTTACAATCCACCAAATACTAGCTGAGTTACGCCTAGTGGTGGGACGATTCATCGATGCATTGGTGCATCCCGATACGCTTCATGTATCGATACACATGATGGAGTATCGATATGATGAACGCTTCTATTCAGATTCGCTTATTTGTGTTCGTTACATTCTTTAATCCGGTCTACAAAGTGACATTTTCAGAGCGCGATTTTGATTGGATGACGCTTGACTGATAGCCAATTGCATTTTGCTTTACTCTCATTATGATGGCAGACGAAACTGTGGTTGGAATTTATTCGCCGCCCAGCGGTAAAAATACTAGTTCTGTATGGGAATGTTTCGGCCATCCTATTCTTACTTTTGAAGTTAGCCATTTTTAGTGTTTCAGTATTATGGACAATGCATGTTTAAGGGAAACCATATAGTTGGGGTCATAGTGTTGTTCAAACACATGTTCTAGTTCATTATAATTTCAACACAAAAACATGTTGGAACTTATTAGAAGGTCATTCATTGGTAGGGCTCTTTTAATGAATATCCACAACATATATTCCTTAAGAAAAATAAGAAACATGCCAGTAATTTTTATTCAAAAAGTGTGTTATCTAACTGATAATACAGGTAAATAATAACGTTACTTTACGCATGTTAAAGTTAAATAAAAGTGTAGTTAAAAGAGATTCAGAACCACCACAGAGTAATGTACATCCAGTATAGCAACTGTAGTTACTCTGAATTGTTCAGGAGGCGGTGTCGCGAAAAAAGGCATTAACTTAATTACATAATTAGATTTATATGATTTGATGGACCTGGATTTTGCTCTATATCCATATTTTCACACTTTCTTACAACCAGTGGCTTCATCCAATATTAAATTTACATTCAGAGACAAGGCTTTGTGAGAAAATTTACTATTCCTTGAAAAACAACCAACATGAACACTTTGTACTACATGCTTTCACTATCAATTTAATTTCTCAAAATCAGTCAGATGGAAATGCATTCTACTTCTTTTAATGTATAAATAAGAATGGGTCTTTACTGAGGCATCTGTGTAAAACAGATATACATAAATAATCTAACCATGTACTGAAAAACTAAATACAATTATTTCTCTTCTGTTTTGTTTTTTTTTTTCTTCACAAAAAAAAATCCATTTTATTATCTGCATATATAAGCCAATGCAGTGATTGGAGTAATGAACCTCTTTATTTTCCAATGAAGTTTACCACCTGATTATTCCAAATGAGTGTATCTCCAGCAGCAATTTCCAATTTCTAGAATTATCAAAGTTCAAGTCTAGATATGCTCCAGTTCATACACATTCAACACCTGATGTAGCTCCACGAATTTTCTGGTGCAATTTTATAAATTTATCTTTATCAACTTATTATGAAGACGAGCAGATTAAATAAATTTGAAATGGCTATGTTCAATCCAGATTAGCTTTAATAACTGATTGTCATTTGATAGTGCTTCACCTAAGCATCAACAGATTAGCCCGACCAGCTATGCCTACCCTTTTCTGTTTTCAAGAGATTTTCCGATGTCCACAAAAGAAGGGTCATAACGTATAAATGGGCCAGCAGTCGTCAGACAACTCCGTGTCACTGAGGTGTGAATAAAGTAATTTCATGTAGGAGGAATGAATTAAATGCCTGATGTCTTGCTATATTCAATATCGAATAAGTAGATTCTGATACTTTCTTTTCGTTCAGCTTCCGTTGCTAAGCACAACATCAAAGATGGCGTGGGGTGATTGACAAAAGTAGCGCGTGTATTACTACACCGAATTTTGAAGTCTATGTTTCAAATTGCACTATCTAAATCGATTTCAGTTACAGTTATGTTAGCGAAATAGAAAAGCTATAAAAAAATTCCCCTGCTTCACATTCAGTTCGCCGTAATAGTGCCGCATTGCGTCTGATTAAGAAGTAGTGCGCGTATGAATATAGCGGTGATGAAAATCCGCTTGTGACGTAGTAAAAAACCCCATGCGATTGCATAGAGCCTGCTAGCTGTCGCTAGCAGACTCAAAAAACTGGTACAGTTTTGAAAATTCAAAAACTTTGTTTCTTTTCTTAGAAGAAGTCCTAATACGCGTCGCCATTGTCATCCCTTCATCGTTGATCGTTTTCATAGTAGTCATCATTATCGCCAAAAGAAGACGTAGACAACAGCCCCATGCAGCACGGATCACCTCTTGAATTATCCTTTTTATCCAGCAGCACGTCCTCACCAGCCATATTAGAGTTATCTAATTATTCTCCTGCTGCAAGTAGGACAAGGTCTGCAATGAGCAGGAGATCATTACAGTTTTTAAAGAGAATGATCAGATTAGATCATTCTTTTGTTGTTGCAAACAGGAAAATTACCCGATAACTATAACCAGAGCTTCAGATTAAGAATGTTTACAAAATGATATTTACAAGATTTTCTCTGCTGATTGTTTTAGACAATAAATATACAAAACAATAAGGGTAAATGTCCTAAAATTTTGTCTGATAAAATGATATATGCAATGCAGTGCAGACCCAGATCAGACAGCTCTAGAAGGAGCAGTCTGATCAGGACCTACATTGTTTGCCATTCCACAAAGTAGTTTTAGTAACAGCTGCATAAAAAGGAAAATTTAGGCCGAAATTGTATGGAATAAAGTGTTCGAAGTTTTAGGACATTTACCGTATCCTGGAATTATCATTAAGCTTTTATTAATCTGGAGCTCTGAATCTCGTGCTTAGTGGCAACAGACAAGAGCAACCTTCTCTTTGCATGGTCTCTGTGAATGTTCTGAAAGACAGAAAAACATACTCATATAATGGCTGTACATGTTATGTTAAAAGCTATAGTGTTAGTTTTGTATTTTATGTTAGCTACTGTAGTGTTAGTTTTCATTTTATTGACAAAGTATGTTTATGAGACGTTATAACTTGACCAGAATTATTTAATGATAATTTTTGAGAGGAGTGCTTGTGTTTGTTTTTTTTTTTTTCTCCCTCATCGGAAATATTAGCTATGACCATTCTTTCGAACTACCTAGGTGAGGCAGTTGTAATGAGTGATATTCGAACCCACGCCGGCTACGACGGTAGCGCCTAGCCATTCAGAGTCAGAAGACATAACCACTGCACCACTACGCTTGTTAAAAAACAAGTTTTATGGAACAGTATTATGTTTGATTTCTCTGAATGACCCGTCGGATAGGGTATTTTAGGATATATATATCAGAATTATCATACAATATTCAACTTTATCACTGTGGAAGCGGTTTTGTTAACTGCTGTAGTGTTAGTTTTTATTTTATTGACAAAGTATGTTTATCAGACGTTATGACTTAACTTTAGTGTTAAATGATAATTCTGAGAGGAGTATTTGTTTGTTTGTTTTTTTTTGTTTGTTTGTTTTTTGTTTGTTTTTTTGTGTTTTTTTTGTTGTTGTTGTTTTGTTTTTGTTTTGTTTTTGTTTTTTTTGTTTTTTTTCTTTCTTTCTCGTCGGAAACATAAGCTGTGATCATTCATTCGAACTACCTTGGTGAGGCAGTTGTAATGGGTTGTTCACAAAGATTTAGGAATAAGAAAAAAAAAAAAAATATATATATATATATATATATATATATATATATATATATATATATATATATATATATATATATATATATATATATATATCAGAATTATCATCCAATACTCAACTTCATCACTGCGGAAGAAGTTTTGTTAACTTCTGTAATGTTAGTTTTTATTTCATTGACAAAGTATGTTTATGAGACGTTATAACTTGCCCTTACTGACCAGAAGTATTTAATGATCATTCGGAGTTCTAAGGCGGTTGTAATGAGTTGTTCACAAAGATAAAAGAATAAGAAAAATATATCTCAGAATTATCATCCAATACTCAACTGTATTATCACTGTAAAAGAGGTTTTGTTAACTGATGCCTGTATTTACAACGACTGATTTGGAGTTAAAGCTTATCAAGAGATAATAAAATGCTCACCATTCCCTTGAATTTCAGCTTGGGCATACCATGTCCAAAACCTGGTTCTTCCTTGATATCAAGTTCTTCTTTGATATCATCTGTTGTTATAGACGCTACCTCAGAACTGGTCGTTGAAGGGTGGCTGGAAACTGCCTGGAAATTTGGTATTTGATCCTCCCGGTTGTTCCACATTTGGTCGAAAAGCCAAAAGACTGTCACATCTTTCATGGCTATATTTATAATATTATAGAAAGTATTGACATATTGTATTTCTTGCATGGAATATCCAGCCTGTAATAGTCTTGTCAGGATATAACCTTGAACATCCTCTACAATAACTACATTTTGTAATGTTTCAAAGACATTAAATAGTGCTGAATTAAAATGAACAAGTAGCTGCCATCGTTGGTGGTGAGCAGGACTGACTGAACGGCAGCCATGGATATCATCAAATGATCTGCCCTCTTGACACTGAACACAGTTTATTTGTGTTTTTAGGAATATAAAATACTTGATCTGCTCCAGCATCCATTGAAACAGAATTCTTCTAAAGCTGTTGAAAATCGTGTTTCAGTTTAATGTCATTACCAGTTATGTTCCCAAAGCAGCTTAGTAGCTGCTTTCAGAACAGATAACGTTCTATATAAGTTTGTTATTCATTGCATCATAGATTTACATGTTCTAATTCTGATAACATTTTTTCTATTCAACAAGTGTACTAATAAAAAATAGATACAGATTCAGCATGGATTGTATTTAAGTTGATCACTGGAAAGGATGATAAACCCTTTGCACCCTTTTTCATACCAGTGACGAGCAAATATAGGCATTATTAACTGTTTGTTTTTATATTAAACATTTATGGAGTTAGCACACTACCTCACGTGCCATGAGATCTGTCTCTAAGAGCTGTGATGTTTAGTATTGATAGTAGTCAAAATATATATTGTTTGACGGGTAAATTTAGGCATTATTAGCTGTTTGTTTTTATTTATTATATTAAACATTTATGCAGTTAGCACTCTACCGCATGTGCCATGAGATTTGTCTCTTAGAGTTGTGATATTTAGCATTGATGGTAGTCAATTTAGAAATTGTTTTACACATTTATGCAACTAGAACACTATTTCCTGAGCTGTGAGGTTTGTCAGGTGTTAGTCTTACTCTTTGTTGCTTTGTGTTTTTTCTACGAGGCGATTTGTTTCATGTCTTGCCTTGTGTTATTTTGTTCCTGTGTTTTACAGCCCTTTTAGCATTGCGATTACCTCTCTTGGGGAAGAGAGAGCTAGTTTTGGTCCTCTTCGGACATTTGTTCGATTTGCACTTGTTTTGTTTTGTCTGTTTCCTCTTCCTCTTGGTGTCTGGGAAGGGCTGCGGTTTGTGATTGTAGCACTCCCTTGACTTTTCTCTTACCCCATTTTTTATAACCATGAGATAAAGCTTTGCTGCTAGCCAAGCCTGTTTTTCCTGTTTACGTAAGAGTTGTGATGGCTAGCATAGATACGTAGTCAAACTCATTAAGGTGTTTATGTTTGTTCCCATTATATCAAGCCAGTGTTTTTGATGCTGATTGTTTTGTTGTTGTTTTTTGTTGTTCTTTTGTTTGTTTGTTGTTGTTGTTTTTGTTTTTTTTGTTTTGTTGTGTTGTTGTTTTTTTTTTTGTTTTTTTTTTTTTGTTTGTTTGTTTTTTTTTGTTTGTTTGTTTGTTGTTGTTGTTTTTTTTTGTTTTGTTTTCTTTACAAATAGTTTTGTAGATTGTTTTTGTGATGCATTTTAACTTTTCATGCTAATCAAATGTTGTAAACTATGATTGATTACATATCTAGATAGGAATAGGTATTGTTGATAATTCTGAATTAGTTCTCTTCACTTTACATTTATTGAAAAAAGTCCTGGTACTACCTCTCAAAATTCAAGCTTATCTAGAGCTCTGAAATATCGTATTTGTGATACACTTTAATCCATGCTGTACATCCCAGGTTTGTTAAGTGGAATAAGAAAAATAATTGTTCATGTCTTTTATTATTATTATTATGCTATTGTTGCATATTGTGTACGTCATTCCATCTGTTCGTCTGGCCATTTGTTCAAATTGAATCTAATCTAGAATACTGAAATACCATAGTGTTTTGCTACACTATTATACCATGCTTGTATGAGCCCAAGCTCATTTTCCTAGTTGAAAAATGTCCCATTTCATGATCTAGTCAGTTTTTTGTTTGTTTGTTTGTTGTTGTTGTTGTTGTTGTTGTTGTTTGTTTGTTTGTTTGTTTGTTTGTTTGTTTGTTTTTGTTGTTGTTGTTGTTGTTGTTGTTGTTGTTTGTTTTTTGTTGTTGTTTTGTTTTGTTTTGTTGTTGTTGTTTTTTGTTTGTTTGTTTGTTTTTGTTTGTTTGTTTGTTTTTTTAAAGTCATGGTTACTTATATTTTTTTAAATAATATGAAATAGCAAAAAAGGCTTTATTGTGTTGTGCCATTTATTCATTGATTTTGCGACTCACATTACATGTTCTTTTATTTTTATGTCATAATGACATAGGTATCCTATGTCCAGCCAAGAAATTATGTATTTTATTTCTGCGAGAAGACATATATTATGGGTACTTACTAGAATCTCCTAGAAGAGTTGATAACAATGAGCACTACAATTTATGTTTTCATACAGAAACAACAAAAAAAAAATATCATAAATATTCAGTTGGAAAATCGGTATTTCTGATAACAATCTGGTATGCATGGAATCTCTAGATCTGGTATTTCTGGATCTGGTGGTATGTAAAATATTTTAGGAATGTTGGAAAATGTCTGATAAATGCAACATACGTATGAATGGTATGCGAAACAGAATGGCTCCGGTATTTCTGATAAAAATCTGGAATTCATGGAACTCTTAAATCTGGTATTTCTGGATCTGGTGGTATGCAAAATATTTTAGGAAGATTGGAAAACGTCTGATAAATGCAACATATGAATGGTATGCGAAACAGAATGGCTCCGGCATTTCTGATAAAAATCTGGTTTGCATGGAATTTCTTAGATCTGGTATTTCTGGATCTGGTGGTATACAAAATATTTTAGAAATGTTGGAAAACGTCTAATAAATGCAACATATGAATGGTATGCGAAACAGAATGGCTCTGGTATTTCTGATAAAAATCTGGTATGCATGGAATCCCTTAGATCTGGTATTTCTGGATCTGGGATTTCCGGAATTCCATTTGCTACTACTAAACTAATAAATTGCAGGGAGACAATATGTCCTGAGGTTACTTACTCCATCTGCATTTCGTTAGCCACCAAGGCATAATGTGAGATCTGTACAGCCTTAGGAAAGCCAGTGGTTCCGCTGGAAGAGAATATAATTGCTGGCATAGTTTTCCAGTCGGCGGCAGGTATTGAGTAGGGAGTTTCTTCTGAGGGTAGGACAGAATCTATTGGTACACAACCTTCTGCCTCGCCAAACACAAAAATCTGTAATTATTCAATGCGAAATTTAGGGACTCCACTGTTTATTTTAGTTGAATTAAAAATGAAGGCATTTTTTTTAAATATGAACAACATCGGGTCATGAGCAATGTAAGTGAACCCCGAAGGGGCTCATGAAAACTTGCTCGCGACCCAGTGTTGTTCATACTTCAATGAACATTTAATAAATTGCCTTTTTATTTACATTTACATTGCTTTCCGTCCATTACTTGACGAAAACAAAATCTGATTCGAGGGCTAAAATTGAAACAAGAAAGTAATTGCACGCAGTTTTCCTTAACTGTGGAACAGCGTCGTTGACGCCATAACGTCGACATCGTCCAATCATATTGGAGAGAACTATGCTTTTATTTTGACGTCACTTAATGATCACGCGACGTCGCGTGAGTCAGTGTTTTCATTGAAGTATGAACAACATTACGTCCAATAGTTAACTACAGGTTTTTTGTTGTTGTTTTTTGTTTTTTGTTTTTTGTTGTTTTTTTTTTTTGTTTTTGTTTTTTGTTTTTGTTTTTTGTTTCTTCTGTAAATGCACTGAGAATGTAAATATTATTGTATTATTGTATGAACACACAAAGGGTTGTTCAAGACTGTTTTTATGTTTGATTACGTGAAACGTTTGTTTCTATAGAACATCTAAGTATACATTGAACTTTTCTCACAGGTACTTTGCACGTTGTTTTGTCGAGAATGTGTGAAATATTTCAGATGACCAAAATTAACAAAAAATCAGCAACTTTAGAAAATTTTCAATATATAGGTCTAAGAGCTTGTCTAAAGATGACCAAAATTAACAAAAAAAAATCAGCAATTTTAGAAATTTTCCGACATACAGGACTAAGAGTTATTTTTGGCAAAAGAACATGCTAAGTGCCTGTAACTATTCTGTGCATATTCATGATCATACCCCTGAAATACAAGATCTGGCCCCGATATTATAAAACTGTTTTCGTGCCAGCATATGTGAGCATGAAATTTGTCCTGCTAATAAATCTCAAATTACTAACAGTTGCACATTCTTACTTGCTAAACATAGCTGAGCATGAAAGTTTCTTTGCTAATAAATATGGAAATGCCAACTATTTTTGCGTATTTTATATTTATTACGAGTAGCAGGGAAAAAAGTAAATCATGCTCAGCATGAAAAAAAAATTTATAACTAACAGGTCCATGCAAATGGATTTATCTCGTAAATGGAGCATTTGTTTTATGTTTCAAGATCTATAGTGATATTATAATGGGCCGCGCCATGAGAAAATGTGCCCTGGGGCATATGCGGACAGCGAAGGCCCAGATTAGTCTGTGCGTCCACGCAGTCTGATAAGGGCATTCACTGTCCGCTAACAGAAAACATTTTGTTCTGACTGACCATATCTTATCAGAAATCATTTACTCTCTCTCTCTCTCTCTCTCTCTCTCTCTCTCTCTGTGTGTGTGTGTGTGTGTGTGTGTGTGTGTGTGTGTGTGTGTTTTGATCACAAGCATGTACCTTAAAATTAAATTTAAGCAGGCCAAAAACTGGTCTGACCTATCCAATTTCTATAGTAATGTGGAGTTTTCTTTGCATTTAGATTTGTTTTTTGTTTTATTTTTTCACTTTTCTTTGATTATTTGAATAGTTGAAAATTTCACAACAATATTGTGAAAATTTCAGAAAAATTGAATAAGCGGAACTTATCAATCTGCCTCATAGTTACCTATCCTACAGATTTCTGCATAATTTGCATTCAATTTTACTTTGAAAAAAAAGCGAAAATAGTCGATCTTTTAAAACCTAATGACTAAAATAAAACTTTTTGTGCCCCTTGACATAATTATTCGCCAGTTTAATTGGAACTGGCTAATTTGGTAGTTCACTTTGTGGCTTTAATCAATACAAGCTATTTATAGATTAGGTAAACTGTTACGATCAAGAAATGAAAGTGAAACCAGCAAGAAGCTTTAAATTATTAACAATATTTATTCACATGTAAATAAACAGTACCTTTCAAGTTTATGTCACAAAGTCCCTCAGAAATAGTCCACAAGAACTTATAAAACAAATCCTTTGAATAACAGTTTCTGATACCTGAATTCAGAGTTGAATTCCAGAATGAATAAAATAGTAAAGTAATCCAGTATAGAATAATTTCCCATGAAAGTTTACAAAGATACCCATATGAAAATCTTTTTTCCTTATATAATATCAAAGAACATTCTAGAAAAACAATTTACTAGAGGCATCATGTATTTTCCAGTTTTAGTCAAGAACATTCTAAATGTTCTATGGCATACCAAAAATAACTCAGTCCAGAATCAAGAACATAAACAACATGTTATTGTAAACATATAGAACTTGTAGTAAACATGAAAATAATGATACTTGAAATAATCAGACACCCTATATATAACAAAACTAAAACAAAATTTACATATTTGTGATGTTTACATATTTTTGATGGCGTCATACACATCTTTTAGGTCGTCTGCTAAAAATGTTGGAAGAAAAAAATGTAATGGTAGAAAAAGCAAAGAACTGAGTAGTGAGGTCAATGAATTAATTGTCGAAAGCTATAAAAGTAACAAAAATAAATCAGAATTGGCAAGAATTGTTTTAATATCCAGGAGAACAATAGGATGAGTGATAAAGAAATTTGAAGAATTTGGATCAACAGAAAATCAAAGTGGGAGGGATAGGAAGAAATTGTTCACTGACAGGGACTCAATCCAACTTTCTCAGGTGGCTAAACTAAATAAATGGAGATCATTTCAAGATATAATCAGCATCATAAATGAGGGCAAGGAACATTGTTTCTGTAAAACACTGTTCAGCGAAAATTAGCTGATTTGGAGTATAAACGGAGAGCGGCAAAGAAACAGGTCATAGTGAGTGAGGTGAAAAAGAAAAAGAGGGTTGCTTGGGGTAGGGAAAGGAAAAACTGGACTGTTTAAGCGGAATGGAAATGCTGGCTATTCAGTTATGAAAACCAGATTGTCATTGGAAAGAACAACCGTATTTATATCTGGAGAAAAGATTCCGGAGTTAACAGCCCCCACCTGCTTGCTGAGCCCCTAGGGAGGGGGTCAGTTTAATGGTCTGGGGATGCATGTGTTTTAATGATGGCGGAAATTTGACTCGTGTTGAAGGCAATAATAATGCTGGAAAATATATTAGCATCATTGACAATAACTTGTGGTCAGTTATTGCACGTCATTTCCCAGATAATAACTACACCTTCATGGATGACAATGCCCCCATACACAGAGCCCCTACTGTTCGTCAATGCATGGAAAATAATAATATTTATCATACAGAATGGCCAGCTCAGTCCCCTGATATAAACCCATAGAAATGTTTGGCTAAAACTCAAGAGAGATATAGAACCCCAAGCTGTAAACATACACTCCCCAAGTGACTTGTTACCTGCTGTGCGCCGTAGCTGGGAAAACATCCAGCTAGCCTATGTTCAAGACCTGTATGTCACAATTCCAACCCGGTTAAAGGAAGTGATAAGAATGAAGGGCAGTTTGACCAAATATTAAGGTAAGACGTTAAATAGTTGTTTAGTTACACTTTTTTGAACTTAGCCTCTTGTTCAGCTGTTGTTGTCGGCCATCTTGAAACTGGCGAATAATTATGTCCCATGACTGTAGTTACAACATATGAATTTGTATTAAATCATGACAAAAGTTTGCCCATGACTGTAGCTACAACATATGAATTTGCATTAAATCATGACAAAAGTTTGCAAATCTGCCCACACATGGATTTCCTTCAAACTTCGCACGTTATTTGCACAAGTCTCAGCAACTATAAAAGTAGACTCCTGATGTACACCCGTCATAAATGTATACCTGGGTAAAAACCTACCAGTATAAAATCAACAATTCAACATGATGTCTAATAATGTTCATTGTTATAGTGAAGGAACTCAATAAAGAATTTTTTACTGCCATACAAAGATTTGTATATATTTCTGTAATAATTAAATTAAATTTTGAAAATCCAAAGCTGGATAAATTTTAGAAAAAAAAATAAGAAAAACAAGAAATTAAACTTTAAATTTATGTATGTTTTGGTTCTTTTCAACCTATGATTTTTGCACAAAAATATGCCACATGTGTCCTCTCCTGATATGTGGAGTTTCATGAAATTTAAAAACCGGTAACATGTCAATAAAGTACATGATATGCACTTAGGTCGGTTGAGTGTAAAAATCAAATGTTTTATTGACTAATCACAGACGTCCCAAATATTCTGAAATTCATCATATAAGTAATAGAAATCAGTACTCAGAATTGCATTTAACATCTGTATGGGTCAAGCAATAATTCCCTTATCATTCTTTTATCAAGAATAATCAGCATTACTCTTCACTTTAGGTGTAAGCAGAGTGGCCTATTATGTGTCCTCATCAATTGTCTCTTTTTGTGACTTTAGAATGGACGTCTTGAAAGGAAGAAATGCAAATGCCTTTCGTCTGTAAAATATGTATAATTCAAGGTGAGCCATAAAAACGATATTTTCACTACTAAATTTGTGATTTGCTTTAGTAAAAAATCAACAGCAGGGCTTTCCTTTATTTTTAGCTCAATCTTGCATTACTATATATGTATCAATTGTTACATCACAGTGGAGTACAGACATTCCTTATTTTTATTTAACAAAAAACTGAATTAGTGCTTAACAGAAACTTTCATTTCCTTGAGCACATGGCTCATCAGACCACAGTGGATCCACTGCCAAGAGCAAAGAAATTCAAGTCATCTATACTATCTTAAAATTGCCTTGTAAAACAGTTTTCTGTTGCGCTATTTCAAAGGTATTCCACAGGGTGCAGTTTAATTATCTCTTTAATTTTCCACAGTTTGAAATAACGAGTTAATTGATTCTAAGCAAACTGTTAATAATGGACCCCTAAAACCTGAACCAGAATGAAAATCAAACATCACTTGAATAAAAATAAATTATTTTTGTGAATTTTCTCATTTTGTTGTAATTTGGGTTGTCATATTTAATGTTCAAAATCAATTTGTTACCGGTGTTTGATTTTTACGAAATTTCATGAAAATAATTCGGATAGGTATGGCCAATTTTTATATTAAAATGATAGGTTGACAAGAACTGGAACCCAGTTTAATTAATGACCAAATTTGTCGGAAAATAATTATGCAGTTGTATTATGGGGACTACTTAAAACTTATTTAAACATAAAAGCTCCAATGTCATACAAATAAGTAAATATGTGCTATAAGCATTTTTTGCAGTGACTTACTGTTTTTATCAGCAAATCGAACATCCAAATTATGAGTTACTGGTAGTTGTGGAGTGCGCTTTTCAGGGGTACTCATATATTCAGATGTGATTTTATACAAAACGGTCTATTTAAGCAAGGGAAATAGATCAAGTGGGATAGGTACCTTTTGCATAACAGTCATATCCTAGGCTATACTTGTGCTTAATAGTATAAGATTCTATCCGTGGGCAGAGTCCTATGTAAATTCGCTATAGGCTGAAACGCCCCCTTTACTTCTTCTGTGTAAAGCGCCAAGCAAAAAACAACTTTCTTAAAGATGTCGAAAGCACAGCAGGTAGTGAGTCCCAATCTTCTCTTTTCCATGTGTGTTCATTGCTCCCAATGCCCGTGTTTATTATTATTAATTGCTCCCAATGCCCATGTTTATTAATTTCTCCCAATGCCCATGTTTATTCATTGCTTCCAATGCCCATGTTTATTCATTGCTCCCAATGTCCATGTTTATTCATTACTCCGAATGTCCATGTTTATTCATTACTCCGAATGTCCATATTTTTATTTATTGCTCCCAATGCCCATGTTTATTCATTGCTCCCTATGCCAATGTTTATTTATTGCTCCCAATGCCCATGTTTATTCATTACTCCGAATGTCCATGTTTATTCATTATTCCGAATGTCCATGTTTATTTATTGCTCCCAATGCCCATGTTTACTAATTGCTCCCAATGCCCATGTTTATTCATTGCTCCCAATGCCCATGTTAATTCATTGCTTTCAATGCCCATGTTTATTCATTGCACCCATTGTCCATGTTTATTTATTGCTACTAATATCCAACTACTTCTACTAATGATGATATTAATGGTAATAATAATACTGAAGATTACAATTCTACAACCATTATCACTGACTATAACAACAACAATGATTATAGTCAGAATTATATTACGTATGTAGCAATATTTAAAAATTATGATTATCACAATTAACATTATCAATATTATCGTCATTATTTGAGGTTCAATCAAATACTA
The DNA here is from genome assembly GCA_964016985.1 of Anodontia alba. Taxonomy (NCBI): domain Eukaryota; kingdom Metazoa; phylum Mollusca; class Bivalvia; order Lucinida; family Lucinidae; genus Anodontia; species Anodontia alba. The sequence continues at coordinate 12,909,452 of OZ024833.1, forward strand.
ATTACCGTAACTAGTAAAATTTCTTGTTTCTTTTTCCTTTTTTTTTTTTTTTTTTTTTACAGTGAATTTGCTTTAACCTTTGCCACTCTGTGCATATTCAGCAGAGGACACTGCATTTGATTATTATTATTATTATTATTATTATTATTATTCCCAGAAAATAGGCTTTGACATTTCATGCAAACTTTAATAATAATTTCAAAATGTCGTCTGCTGAAATTTAACTCAGAGTGCTAAGCGTTAATGAGGATATCTGTGTACATACCTGAATATGTTCAAGTCCTTTCAGTGATTCTTTAACTTTCGGTACCAGAGCGGGAATTGTAAATATGTACTTCGTGTTGCATTCAGTTAGTACTTTATTGATATCATCTGAAAAAAAAAAAGAAAAACAAATATTCTCTCAACCCTTTAATCCCCGAGTTTCTGAAGTGGAATCTTCCATCCTTGAATTCAGATATGTCCACTGATTTAAATAGGGGTTTCGGTTTAATTTCAAAAACAGGATAGCAAACAGTGTAAATCCTGATGAGACGGCTCATAACGAGCCTTCTCACCTAGATCTACACTGTGTGCACAATATCTGTTTTTGCCCGCCAAGCTGAAAGTTTAAATGTCGCTGATCATCAGTGTGGGAAGATTCGAGAGGATACTAGGTTTAAAATCAGGCTTAACTAGCATGCTTCTAATTTAACAGTCATTATGTTATTAATAAAGTGATTGCGTATTATCCCAGTTACAGGTCCTCGGTCCGCTGTATTGACCCGAGGACCTGTAACTGGGCCAATACGAAATCACTTTATTAACTAGAGCAAGTCGATGGCACGCCATCGCATATCCCCGGGCCAGCGCCATCGCATATCTCCCTGCACATCAAATTTCCGAATGCATTCCTCCAGTCAGTCCTCATCCACTGGGCTACTACCTGTGACAGTTTCAAGGTTCTAACTAAAAACGCCTAAGAGGAGTTGGGTGACAATCAAAACATCGGACCCAAAATCTTACTTTTTGACCTCTAATGACCCCCAGACATGCCATCGGGGCGAACTTTTTGCATCACTGTATTCTACTCTTCATTACCTACATTTGATATGCAACATGACTATGTTTGTACAAAATGAATTTTGGATCCTTCGGGGCACCACCCTCCTGGCCTTGCCCCCAGGGGTCACATCAGAATTCTGAATGCGTTCCTCCAGTCCTCATCCACTGGGCTATTACATGTGACAGTTTCAAGGTTCTAGCTATACAAGCCTAAGAGGAGTTAGGTGACGATAAAAAAATCGGACCCAAAATCCTACTTTTTGACCTCTAATGACCCCCAGACATCCCCCCGTTGCAAACGTTTTGCACCACTGTATTCTGCTCTTAAATTACCTTCAATTTGATATGCATTATGACTACGTTTGTACAAATTGGATTTTGGACCCTTCGGGGCCACACCCCCTGGCCCTGGCCCCAGGGGTCACATCAAAATTTCGAATGTGTTCCTCCAGTCCTCATCCATAGGGCTATTACTTGAAACAGTTTTAAGGTTCTAGCTATAAAAGCCTAAGAGGAGTTGGGTGACAATAAAAAAAGGACCCAAAATCCTACTTTTTTAACTCCAGTGACCCCCAGACATTTCCCCGGGCCAAAATGTTTGCACCACTGTATTCTACTCTTCATAACCTTCGATTTGATATGCAACATGACTATGTTGGTACAAAATGCATTTTGGACCCTTTGGGGCCACAACCCCCTGGGCCTATCCCCAGGGGTAACATGGAAATTCCGAATGTGTTCCTCCAGTCCTCATCCATAGGGCTATTGCCTGTGAAAGTTTCGAGAATCTAGCTTAAATGGTCTAGGAGCAATGGTGTGACATTACAGACGGACGTACGGACGGGCGGACGGCCGGCCGGACGGACGAGGGGTATTACAATATCCCCGCTTTTTCTTCGAAAAGCGCGGGGATAATGACATTTTATTAATTAACTTTTAGCTGAGTATCAATACAGCAGACTGAGACCAGTTACTGGATATTAACACGGGGTGACTCGTATTGGCCAGAGGTCAAGCTGTATTAAGCTAAGCGGTGGTCAGCACGGGCCGATTTCCATCACGAAAACACGCCTATATAATTTTGACCCCCTTAAACCCCACTTTTATATAGTAAAAGTGGGGTTTACAGGGTATACATTATTTTTCTTATTTCTGCTCAAAAACATAGATTGTGGGTACTCGTTAGAACCGCCTCGCCGAGGCGGTTCTAACGAGTACCCACAATCTATGTTTTGAGCAGAAATATGAAAAATATCAGAATGTTTATCTGAAAATTTTCATTTTTTTTTTTTGGGTGGTCCGACGTTGTATAAATCATGTGCCCGCTGGGTATGCCCTCCTTCAAAGTTGGAGGCATGAACAGTAAGGCTAAATAGGAACACAATATACCGTGATAACCCTAAGAAATTTGACAGACCGGACTGAGCGGCATCTGAACAAGATCTACACTGGTTGCCACTCGACCAGCAACTTTAGAAAATCATAATGGTCATATTATCAGAGAAGTGTGGTACGGTGTAAAATTGTTCCAATATTAGGTAATACGGGATTGTTTCATCAGCAGGTGACAACGCAAGCCCTTCATTACATTACGAAAACAAGCCTAGTCAAATATACTGAAAATTTTACCACTAAACAATTTAAATTTTCAGATAAAAACTCGGATATTTTTCATATTTCTGCTCAAAACATACATTGTGGGGACTCGTTAGAACCGCCTCAGCGAGGCGGTTCTAACGAGTACCCACGATCTATGCTTTTGAGCAGAAATAAGAAAAATAATGTTTATCCCTGTAAACCCCAGTTTTACTATATAAAAGTGGGGTTTAAAGGGGTCAACATTATATAGGGATATTTTCGTGTTGATCAAAACACTATTGGAGATCACCGGCATCAGTGGCTTAAACTAGCTGGTCTGGACCAGAAAATGAAATCCAATTTGCCCTTTTTTCATTCTTGTGTGTTTGTAACCACGGGGATGGAAGGATTTATACCTTAAATATTGGAACAATTTAACTCCTTTCCATTCGTTTCCAGAAATTTGAACCTATCAGTGTGCACTTTTACTCTGAATACAGTTGCTGGTCAGGACACAAAAATTAAATTATGCAAAACTGCATTCATTTTTCTAACATGCGATGCATTTTGAATTGACTTACAGTCCTTTCATATAAAACAATATTAAGATAGTCTCTCTCTCTCTCTCTCTCTCTCTCTCTCTCTCTCTCTCTCATTGTAAAAACATATGTTGTGGGTACTTATTAAAAACGTTTTAAAGAGGCTCTCTCTCATTGTAAAAACATATGTTGTGGGTACTTATTAAAAACGTTTTAAAGAGGCTCTCTCTCATTGTAAAAACATATGTTGTGGGTACTTATTAAAAACGTTTTAAAAAGGATCTCTCTCTCATTGTAAAAACATATGTTGTGTGTACTTATTAAAAACGTTTTAAAGGGGCTCTCTCTCTCTGTAAAAATGTATGTTGCGGGTTTTTATTAAAAGCGCTTTAAAGAGGCGCTTCTAATGATTACCCAAAATATATGTGTTTATGGAGATATAATAAAAGCATCCCAGAATTATCATTATCTTTAACAACTCCTCTGTTATATTATTTACCTGTGGTGAACAATGGATTTATGGTTTGTAATACGGCAGAGATTAAAGTTGTGGCGTAAAAGACCACTGGATAATCTAAATGATTTGGTGCTAAAATGCCGACTACATCTCCTTTCTGAAGACCAAATTGTTGGAGTCCTGCAGCTAGTCTCTCCGACCTCTTCATGACTTCGCTATATGTGTACGCCTTTCTTGTGGAACATTCGATCTAAACGACATATACACAAACATATAATATATTTATATGTACATGACGTATTTATCCTAAGTTTTTGGACGCTTTAACGCCTAACCATACTTATCCTAAAATTTGAATAAATCAATTTTACTAACTACAGATGTGTGTAAATATTTGCTGGCAAATGGTTAAAAGTGTACAGTGAACCCTCGTTACAACGACAGCGTTTGTTCCCAAACACGTTGCCATTAAAATGAAATGGGTTGACTGGGCCGTAAAACCTCAACACAAACAAACAAACCATTAAAATGAATTGGCTGTTATACAGAATACTTAATGAGCTGTTTGATATATAAGAAAGGTCTTGTTTTGTTCTTATTTCTTCGTAGAACATCTGTTTTGGATATTTCTTAGAATCGCCTCAGTGAGGCGATTCTAGCAAATATCCAAAACATATGCTACTTTAAAGTATTAAATACAATATTCTTGCATAATTTGTGATTAATTATTACCTCTTAAGCGAAGGTTTCGTGACAATCAAGTGTCGGTATAAAGAGGGTTGTCTGTATAACCCTGTTCTGTGGCCCCCTGGTCTGGTTCTACACTGTTTGCTCACGCCTCTTTGTCCAAATATTTAGGGGAATGCAGTATCCTTGTTTTCGTAAGTAAAATTCTATTTTTCATTATTTTTCAGAAAAAAAAGACATGGCATTTCATGTGAATTGTCTGAAAAATACCCGGTTGTGGAATAGTTTACTGGATTATGAGCTCTGCCTGCGAGGACATAACGGCCCTGGTAACGCCAGGGAAGACAGACTGGACTGATACCCATTATGCAGGGTTGTTGAATTATCCAATTTTATATCTTGTCCACGGCAAAGCAAATGGTCAAAATCCATTTGTCCAACCAAGATTTACTTGCTCGAAAATAAACAGGACAAGTAAATTAAAAAATGGAATATCTTACTTGTCCTCAAGGAAATTGGATAAGTTCGACAAGGTGGGAATGATATGTCCACAGCCCTGCATTATGTGAAAGCAACTGAGTCATATTTTCCTTCTAACTAATTTACATGCTACACATGCTATTTCATATTTATCACCCTTATTAGTTATTAACCATTGCCATGCTGAATAAATTAAGATGCCACGCCCACTTCAAAATTTCAGCCAATCAGATTACTTGGTCTAGATTGTTGTTATAGATTCACATACTGAATGCGCTGAATGGCAAACAGCGCAGAACCAGATCAGTTGGCTTCTTAGAAGACAACTGATCTGGGTCTACACTGTTTGCAAAGGCAGGGTTTTTCCGGGTTCAATAGGACGAGGGTTAAAACTCACAAATGTCGGATATTTGCATCTCGGTTTCTTTACTCTCTTTACCCCTTTACTCAAACCCGTTGCATAATTCGCAAAAATGATAGAGTAAAGTATAGATGTAGATCTGTATATAGAATAATGGACAAACTAAAATGTCTTCAACAGACTGCGTGAATGCTGAGGCTGACCTGTACTTTCTCTGTTCCCATATATGGCATAAGGGCCTTATTTTCACTTTGCATATTACATTAACTAGGCACAACTGTATTCTTGTAGAGGAACATACTAAGATACTGCAATCCCAGCACGTCTACCCCCTCCCCCTCACACACACACACACACACACACACACACACACACACACACACACACACAAATCCGATGCACAATTATTACAGTCTGACAGTGCACTTGGAATATCTAACTTACCAAGCCTAAGATACTGCCCTCCAAGGACCTCTCTACACACACACACACACACACACACACACACACACACACACACACACACACACACACATACACACACACACACACACACACATACGCACACACACACACACAATTATTACAGTCTGACAGTGCACTTGGAATATCTACGTAACTTACCAAGCCTAAGAATATTTGACACCACTCCTAAGATACTACCCTCCCAGCACCTCTCTACCTCTCGCCATCCACCCCCGCCGAACCCCCCCCCCCCCCCATCCCTCGAAACCCTCCCCCCTCTCCCCGCCCACACACACACACACACACACACACACACACACACACTTCTAACTTCCCAAGTTTTTTCTTTAAGAAAACAAAAACTTTATACTTACAAGTGCCTCAGCGTCAGCAAAGTTTTTTAACTTCTCAATGACAAACTTCCCGAAATTCATTACAGGAATATTCTCAAGTCGCAGTGATTTTCTTGAGTCGGCCATTGTCTTTATGTTTGCATATAATTTCCTTGCACTATGCTATATAATAATATTTACCCGTAAAGCATTAAGCAAACTTGTAGCAGACGACATTATTATTCTTTTGTTTCAGAGAAAACAATACTTGGCATTTTATGTGAATCGTTAGGCAGACGATTCACATGCAATGTCAAGCCTTATTTTCTCTGAAAAATAAAGCAAATAGTAAAAAATGTCATCTGTTACCTATATGATTTGCTCTTTAAGGTTTAAGCATTCAAAAACGTGTATAAACTACTACAATCATATACTACTATTACTGAATTTACATTCAGTTGTGTTATTCCCATCACCACAAATGTCCCATTTTTACTCAGTTTTACATTCCGACAACAGCAGTGAACAAATGCAAGGTTTGTTCTTATTGTTCATATCTTGACATTAAGGTTTCATATTCAATCTCAAATCGAGATGTATCTTTGATATAAACGCCAAGCTATATATATTTGTTTTTCAGGAAAGAAAAGGAGGAAATATTTTTAATGTCGTCTACTGCTTTTTAAATTCAGCATGTAAAGGTGAATATTATACTACCTTTCAAAACCATCATGGCAAATATCTTTACAAAGTTATTAAATTTCATGAGTCAACACCTGTTCTGTTTGACTGGTCACAAAATACAAGGTTAATAACCTTTACCACTCTCTGAGCATGTTCTAAACGATTATTCACACCTTCGTTTTTTTAACTTCTTGAAGGTCATTAACAGCCTCGGTGGCTCGGTTGGATGCGAGCCCGACTGGTGATCAGCTCTGAGGTGACCAGGAGGTTGCTGGTTCGACCCCCACCGGGTCGGAAACATTCTTTCGTAGAGATTGATCATGAAATATTTTCTACAGTCATTCTCTCCCTTCCACTGATTCAAGAAGGGCAGTTGTCAGTTTCTGGCGAATGATTGTGCACAATACTGGTTAACTGCTTCGAGGACTAAGCCCGTCTAGTAAACGTGTGCTTCGGTAACCTGACCACGCTCAACATGACCCCTTTGGGTTGACTGGGCCGTAAAACCTCAACACAAACAAGCATTGTCGGTCGCCGGGATGTCACTGATAACTTTGATACTGTATCTACACTCCTCCGCATAAGCTCTCAAACCAGACTCAGATCTGAGCCTCATTCAGCTAAATTGGATAATTGATTTAGCAGGTCATTATCACAGCAGGCTCTGACCACCAACAGTTGCGACCCCAGTTATCTAACTGTCCCAAGGTGTTTCAGGATGATAATGTAAAACTGTTACCATGCAACCATTCATAATTTACTTTTCTGAACAATGCTTGGAACAGTGTGACAAAATAATTTATTTTCAAATGTACAAAAATATATCTCAAATATATTCATATATTAAAAGTTGCAAGTGTACTGAATCTTACTTTGACAAATATTCGTTTCATAGTTTCAGAGGTTATAATATTAGTTGAAAACAATTATAAAATGAGCCGCCACATGACAAAACCAACAATTAGGCATGTGCTCCCTGCGAAGACTCCGATCATACTGAACCGGTCTGATTTGATTCTTTGCTGTGCCGTCAATAGATACTGAAGGATCTAAGGTGTCTTCATGTGGACAGCAAAGACTATATGCCCGTCCGCCATTTGCTGGGGCACAAAAAATGTAACCCTCGAAATTTTAAATTTTATCCTGATAATTTAAATAATAAAAAATGCCTATATGGTGCAATAATAATTCTATGTCTGTTTTAACTGTAGAATTTATCTGCCATTTGTTTTGCAGGATTTAAATCAAACTTCAAAAAACAATTCATAAAACAATGTGAAAAATAAAATGAAAATATAAGAGATGAATTACATCTTTCTGAAGGTCATTGACGTATGAACACAACGGTCAATGCCAAGATTTCATGACGCCTTAGATGAACCTCAGAGAAATGAAATGTATTTCTTAAATGACTTTAAAACGTAACCCAATACACTATAGTACGTATCCTTACCTGAAAACAACATGAGCATGTTTCTACAGGAAGTGCAAATGCAATTCTGATTTTGTCTCTATTTTGTTAATTTCGTCATCTTATCTTCTGATTTTCAGTAATTACTTAACACAATAAAAACCCAGTTAAAGTAATGAAAACCCACGATAATATCCCAGCAGACACATGACGTCTATACAACGTCGCCTCAACGTCGATGCAACGTCATGACGTTGCATCGACGTTGAGACGACGTTGTATGGACGTCATGTGCCCGCTGGGATCATTTATTCATTGTACATAATTATTTCAAATTTCAAAAACACCAACATCATCACAGGAAACCTGAAATAAAATTATAGATTGTTTGACTCTGAAATTAAAACGGTTCACTTCAACTTCTACTCATTTAATAATACAATGTAACAAAAACAATGATGAATATCCTTGCTCCCTATTCAGGCATTACAGACAGCCTGCAACCTTATCAAATTTCCTACTTAATTAGGTGTTAATGGTGGCACCATGCTGGGGGAAAGGTTGGCTGGTAATAGAAACTATTATATGGCTAATAATTTGACTAGGTATCAGTGTCCAGATCTGGACCAAGATAGTGCCTTAAATGTAGCTGCAAATCGCCACTTACACAGATACATATTTTCTGCTAGAAATGTTCGTTCGCTTTGTTTAAAACATGCGTGACCCATTTATATATGTGTTCATTGTGAAACTGTTGATAAAGCACGGAGGAAACTCGTGCCAAGGAAAACTATACATTATCAGTGCTTGCAAGAATAAGCTGCAACAAATCAATAACTATATAATTTGTGTGTGCAGAGTTGCAGGCTTAATTGTTTCTACACTGGTAACATTGCATTGTGCATTATAGAAGTATTAAAAAAGGAGATATCATATAGAGAACCTACGCATACAAGGTGCGTAAATCAACTATTTCATGAAGTGACAGCACGAGAAAAACTGACTTGTGGGTATTTTAGTATTCAGATTTCCTCTGAGACAGAGTTAAGACTAGTTTAATGCTACCACTGCATTTGCCACCTCCCGCAAGAACACTAGTTACAAATACATAAAAAAATGAAACCCCACTAGTCCAAGAAGACCCCCAACCCAGATAAAAAAAAAGTGGGAATGGGCTAACTTTGCATTAAAACAGGAGGCGTTCAGAAGTATTGTTTTCCACTTTTCTGCCTTGAGTCTTTCATGTATGTGATAGAATATTCTGTACAGTTTGCTTCCTGTATACCCCACACCCCACACCAAAAATAGTATAATATATGAATGGTTAAATTTAGATTTGTATCTTTTCGGAAGATGGCAGATTCGCTCAATTATCTAATGTGGTACGGTGTTGATAGATTAGATTATCACTCGGCGACTAACTTTCGGTTCCACATCGACCGCAGGCTCGCTCACTCTGAGGTTTCTTGGGTCATCCCGAGAAGTAGTTCCTCAAAAAATCGTTCATTTTTTTTTTTTTTTTTTTTTTTTGCATTGTCATTTTCTCCTGCGGTCTGCCAGTAACGCAGATAAATCAAAAGAGTTTAGACTCTAGACATTATCAAACTAGTCAAATATGCAGGAAACTCTTCTATTTTCCTGTGTACTGTTTTTCACCGTACCAAAACCCTGTGACGTCAGTAGTGGACTCGCTCCGTTTAGCTCTGATTCCAGAAGTGGCTGTGAATACATGACATCCTGGCGATTTCTGAACTTCTCTGACAAAAATGAATACTTGTATTGAATACCCAACTAAAAATTTCCATGTGGAATAGACATTCGTGTGAGCAGATACATGTACGGAACCCCATTTACGCATTTCTTAAGGTACTGTTAGGATTTTGTAATTTTGCCAGAATCAATAATAAGCAACCTGTGCTTCGCATTACGAAAACATACCTATATAATTCAGACCCCACTTTTATATAGTAAAACTGGGGTTTACAGGGGTATGCATTATTTTTCTTATTTCTGCTCAAAAACATAGATTGTGGGTACTCGTTAGAACCGCCTCGCCGAGGCGGTTCTAACAAGTGCCCACAATCTGTGTTTTGAGCAGAAATATGAAAATTATCAAATTTTTTTATCTGAAAATTTTAAGTTTTTGGAGGTAAAATTTTCTATATATTTGAATAGGCATGTTTTCGTAATGGAACGGCAGCAACAGAAGGCGATGCAATATTTCATATAGTCATACCAGAATTATTGAAAAAGAACCTGTTTCTGTCGCGATCATACGTAGTTCCCTGAAGTGGCCGCAGAGCTCAACATGCAATTTTAAATATTCTTTGCTTCTGTTGTCTTCTTTTGTAGCCAGGATAGACACTGGGTAGATTTTCCGCCATGTTGGACAAACGAGATATTTTTGTGTCTTCCTGTTCGCAATCCAACACCAAACTTTATCTGAAATGGACAACTCTAAAAGCAAAATATAGGTAGCAAAATTCATTCCTTTTAGAGCTGTCACATTCCAAAGAGAGAGCAAGCAATTTTTAACAGAGGTGCCTCCCCTGGAAGTGTATCCCTTACGTATAGATAGTTGTAAAAGTTTCTGTCATTGTTTTTGTTTATTCTGTTTTATGCCCTAACTTAACATTTAACATGCTGAAAATGAAATTGGTAGCTGACGGACTAGTACTGTTTTGCTTATTTTTCCCAGAAAATAAGTCTTGTCATGTCATTGGGAATGTCGTCAAAGGAATAAATCGGCTAAAATTCCGATCAAACTGTGGCTTGGCATTGCATTTGAGTTGTCACCGGTAGGAATGGTTTAACCTTTAAATCAGCAATCTAAAATGTAGCAGACAACATTCTTGAAATATTTTTTCTGAGAAAATAAGGCTCGACATTTAAGTGAATTATCTGGTAGGTAAGAAATATTGACCACAGCGCTATAAGGCCAGAGCATTAACTGCAGACACGCAGACTGATCTGAACCAGTGTAGTCCGTATATGCGTTGGTACCTTTTTCATGTGACACTGCTCAAATTACAAAATGACCCCTATATCATATGCGAACAGTAAAGATCCTGATCAGAGTGCGCACGTGCGCGGACTGGACTCTTATAAGAGTTCGCAGGTGCGAAGCTTCTTCTGACATACATGTATACATGGAAACAGGCAAATACATGCATTACGCTAGCATACATCAAAACGTGCATGCACGCTCATGTATACATGCGTACGTGTGTGCGTACGTGCCTGCCTGCCTGCGTCATAGACACTTACATACGGACATAAGTGCATGAGAGCATACGGACGTGCATACGTGCATGCATGCGTTCTTATTGTCATTGACATTATTATCATTATTACGTATTTGCTCTAAATATTTGAACTCCTAAGCTCTTTGTCATATCGGCCCTAAAGTTGTAACAAGACCATTTTACTACCTGGTGATATGTTTAACATGTTGTTAGATGAGAGGCAAACAGTGTACACCCTAATCAGTCGCCGCGTTCTGGTCAGGGTCTACATTGTTTGCTCAGGCCTTTCTGTCCCAATACTTAGTGTCATTACGGTATTATCATTACCGAATGGTAGCTAATGCAGTCTTATCTGTCCACAATTATGAAAATACCCATTTCTCATATTCAGGCTATTATCATTACTATAAGTAGAAGTAGTATGAATCGACATAGGAGAAAAGGGCCAACCTTGTATATGCAAACGATGAATACTCAGAACCAAATATGCATCCGCGTAGTCTGAACAGGGAATTTCTATTTGACGATGTTTCCCCTAAATATCCATACATTTCAGCTCTGACCATACTGGCCCTAATAATTGGGTACGCCTGTTTGGCTACCTGTTTATGTGTCCAAGAATTGCTGGACGAAAGACTAATAGAATAGTCCCTGATCAGAAGCTGCATTCTGTTGTGTCTGATAAGGGTCCACACTGATTGCCCAGGCCTGTCAGTCCGAATACTTAGGATAAACACGGTACTTATTTGTTTTTTTAATTAATTAAACCATTCTGTGGCATTTAAATGAAAGCCCTCATGATGTTATTGCATAATCATACAGGCTGATTTGGGTTTTCTGTGCACATATGTGATGATGCACACATATGTGATAAAATGCAGTTTCTCATATTACGGATATCATTTTATAAGCCGAATCATGAGGACCCTAATGGGGTTAACTGATTTGAGAAGAATGGCCGTTTTCTATATTGATTAGAGAAACATAAGCAAAAAAAAAAATACTTATTAGAGTAAAATTAGGGCTTAGAAATAAAGAGAAGAATGTAAAGAATAACAGGAAAAAAAAAAGAAAAAAATGATTAATGAGAAAATATAAAGAATAAGCATAATTCAAAAAGGAAAGAAATAGGTGTATATGACATGACAATATTTTTTGTTAAAAGCTCATGTTTGTATTACACTTAACGAATAACGGATTTTTATAAAGACTAAGGTAAACCTTTAAAGAAAGAGACTGGTTGGGTGTTTGTTATTTGAGAGCCCCCTCCCCTGCCCCCTCCTCCGCCTGGATGAGTGGAAAACAGTGTAGGCGCCGCGCTCTGCGGCGTCTGCTCTTGGTTTACATTGTTTGCTCGGACCTGTCTTTCCGAATACAAAGGTTAATTACGGTAATTTGATCGAATCGAACCTCCTCAGAAATTATTCTGGATCCGCCCTTGAATAGTCCAATCAGGTGTTTTGACTTCTTACGCAATCATCGAATACTTTACATAGAATATGTGCAAGGACAGCGAAAGCCATGCTCATACAAATTAGATTTGTTTCGGGGATGCGAAGGCAGATCTGGACTTTCTGGAAAAGTCCATTTTATCACGACAAGGGACAAATGAAGTCAATGCAATTTAACGCGCCTATACATCTCCTGGCTTTGTATTTTCAGACATGTGTTAGAACTTTTTGAACCATTTGCACCACCATTACCTCTTGGCTTAAAGACTGTGAGTACTCCTATGTTTGGGATAGAGTAGGTATTATGCTTGGTTCTTGGGAGTCGACAGTCGTTCACACTTTGCTGCGTCTCTTCTCTACCGTTTAGTCGTGCTGACACGAACCTTCTATACGTCTAAAACATGTTAAATTGAAATCAAGAACGATTCTTTTACACTCTAAATTGTATAATTTATATGCCTGCAAACACGGCAACATGTATTTAACCTGGGGACCATGATCTGAACGATCTTCCAGCACCGCCTGCTCTAAGATACAGACCCACTGTTTTTGATTAAAACATTTTGTTTGAAACATCCATCGGGCTGTTCGTCCACACATTCTGAGGCATGTTGCTGCAAAACGCCACTTACACAGATATATAATTTCTGCTAGAAATGTTCGTTCGCTTTGTTTAAAAATATGCGTGACCCATTCATATATGTGTTCATTGTGAAACTGTTGATAAAGCACAGAGGAAACACGTGCCAAGGTAAACTATACAATATCATTGCTTGCAAGAATAATCTGCAACAAATCAATAACTATATAATTAGTGTGTGCCGAGTTGCGGGCTTAATTGTTTCAACACTGATAACATTGCACTGTGCATTATAGAAGTGTTAAAGTTCTCGAGATATCATATCGAGAACTTAAGCATACAAAGTGCGGTAATAAATTATTGCATTGAGAAGCAGCACGAGAAAAACTGACTTGCGGGTATTTTAGTACAATTTGAAGATTATTGTAGCCTTTTTGACTTCTTCCTGATTTTCTCTGAGAAAAAGTTAAGCCTAGTTTAATGTTACCACAGCGTTTGCTCTACACCTCCCGCAAGAACACTAGTTGCAAACGAAAAAAAAAAAATGAACTCCCGATAATCCCCCACCACGGACAAAAAAAAATTAACTAAAAGAACTATAAAATATAAAAAAAAAAAGTGGAAAGGGAAACTAACTTTGCGAATCCTCCCTCGGAGAAATTCGCTTGATGAAGGAGAGTGCGGATCCCGTTCGCTGACCGTCAGGTCAACTCAGAAACAGAGACTATCGAAACGACTCGTAGTACGTACATTGATGTTGTTGTTGTGCGGATTTTTAACGCTACCAGGCACCCGAGGCACATGGAGGCAGCGGCGATTGCTATGATGTACATGTATTTGTACAGCCTTGCTTTCATGGATCACCCATGCACACTTGGTGCCGCTGTCTGTCACCAAGCGCCACCCTGTCCACTTTATACTCAACCCAGGGTCCGTCGAGTATGAGCTAGGCGTACTAATGGTCTAAATATTATCTCGACCCCAGCGGGGCGTACATTGATGAGGGTTGGGCACAATAAATATACATAAAACATTAAATTCAAAAGGTGCCGCTGGAGCTCTATTAGAGGAATTCAGGGCCCACTTATTAACGGCTTTGTTTCGCTTATAAAGAAGTTTACTAATGAAAGAATTACTTATAAATTAATAAATGGCAATCAGTTACAGGGTTAGAATGGAGCTTATTATTGTGCCTGATGGTCCCCATTTCAGTATAAACCAGCGGATTAGCTCCCTTTACAAAACAACTATTTGAACAAATAATAATGTCAATGAGTAGTGGGCCAAGATAGCCGAGGGGTTATGGACGACCACTTGATAAAACAGTTGGTCAAACTGGACGCAGTGATCAAACCTTCTCATCGTGAGTTCGAATCCCGGTTATGGAATATTTATATAGGAATCATCGTGTTGTTCATTTCATTACTTGTTCCTTTCTTATTATTTTTATTGTTCACGTTTTAATTCTATTTATCTACTAGTTATTTCGCTAGTATGCTATTTGTTTTCAAAATCTATGCTATATACGTATTAGATATAGTAGAATGCATGAACAAACAGCAACAGTCTGGATATGCTGCAGAGATGCACAAACTGATCTGGGCCTTTGTTGTCCGCACACGCAAAAAGAACCATTTTGTCACTACATGGCTCCAAGTTAGTCATTAAAACAGGAGGCGTTCATAAGTATTGTCTTCCACTTTCCTGCTTTTGGGTCTTTCATGTATGCTATAGAATACACTGTACGGTTTGCTTCCTGCATATCTTACACCAACAAAATTATTATATATGTATGGTTAAAATATTAGCTTTGTATCTTTTGGGAGGATGGTAGATTCGCTCAACTATCTAATGTTTTATTACTATTCGGGTGTAGACAGATTAGATCATCACTCGGCAACTTACTTTCGTTTTCACATCGACCGCAGGCTCGCTCACTCTGAGGTTTCTTGGGTCATCTCGAGAGAACAAGTAGGTCGAATCATTCATGTTTTTTGTTGTTTGTTGTTGTTTTTTTTTTTTTGTTTTTTTGTTTTTTTTTGTTTTTTTTTTGTTTTTTTTTTTTTTTTTTTATTGTATTGTCATTTTCTCCTGCGGACTGCCAGTAGCGCAGATAAATCAAAATCACGAAAACCGGAAACTTGGTTTCATTGAGTCTCTTCATAGTATGCAACACTTAGTTTGCGAGGCTGCATACGAACCTCCTCCCCTCCTCCCCCCCATACACATAACGCCGGCTTAAGCAGTACTCGATTTTTAAATAACCAGGATGGGCTTAGCCTAAAGAGCACTACTCGAAATTGTCGCAGGCGAAATTCTAAAACATTTCTTTTTGTATTATTCTGCATTAAAAAAGCTTTACATTTCATTTACATTCCATGTGAATCATCTAAGAGGATCATTCACATGAAATGTCAAGTCTTACTTACCTCAGAGAAATAAATTAAAAAAAAAATAATAGAATGTCGTCTGCTGCAGTTTTGAATGGCCCTTTTACGGTTAGTTATGGTAAAATATGATGGTGGTGATTTGCCTGTGTCGATGCACAGACTGATCTGGATATTCGCTGTTCACATAGGCACTAGGTAGATTTTCCGCCATGTTGGACAAACGAGACATTTTTGGGGCCTTCCTGTTCACCTGCCAACACCAAACTTTATCTGAAAATGGACAACTCTAAAAGGAAAATATAGGGAACAAAAGTCATTCCTATTAGAGCTGTCACGTTGTCCAAAGAGAGGGCAAGCAATTTTTAACAGAGTTGCCTCCCCTGGAAGTGTATCCATTACGTATAGATAGTTGTAAAAGTTTCTGTCATTGTTTTTGTTTATTCTGTTTTATGCCCTATCTTAACATTTAACATGCCGAAAATGAAATTGGTAGCTGACGGACTAGTACTGTTTTGCTTATTTTTCCCAGAAAATAAGTATTGTCATTTCATTGGGAATGCCGTCAAAGGAAAACAATCGTCTAAAATTCCAATCAAACTCTGGCTTGGCATTGCATTTGAGTTGTCACCGGTAGGAATGTTTTAACCCTAGAATCAGCTATCTAAAATGTAGCAGACAACATTCTATTTTTTTTTTCTGAGAAAATAAGGCTTGAAATTTAAGTGAATTCTTTGCTAGGCTATTTTACAAATTGGATTTGTTTCGAGGATGCGAAGGCAGATCTGGACTTTGTGGAAAAGTCCATTTTATCACGACAAGGGACAAATGAAGCCATTGCAATTTAACGCGCCCATACATTTCCTACTTTCGTATTTTCAGACATTTATTTGAACTCTTTGAGCCATTTGCACCACCATTACCTCTTGCCTGAAAGACTGCGAGTACTCCTATGTTTGGGATAGAGTAGGTATTATGCTTGTTTCTTGTGAGTCGACAGTCGGTTCACACTTTGCTGCGTCTCTTCTCTATCGTTTAGTCGTGCTGAAACGAACTTTTTATACGTCTATATCACGTTAAATGGAAATCAAGAACGTGTTTTACACTTTACTTTGCCAAATTTATATGCCTGTAAACACGGCGACATGTGCTTAACCTGGGGACCATGATCTGCACGATCTTCCCGCACTGTCTACTCTAAGATACAGACCCACTGTTTTTGGTTAAAACATATTGTTTGAAACATCCATCGGGCTGTTCGTTCACATATTCCCTAGCCACCCATACATATAAGATACTTTATGGGTCCAGATCTGGATGAGATATGATTAGTTAATCAGTCATGGATCATTGTTATCAGCATCATATGTATTTGCCTCACAGGGTTAGTTGTCTGCAGTTGTGGAGGATAGCAGAGAGAAGAATCTTGAGTCTTTGAACTCCTGTGATGTACAGATGAAATAATGTAAAACAATAAGTTTAATGTATGTAGCAAATTTTATTTCATTCAATGGACAAAAGACAAAGTTTTATTATTTGATAACAGTACTGCAAATCAGAATATTCAATGCAGATAAAAATTCATTTAGTCCAAAAGTAGCAAATTTTTTCATTCAGTGGACAAAAGACAAAGTTTTATTATTTGATAACAGTACTGCAAAAATAGAATATTAAATGCAGTACAAAAATCCTTTCGTCCAAATTATGTGAGCCACGACACGAGAAAACCAACAGTATTTGGCTTGTGTGCCCAGCGAAGAGGGCTTTTGCAGTTTCATCAGAGCCTTTGCTGTCCGCATGAAGAAATCATAGGTCCTTTGCTGTGCAAAGAGCTCAAAGTGAAGACTACGATCAGACTGGGCAGATGTCAAGGCTGATTGGAGTCTTCACGGGGCACACAGTCCATATGAATAGTTTTCCCATGCCGAGGCTCAGATTATTATTCAAATGAACATATGTTTCATTCAAAAATGAGACACACGCATTTTTATGCCCCCGCCTGCCTTTGGCAGGAGTGGGGCATATAGAGGATCTTACATGAGTGGTCATTTAATATGAAATTTATGAAACGAGTTCGGGTAATTTTGGTATTTTGCGAGCTTTAGCGAGCAAAATACCGAAATTACCCAACGAGTTTCATAAATTTCATATTAAATGACCACGAATGTAAGATTCTGTTTATCACATGGCCCTTCCGATGATAAAATATGCAAAAAATATATTTTTAAAGACAACGGCTTTCCATAGCTAAGCGGAACAACTCACTACCAAGGATTAAGTAGTACTACTCAACAAATATAGTTCGCATATTATTTGATTACCCCGAAAATAACTAGAAACAAGATAAATATGCCAGTTATTACTTCGTTAAACTGAAGGAAATAATGATAATTTTTATTTGAGCTAATAAAAATTTCATTTGAATAAATCAATTCAAAACTAAACATTCCATTGAACAACGTCATTCAGCGAGTCAATACGTCACTGAAAATCAGTAGGGAAATCCCCCACAATCAGCTGTCATACATGTATTTAAAGGTCATTGACCTTGATCAATACAGTTTTATGCGGTGTTTGACGCACTCAAGTAAACGACAGATTTCAAGACTGTTAACTGTAGTTTGGATTTTGATATGACACATTTATTGACTGTCTGAGTCATGTCATCCTCCAATGCTTTTTTTGAGAAGGTGATTTTATTTTATTTTTTTTTTCATTGACGGCTTGACGATATCGATGTTGAGAGTGCCTACAAATATGTTGCCGGAAAATATCGAATTTTAACCACCATGAATATTTCTGGTAGCCGTGTTATTCACAGTGTGATTGTTTTGTGTCTTCCCCTCTCCGTCGGTCTGACATTTATCGTTCTTCTCAAAATCATCTCAAAATTGAAGGCAGGATCTGTTCCAAATGTGAAAGTTGTATCGACGAATGCGGACACCATCTTGGTTGCTATCAATAAGCGGTGTAATACGAATATTAATGAGGGTAATTAGGCTAACCAATGGGAAGCCTTGCAGGTGTTATAACACGTGTGGTTATATGATTTTTATGACGGGTTATTTCACTGAATAACTTGACGGTCATGTGATAAATAGCGTTTCGCCGTGATGTTACGTCCGTACGCATATGTGCGTATGCACATTCGTAACCAGGTTCAAGTTTACCTGCAAGTTTAGGTGCAAATTTACGTCCGCGTTTCTCTTGCAGCTAATAACTTTTATACCTTCTGGGCTAGAAAGTTGAAACTTTGTATAACACTTACCTACATCAAGACATTTTAATGTATGGTACCGTTGCCCCAGGTTCATGTTCTTGGGCTGGGCTAGAGGTCGGGGCGGGGGCATCCGTGTATTGTGGACACATTTCTAGTTATTTCTGATCAAATGTTCAAGATGACACTTGTATTTCAATTTACAAGTTTTTGCTTTTAATCTAATACAGTGTGTTTAGTATATGAAATTAATAAATAATGGATACAAACTTTACAGAATTGCAATTTCAGCCATGACACGATAAAACAAATTAAATTATCTAAGACCTTAACTTCCTTTACGTAGGATATTTTGATCTTCTGAATTTGATGAACTCGCTGGTCATTTTGTTTGTTACATCACGCTATGGCTGATTTCAAATTTACACTGACAAGATATATGCCATGTCATTAAAAAGCCTGTTTTGCTTTATGCCCTATGCAAGTTTACAACAAAAGCACAGACCAACCTGTACATCCACGCACTCTGATCAGTGCCTCTGTTGTTCACCGCTTAGATATGATAATGCCACTGTTTTCTATGTCTAAAGTTTCAATAGTCTACTACGCCTAGTCTCTGTAGCTGAGCCGGGAGCTGAGCAGTCCTGTTTGAGTCTTACCTTGTCGGATCATCCCGGCTTTTCTCATGACGTGGCGAATATGCTAATGCACTAGAACTTACTGTATTAAGAGTTGCGTCGGGACCCAGGGTGAAATTGTCTGGTCGTAAAAGTGCTTTAAACCCCCGGTAGTGTATTTTACTAGCATTGTGGTCACCGTCTTCAATAGCTGCCCACTTTGCTTTCTGTTTTACTAATTGTGTTATCACCTTCAACGGCTGCCCATTTTGCTTTCTGTTTTACTAGTTGTGATTAAGAGTGGCATCGGGACCCAGGGTGAAGTTGGCTAGCTGTAAAAGTGCTTTAACCGCCCCTTTTAAATTTAACATTGTACCTTACCTTAATTTATGGGGATTTTTTTAATATTGAACTTATCCAAAATAAAACTAAAAAGTTCGACGGTTACATTTTTGAAAAGTTGTTACTGTTTAAAATGTTTCAGATGGAGTTCCAGTTTTGGCCCAGTAGACGGTTATAAACCATTTGTAATCTGGGATGAGGCAGACGTTAATGACTGTACCGTGCAGGCTCGCTCGAGTCTTACTGCATTGGAAACCTAAAGACAGGTTTTCTCTTGGCGAGACTCAACGCATTATTAATGGCGAGGCTCAAATGTTTTATATGAGAAAACCTGTATTCATTTTGATTTGTCTTTAACTGCCTTTTGCGGGCTTGCAGAACCGCGGCAGAAGTAAGGGCGAGGATTGTGGCCACGTAAAATCGATTTAAGCCCCCTAGTGCAATACTTTTCACTGACCGTTCCAAGGCGGGTCTTCTGTCATGGTTTATTTTTGTTATAGTTCGTCTTTGAATGTGTGTATCGCGTACATATTTTTGTTTTGGATAGCCATTTGGCCACTTTGTGGGAAAGTAACTGTCACTTGGCTTTCCTCTAGTAATGTTTCCATTAGGGTCTAGTTATTTCATGTTGGTGTTTCTTTCCCTTTGATGTCTCTGATGGGAGGTGTGGGATAATTGTATCGGTTCCTCATCATTGCCTTCCCTTCTATTTTGCGAAGCTAAGACTAGTCCAGTCCTTGACATTGTTTTTTCCATCTCTTCTTCCACCTGTCATATCCCTTCTAGTTCCTTCAACTGTGCCTTCAGAAGTGTCTTTTCACATCAGAGTTTTTTGTTTTTTGTTTTGTTTTTTTTTTTTGTTTGTTTGTTTGTTTGTTTGTTTTGTTTTTGTTTCCTCACCATCGTGAGGAGGTCAATATGGAAACCAATGGCATCTCGGATTTGATTGCGTGCTTCCTCATTGGTGATGTGATCTAACTTAGAAATGTCATGTAGTTTACGGAAGCATCTCATTTCAAAGTTATGACTTCATTTTTATCGAGTTTTGCAGTCATAGTCCGTTTCACAATCATATAGGTAGGTGAATATACTAGAGAGTGTTTCAACATGATATAGATATTGTCTTTCCATATCAATTTAGCCTAGGTCCTGCTGAACCTGAATATGTCATATCTTTGTAAACAATTGCAGGTCCGGAACTGATCTGGATCTACACTGTTCGTCATTTAGTATTTGAATCTATGTTAACAATCTGGATGAAGTAATCTGACAATTAAACATGGGCGTGGCATCTTAATTGTTGATTTAAACATATTTTATTTGTATAAACCTATACACAGTACAAAACACAAAAATACAATAGCTACATTATAGCATACAAACTGGGATTCGTAAAAAAAAAAAGCCGTAAGACTTATTTAAATCCGTTTCCCATAAACTAAGTTGCTTCTAGTACAATGTGGTGAATGATGGGTATTAATCAGACGAATTTTAAGTTAATCTTTATCTTGCGTATTTTATTTAAATTGACAATACATATTATTATACTAAATATAATATATATTTTTATATAGTAAAATTGGGGTTTACATGGTTATACATTATTTTTTCTTATTTCTGCTAAAAAACATAGATTGTGGGTACACGTTAGAACCGCCTCTATGTTTTAAGCAGAAATAAGAAAAAATATCAGAATTTTTATCTGAAAAACTTTCAGTTTTGGGTGGTGAAATTTTCAACATATTTGAATAAGCGTGTTTTTATAATGCCTAGATCAGAACACCACTGTTTGCCATTCTGTCAGCACTTTTGAGACACATCACAGCTAGTCGATCAAATGGACCGCTTCAACTTTAAGAAAACAGTATACTAACGAGTAAAATGTGGTCCACACTTCTTTATAATTGTTGCAGTGATCTAAAGTAAAAACCCTCTTAGCTAAATCCAAATGAAAATGTATAGATTGCATAGAAAAATGGCCATAAAATGTTTAGATTACATAGAAACAAGAGAGCCATGATGGCCCTGTAACGCTCACCTGAGTATCATAATACTTAGAGAACCTGGCCCATAAATGATCAAGGCAAACATTCTGACCACGGTTCAAGATGATTATATTAACAAGTAAGACAATGTAGCATGCCTAATGGACCATGAAATATAGATAAGGTCAAATATGAATGACTGCACTCAAGAGGCCATGCTAAGATGTATGTATGTATGTATGTTATGTATGTATGTATGTGCTAAGCATCACTGGCTGTAGGACCAATAATTACTTAGAAACTGACCAAAATGCAAAATGCAGTGGATCGTGGAATATAGGTCAAGGTCAAATATAGATGACTGCATTCAAGAGGCTATGCTACGATGTCTGCAAGTGCCAAGTATCACTGCTGTAGGACCAAGTTACTGAGAAACTGACCTAAAAGGAAAAACATAAGAAAGTCACTGGACCGTGAAATATAGGTCATAAGTGACCCAGGTCCAAATTTGACCTAGAAATCATCAACACAAACATTTTGAGCAAGATTCATGATGATTACACCTGCTTAGGGCCTTTTGGTTTCAGACAAGTTTTTCTTTAAGCTTTAGCTATATAGCTCTATATTAATAAATGACTCCCGGGGCATTGTCAATTTGGATTTCAGGACATGGTTGGTAGGATTTATCTAGGAGACCACTAAACATTGCTACATACTAAATATAAGCTGTGGGTCTCATGGTTTCAGAAGAAGATTTTTTAAGCTTTTCCCCATTATAAGTCTATGGGAGATTATGACCCCCAGGGCATGGCCAGTTTGGACCCCAGGGGCATTGTTGGCAGGATTTAACTAGGATACCACTAAACATTTACATACTAAATATGTTAGCTCTGGGCCTCGTGGTTGCAGAGATTTTTGAAGGTTCTTCAGCTATATAGCTCTATATATACATATGACCCCCTGGGGTGTGGCCAGTGTGGAGCCAAAGGCTTGATTAGCAGAAGTTATGTAGGGGACCACTAAACATTGCTACATACTTAATTTATAAGCTGTGGGCCTCATGGTTTCAGAGAAGAAGATTTTTTTAAGTTTTTCCCATTATAAGTCTTTGAGAGTCTTTGACCCCTGGGGCATGGCCAGTTTCGATACCAAGGGCTTGATAGGCAGAATTTATGTAGGGGACCACTAAACATTGCTACATACTAAATATATAAGCTGTGGGCTTCATGGTTTCAGAGAAGATTTTATAAGTTTTTCCCACTATAAGTCTATTGGAGTTAATGACACCTGGGGCATGGCCAGTTTGGACCACAGTGGCTTGATTGGCAGAATTTATGTAGGAGACCACTAAACATTGCTACTTACTTAATCTGTTAGCTCTTGGCCTCATGGTTTCAGAAAAGATTTTTGAAGGTTGTCAAGCTATATAGCTCTATTTAAACATATGACCCCCGGGGGTGTGGCCAGTTTGGAGCCCTGTGGCTTGATTAGCAGGAGGTTTGTGGGGGACCACTAAACATTGCTACATACTAAATACATAAGCTGTAGGCCTCATGGTTTCAGAGAAGATTTTTTTAGGTTTTTCCCATTGTAAGTCTATGGGAGCTAATAACCCCAGGGACGTGGCCAGTTTGGACTCCCTGTGCTTGAATGGCAGGATTTATGTAGGGGACCACTAAACATTGGTACATACTAAATATATAAGCTGTGGGCCTCATGGTCTTAGAAGAATTTTTTTTTAGGTTTTTCCCATTATAAGTCTATGGGAGCTAATGTCCCCCGGGGCATGGCCAGTTTGGACCCTAGGGGCTTGATTGGCAGGATTTATGTAAGAGACCATTAAATATCGCTGTATTCTTAATCTGTTAGCTCTCGGCCTCATGGTTTCAAAAAAGAAGATTTTTGAAGGCTCTTTAGCTATATAGCTCTATTTAAACATATGACCCCCTAGGGTGTGGCCAGTTTGGAGCCCAGGGGCTTGACTGGCAGAATTTATGTAAGGGACCACTAAATATTGCTACATACTACGAGGGTGTTCAAATATGAATGCAACTAGGCCAATATCTCGCTTTTAACCATGATTTGCACGAAATAGGTACATGTATCGTATAGATGGTTGTGTAAGCTCTCCATTTACAATACATGTGTAAATCCATTCAGTCTAGCTTTGACAATTGCTCGATTAACAGTCTACTTGTGTACACTAAAGCTAAAATGGTTGGGAAAAGGTCTCCTTTCACTGACCAAATACGGTCCTATATCAAGAATCACTGTATTCTTGGTATACAGGCGAAAGAGATATTTAATGAAACAAAGCGGCCATTGTACGCGAATATCTGAAACAGGAAAAGGTTGTCGAGCTTCCGCACTCTCCTGATTCGCCAGATCTTGCCCCTTGTGACTTTTTCCTATTCCCGAGGCTCAAAATACACCTCGCTGGAAGAAAATATCAAAAGCGCAAAAATCTCAGTTCGGCTATTTTTCAGTGTCTGAACAGTATACCTCCAAAAGATTATGAAAACGCATTTGAAAATTGGATTAAAAGACTGAAACTTTGTGTATCACATGGTGGCCAGTATTTTGAAGGATTGAGATAAAGATTTTGGCATTGTTTGTTAAGCGCTTCTGAAAATTAACCCTGTTGCATTCATATTTGAACACCCCTCTTAAATATATTAGCTGTGGGCCTCATGGTTTCAGAGGTTTTTCTAGGTTTTTCACATTGAAAGTCTATGGGAGCTAATGACCCCCAGGCCATGGCCAGTTTGGATCCCAGGGGCTTGATTGGCAGGATTTATGTAGGGGACCACTAAACATTGCTACAGACAAAATCTATAAGCTGTGGGCCTCATGGCTTCAGAGAAGAAAAATTTTGAAGTTTTTCCCATCATAAGTCTATGGGAGCTATATATGGGCATAGTGGCCATCTTGATTTACTATGACTATTTTTACAAATTTTCAATCCCCCTTTAACACAAGGCTCCAGATTAAGTTTGAAGAATTTTGGCCCAGGGGTTTCAGAGGAGAAGTCATTCAAAGATGTAAATGGACAGATGGATGGACAGATGGACGGACAGATGGACAACGGATGGGGAGTGATCACAATAGCTCATCCTGAGCCTTCAGCTCAGGTGAGCTAAAAAGACCATAAAATGTAAAGATTACATAGAAAAATGACCATAATTATATAGATTACACAGAAAAATGATCATAAAATGTATAGATTACATAGAAAATGACCATAAAATTGTCATTTTTCTATGTAAACAATACATTTTTATATTGCTATCATCTTTTAATCCACATTTAAACTGTGTTATATCAAAAACCATGCAATAACTTTCATTTTTTCTATGTATTCTGGTCATTTCTGTTTGGATACAACATTTTTGGGGTACATTGTTAAATTATGGTATATCCAAAACCATACTATAATGAACTGTGTTAAAATGGTGTTCCTGTTTCTTCAGGATTTATACAATATAGGATGGGAAAGAAAAGAAAAACTAGACTTCTCCATTTCTATTTATTTTCCCCACAAAATTATTTTTTTTTTTTTTTATATTATAACAATTCATACATAATCATAGAATATGTCTGAGCAATTATGAGATATGGCTCATACACAACACTTCAGGGCCCAGTTGTTCAAAGCGTCTTTTGCTTAACTAGCTAGTGGTCAAAATGTTAACTCTTCTAGTAAGTACAATATCTAATTCACAGGTATTTTTGCTGAAAAAATGTGAGTAGCTTTTGCAAAGCTACTCACATTTTTTCAGCAAAAATATTAGCGTATATGCCATATTTGATGATCAAAGATTTAACGAAACGTTAACTAACGACACCGTTAGATTTGAACAACTGGGCCCAGCCTAACATGAGAAAAACTTGTTACGTCAAATATAAGCACTGAAGACCCAGCTCAGCCTGTGCAGCCATGTAGCTTGATCAGCACTTTTGTTGTCTGTTTTCAGAATAACTGTAGAAAATCAGGATAAACAATGAAGGCGCTGATCAGACTGCACTAATGCACATGCACAAATGATCTGGGCCCAATTGTTCAAAGCATCGTTAGCTTAACAAGCTCATTAAAGGTCATTTCATTAACTGTTTTAGCGGATTCCATAAACAATATTCTGATATTTTTTGCTGAAAAAGTGTGAGTAGCTTTTGCTACTCTTATTTTTTTCAGCAAAAAACTTCAGCATATTTGGGTATCACTCGATGTAAATTTTAACGAATCGTTAACTAACGACATCGTTAGCTTTGAACAACTGGGCCCTGGACTTTTTATTGTTCATATAGGTGGCCTCTTTGGCTCAATTGGATGTGCGTTCTACTGGTGATCAGGAGGTTGTGTGTTTGACCCCCGCCGGGTCGGTAACATTCTGTCGTGGAGATTGATCGTGAAATATTTTCAGCTGCGGTAATTCTTTCCCTTCTGCTGATTCAAGAAGGGCAGTTGTCTACTTCTGGCAAAAGAATGTGCAAAAAACTAGTAAACTGCTTAGAGGACTAAGCCTGCCCAGTAAACGTGTGGTTAAGTAACATGACTGTGCTCAACATGATCCCATTTGGTAGACTGGGCCATAAAACCTAAACACAAACAAACAAATTATTGTTCACACAGGATAAAATGACCTTTTTTAAGGTACTGTAAATTTCTCTTTATTTGACTTGAAGGTCCAAAATCATTTTAGGCAATAACTAAATAAATTCATTATTTTTTTTACATTTCAACTGTATCATATGATAGAAAAATTTTGATATGGGTACTGAATATGAAAAGACATGTTTGTTTATTTGTGTTGAGGTTTTATAGCCCAGTCAACCCAACTGGGCCATGTCGAGCGTCATCAGTTTACCTAACCACACTTTTACTGGGCAGGCTTAGTCCTGTAAGCAGTTAACCAGTGTACACATTCCTTCACCAGAAATTGACAACTGCCTTTCTTGAATCAGTGGAAAGGAGAGAATGAAACTATTTCGTGATCAATCTCCATGAAAGAATGTTGCCGGCCCAGCAGGAGTTGAACCCGCAACCTCCTGATCACCAGTCAGAAGCCCATCCAGCTGAGCCACCGAGGCTAGCTGTACAGGTATGACATAAAAGTCATTGCATTCACTGAATAATGAATTCACTCAAAAATGTATAAATTCATCCAAAATTGTAAATATTATATGACCGGAAATACAGGAAAAGGGTCCTTATGCAATTTGCAGACAATGCAGGCCCAGATCAGCCAGGGCTTATGCACAGGCTGATTAGGACCTTTATTGTTCCCTTACAGAATCAATGTATACTGTAGTATTATATGTCGATGAACAAAGAATGTTTGATTGTGTTGAGGTTTTATGGCCCAGTCAA
Organism: Anodontia alba; assembly: GCA_964016985.1. Taxonomy (NCBI): domain Eukaryota; kingdom Metazoa; phylum Mollusca; class Bivalvia; order Lucinida; family Lucinidae; genus Anodontia; species Anodontia alba. The sequence continues at coordinate 12,936,682 of OZ024833.1, forward strand.
CCTAATAAGAGTCATGTCAGGGATGGTCAGTTTACCTGACCATACATTTACTGGGAAGGCTTAGTCCTCTAAGTGCTTAACCAGTACTCTGCACATTCTTTCACCAGAAGCTGACAACTGCCCTTCCTGAATCCGTAGTAGGTAAGAAAATCTTTCATGATCAATCTTCACAAATGAATGTTGCCGACCTGGTGGGGGTCGAACCCGCAATCTCCTGATCACCAGTCAGATGTGTATCCAACTGATCAGACTGCATGGATGCGCATGCTGATCTGCACCTACATTGTCGGCAAACTGTATAAAGGCCTTTCTTGTGCATCATATGGTAATCCTCACTCGAGATAAAAGGCAGATCCAGATAAATATATTTTCTTGCCTGTTGACAAAAACATCTGCTGTTGGTACCCTTTAACCCTTGTCATGCTGAATAAATTAAGATGCCACGCCCACTTCCAATCTTCAGCCAATCAGATTACTTGATCTAGCTAGGTTGTTGCTATAAATTCACATACTGAATAACAAACAGTGCAGATCCAGATCCGTTGGCTTCTCAAGAAGCCAACTGATCTGGATCTACACTGTTTGCAAAGACAGGGTATATCCCGGTTCAGCAGGACAAGGGTTAAGGAGTACCCACAACATATCTTTTCATGGACAAATTGCTAAATGAGCAAGAACATTTGATATTGTTTGGTTGAAACACAAAAAATACCATTTTCTTGTGAGCCTGCTCATTTCTCTTTACTTGACCAGTGGATATAGACCAGCCTGCACAGATGCAGTTGGGCATCACGAAAACATGCCTATATAACTTTGACCCTCTTAAACCCCACTTTTATATAGTAAAACTGGGGTTTACAGGGATATACATTATTTTTCTTATTCCTGCTCAAAAACATAGATTGTGGGTACTCGTTAGAACCGCCTCGCTGAGGCACTTCTAATGAGTACCCACAATCTATGTTTTGATCAGAAATATGTAAAATATAGAATTTTTTTATCTGAAAATTTTCATTTTTTAGTGGTAAAATTTTCAGTATATTTGAATAGGCGTGTTTTCGTAATTGACAAGATATTTGATATTAGCTTTTACAAGAGATAAGTAGTCAGATAAAACTTCTTTTTTCTCTCTATAATAGGTATGTTGTGGATACTTCTTAGAAGCACCTCAGTGAGGCACATCTAATGAGTACCAACAATATCCATTTTTCTTGAGAAATTTGATAATAGGAATATATTTTTGCTGAAAAAAATAATGACATATAATGTTGTTGGAAGAGAACCTGAACAGGGCAGATGTAAAGGCTGGACTGGCTCTCCATTTAGACCTAGTTCTGCATGGGTCTTCATTCTCTTGACACTGAAAGTGTTAGTTTCTCCATGGTAATCCTAATTTATTCTAGTCACACACATAGTAGTTTGATGTTTACTGACAAAGACTTAGCAAGGGGTTTGCACATCTGGGCCCAGTTGTTCAAAGCGTCGTTAGCTTAACGAGCTCGTTAAGAGTCATTTCGTTAACTGTTTTAGCGGATTCAATATACAATATTCTGATATTTTTTGCTGAAAAAATGTGAGTAGCTTTTGCAATGCAAAAGCTACTCACATTTTTTCAGCAAAAAATTTCAGAATATTTGCGTATCATTTGATGTAAATTTTAACGAATCGTTAACTAACGACATCGTTAGTTTTGAACAACTGGGCAGTGGCTTTGTTGTGTTGAGGTTTTACGGCCCAGTCAACCCAATGGGGTCATGTCGAGCGCGGTCAGTTTACCTTACCACACGTTTACTGGGCAGGCTTAGTCCTCCAAGCGGTTAACCAGTATTGTGCACATTCTTTCGCCAGAAACTGACAACTGCCCTTCTTGAATCAGCGGGAGGGAGAGAATGACCGTAGAAAATATTTCATGATCAATCTCCACGAAAGAATGTTGCCGACCTCGGCGGGCAGTGGCTTTGAAATTTCAGTATACAGCATATGATATAGTCCGTGAACATTCATCTGTCTATACCTATTATAACATTCACTTGAACCAAATCTGATGTGCACCATTCTTAAATGGACTTATTGTCATATGTAAACACCACCAGGCCCAGATCAACCTACACATCTGAGCAGTCTGATCTGGGCATTCTCTGCTCAATAATATATTCTACAGTATCTTGTGGTTCTGTAAAAGGGCATGGTGGGACTATGTTCTCATGGAACAAATAAGAAAACTTCACATATTAACCCATTAAAGACTGAATAAACTCTCCCACACTATATATTGGAAGAGTCCATTTTTTATTTTAGGCGTTTCTGGCTATATGATGTAGAGATTCCTAAAGAAAAATGGTTGAACTATTTGCAAACAGTGGAGACCCTGATCAGACACTGCATTGTGCAGTGTCTGATCTGAGTGCACCAGTTACCCATTTAAGGGTCTCCAGTCTTCCATGGGTTAATTAATCATACAATATTATCTTAATATACATGTGGATTTCCATCATTACCTATAAAAATAACGCTTAGCACGCTGGGTAAAATGTCAGCAGATGATATTTTGAAATATTTTTCTTATTTTTACTCAGAAAATAGACTTTGACACTTCTTGTAAATTGTCTCCTCTCTTGAGGAGACAATTTACATGAAATGTCAAAGTCTGCTTCTGGAAAAAATAAGAAAAATATCACCAAGTCTGCTGACTCTGCCCATACAGTGGTAAAGGTTAATCATACATGACCTATAATATACATGTATACTTCAATTATAATTTCACACACGATCTATAACATTCATTTCAAAAACAATTTCATATATTATCTCTAACAACAACATATGAGCAATGTCCAAAAATAAGGCATATTGTTTGTGACTCAGATGAAGATGACCATTCTCTCATACTTAAACAGCAGAGCCAACATATCAATATCAGGTGGTGTTAACCCTTGTCCTGCTGAACCCAGCTATGCCCTGCCTTTGCAAACAGTGCAGATCCAGATCAGTTGGCTTCTGAAGAAGCCAACTGATCTGGATCGAAGCCAACTGATCTGGATCTGCACTGTTTGTCATTAAAAATATGAATTTATATCAATAATGTTGATTAAGTAATCTGACTGGCTAATGGTTAGAAATGGCGCGGCATCTTAATTTATTCAGCATGACAAGGGTTAACAAAGAGTAAAGACCCTCACTACACCATGTGTTAATGGTCTGCTGTCCATCAATATGAAACCACAGCCTCTATGCTATCTATTATAATATTAAAACAAATTACTGTCATGCTTTCTTGGCAGCTGTTTTATATAGATGATATTGGAATGTATAAGAAGACAACAAATCTAAAATCTTAAGCATGTCATAAAAAGTTTGTAATTACTTGGTATAAAATAGAAGCATTATTAAGGATAGATAGATAGATAGATAGATAGATAGATAGATAGATAGATAGATAGATAGATAGATAGATAGATAGATAGATAGATAGATAAACCCACCGACCAACCTACAGACAGAGAGAAGATGTCCAAAACAGATAGATAGATAGATAGATAGATAGATAGATAGATAGATAGATAGATAGAAAACAGTCAGTGCTGTCAAACTTGGTAAAATTAAGGCAATCAAATGTATTTCTGACTTATGATTAGATGCCATGGTCACTGTCAGAAAATACTGCAAGCTTCCACTCTAAGACAAAGAACAAGATCTCACAGCGATGATAGTGATGGTAACAAGTCTTCAAGATGGTAGCATATTCTCTGGTGACAACTACACAAAATGGTAAAATGAACACTGTTGAATGTAAGGCTGGCACAATTAATCGGATAATCGATTAATTGATCGATGAATTTCATAAAAATGATTATCATTACTGATTTGCTAATAATCGATCATTTGATTTCTGTGTTTGTTACTTTACCGTATTTACCCTTAGTATTCAGGTACCTCAACTCCTTACCATACTTAATCTAAAATTTGAACAAGTACAATTTACTACCCATTGTTGTGTCTAAAAAAAGCTGGATGGGTAGACCCCGATGAGACGCTGCATCAGGGTCTACACTATTTGCTCGGGCATGTCTGATCAAATACATACAGTAAAGTATAAGATATGTAAGAGTCATATTCAGACAGACAGGTTAAGTAATGACCAAATTTTCAGTATTACTGATCAATTATCGATCACAATGGCAGGACTGATAATCGATTATCTTTTTAACTCGGATTAGCCAGCCTTAGTTGAATGTAAGTATGGTAACATAATGGTGAAAGGGTCAATGACATTAACCCTTAACATACTGGGTAAAAATTTCAGCAGACAACATTTAGAAATATTTTTTTTCTTATTTTTCCCAGAATACAGGCTTTGACATTTCAAGCAAATTATCTGGTCTCTCCTTTCTGTCCAATAAGCGTGTCGTCCACTTGAATGTAGCGCCCTGTACTGGCGCACCATTGTTCAAACGTAAGCAAAGTGGCATATTGCCTTGAAAATCATTACCTCCTTGACCATGTACTCTATTGTTAATATGGTTAAAGGTCATATTTGGACAACAGAACATAAACAAAGGAAGACCCAAAATTGGTTTTATATAATATTTTTGACACTTGGTAGCTACTTTGTTGGTCTTATGAACATATAAGCATCGGCTAATTTTGTGAAAGTAGCAAAATTGTTGTTAAAAACTCCAGTCCCACTTTTTCAAGTAAGGCTTCCAAAGTAATTATTTTTGAGACCCGATTGATCCATTTTCTCAAAGAGTAACTGATGTCTTTTGAACTGTTTTAATGTCATTGGATATGATGTGGTAGATGTTTAATGGTTCAACAAGCTCGTAGAATAAGCTTTTGACAGTTTTTGTCACAAACCAATTATGGATTCATCAATTATGGACTTTTTTCACCACTTACCTGTCTGAGCAATGCAACACACTTAGTGGAATAAAATATTGTTATTTAACTGGAGTTTCCAGTCGGGAGATATTTATAGATCACTGCCTAAGGAGACAATTTGCATGACATGTCAAAGCCTGTTTACTGGGGAAAATAACAAAAATATCATCAATTTGTCGTCTGCTGAATTTGCATAGAGAGTGGTAACTGTTAACACAGTTAACAGAGTTACAATGATAATTAACATGAACATTGTGAAAGTGTTACTATGGTAACACAAACAGGGCTGAGAGTAAACAACATGGGGACATGATAATGGCAATATGTCAATATGATAGTATCAGCATGGTGACACTGTTAAATTCATAACAAGTATGGTGACAGCTGGACATGGCAGCTAGTGTAAATATCATGTAGTAACATGGTTCAGTGTCACCGTGGAAACATGACCATGAAACCAGTGTCAGTATGGTAACGTGCACAGCTCCAGATTAGAGAGGGTGTCCGGATAATTTTATTTCTCCACAAAAACTTATGTTCTGGGTACTCATTAGAAGCACCTCACTGAGGTGCTTCTAATGAGTACCCACAACATGTATTTGTGGAGAAATGAGAAAAATATCAATACTTTGAGGCTGAAAACAGTGACTTATCTGCAGTTACACATGTACATAGTAAAAGTATCAATACGATAACATGAGCATGATGAAAACATAAGTATGGTCACATGATCAAGTAGCAATTCAGTATAGTCTCAAAAACATAAAGTGTAATAACATAAGCTATGTATAGCTATCAATCAACTAGCATGTACCAGAGATAGGGCAGTTAAGACAGAAAAATGGCAAATACATTGATATTTTTTGCTGAAAAAATGTTAGTAAGCTTTGCACTCCAGGCAAATTTTTGTATGAAGATGCTGGTGTATAAAACACCTTTCAGACTAGCATAAACAGGAACCCCTTTATAACACTGTTCATTATTGCATGGTTTTGGATATAAGACTGCTTAAAGATTGACCCCAAGGATGTTGTATCAAAAATAGAAATGTATAGATTATGTAGAAAAATCACCATTTATTGTTATTTTTCTAAACAATCTACAGATTTCATTTGTCTGCATAGACTTTACATTTCAGAATAGATTATATACAAAATGACATAAATGGCCATTTTTTTATATAATCTATATATTTCTGTTTGGCTTCAACACTACTGTTTAGCTAACATGGCATCATGAAAACATGCCTATATAATTTTGACCCCCTTAAACACCACTTTTATATAGTAACACTGGGGTTTACAGGGATATACATTATTTTTCTTATTTTTGCTCAAAAACATAGATTGTGGGTACTTGTTAGAACCGCCTTGCTGAGGCAGTTCTAACAAGTGCCCACAATCTATATTTTGAGCAGAAATATGAAAGAGTTTTTTTTACCTGAAAATTTTCGGTTTTGGAGGTGAAATTTTCTATATATTTGAATAGGCATGTTTTCATAATGTTTTTTGCTTTGGATCACAGCCAGGGTGTTATAAAGAGATTGTGGTGTAATAAATAATTAAGACTAAGATTTCCATTTGCAGATAACATGTAATATCACAATCTTTACTATGTATTTGCTGCGAAAAAAAACTCTTACCATATATATCCTAAATATCTAACTGTTCCAAAAGGAGCACTTTGATCATTTCTCCATAAAACGTATGTTGTGGGTACTCATTAGAAGTAAGCTTTAGAAAGTGCTTTTTCAACTAAATATTTTTATCAGAATTATTTGTATTTCTCCATAAAAAAAAACAAAAACATATGTATCATTTCTCCATAAAACATATGTTGTGGGTACTCATTAGAAGTGCCTCCATGAGGCACTTCTAACGAGTATCCACAACATATGATTTTATGGCAACTATTTAGTGAGCACTCTTTAGAAGTATCTCGCATATGTTTTTGTGGAGAAATAAAATAAAATATCTCTCAATACCCCTTTTATCCACAGCTGTGCATTTTAGGGAAAGTACAGTATATATAAGGGAGTCACAGTGTTTAAATATTTAGGATAAATTTGGTCATGTGAGCCATTTTCTATTTAAAGGGTCATTCAGAAGATACTGTATACATATAACAATAACAAAAAGTAATTTCTGTACACAATATTTACCCAAAATATTCAGATAGACATATCCACTAACCCGAGCACTGTTTGTCTTTCATCCATTATGTTAAAATACAGCAGAATTTGGCTATCAAGACCACTCAAAATTAAGACCACTCCACTATTAAGACCAACTTTTGGCAGTCCCAAATATTTTCCTATTATGGTAAATGTCCTAAAATAGTACAAAAAAGTTTCTGACAAAATGGCATATGCAAACAGTGTAGACCCAGATCAGACTGCTCCTGAAGGAGCAGTCTGATCAGGATCTACACTGTTTGCCATCCTACTAAATATTTTTTTGAAACAACTGCATAAAAAAGCAAAATTTTACGCCATAAAAAAAGTATGGAATAAAGTGTTCCAAATGTGAGGCCATTTACCATATTCTATATTCAATATTAAGACCGTCCCACTAATAAGACCACTTTTAGACAGTCCTAAAAGTGGTCTTTATTTTGGAATTTTACTGTACATTAATAGATACTCAAATGGACCAGTTCAAACATTAGGATAAGTATGACGAGGAGTAAAGCTATCTGAATATTTATGATAATTATAGTACAGTAAAATTCTGCTATAAAGACCACCTTTGGTACTACCTAAAAGTGGTCTTATTAGTGGTATGGTCTTGTCATTGAATGTAGCATGTAGCTCCAGATAAGGCGCTTTCTTCAACCAAAAGTTCTGACATTTTTTTGTCCCCCCTCCCCCACCCCCACCCCCCACCTCCCAACCCCTGGAAGGGCCTCACTATTGTTGGCATTCTCATACTTTTATTAGCAGAGAAAAGTTCATGCTCAGCTGAGATGAGCACGAAAAAGTTTTATAACCTCGGGGCCTGGGCAAACAGAATAGACCCACTGATTGCTACTCACCCAAGCTGTTTCAGGTACCAAAACAAGTAATAAAATTAACCTTTTAAAATTTTAAGACAAGTATGCCAATGAATTACAGTATCCCAATATTTAGACACAATTTTTACTTTAAGTGTTCAGACAAGCAAGCCTGGACAAACAGTGTAGACCCAGATCAGATGCCAAAGAACATAGCATCTGATCAGGGTCTACACTGTTTGCCACTAACCAAGCTGTTTTAAGACACATGAAGAGAAAGTAAGATGGAATAATTAGGAGATAACTGCTTTCAAATTTGGCATTTGGGGAGGTAAATCGGCCGTTTTACGGTCGGAAATTTCGTTTTACAGCGACGCGTCAGCGGAGCCGTAAAACGTAATTTGCGACCGTAAAACCGCCGATTTACCTCCCCAAATGACAAATTTGAAGCAGTTATCTCCATTCTAATGCATTTATTCATTTTTTTCTGTTGAAAAAATGTACTATTTGCACAAAACGACAAGTGCTTCGAGCTGCGTAAAACCAAATGCCAGCCAATGAGAAGCGACGTTACGTGATGACGTCAGATTTGCGACAGTATATCGCAAAATATACCGTCGCAAATTTTTGACGTTATCCAATCAGACGTCGTGTCACATATGCGACTGCATTAGAATTGACATTTTAGGACATGTATGGTTGGGCCAAATAAAAAAAATATATGAATTTAGGGTAACATGTTAGAAAAAAAAAAGGTAGGGTAGGTAGGGATATAAAAGCTACTATGGAGAAATAATAATGTTTTTTTGTTTTGTTTTTTCTTTTTTTATGGAGAAATACAAATAATACTGATAAAAATATTTGGTTGAAAAAGCACTAGAGCTATGTGAGTTTGAGCAAAAAAGTACTGATAGAATGGCAAACAGTGTAGACCCTGATCAAACTGCTCCTGTAGGAGCAGTTTGATCTGGGTCTACAATGTTTGCTTAGACCTACTTGTCTGAATATTAAGCATAAATATTTACCCAAGTCAAACAGGAAAAAAAATGCTAGGTTTCACCAGGAAAATAAGGTAGGCTAGGGTTACCCTAAACACACATATTTCTTTACTTGGCCTTGTGAGCTGCTGAATCCCATGATTAAAAGTTAATACAGTAAATCAATAATGTCTATGATAAGTAGTGTTCAAACGTCCATTTTTGTGTATCAGATTTATCACAGTCTTTGAGAAGAACAAAACCACCGCTCTTCTGGCCAGCCACGTCCAGACATTTACCATTCTTCACATTTATGATAGTACCCTCCACCTGCAACAGAATTTTGTTAATGCTTAGCCCTCTGGGTGAAAATTTCAGCAGATGACATTTTGAAATATTTTTTCCCTTTTTCCCAGATAGCAGGATTTGGCCTTTCATGTAAATGGTGTCCAATGCAGATAATTTGCATGAAATATCAAATCATGTTTTCTGGGAAAAATTAGAACAAGAAAAACGCTAAACGGCATTATGGACGTTTTTTTTAAATAACAGAAAGTGAGAGTTGTCTCTCTTGCATGTGAAACACCTACTGGTCCTCCTCTTCATCCCTACCAGATATGAAAGCAATCCACTGAAGAATAAAGGTAACATATACTTTGCAGGTTAACCTGGGTCGACGACAGACACCCGCCCATCCACCCGCCCAAACATCGCTATTTTAAAGGACAGAGTTTTTGAAAAACTCATCCCAAAATGTCAACATGTATGTCAGCTGGTAAATTAGCCAAGAGAGTAGTAAAGGTTAAATCAGAAATGTGTGTTTGTAAAACACTATGCACCCAGCTATATGCTTCTCCCTACAAAATGACAAACTTGAAATGCGGAAAAACTCTCACAAAATTATTCTGAATTGTTTTCAAAAGTAATCAGGTGATCTACTCATCAGCCCCAATAAGCCTGCCCAACATCAAAGCCCCAGCTCATTCTTAATTCTGAAAACGCTTCTATACAAGTTTTTTTTCTTTATGTTTGTTTGTTTGTTGTTGTTTTTTTTTTTCTGTTTTGTTTTTTTTTATTTTTCTTTTTGTTTTTTTTTTTAAACCCAGCATGCTAATCATTGATGATGTTTTCTTGGTTACTTATTCTGTCTGATATAATGTGTAAATCAGGGCCTAGTTGTTCAAAGCTAGTTAGTTAACGCTTCGTTAAAATTTACATTGAGTGATACGCAAATATACTGTAATTTTTTGCTGAAAAAAAATGTGAATAGCTTTTGCAGTGCAAAAGCTACTCACATTTTTTCAGCAAAAAATATCAGAATATTGTATATTGAATCCGCTAAAACAGTTAACGAAATGACCCTTAACGAGCTTGTTAAGCTAACAACGCTTTAAACAACTGGGCCCTGATAACCCATTTTAGTCTTGAGACCTCCAAAATGGTAAATGACAAACAGTACAAATCTAGATCAGATGGCAAAGAAGGCAGCATCTGGTCAGGGTCTACGCTGTTTGCATTAAATACAGGAACTAACCAGACACCCTTCTATTAGAAACAGATCTGTCCAAAAAGTTGTGGTAGTCTGGTGAAAGAGTCCACTCGATATAAATGGGATAAATAGACTAAAACATATAATAAAATCTATACCTTATCATGTTTCCATTTTTGAGCATTCTCATTCCTACATGATACAAGCCCCAGTTTATCGTTGTGTCCATTGACAGAAGTACAGGTATCTTCTCGACGTAGTTCGTCTTTTAAACTTAGTGAAAATACCTAGAACACAAAGATTCATACCAAAATCTAGCTACTATGTACAGCCTGTTTATTAAGATAGATATGCCTTAGCAAACAGTGTAGAACATGATCAAACTGCTCTAGGATTGTCTGCTAACTATTTAACACTTACCACGCTATGGGCAGATTCAGCAGGCAACAAGTTGGTGATTTTTTTCTATTTTTCCAAAAAAATAGGATCTGACATGTCATGCAAATTGTCTCCTAAGGAGACAATTTACATGAAGTATCAGATCCAATTTTCTAGGAAAAATCAGAAAAATATTTTAAAATGTCATCTGCTGAATTTTTTAGCCAGCATGCAAAGTATTAGATATTTGCATCATTTCTAAACTTACCCACATTATGAGGTAGTCAAGAAGGTCCGGTTCAAACTCTGGATAGTACATAAGGAAATAATGCATCTGAACCATGTTTTAAACTGTTGCAGTCAATAAATAGTGTAGATAACTAGATTCTAAAAGGAATGATCCTTCAGAGCAATGAACATATGCACAAAAATGAAAATAGCTGAACTGACCAATTTTCTGGGACAAACTAGTTAGTTTCGGCCAATTAGGCCTTTTCCATGACCCTCATAAAGTTTTTAGAAATCCCAAAATAAGCTCAGTGATCACAAATGACAAAAAGATATACACTACACTATTGTGAAGTATGGGGAATGCTTTACAGCCACCATGTGGCACTAACACAAGTTGTATAAAACAGAAACAGATTGTAAAAGGAATGACCCTAAAGAATGAACACACATATGAAAATGAAAAAATGGTAAATGTCCTACAGTTTCTGACAAAATGGTATATGCAAAATCTGCAGATCAAGATCAGACTACTCCTGAAGGAGCAGTCTGATCAGGGTCTACACTGCTTGCCATTCAGCTGACTATTTTAAGAAACAACTGCATAATAAAAACGTGAAACAATAAACCCTGCCCCTATTGTGTGGTGAGCAGACAACTGTCAAAAATTAACGAAATTTGCCCATTAGCAATCCCAAACCAGTTCTCCACTAAATAAATGCACATAGCAAATTTGGTGAAAATCCACTGATATTTACTCAAGTTATCATCCGGAAACAAAAAGCACTGTTGTGTGGCTGCAGACAACTCTATCAAAAGTTTATGAAATTCGCCCACTAGCAATCCAAATCCAGACCTCCACAATATCAATGCACATACCGAATTTGGTGAATATCTAAATAAAAATATGGATGGACTGATAGAAAGGCATACAACTGGGCCCAGTTGTTCAAAGCTAACGATGTCGTTAGTTAACGATTCGTTAAAATTTAAATCGAGTGATACGCAAATATGCTGAAATTTTTTGCTGAAAAAATGTGAGTAGCTTTTGCAGTGCAAAAGCTACTCACATTTTTTCAGCAAAAAATATCAGAATATTGTATATTGAATCCGCAAGAACAGTTAACGAAATGACCCTTAACGAGCTCGTTAAGCTAACGACGCTTTGAACAACCGGGCCCAGATGGATAAGACTGACGGATGGCCCTATTTACGCACACACAGACATCCAACGTGAAACCTTAATATTTCACCACTATTGAGTGGCGGGGGTGTAAAAAGCAAAATGTAGGTCGAAAAGTATGGAATTAAATGTTCAAAATTTTAGGACATTTACCGTAGCTGAAGTGTCAAAACCTGGTTTCACATTATAATTTTAAAAGTTTCTTAAATTCAAGGATTTTAGGCATATTCACTCAATCAGATTAAATAGTTGCCTGGGTAAAGAGGGTGGGAATGTTTGGTTAAATATCACATTTAACAATCTTTCGGTTAAATATCACATTTAACAATCTTTCAGGTATATAACAATAGTGTCTGTATGTAACAGAAACCTCAGTTCTTGTTTTTTATGCTTGTCTAAAGTTCATGCTCCAAAAATCTGAAATGACCACCTAGTCATAGTATGCCTAGCTCTACTATCTTATCACAATTCAGTCTGAAGACCCCTGCACCACCCCCTCCCATCTCCCTGGCTCACACACCCCACACTCACGGTAACTGGAAAACAGTGCAGACCCAGATCACACACTATGCAGTGTCCAATCAGGGTCTCTACTGTTTGCAAGTTTAGCCATTTTTCTCTAAGAATATATAAATCACATAGCCTGACATACATAAATTCCAACATATAATGTGTGGGAGTTTATTCAGTCTAAAATGGCTTAATGCTAAGCATGCTAATATCTTTTGTCAAGGATTTGGCGTGATTTTGCCAGGGATGAAAGCTTCAATCTCCTGCACAAAACTGATGACAATGATCTGATGCTTTATGTTTCTTTAAACTTTATTTAACCCTTCTCTTCCAGAACACGACATGCCCTGTCTTAGCAAACAGTGAAGATCCAGATCAGTTGGCTTCTGAAGAAGCCAACTGATCTGGATTTGCACTGTTTGTCATTAAATATGTGAATTTCTATCAAAACCCCGGATCAAGCAATCTGATTGGCTGGAAATTAGAAGTGGGCATGGCATCTTAATTTATTCATCATGACAAGGGTTAAGTCATATTGAGACAATGGAAAGATGATAATGAAATGCTCTATGCAATAAAGCCCCATACAGTCATGAGCTGAATTCTACCTCAAGGGGGATTCAAACTCAAGACCTCATGATCTTAAGTCAGGAGTGTTAACAACTTGGCCACGGGAACGATAAGAAAAATATTTTAACGTGACCTGCTGGAAAATTTTCCAGCATGCTAAATTTTAATCCATTTTTCCAGGTGTCCCATATAAATGGGACCTTTGTAAATAGTGTAGACCCAGATCAGATGCTGCAGAATATGCTGTCTGATCAGGGTCTACACTGTTTGCATTAGGTAGAGGATTTTTTTTTACAAAAGATGGTAATAGACTGAACTTACTTCACTTGCACTTGCTCCTCCCTGACAATAAAACACACCAATATCAAACACTGTCTTCTCATCTTTACCCATGGTGTCCAAACACAGATTTGTAGATGGATTTCTCACCTAAAATCATAAATGTAATTTAACTTTTAGTATGAAGGGTAAAAATTTCACCTGACAGTCCTCTAAGCAGTTCACCAGCATTATGCACATTCTTTCATAGGAATGAGCCACAGACGACAGCATATCACCAGATAAGAGGGGCTATCCAAGTTTTTGGGGTTTTTTTGCATACAAAGATAGGTTGTGTGTACTCATTAGAAGCACCTTACTTCTAATGAGTACCACAACATATGTTTTTGTGGAGAAATAAGAAAAATATCAATACTTTTCATTTAAAAAAAGTGCTTTATCTGGAGTTATGAATATTATTTGCCTAACATAATACAAACATACAGATAACACGTTAATATAAAGATAACTTCTGTTTTAACTCCAGTGGGTACTCATTAAAATTGCCTCTCCTCTTACTTACTGGAATTTCATTACCTCTTGTGAGTATTCTTTTTAATATAGTCTCTGAGAACTCGCAACTATTTTTATGGAAACATAAGAAAAATATCCTGTTATCTGAGGTTGTGGTTATTATTTATATGCGTTATTTTCAAACAAATGGTGTGTATTCCTTTTTCTGGCTTTTTTTTTGTGTGTGTGTGTTTTCTTTCATTTTCTTCTTTTTTTTTTTGTTTGTTGGTTTGCTTGAGTTGTTTTTATGCCCCCACCATTCAACGAATGGTGGAAAGGGCATATAGAGTTACCTCTGTCGGTTCATCCATCCGTCTCCGTCCACATCTGAGATGACGCTAGCAATTTACGTTTAAGTTTTTCAGCAATTAGCAATTTGTGTTTAAGTTTTTTAGGCAGAGGCATCCATGTCCTTTGGATGCATTTCTAGTTTTCTCTCATCTCTTCAAGAAAGCTATCAGCATATGTTTTCATGGTGTACTAAATATTGTTCAAGTAAAAGGAATGTGTGTAAATTCAGTAATCAAAATTGTAAAGACTGTTACAAACAGTAAATGAACATTCAAAGACTGAATTTTCTGTTTTCTTTAAAAGCCTGTGAATTTGTTAGTTTCATTCAAATGAACAGGTTATTTATTTGCTATATATCCCTATATAATCAGTTTTCTGAACACAATTATACCTGCCTAAATTATTAAATTTACATAAACACATGTATGCGTTATTACTGTTTGAACTGTCAATATTGTGTTTACTTAAAATGTTCAAACAGATATACCCCCAGCAAATAATGTAGACCCTTAACCCTTTGTAGACTGAATGAACTCACCCTCACTTTATACTGGAAGATTCTAATTTCGATTTAGGTATGTCAGGCTATGTGATTTAGATATTCTGAGAGAAAAATGGTTGAACCTTTTGCAAACAGTGGAGACCCTGACCAGATGCTGCATTCTGCAGCATCTGATCTGGGTCTGCACTGTTTGCCAATTACCCTTTTAGGAGTCTCCCGACTACAATGGGTTAAGATACAACTTATCAGGGTATGCACTTTTTGCTCTTTCTACCAACATTTTTCAAACACATTAGCAGGTAGTGAGATGAACTTTCCTCCAACTTTAGAAATAACAAATGGAAGGCACTAATGACTAGCAGGCTGGGTAAAAATTTCAGATGACATTTTTAAAAGACTTCTTTTATTTTTTCCAGAAAATAGACTTTGACATTTCATGTAAATTGTCTCCTAAGAACTTGTGACCCCTGGCTCTGCAGTCAGAGTGCACTATGCAGCCTAGCAAGAATGAGACTGATCTTAGATTTATTTCATGATCAGTGTCCATAACAGCTATGTGGCTGAGCTGGGACTCCAACTTGTGACCTGTGAATCTGCAGTCAGTGCACTACTGACTGCACTATGGGGCCAAGCTAAGAGTCATTTAGATCACTACATAAAACAGAACTTCATGGAAAACAAAGAGAAAACAGACCAAGAGGAACTGCACAAGATATACTTGGTGATGTGTCCAATCAAAGCACTGACAGCACTGGTGGATCGATTGTCTGAGCGTAGGCTGGGAAAATGATCCTGAACAGGGACTTAATCCATGTCATGCTGAATAAATTAAGATGCCAAGTCCACTTCTAACTGTCAGCCAATTAGATCTCTTGATCCAGGTTACTGATATAAATTCACATACTGAATGACAAACAGTGCAGAGCCAGATCAGTTGGCTTCTGAAGAAGCCAACTGATCTGGATCTGCACTGTTTGCAAATGCAGGGCATATCCGAGCTCAGCGGGACGAGGGTTAAGACTATTTCATTTAACCCTTAACTTCCAGAAATTTAAGCAAACAGTGCAGACCCTGATCAGATGCCATATTCTGCAGCATCTGATCAAAAACACGGCATCTTATCTGGGTCTGCACTGTTTGCCAATGCCCCAGCATTAAGCCCAGTCCAGGTTTTAGAACAGAGCTCAGTTTGAGACAAAAGGTTATGGGTTTCATATCATGAACATTTGGTTAGTCTTTCTAACACATGGTTTGATTTCATTGGTCAGTGATAAGCATGTAGACAACAACTTTAAGGAAATTTTGGAGTAGGTATACTCTGGATCGACTGTAAACAATTGACCCAAAAAGTGTTAGCTGAATGGAAAACTGTGCAAACCCTGACCATAAAGGAGCAGTAGGTCTTGGTCTACATCATCTGCTGACTATTTAACACTTACCAGGCTATAGGCAGATTCACAGACGACAAGTTGGTGACATTTTTCTTAGGATCTGACACTTCATGCAAATTGTCTCCTAAGGAGACAATTTGCAAGAAGTGTCAGATCCTATTTTCTAGGAAAAATAAGAAAAACATTTCAAAAAGTTGTCTGCTGAAATTTTTCCTAAGGAGACAATCTGCATGAAGTGTCAAATCCTATTTTCTAGGAAAAATAAGAAAAATATTTCAAAATATCATCTGCTGAAATTTTTACCCAGCATGCAAAGTGTTAAATATTTACGGTTAATACATGTAACGGCAACCAAACTTTTCCAATGACTGAAAGGAAAGTAACTAATGTCGCAAACGGATATAATTAAATTAACCCTTAAAGTGCCATTGTAGCAGACAGATTCTAAAACATTTTATTAGTCAAAGAAAATAAGGCTTGAAATTCCATGTGAACTGTCTGCTTAGCAGTCCATTTATATGAAATGTCAAACCTCATTTTCTCAGAAGGATAAAAAAAAGTTTTTGAATGTCATCTGCTATTGCTTTAACTGGCATATTAGGGGGGTGGGGGGGCTTTGTCCTCTGAGCAGTTAACCAGTATTGCGCACATTTCTTTCGCCAGAAACTGACAACTGCCCTTCTTGAATCAGCAGAAAGGACAGAATGACTGTAGAAAATATTTTATGATCAATCTCCACAAAAGAAAGATCAATCTCCACGAAAGAATGTTGCCGACCTGGCAGGGGTTGAACCAGCAACCTCCTATCACCAGTTGGACGCACATCCAACTGAGCCACCGCGGCTGACGTTAAGGGTTAAAAACCTCCCTTTACAAAATTGGTTACTTTGGTTCCCTACACTGGCAAAGTTTGGCAATTAATACATGTGCCCATGTATTTTTTTATTGTCATCTATTTGTTGGTACTTTTGGAAGGTTTTTTTTTTTTTTTTTTCAATATTTGACTTACCATTCCCCAGGCATGTACATTTTCATCAGGAATAAATTTCTCTGGAATAACATTGTCTAAATACCATTTAAAGCTGTGACATTTCAATCTTTCTCGTAATTCCTTACGAGATGTTAGATCTCCAGAGTCTTGAGTCTGAAATTTAAAGAAAACATACACCTGTATAACTAGAAATGTGTGCATGGTACATGAATACCCCTGCCCAACAGTAAAAGAACTATACATACATTTATATTAATTGACAGAAGCATAAATGTAACCAGCTACATTACATGTACAGTCAAACTTTGATGGCTTGAACATCTTTGGGACCGACCATGGAAATTTGTTCCAGATATGGGTAGTTCAAGCCACTGATGGTTAATCATGACATCAGGTCATGAAGCAAATGGCGATAATTTAGGAAAATCTAACTGGTATGTCGAGTGTACTTATTAGAACTGCCTCAATAAGGTGATTCTATTGAGTACACACAACAAACAATTTTATGTTAAGATAAGAAAATTTCTTTTAATATTGTTTTCTTGAGCTACTGGAAGAATTTTGTAGTCTTTATGTTATGTTCAACCCTTCAACTTCTAAAGTTAACAGGGCATTTAGCTTTTGCTTTGTTATCTGTTTGTCCATTTATCTGTTCACTTTTCATCACATTTTAGCTATTGTTGTAGAAGATATCTCAGAAAATATTTGAGCTAGGGGCTGATATTCGGTAGACTACATATAATGTGGGCTGTAGATTAGATCACCTGATTTGCTTTTGAAAAAAAATCAGATTAGTTTTGTGAATGTTATGTCCTTTTCCAAGTTTGGCATATTGTAGTGACAAGCACATATATAGTTGGGGCCTAGTGTTTCACAAAAACACATTTCTGGTTTGGAAACTGGCTCTGATTTTTACAGATACACTTCAACCTCTTTATAACACTGTTCTCTATAACACAGTTTTGGATATAACACGGTTCAAAGATGCATCCCAAAAATGTATAGATTACAGTGAAAAATGACCATAAATGGTCATTTTTCAATATAATCTATACATTTTTGTTTGGATATCACACGGTTGTTTAACTGACATGGTTTATGCTATGGACCCCAACAATAGTGTTATAAAGAGGTTGTGGTGTAATATCAACCAGACTGTATGTTCTTGAGTTTGGCATTTGGTCAGTTTAATTTGATATGACATATTGTTGTAAGAAAGTAGTTTCACTAAAATAGCACAAGAAATTTTTTTTTTTTTTGTTGAATATAATTTTATGTCATGGTTATGACATTACTTGCAACAAAATTACCATTAACCTTTACACATTTCTGGGCAAATTCTGCAGACAATATTTACCGCAGATAATAGACTTTGACATTTCATGCAAATTGCCTCCTAATGAGACAATTTGCATGAGATGTCAAAAACTAGTTTCTAGAAAAAATAAGAAAAATTATTTAAATATGCTGTCCGCTGAATTTCTTAAGCAGCATGCTAAGAGCTCAAGGATTTTGGCTCCAACCATCCAGCCAGCCAAACCATCCATTCACCCATTGGCTAACCTCACAGGCTTTATACTTACCAATAAATCTTGTTTATAGTATAAAACAATCTTTTAAATTCATCCATCCATACTTCTGTTAACCTCACAGACTTTATACTTACCAATAAATCTACCTGTGAGTTTAAAACATTTTTTTTATATTCGTCCATCCATACCTCTGCTAACCTCACAGATTTTATACTTACCAATAAATCTCTCCTGTGAGTTCAAAACAATTTTTTTATATTCATCCATCCACACCTCTGCTAACCTCACAGATGTTATACTTACCAATAAATCTCTCCTGTGAGTATAAAACAATCTTTTATATTCATCCATCCATACTTCTGCTAACCTCATAGAATTAATACCATGTGTATCTTTATTTCCTGTAATCAAACATCAAATTTATTTTGTTGTAAAAAAAAATAATAATAATACATGACTTGTCTTAAGTATCATAATTACCGTATTCACTTCAAATGCTAGGTTGCCTTAACAGTTAGCATGCTGGGAAAAAGATTCACGAATGACCAGTAAAAGAAAAATATGATCAATTTATCATCTGCTGAATTTGCCCAAACAGTAGTCTGAATTTTGAAAAACTTATACTACTCATTGATATGTCTAAAACTGCTGCATGTGTAACAAACATTGCAGACACTGATCAGACACCACATTCTGCAATTTTGATGTGGATCTACACTGTTTGCTCAAGCCTGTCTGTCCTAATACCATAATAACCCTAAGTATTGGGACAGATAGGTCTTTGCAAACAATGTAGACCCAGATCTGAAGCCGCGTAATGCGGCATCTGGTCAGGGTCTACATTTTTTGCCATACATCAAGCAATATTTTAGACACATCAAAAGGTAGTAGAATGGACTGTTTCAAATTTTAGGACAATTATGATAAGTAGATAAGATGTCCCAATACCTAGCGTAAATACAGTGCATAGGGTAAAAACAGTTACCGTATTTGACCTAATTACCACACTGTGCACTTAGGTTTTTCAAAATTATTGGGAAAACTTGTAGTAAAATATGCATATATCTATTAAGGGTACACTTTAAAAAAAGATCAGCAAAGTACTTATTTGATGATGTTTAGGCAATTTATCTTATTTTTTTTTATAAAAGCATATGTTGTGGGTACCCATTTGAATTGCATCGACAAGTCGATGCAATTCAAATGGGTATCCACAACATATGCCTTTATAAAGAGGTAGACAAAAAGTACACTGGCTGTAATCTGAAGACTATGAAATTGCTCGACTGTGCGCTTATAGGGGTGTGTGCAGTAATTAGGTCGAATACGGTAATAAAATGAGCTGTTACATGAGAAAATGTTCAGACATGTGCACCCAGCAGATTCAGATAAGCCTGTGCATTTGTGCAGTCTGATCAGATCTTCACATGACATATTTTGGATAGCAAAGAGTTTAAAAGCTCTTCATATGGAAAAAAAAAAGACTATGATCAAACTGCACAGATGTCATTAGGTACAGTTTCTCATGTTGTGGTGTTAATATTTGGACACTTTGACAATTTACCACACTTAACATTGATCAAGTCTTTTTGACAACTTGATGATCTGTCCAAACCAGCTGGCTGATAGCAAACAGTTTAGAAACAGTTTGATCTGGGTCCACACTCTGTTTGCTGACGCATTTCTGTCAAGATATTTATTACAATAAGGAATTTGAAGTGTGTAGGGGAGATATACTAGCACATCCATGTAACCTCACTTTTGCTGGCAGCTCTAGCCATAAATAATTTTATTATGGCTTGCATAGCAGATGATTCACATGAAATGCAAAGCCTTATTTTCTCAAAAAAAAAAAAATAAATAATAATAATAATTAGAGCTGTTTTTTTAACTGAACCCCCATCATCACCACATAAATTACTAATTGTTCTGTGCTGATTTTTAAAATGAGGTCAAGGTCACCATCTAATTAGCTGTAAAGTAGGTGCCACTGATATATTCTTGCGAGCTTGATGAACATTCACCATCCAGTCAAGATATATCATGCTCACAATAAACAATGTAAATTTTACCCTCTTTGTTATGTGCTGACCCTGAAAATGAAGTCAAGGTTACAAAAATAAAATCAGTTTCTAAGCTTGTCCCAGAATTTAAATATTAAAGTTAACCTTACACTTACCTGGGAATGTGTAAGGATGACTAGATCTGAAAATATGACCAACTCTTGAACAGGGTATGAACTCCAGTTTACCACCACACATCCACACCTGAAAACAGAAGACAATGTGAACATTATCTTCTTTTATCAAATTACACAAAAGATGATGATGATGATGATGATGATGATGATGATGATGATGATGACGATTATGTTGATGATGATGATGATGATGATTTAGTGTCTTACATCCTTTGCAACATTATTCAAGTCATATGGATTTTGATTGTGTTGGGGTTTAACGACACGTCAACCCTTGAGGGTCATTTTGTGTCGTCTCCCAGAGAGAGGGAGAAAAGAGATAGAAGAGAGAGTAGAGGATATGAAAGAGAGGGACAGGGAAGAAAGAGGAACAGGAATAAAAGTGAAGAAACAGAAGAAATAAAAACATTCCCCCTCTACCCTTACCCACTACAAGGATAGCAGGCCTTGCCCAACTGTAAGCCAATATCAGTTGGACGCCCCGGTGATGTAAGATACACAGCACCTTCGCACCACCCAACCACCCCCTCAAGTCATATGGAGACTATGGATGTGTGATAATGAAAGGCTCTGTGCAATGAAACGCCTCAGTCATGAGCTAAATTCCACATCCAGCAGGGTCTGAATCCCTGGCCTCGTGATCTGAAATTTGGAGCCACTCAGCCACCCAGCGACTTCAACTTATACAGTCGAACCTCAAAATAACTTGAACACTGATGGCTTGTTTACCATGGCTAATTCAAACTTATTTTTGAGTCCCTACAAAGTTCTTCCGATTGCTAAGAAAACAAATACTTGAGGAAATTTTATATTTTATCATGAAATTATGTGTTGTGTGTACACATTAGAATTGCCTCATTGAGGCAATTCTAATAAATACATTCAACATACCATTACTGTGTAGAAGATCAAAAAGATTTCCCTAAATTATTGCCCTTTGCCTCCTGATCTGGCACCATGATCAACCCAGTAGCTCAAAAGACCCATATCTTGAACCCAAAGACGTTCGAGCCAATGAGGTTTTACTGTATAAAAGACTATGAATCTGTCAAGGGAGACAACTTGAAAAATACAGCTTTCATTTCCACATTTATTGTTTCCCTTATCAAAATTTGTAAAGAGAGATAACATTTACATTTTATATTTTAGAACCAAAAGTTGAATTATGAAAGCAGATTCTTTTAGTTTTGATTATTTAAAGCAGGGCTTCCACTAAGATTTTATCACAGGAAGTCAGACTTCTGGTCATGAAAATTTGGAAGTCCAATGAACACTACAGCTTGTATTTTAAAGGTTGTTACCTGAACTACTTTTGTTAGAACCTTATTTCCGTGATCCAAAAAATATTACCATATTTACCCTAAATATTGGAACACCTCAACTCCTTTTCATGTTTCTCCTAACACTTCAACAAGTCCATTTTACTACCTATTTATCTCTCTAAAAAGCTACTAGATGAAAGGCAAACAGTGTAGATCCTGATCTGATGTAGCATCTGAAAATCGGCAACATTAGCACCGAGTGTAGGGATTTTGCAATGGCGTGGTATCAACTGCGCAAACTACCGCAGTAGTGTAGTTTTCAAATCACAATTCAATGTGCTTTGTACTTCTAGCAGCCCTGTTAACTGCATAAATTTATCTTAACTGATTTACATTGAGTGGACTCTGCTACCATAGCACTTTGGACTGGTCTATTTCCAAATACAGGGTGTCTGGTTAATCTTTATTACACTGTATTACTATGTTTTATAGAAATTCCTGTAGTCAATGGATATCATGTAGACCTGATCAGATGTCACTTTCTGCACCATTTGATCTGGGTCTGCACTATTTGCCATTACCCTTTCTGGGGTAATTTGCACACTAAAATTTGTTAATTGCATAAATTAGTCTTAACTGGCAAACAGTGCAGATCCATCAGTTGGCTTCTTCAGAGGCCAACTGATCTGGGTCTACACTGTCTGCAAAGCCAGGGTATATCCGAGCTCTGCAGGACAAGCATTTATGTCATGGCTTACATCACTTTAGATAAGAGAAGCATCGACAAATATTTTTTCTGATTTCTGCACAAAAACACATTGTGACTAGTGCCTACTCATCAGAAGCACCTCAGCTATTTTCCACAAAACATACATTGTGGGTGAGGCATTTCTAACGAGTACCACCATGTTTTTGTTGTTTAGCTTCTAGGATACTCACCCTAAATGATATTTCTAAGTTTTCTCCTCCCCACACATCCATACCCTCATCATATGCTCCTATTTCAAAGAAATATTTTCTGTCGGCTGCAAACAGGCCACCTGCCATTGTTGGAGATCTGGAGACAAGAGAATGTAAATATTAATATATTCTTGCTGCTCAACATCCTGGGAAAACTTCCAGCAGAAAACATTTTAAATTATTATTTTTTTCTCAGAAAATAGGTTTTGACATTTCATGCAAGTTGTCTCCTTAGGCAACAATCAGCAAGGAATATCAAAGCTTAGCTTTTGGGGAAAAAAAATAAGAAAAATATCATCAGTTTGTCATCTGCTGAATTTGTCCAGACAGTAGTAAAGGTTAAATCATAAACTGTTGTTAAAATTATTTCTCAGCTTCTGCCTTAAAATAATATTTATTTATTTATTTATTTATTTATTTAAGTTAAAATATCTGCTTTGAAAATACACATATATATTTTATGATTAGCCATTTTTTATCAACAGGTTCATTATTTTGAGGTTAACCCTTAAACTGCCAATCACAACAATTGTCGTCTGTCTTGTCATCTGTTTTGTGATTTTAAAAGTCATTTATGCAAACAGTGTGGACTTAGCAGTCTGATCTGGGTCCACACTGCCTGCATGCAAAATTAGGTTTGAAAAGTTTGCAAGAATATTTAGCAGACGACATAAACAGACGGCAGTTTCAGATGCAGGTTTTCTAGGCGTTTTAAGGGTTAATGCACCCTGCATTTTAACCCTTTTCCTGCTGAATAAATTAAGATGCCACACCCACATCTAATTTTCAGCCAATCAGATTACTTGATCCAAGAGTTTGATACAAATATACATAATGACAAACAGTGCAGATCCAGATCAGTTGGCTTCTCCAGAAGCCAACTGATCTGGATCTACACTGTTTGCAAAAACAGCAGGACAAGGGTTAAATAATACAGGAAATATATCTAGAGTCAATAATTAAACAAGGATGCTAGCACATCTCTATAAGACTTGCAAGTCACAAGGAAAATATTTCCTGTATTTTAAACTCAAGCTGTATTAAATGATATGTTACAAATCAGAAAAGTCATTGTTTTGTTTTCTTTCGAAGTCTGTTTTATGTACTTTTGACATTTCAAAATGACTTCAATAAGTTTTTTTATCTACACTCATCACATGGCATGACAGCATTGTAATACATCAGGAAAAAATATTTCATCTAAGGTATTATGAGTTATATTTCCTGCAGAAATTAATAAAACTAGCCATACACATGTAATATACATGAAACTATTATGCAATTTTAATTATCTCAAATAAAATACAAATTTAAAAAAAAAAAAAAGAAACAAAACAAGAACAAAACAAGAAGACCAGTTGCAAGATGCTCCTAAATCGCTCACCTGAGCACTTAGGATATCAGTAAATAGCACAGGGGCAAAGACAAATCATTAAGGGCAAAATCTGCCTCCAACAGTTTCCATACATATACACAGGGAGGTAAATTTAACCTTGCCATAGAAAAGGTCAAGGGTCAACTTAGAACTACCATTAGAACAAAGTTAACAGATCAGCAATCTTGATCAGGGGAGCATCACTATTTGTTCAATATTTCAATACTCCTTTGACAGAAGGCTCCACATGATTGGCCCAGTAGTTTCAGAGGAAAATTTTATGATTTCATACATACATACAGCCCAGGAGTAAAGGCAGACAATCCCAGGGGATACAATTTTGATTGTAACTGACGGGTTCTGCTACTTTAATCATACATTGTATATTGTAAGGTTCAACAAATGGTCTTAAATACAGTTTGAGAAAACTTTTAACATACAAAATGTTAGGAAAACTTGACCTTGTTATATATGGCCAAAGATCAACCTAGGATCATCATTTAAACAAATCTGCTACACCTCACAATCCCATTGCTATATACCTGGACTCTGTCTCAAAGCTTTCTTCATCCTGAGATGATATTTAGTGCTTCTACCATATATGGGCATGGCAGACTTCTTGGTCAAGCATATTTGGGATTACCATGGTAAGAACTGATCAAACTGGTACACTGATATGAAAAAAAAAATTCAACTTTCCGATCCCAAGCAGTTTTTCTACCAATTTAGAACTGACTCACTTCAGTGACTTTGAAGATGTTTAAAAGTTTGAATGCACAGATATGCATAGAAGGCTGGTAGATGCTTGGACAACCAACAAAAGTGATCACAATAGCTCATTCGAGTTTTACTCTGGTAGGCTAGAAAAATAAATGACAAATCAGTACAACACAACAATCATGCATTTCAGTGCAAATGAAAGATGCTGTAACACTAAGTTTAGCTCAGTTAATAAGCAAAAATCAAAAATAAATATAAATTCCAAAAAAGTCTAAAAGAAACATCCAGGACAAAGTACCTGCACAAGGACAAAGTACCTGCACAAAAGATGGTGTGTTTGGAGTACTCTCGAATGTGTGTTTACACACATTCGAGAGTACTCCAAACACACCATCATCGCGAAAACATACAATATATATAATTTTGACCCCCTTAAACCCCACTTTTATATAGCAAAACTGGGGTTTACAGGGGTATACATTATTTTTCTTATTTCTGCTCAAAAACATAGATTGTGGGTACTCGTTAGAACTGCCTTGCTGAGGCAGTTCTAACGAGTACCCACAATCTATGTTTTGAGCAGAAATAAGAAAAATATCAGATTTTTTATCAGCAAATTTTCCGTTTTTGGCTGTAAAAGTTTCAATATATTTGAATAGGCGTGTTTTCATAATGATCAAGCGACAGTGACTTCATTATCTGATTAAAAAACAAAGTATTACTGTAAAAATTTTGACAATTGTGCAACTTTGTTGCATTTACCGTATTTACCCTAAATATTGGAACACCTTAACACCTAACCATACTTATCCTAAAATTTAAAAAAAAATATTCTACCTGTTGATGTGTTTAAAATAGTGCTGGAAGAGTGGCAAACAAAGCATGATCAGTTGCCACACTTTTCAGATCTGATCTGGGTCGGCACTGTTTGCTCAGGCCTGTCTGTCCCAATATTTAGGGTTATTACAGTATAATTCATTTTCAAACTTCTTCAGCATTTTACGTGTATTTCCTTTGCAGGTTACTTCAGCAGCAGATGGAGCTTAGCAGTTCCCATATTTACCCTAAATGCTTAGACGCCTAAAATCCTTATGGTAATTGCAACATATATAAGGATAAAAATCCTTTCCTCGTGATATGACCCGATATAGCATCAAATTACTGACAGCAGATATAGTATCAAATTATTGACAGCAATTAGTTTTTCTCTCTATATACCACAGCTGTTGTTCACTGCTCCGTCCACTGCTATTAACCGTTACCACCCTACAGGCAAATTCAGCAGACGACAAACTAAGGATATTTTTCTTATTTTTCCCAGAAAAATAGATTTTGACATTTTATGCAAATTGTCTCATTTGCATGAAATATCAAAGCCTATTTTCTGGGAAAAAACAAGAAAAGTAGTTTAAAATGCTGTCTACTGATTTTTTTACCCAGCAGACAAAGTGTTAATTTCAATGACAATTATAACACCAACTAATAAAATAGGACAGACTGAACAAAAAATGTGGAAACAGAAATACTTCCATTGTGAAAAAGCAAAGTAATTAACTCTTGTCCTGCAGAGCCCAGATATACTCTGCCTTTGCAAACAGTGTAGATCCAGATCAGTTGGGAAGAAGCCAACTGATCTGGATCTGCACTGTTTGCCATGAAGTATGTGAATTTATAACAATAATTTGGATCAAGCAATCTGACTGGCTGAAAATTAGAAGTGGGTGTGACATCCAAATTTATTCAGCATGACAAGGGTTAATTGGATAGATGTTAAGAAAAGGAGACAATTTGTGCAGACAGACTGTTACCATCCTAGTGTGTGAAACCATCCAGAAATGGACACTACTTACTCTCAAAGGGAAGAACATGCTCCCAGATGGAGCTAATTCCTTCCTTTAACCCTTCTCATGCTGAATAAATTAAGATGCCACACCCACTTCTAATTTCCAGCCAATTAGATTACTTGATCCTGGTTTTGATAGAAATTCACATATTTAACCCTTGTCCTGCTGAGCCCGGATATACCCTGCAAATGCAAACAGTGTAGATCCAGATCAGTTCGCTTCTGAAGAAGCCAACTGATCTCAATCTGCACTGTTTGCCACTGAATATGTGAATTTAATTAAACAATCCTGATCGAGTGATCTGATTGGCTGAAAATTAGAAATGGGCATGGCATCTTAATTTATTCAGCAGGACAAGGGTTAATGACAAACAGTTCAGAAGCCAATTGATCTGGATCTACATTGTTTGCTAAGACAGAGCATGTCAAACAGTTCAGAAGCCAATTGATCTGGATCTACATTGTTTGCTAAGACAGAGCATGTCATGTTCAGCAAGAGATGGGTTAAGGGTAGTCTCTAATAAAAAAGGAGGCAAAAATGTTCATGTCTGAGTTATTCCCATTGGGAGTGTATCAATTCACCTTACTTGCAAACTTTGAAAGTGATGGGGGTTTTTTTTGTTGTTTTTTTGGAGGTGTGGGTGGGGAGTGGGGGGGGTGGTTGTTGTTGTTTTTTGTTTTTTGTTTTTTTTTTTGTCTTTCATTTTAAATGTTTTCTCTAGCGACTTGATCAAAGAAATGAGAGTTTGATCTGAAGCTAGCACAGCTCCAGATAAGGCTCTTTTTTTAAAACATTATGCTGTGGGAACTCATCAGAAATGCCTAAAGAGTACCCAAAACATGTTTTCATGGAGAAATAAGAAAAAATATTCACTCGATACTCCTTCTTATCTGGAAATATGACCTAGTCCTGAAAATGTGCTCCTCCCGGTCTGCCACATTGGATGCAGCATTATTCCACTATTTTTGTTCATCTCAAAAAAAACCTCTCTTACAGGAAGTACGGTATTTGACCTAATTACCACAGCATGCACTCAGGTTTTTCACAATTACTGGGAAAACTTGTGGTAAAATATGTATCCACCTATACTACAGGTACACTTAAAAAAGGTTCAGGGAAGGACTTATCTAATGAATCTTATGTGATGTTTTTGTGGGGTTTTTTATTCTGATTTTCTTTATAAAGCATATGTTGTGGGTACTCATTTGAAATGCATATCAGAAAATTGTATATTGAATCCGCTAAATCAGTTAACGAAATGACCCTTAATGAGCTTGTTAAGCTAACGACGCTTTGAACTACTGGGCCCAGGAATATGAAATCAGCAAAAGCCCACATCAGCATAACAATTTGCATGCCAGGTAAAAATTTCAGCAGATGACATTTTATATTATTTTTTCTTAGCTTTCCTAGAAAAAAGGATTTGACACTTCATGCAAATTGTCTCCCAACAATTTGCATGAAGTGTCAGATCCTATTTTCTGGGAAAAATAAGAAAAATACCATCAGTTTGCTATCTGCAGTGCTGAATTTGCCCATAGCATGATAAATGTTTATTAAGTATCCATCTACTCTACAGAACAAAGACCTCATGAGACATATCACCATCACAGACTCAGAAGCTACCCACGAAGAAGACATTTAGTCTACTAATGTGTAAGCTAGCAGCAAAAGCCACCCTGAGACCGTGCAAACAGGCAGACCAGTTCCAACCCGCCTACCGCAACAACAAAGAATAAGAAAAGACTGCACAGAGCTGCAGCTGCACGGGTGTGCAGGCCTGCCCAGACGCCGCTGGTTGCAGTGGTGAGATCCCAGCCAGGAAGTACGGGCACGTGGTCTAGCCAGTATCATTGCTTAATCATTTAATAGGCTTTGGGCGGGCCTGCACCTCGGCACAATCTCACATGGTCATTTGTTGTTGTGGTCAGTGGGGTTTTGGCCTGTCTGCACATTAGCGCTGTCTCGCCATGGCTTTTGCTGCTTGCTTACACATTAGTTTACTAAATGTCCTTTTCGTGGGGCGCAGCTGTGAATTGAATTAACCCTAGTCCTGCTGAACCTGGATATACCCTGCCTTTGCAA
Organism: Anodontia alba; assembly: GCA_964016985.1. Classification (NCBI taxonomy): domain Eukaryota; kingdom Metazoa; phylum Mollusca; class Bivalvia; order Lucinida; family Lucinidae; genus Anodontia; species Anodontia alba. Next base: position 12,965,873 of record OZ024833.1, read on the forward strand.
ACAGTGTAGATCCAGATCAGTTGAAGAAGCCAACTGATCTGGATCTGCACTGTTTGCCATTCAGTATGTGAAGTTATAGCAACAATCCAGATCAGTTAATCTGATTGACTGAAAATTTAAAAGTGGGACTGGCATCTTAATTTATTCAGCAGGACAAGGGTTAAGTTGTATATTTCTCTTCCCTCTGGAAGGCTTTTTACTCATTGTGTTATAACATTTTCCATTTATTTATTCCTTCTTTATTGGTCAAAAACATTTTGTATTTATTCGAGAGTTTTAGCTCAAAATTACTTTGTATATACATCAAAGATGAGAGTATGAAATGAAAGAATTTTTTCTCTCTTTTTTTCAAAATTGACTTTGCAGTTTTTAAGGTTTCCTTTAACCCTTATCCTGCTGTTCACGACATCCTCTACTTTTGCAAACAGTGTAGATCCAGGATCTACACTGTTTGTCATTCAGTTTGTGAATTTGAATGAAAACATTATATGATGTAATCTGATTGGCTGATAGTCAGAAATGGGTGTGGCTAACAAATTATTCAGCAGGATAAGGGTTAATATATTTTTTTTCATATATCATAAATGACTTTGCATCAAAAATGAAAGAATGAAACTGATTTTTTTTTTCTCATAATGGAGCTTGCAGTTTTTAGTAAGTTTAATATATAAATATTTTTTTTATAAATCATAAATAGCAATGTGAATTCTTCTGTATCACTATACAAACTTGTACTAATTACCATAACATATATAAATTAATATTAGATCAAAGTGTTATTATCATGTTTGAATTGCTTCAAAGTTATTAACAATTGTTCAAACTTACTGATTAGTTTACAAACATTTTCAATTCTTTTAATACACACCAGTTTGTAAGACTATTCAGCTATTTGGAAACATAAGAAAACCTTTTATTTTCCTGCAAACTTTGTTCATATCTCTTTTTCTATAAAAGTTTCCTTTGATATATTTTTTTTATAAATCATAAATAGCAATAAGTGATTTGTTTTCTGTATCATTATATAAGGTAAAGTTATTACCATAACATATATAAATGTCTGCTCCAAAATTTGTCAGTAGTTTTCGAGATACCATATTTACCCTGAGAGTTCTAACAGGCAGACCTGAGTAAACTGTGTAGACCCAAATCAGATGCAGCAAAATGTGGCATTAAGAATTGCACTGTTTTCCCCTCATTGAAGCTCTTGGACACAAGAACAGGAAGTAAAATGGACTTGTTAAAATTTTAGGACAAGTATGGTAATGTGTTAAGTAGACTTGCTCCAGTCTCCAGTGATTAAATATTGTTTTCTTATAACCTGTTTTTTTTATTAATACACTAAAACAGAACCAAAGTAATATCATGACTATAACAGCTGGTCACTAGACCAGCCTTTATAGTCATGATATTTTTTGGTTTTATTTTAGTGGATTATCAAACAGGATTATGAGAAAACTATTTAGTCACTGGAGACTGGAGCCAGTCTAGGTGTTAAAGTGTCTGCACACTTAGGCTAAATATGGTAATTCCCCAGGTATTCAAACTAATTTATTCAAATTTTGCAAGTATGATAAGGGGTTAAGCTGGCCTCATACTTGATATGATATAGCTACCATATTTACCCTGAATACCAAATTCGATTTAATTACCACACATACCCCTATAAGCGCACAGTCAAGCATTTCATAGTCTTTAGATTAAAGTCATTTACATGTTTTTATCTGCTTCTTATAAAAGAATATGTTGTTGGTACTCATTTGAACTGCCTCAACAAGTCAAGGCAATTCAAAAGTGTACCAACAACATATGCTTTTATAGACTTACCGACACAATTCAAATGAGTGCCCACAACATATGCTATTATATTGAACATCAGAAAAAATATCACATATTAGCATCATTAAATAATCCTATCATGAAGTCCACTGCTGATCTTTTTCTAAAGTGTGTCCTTATTAGGTGGGTATTTTACAAGCTTTTTTTCTGGTTATTTTGAAAAACCTAAATGCACAGTGCAGTAATTAGATCAAATACGGTATTTAGAGAGGTGTGAAATGCCTGAACAATCACTGTAAACCCTTTTAAAGAAGAGGTTTGATCTAGGTCTACACTGTTTGCCATTCCATCAATATAGTTTAGATACACCAATGGACAATTGCATACATTCATAACTCTAGATCAGGTGCTTTATCCTAACAAAAAAGTGCTGCTTTTCTTTTATCTCCACAAAAACATACAATGTGGGTAACCATTCGAAACACCTTGTCAAGGCACTTTAAATGAGTACCCACAACATATGTTTTCATGGAGAATTAAGAAAACTACGAGAGTTACCTGATATGCCTCAGAGTTATCTAGAGCTATGAAATTTTATTGTTAGTGATGCGCAACACACGAAAAGGGCCCATATGCAATTTGCGGACAATGCAGGCCCAGATCAGCCTGCGCATAAGTGCAGGCTGATCAGGGCATTCATTGCCCGCTTACAGAATCAATGGCTACTAGTATATGTAGGGGAACAGAGAATGCTCAGATCAGACTGCACGGATACACATGCCAATCTGGAACTACACGGAGGCAAATTGTATAAGGGTCCTTTCCATGCATTGCCTATCAAGTATGAAAGGAGTTGACTGGTCTGAATATTTAGGGTTAATATGGTATCTCTTAGTAAGAAGTCCCCTGTATAAGGAAAGTGTTGCAGATTAGGAAAACAAACATACACAGAACATACTAGCTTGGACAAACAGAACAGATATCTTATTAGATATTTGAAACACAGAGCATTTTAGCTTGGACAAATATACTGCTCACTAAATGTAAGGATATTTAATTTTATGCTATCAGCAAATTACGAAATTAGAACAGAAACAAGACATTTTCCTTTTGTTAAGTAGCTCCATAATTAGGGTTTCTAAGTCACCAATTACAATGAAAAATGGCATAACTATGGTTTAGAATACCATGCGAACATCTAAACATATCCTTATACATTATGTCTTTCATTTTTCTAATTCTGAGCATTGCCCAAATGCTTCAAAAAAGGGTTATTTGGTGACTGAATCCTGGAATGGGCATCAAAACTAATATGTATTTGCACTCTTATTACACTACCAAGTCATGACTGAATCTTGATAGATACAACTCTTTGTTAACATACCAATCATTTTGTATAAAAATGAAAAAGAAAACGTGAAATGTTAATACCCAGCCACTATTGTGTGGTGGACAGATAATTGTCATGTCCATTAGCAATCCCAAACAAGATCTCCACAATATCAATGCACATACCAAGTGGGTAGATAACTCTGTAAACAATTGACAAAATTTGCCCATTAGCAATTCCATCCTACAATATCAGTGCATAGATCATCTAGAAACAAAAATACAGATGGATGGATGGACCGACAGACAACAGACAGAGGAATGTCTAATATGAAACCATAATACCCCACCACTATCATGTGGCAGGGTATAAAAATTGGGTCTGGATCCCAAATGCATTTAAATGGCTATTCTAAACCATAGTAATTTCACCTTTTCCTTGTTACTGCTAACAATAATTTAATGACAACACAGAGCTGACTAACCCCTACTATTTGTGGAAAGTATAAGATGGTTATCTTATTAGATATATGAAAAGTAACCATCTAGATCTACTGATCAAGGCCTCCATATTAAACATATAGAATAATGCAGACCTGGTAGCTCTTATATAAATACATGTACTTTATAACCCCTACACTAAAATCCTTGAGATAATTACCAATGCATATTTTCAAGTGATAACTTATCGTGATGATTTAACATTTATCCTGCTGTGTTTTCTTCAGATCTAGTTCTTTGGAAGGGACAGGTGATACCAAAACACCTGCATGCTGGGTAAAATTTCAGCAGACAACATTTTGAAAAAACATTCTTATTTTCATAGAAAATAGGATTTGACACTACATACAAATTGGAGACAATTTGCATGAAGTGTCAGATCCTTTTTTCTACGAAAAATAAGAAAAATATCATCTATTTGTCGTCTGCTGAATCTGCCCATAGCGTAGTACGTGTTAAAATCACTACCAATAGGTACAGATTCTAAAAACATATTTAACTGCTACACAACTATTCAGTAATACTAATTGCACAATTTAGATGGTGACTAGCATGTTAACAACTTCACCACTAATGCCTAGCATGCTGGGTAAAAATATTAGCAAACATTTTGAAACATTTTTCTTTTTTTCTCCAAAAAATAGATGTCTCCTAAGACAACTTACATACATGTAAATTGTCAAGCCATTTTTTCTGGGTAAAAAAGGGAAAAAATATTTTGTGTTTTTTGTGGGTTTTTTTTTTCCCCTTTTCCAAATCAGACATCATTGCAAGCTACTTAGTAACTCAGTAACATCTACAGGTACATTTGTGTTCAATTGTCTTTTCCCAGGATCACTATTCCAGGATCAATGCCTCCTGCTGAATTTGCCCAGAATGTGCTAAAGGTCAAGGTAGCCAAATATAGTTTCACCAGCAAACATACAGATGTAACATTATACAAATTCCAGTGATTTATTTACAATTTTATACTTATGCGTCCCAGGACTCGCTTGGGCTATATAAAGTGAGTCCTACTAGAAAATCATTGCGTCCATTACAGAATTTTCCACTTTTACTTTGTAAGTCCTGGGACTCACTGAGATTTAAAATGTGGGTCCCAAAGCAAAAATGTGAGTACGGGACTCGGGATGCACAGGTAAAAAAATCACTGAAATTCTATCTTTTAAAGCACCAAGCGAATTTGCAGTAGATGGCATTCTCAATTTTTTAATCATTTTTCAGAGAAAATAAGATTTGACATTTCAAGTGAATCATCTGCCTAGCAGATGATTCACACTAAACGTCATCTTATTTTCTTTGAAAAATGAACAAATATTCAAAAAGTCATCTACTGCAGTTTGAACTGGTGTTTAAATAAGGGTTAAACTGGAAAAAACTACTAATCCCCACAAAACCAGACAAGATGGAGATTTTTACGTTTCTGCCTTTATAATGATCTTTTTCCTTACTTTTTTCGATTTTTGAAAAAAAAGCCATCTGTTATGCATACTCATGAGAAATATTTTAATGACAAACTGCAACATATGTTTGTTTGGCTTTTTTTTTTTTTTTTTTTTTTTTTTTTTGTTTGTTAGTTTGTTTCAAAATAAAGTTAAAAATATTTGAGCCACACCACAGGAAAAGCGGATCTTCACAGCATATTTAAACAGTGAAAGCCTTGATCAGACTGTGCATCTGCACAGTCTGATCAGGAACTTCACTGTCCACTTAAAGACTCATTGCATAATATATCAGAGTGTAGAAAACTCTTATAAGATTGTGCTGTTTTTCTAGCTGATCTGGATCTTTACTGTTCATATAACCTCATAGAACTGTTTTTTTTTACGGCACATTTCATTTACACTGTATGGAGATAGCCCTTCTCTTATCTGTAAAGACAGAATATTTCTGAAGTCTTACTGCAAAGATGTCACACTGCAAAAATGTCACACTGCGAATGCATGCAAAAGCTTAACCCTTGTCCTGCTGAATCTAGATGTACCTTGTCTTTGCAAACAATGTAGATCCAGATCAGTTGGCTTCTGAAGAAGCCAACTGATCTGGACCTGCACTGTTTGCCATAAAGTATGTGAATTTATAGCAACAATTCGAATCAAGTAATATGATTGGCTGAAAATTAGAAGTGGGTTTAGCATCTTAATTTATTCAGCAGGACAAGGGTTAACAACAAACTAGCACAAAGAGATAGACAGAAAGTTAGTATCAAGCGGTTATACAAGCATCCCTGAAAGTCACTACTACCTGACAGGATCTGTGTACTTTCTCGTGAGCTGATCCCGATGGGGGACATTTTCCCAGGTAAAATGTAAACTCCAGGTAAATCCCCCAACCTGATAACCCCCATTTCCAGAATATTCCAAAGTATTATCCAATATCGCATCCACTATAGGGCAGAGTACATTGGAACGGTTTTCTTTAATTCTAGCCAAAATTGGTTCAAGCCTAAGAACACAAAAGAAGCAGAAATAAACATAAAGGAATTATTCTAAATCACTAGAAACCAGTCTTGTTCACCAAGAATATTACAAAATGATACCATTCAACAGATCATATCTTGATAAGTTATGGAATTTCTCAACCCGTTCTGTGGAAACCATATTTTAGAACTTAGAAATGATAAAGTGGAGGAACAAATTTTATTCACATCTAGGAGACTATAAACTCAGCTACTTCCTAATGTTTTTCACTGAAATAGGTATCCGAAAGATAGTTTTTCCCTTCATTAATACAGGAACTGAATTTTTTATCAATATGCCTAGTGCATGAATTAGAATTTGCAATTAATCATGCTTTATAGAATCTTTTAAAAGTGTTGGTAGCCAGTAATATGTAGTAAGCCTGTCTTGGTTCTCTTTTACCCATTTTAGATTGAATAAACTCCCCCACCCTATACACTGGAAGAGTCCAATATGTCAGGCTATGAGATAGATATTCTTAGAGAAAAATGACTAAACTATTTGCAAACAGTGGAGACCCTGATCAGATACCCACATTCCACAGCATCTGATCTGGGTCTGCACTGTTTGCAAATTACCCTTTTGGAGGTCTCCAGACTAAAATGGGTTAATACTTCTTGCAAAGTTGGCAAAATTGATTCTATGTTCATCTGTAAGAGGTTCTTGGCAAGGGATGTCACAAAAAGTTGGTTGCAAATGAAGGTCTTGACCTCTGTGACAAAAGAACAGAATTCAAGTGACACAAAAATGAACCTAGAGAGCCAAAAAATACAGAGCAATAAAAGGAAAGGTACAAAAGGAGATTAAAGCATGCAAAGAAGAACTGGATAGAAAATCAGTGTCAAGATACCGAAACATGCCTAAGTAGGAACAACACTGACAAAAACTGGTGAGAGACCTAACAACAGAAAAACAAGAAAATTCTACCACAATCTAAGACAAAGTAGGAAAAACCTCACTGAAGAACAAGTCATTCTTGATAGATGTACTTACTCTACAAAAAGCAGAATTGTTGGTAATGATTCAAAAATATTATAAAATGATTTACGGTAAATGTCCTAAAATTTCAAAAAACCAAAGTTTCTGACAAAATGCCATATGCAAACAGTGCAGGCCCAGATCAGACTGCTCCTAAAGGAGCAGTCTGATCAGGGTCTACAATGTTTGCCATTCCACTAAGCATTTTAAGAAACAACTCTACTAGACAAAGTGCCCAGTGGGGCACATATACCCCCGACTAGCGCTACCGCCACCTTTTAAAGAGCACAAAGTATGTAGCTTTGACTCTGGAGATGGCAGTTGTATGCTATATGTTATAACATTGAAAAAATTCAATCACACAGTAATATGAAGCCCTAGACCTCAAAGGTCAGGCACAGGTGCAGGGATTGAGCTAAATAAAACTTTAGCCCTATAACCATATACCAGTGAAATCAGTCTTTATAATATAAGCAAAAATGACATTTGTATGAAACGTCTGTGACCTTGACTTAAAAGCTATGCCCCAGCTTGGGGATGGTGCCGACAAAAACTTCAGACCTATATATACCATCATGCTTAATATTAATGAAACCAACAAAAGGGTCTTCATAATATAGCTATATAAACTTAGATGCATTTTTTTTTTTTTTTTACTTTTATATGAAATTTCTAAGTCTGTGACCTTGACCTCAAGGTCATACCCCAGGATACGGATGATGCTGAGTAAAACTTTAGACCTATATCTACCAACATATAAAATATAAATGAAATTCCTCAAAGGGTCTTGATGGTATAGCTATATAAACATAAACACAAAAAATTTGACTTATTTATGAAAATTCTAAGTCCGTGACCTTGACCCCAATGTTATTCCCCGGGATAGGGTTGGTGCTGATAAAAACTTAAGCCCTATACCTACCATCACGCCAAACATGAATTAAATCCATCAAAGACTCTTCATAATATAAGGTCTTATAAAGTTTGACCCTAAGACAAAAATAAAGTATGAACAAATAATGCTTCAACGGATGGATGGACAGACAAACAGATTCCTTGCTAAAAGATATATCCGCTCAACATTTCAATTAGGGTATAATAAAATTTAACAAAAGGTCTTGATGATATGGCTATATAAACTTAAAAGCAAAAACTTTTACTTTTAAATGAAACTTCTAAGTTCGTGACCTTGACCTCGGTCACACCCGGGGGGTGGATCATGCGGAGTAAGACTCTAGGCCAATATATAGCAACATGTCAAATATAAATGAAATTCCACAAGGGTCTTGACGATACAGCTATATAAACTTAAACACAAAAATTTTGACATTTTTATGAAAATTTGAAGTCCGCAACCTTGACCTAAAGGTCACCCCCCGGAGTGGGGATGGTGCCAATAAAAACTTTAGAGCTATATCTACCATCATGCCAAATATGAATGAAATCCATCAAAGGGTCTTCAAAATATGAGGTCTAATAAACTTTAGCGTAAAAACTTTGACCCTAAGACAAATATAAAGTATGAACGAATAATGCTTCAACGGATGGACGGACAGCCAACAGATTCCTTGCTGATAGCTATATCCGCTGGCCTTTCAATTAGGGAAAACTGAAATTTAACAAAAGGTCTTGATGATATGGCTATATAAACTTAAACGCAAAAATGTTTTACTTTTATATGAAAATTCTAAGTTCGTGACCTTGACCTCGGTCACACCCTGAGTGGGGATCATGAGGAGTAAGACTCTAGGCCGATATCTAGCAACATGTCAAATATAAATGAAATTCCTAAAGGGTCTTTGATGATATAGCTATATAAACTTAAACACAAATAACTTTGATTTTTTTATGAAAATTCTAAGTCTGTGACCTTGACCCCAAGGTCACCCCCAGGGTGGGGATGGTGCTGATAAAAACTTTAGACCTATATCTACCATCACGCCAAATATGAATGAAATCCATCAAAGGGTCTTCAAAATATGAGGTCTTATAAACTTTAACGCAAAAACTTTGACCCTGACTTTTTTTTATGAAAATTCGAAGTCCGTGACCTTGACCCCAAGGTCACCCCGGGGTGGGAATGGTTCTGATAAAAACTTTAGACCTATATCTACCATCATGCAAAATATGAATGAAATCCATCAAAGGGTCTTCAAAATATGAGGTCTTATAAACTTTAACGCAAAAACTTTGACCCTGTGACGGAAAGACGAATGAACGAACATACGTACGAATGAACGAACAGACGAACAGAAAAGCGAAAACTATATACCCCCACATACTTCGTATGTCGGGGGTATAATAAAAAGCAAAATTTAAGCCAAAAAAGTATGGAATAAAGTATTTGAAATTTTAGGACATTTACTGTAAAAAGTTTTGTTCGTATCAGTTAATGTTTAAGATCACATGAAACCATTTCCCAGTAAGTAAGGCAGAGCTTCACCACCACCCTAAAGAAAACTGCTTCAAGAAGGCCTATTGGAACCCTAGTGTTATGGTGAGTCATTCTAACTCAAGAGAATTGTTCAAAATTATTCAAAAAGAGCATACATGGAATTAAAAGGATAAGATATATAATGTAGATGTAGTGAAGGTACAAAAATGCATATATTCATACTGGCTGCAGAAGAACTTTGTCCAGGAGAAATATTTGGTGGTAATTTCCTCCAGTTCTTCAGAAAAACATACAGTAATGAGTATGATGTGGGAACTCATTAGCCCTTCTAATTAACCCTTCCAATGAGTAACCATAATATGTTTTTATGAAGAAATAAGAAGAGTTATCACTTCTCACAAAATACTATTCCTTAACAAGTGCACATTTTTCTGGATGTCAACAGAGGTACGGAAAGCAGACAGAATTAACAACATACTAGCTGGGATCAGTGATTTGCAGTACAATATAACAGACCATCATTTTAGCCCTTGTCCTGCTGAACCCGGATATATCTTGCCTTTGCAAACTGTGTAGATCCAGTTCAGTTGGCTTCTGAAGAAGCCAACTGATCTGGATCTGCACTGTTTGCTATTAAGTATGTGAATCTATATCATCAACCTTGATCAAGTAATCTGACTGGTGAAAATTAGAAATGGGTGTGCCTTCTTAATTTATTCAGCATGACAAGGGTTAATATGGTTGAACTATTGGAAATCTCTTCTTTATAATTCTGGGATACATGTAGTTCTGTAAGATGACAGTGAAATTTGAAAAACTTGCCCATTACCATTTCCTTCCTACATACTTTCCTCATACACCACAGACTCTTTAAAACTATTACCAGGTTCCAAAACAAAAACCATGTTAGGTAAACAATCATATTAACCCTTGTCCTGCTGAATAAATTAAGATGCCATGCCCACTTCTAATTTTTCAGCCAATCAGATAACTTGATCTGGATTGTTGCTATAAATTCACATACTTAATGGCAAACAATGCAGATTCAGATCAGTTGGCTTCTGAAGAAGCCAACTGATCTGGATCTACAATGTTTGCAAAGCAGGGTATATCCGGGTTCAGCAGGACAAGGGTTAAATGATTAAGAAAAATGTATACCAGTATATTCTATAAAACAATGATCATAAAATGGTCATTTCCTATATGAACTATACATTTTTGTTTGGATTCAACATTTTTGGGGTCTACATCTGAACTTTATTATACTCGAAACTTTAATGCTATAGTGAAACATGTTAGGCGTAAAAACAAAATAGCTGTGTTTCTGCTAACATGCTGAAAAAAAATTTGGTCGGTAGATGGGGGAAACTTTTTTTTATTTTTCAATTTTTTCTCCACAAAACAACAGGGTCGGCCCTGTAATTTTATGAAAATATAGGTATTTTGTTGAGGGTCAGTGCTTTACTTTTTTATTTTGCATTTTTAATGACAAAAAATAGCAGTCAGGTGTTTGGAACAGGGTTGGTCGGGTTAGCGGAAACACAGCTATTTCTTTTACTTCTTATAAAGAGATTCCTGTGTATTAATAAGATGGGGATGATTACAAAGTCACAAATACACAACCACGACCCAGGAGTATGCTTTAAGACAGGTGCAAGTATTTATTGAACAGGTTAGGGATTTAAGAATCATACGTGCACAAAAAAACTTTTCATTATTCTTCCCCATAAAATATGTTTCTTTTCTAACAATGTCATTTATTTTACAAAATTTTGACAGTTTGCAGAAATTAATACTGAATGGTAGATTAAAAACAGTGAGAAAAGACAAGCATAGTCTGAAGACAACTAAAAAGACATCTGTATTTTAAGACCAGCTAAATTCCATAATTTCCGACATGATCTGTTAAATGATATGTGCAACTACATGTACAGCACCTTTCAAATGCCTGAAAAAAAAAGCCCTTTCCAGCTACATTTACCAGAGGTATTCAGACAGAGAGGCTTTAGGAAACAGTGCAGACCCAGATCAGATGCTGCAGTATGCAGCATCTGATCTGGGTCTGCAATGTTTGCCACTCATCCTGTAGTATAATGGACTTGTTCAAATTTTAGTACAAGAATGATAGGAAGTAAATGAGTCTGAATACTCAGAGTAAATGAGTAAACCCTAGTCCTGCTGAACCTGGATATGTCCGCCTTTGCAAACAGTGTAGATCCAGATCAGTTGGCTTTTTCAGAAGCCAGCTGTTTTGGATCGGCACTGTTTTTCATTAAGTATGTGAAATTATATCAACAACCTGGATTTACCAGTAGTAATCTGACTGGCTGACAATTAGAAGTGGGCATGACATCATAATTTATCCAGCAGGACAAGGGTTAAAAGATATATAAAGATACAAGACTAGCCATACAGGGCCCAGTTGTTCAAAACTAACGATGTCGTTAGTTAACGATTCGTTAAAATTTTGATCGTGTCATACGCAAATATGCTGGAATTTTTTGCTGAAAAAATGTGAGTAGCTTTTGCAGTGCAAAAGCTACTCACATTTTTTCAGCAAAAAATATCAGAATATTGTGTATTGAATCCGCTAAAACAGTTAACGAAATGACCCTTAACGAGCTTGTTAAGCTAATGAGGCTTTGAACAACTGGGTCCAGAAGTTTAGCTCTTAGCCTTTGAAACTCTGCAAAATTTGGCCAGATAAAGGTGTAGACAGTTGCCATTGCTCAGTTAATAGACCTAAGGTAACCAGTGTAAGACTAGTCTTGTATCTCGTTGGTTCCCCACATCCAACAGCAATAAAAATGTTACACAGGAAAGCAGCTGCTTTTACCTAATGGGATCAACAAGTGATTTACGGCGCTGTGATTCATGGGAAGGAATAGGATTCCATTTAAAATGTAAACTCCACCAGAAGCCACCAACAGAGAAGCTACCTGTACCACCATAATCTAGTGACATTTTATCAATATTGTCTATTTCTGGACATAAAACAGCTGTTCTGTCTTCTTTGATTCTTGCTAAAAGAGGCTCTAACCTATAGAATCAAGCATACATTCACTGACATGGTGTTTATGAATATGTACATAATGTAACAGTTTAATGGTAGATCATATCAGTTACAAAATAATATACATGATGATGATGATGATGACGATGATGATGTCGATGACGACGATGAGTTACGGTTTAATGAAATGTCAACCCATGAGGTTTTTTTGCTTCAAAACGGGTATATTTATTGGTTTAATAGTGAAATGGATATAATATGTGTGAACTTATAAAACTGGAAGAATATAAAAAAATACCAGTAGTTATAAAAATAACATAATAAGCAACACTGAGGCAACCAGCACTAATCCCAAATATAGACAGCTACATGTAGATTGTTTTTTAAAGTATTTCTCTTATTATTTGTCATTTAATTCAAATTTTCTCCTTAGGAGACAATTTACATAACTGTCAAATCCTATTTTTTGAGTAAAAAAATAAATAAGAAACTGTCTGCTGAATTTGCCCAAAAAGTGCAAAGTGTTAATGGAGGAGTAAGAAACATAATAAATAATAAACACCTAAAACTCTGCTGACCGCCGGTTGTCACCAGTCACTTCCAACATAATATTAGGCCGAATAAAATTATATGTGTGTTTCAGGTTACATGGAGTTTGAAAACCGGGAAAGTAAGTTGGAAAATATTTTTTTTAATTTCGTTAACCCTTGTCCTGCTGAACTCGGATATACCCTGCCTTTGAAAACAGTGTAAGAAGCCAACTGATCTGGATCTGCACTGTTTGCCATTAAATATGTAAATTTATAGAAACAATCCGGGTCAAGCAATCTGATTAGCTGAAAATTAGAGGTTGGTGTGGCATTTTAATTTATTCAGCATGACAAGGGTTAAAACTTTGATATGGGTTTATAATTATAAGAAACGCAATATGACCAAACAGGGAAATCCTCCCCAAAAAACATTAAAAACGCTTAAGAGTCATTGGTGAAAAATTAGGCATGTTAAGGTAACCTGAAACAGTTTTCTATTCCTTATTACTTTCTGTCTAAAAATGCACCAGTGTAGTGTTATGCAGGGCAGCTTAGAGCTTTTTGTTGTTTGTTGTGATGATCTTGACATCATACCTCTAGATAAGGCGTAGTTTTCAGCCAAAAAGTATCTATATTTTTCTTATTTCTTGACGAAAACATATGTTGTGGGTACTCATTAGAAGCGCATCGGCGAGGTGCTTCTAATGAGTACCCACAACAAATGTTTTCATTGAGAAATAAGAAAAATATTTACCTGATACCCACTCTTATCTAGACCTATGCTGACATGCCAAGTATTTGTATTCCACAATGATTACATGTAAACTAGAAGTCCTAAAATTTTGTAAGTCAAGGTTTAAGCCAAAATTCCGTCAGCAAACATTTGAGACCCATAAGGTCTACACTTTTTACCATTCCACTAAGCATTTTATGAAACATGTGCATAAAAAGCAAAATTTAAGTCAAAACAATTATGGATTAAAGTGTTTGAAATTTTTGGACATTTACTGTGTACCTTAAATACCTGGACAGATATGCCTGAACAAACAGTTTAGAACAAGATCAAACTGCTCTCAATATAAGTGGTAAATATATTTTGGTGTAAAGTGCATAACAAGCCATATATTTTGATGCAAGAGTTGAATAAGGAAGTTATGGTGGTTTGAATATATTTAAAATGGCTGTCATGGATACAGCCATATTGTAGGCTTTGTGACGTCACACAGCCCAAATTAAAAATGCAAAACCAAATTAAAAAGGGTTTTTAAGACTAATTTTGCTACAGGCTTTTTATAATCTTTTAATTCTAGTGACAAGCAATCATTTCCCCCAAAATACACAAACTTTATGAGAATAGCTACTTATATGAAACAAATTTTAATTTTTATGAAACCTCATTAAATACATGTATTCAAAATGGCGGCGCCCATTCCACCAATGTTAAAATATTCATATTGTCTATAACACTTAATTTTCCACCGATTTTGATCAAGTTTATGACGTAATTCATTGTTTGTAAAGTTTTTTTACTTTAAAGCACAATAACTTTTAAGGTTGCGTTCCCCTTTAAAAGCAGTCTGATCTGAATCTGCACTGTCTGCCACTCAGCTAGCACTTTTCAGGCACATCACCCTGGCCAGCCAGTCAAAAGCATTTGTTTAAATTTTAAAGTACAATAAGTATTGTAGAAATTGAGCCATAGCTCCAAGTAAGAGACAGTATCCCGATAAATATTAACCCTTGTCCTGCTGAATCAATTAAGATGCCATGCCCACTTCTAATTTTCAGCCAATCAGATTACTTGATCTGGATTTTTGCTATAAATTCACATACTAAATGGCAAACAGTGCAGATCCAGATCAGTTGGCTTCTTCAGAAGCCAACTGATCTGGATCTACACTGTTTGCAAAGGCAGGGTTTATCCGGGTTCAGCTGGACAAGGGTAAATAGATTTTTTTTCATCCGAAAAGTTTTGATATTTTTCTTATTTCTTGATGAAAACATATGTTGTGGTACTCATTAGAAGCACCCTCACTGAGGCGCTTCTAATGAGTACCCACAATATATGTTTTTGTCAAGAAATAAGTATAATATTATGTGGATACCCCCTCTTTATCTATAGCTATGAATATTTTTTCTTATTTGTCCACTAAAACATATACTGTGGGTACTCAATAGAAGCACTTCTAATAAGTACTTTATGACCTAGCACTCCTACCTTCGATTATCTTCCCTGGCAGATTACTCATAGCTTGAAGGTATCTATTCAATCTCTGACAACTGCGTCAGGGAGTTGACTCTTTAGCTCAGTGGTTAGAGCATTGGATTTTTATCCTAATAGACCGGGTTCGAACCCCACAATAGGCAGGGAATTTTTCAGCTATGCTTCATTCCATTGTTATGAATTTCATTTCCTAAGATGGGGGCTCTTCTGGGATAGGACTTTATTTCACCAATAATGGCTTCGCGTCATCATAAATGATGACTTCCTTGAAAAGGGGGAGTGTTATGACTTAGCAATCCTACCTTCGATTATCTGCCTTGGCAGATTACGCATAGGTTGTAGGTATATATTCGACCTCTGACAACTGCGTCAGGGAGTCGACTCTTTGGCTCAGTGGTTAGAGCATTGGATTTTTATCCTAAAAGACCAGGTTCACATCCCACAATAGGTGGGAAATTTTTCAGCCATGCTTCATTCCATTGTTACAGCTTTCATGCCGTCAGAGTACTCATAGTATATGTTTTCATGGACAAATAAGACAATTATCATCATTTTTTGGTTGAGAAAAGTGCCAAGAAGTATCTGCAGCCATGACTGAGGTATCTGAATATTTTAGGCAACCAAATCTGTCTAAGTCTGGCTATTTACATGTACATGTGCACAGCTCCAGACAAGGGGTTTTGTGATCATTGGTCTATATAAGAGTGGATATCAAGTAAATATTTTTTTCTTATTTCTCCATGAAAACATATTTTGTGGGTACTCATTAGAAGCACCTCGATGAGGCACTTCTAATGAGTACCCACAACACACGTTTTTCGCGGAGAAATAAGAAAATTATCAATACTTTTTGCTCGAAAAAAGCATCTTATTAAGCGCTATGGTTTTGTGTTGTATTTTTGTTTTCAACCAAAACATATTGATATTTGGTGAGGCCCTTCTGATAAATTTTAATAATTCTAATATAGTCAAACCTCAATGGTGTGAACAGCCTTGGGATCATGAAAATTAGTTCGAGATACGGGTTGTTCGACCCACTGAGGGTTTATCATAGTGCCAGGTCAGAAAGCAAATGGTGATAATTTAGGGAAATTTTTTTCGATTTTTTACACAATAATTGTATGTTGTGTGTACTCATTAGAATTGCCTCGATGAGGCAATTCTAATGAGTACATACAACATACAATTTCATGATAAAATAAGAAAATTTCCCTTAGTGTTTGTTTTCTTGAGCTATCAGAAGAATTTCAAAGGGACTCAAAAATGAATTCTAATTAACCATGGGAAACGAGCCATCGGTGTTCGAGCTATTGAGGTTCGACTGTAAGTACCCACAACATATGTTTTTTGGAGTTATATTTATCTGGATGCTCCTCTTTATCTAAAGCTATGCATGGGCTCGGACCTACATGTAATAATACCCGGACTTGTCGCTAATGGAGCTGCCAAAATATGTTGGCTTGGCTTGATTTTAGCGCTATTTTACAGCAATATAGTCATTAAAAATGATTTTGAATAATAACTGAAGTTATAATAAATTGTTCTTAATAGGTTTGGATGAAAAATGTTAAGTCACAATTAATAAAATTGAAGTAATACTATCATTTTGGGTGAATTTCTGATGATTTTCTGCTAAAAGTGCCGAAAATAGCTGAAGTGGGTACCTAGGTTTCTTGTTGATGTTTACAAAAACTGTTTGATTTTCCTTAAATATAATGCTGCAGTTCTAAAGGTAATATATTGAACTATTGCTTGTTGAAAACAAATCTCAGATATTTGGAGAAATAATTGAAATATGAGCATTTAAACTTCATCGTACAAAATTATGAAAATTCAGCCAAGACAATATATTTCCGATAAATACAATACCTGTACCGTAGTTAGTAGTCCAGTGTATATTGAGTCCAAGGCATGGCGGAACATGTTAGTTGTCTATTCAAGAGGCTCCAAAGTTCAGACGAAATGAGTTTTACGGTATATACCCTAAATATTGGGACACCTTAACTCCTTACCATACTTGTCCAAACACATTAATGTCCATCTGACTCCCTGTTGATGTGTCTAAAATATGCAGTGTAGACCATGATCAGATACCGCATTCTGCAATGTATGATCTGGGTCTACACTGTTTGCTCAGACCAGTATGTCCCATTCTGCAGCGTATGATCTGGGTCTACACTGTTTGCTCAGGCCAGTTTGTCCCATTCTGCAGCATATGATCTGGGTCTACACTGTTTGCTCAGGCCAGTCTGTCCCATTCTGTGGTGTATGATCTGGGTCTACACTGTTTGCTCAGGCCAGTTTGTCCCATTCTGCGGCATATGATCTGGGTCTACACTGTTTGCTCAGACCAGTCTGTCCCATTCTGTAGCATATGACCTGGGTACACAGTTTGCTCAGGCCTGTCCCATTCTGTGGTGTATGATCTGGGTCTACATTGTTTGCTCAGGCCAATCTGTCCCATTCTGCAGCATATGATCTGGGTCTACACTGTTTGCTCAGACCAGTCCGTCCCATTCTGCAGCGTATGATCTGGGTCTACACTGTTTGCTCAGGCCAGTTTGTCCCATTCTGCGGCATATGATCTGGGTCTACACTGTTTGCTCAGGCCAGTCTGTCCCATTCTGTGGCATATGATCTGGGTCTACACGGTTTGCTCAGGCCAGTCTGTCCCATTCTGCGGTGTATGATCTGGGTCTACACTGTTTGCTCAGGCCAGTTTGTCCAATTCTGCGGCATATGATCTGGGTCTACACTGTTTGCTCAGACCAGTCTGTCCCATTCAGCAGCATATGATCTGGGTCTACACAGTTTGCTCAGACGTCTGTCCCATAATGCGGTGTATGATCTGGGTCTACACTGTTTGCTCAGACCAGTCTGTCTCATTCTGCGGCATATGATCTGGGTCTACACTGTTTGCTCAGACCAGTCTGTTCCATTCTGGGGCATATGATCTGGGTCTACACTGTTTGCTCAGACCAGTCTGTCCCATTCTGCAGCATATGATCTGGGTCTACACCATTCTGTGGCATACAATCTGGGTCTACACTGTTTGCTCAGACCAGTCTGTCCCATTCTGTGGTGTATGATCTCAGTCTACACTGTTTGCTCAGACCAGTCTGTCCCATTTTGTGGCCTATGATCTGGGTCTATACTGTTTGCCCAGACCGGTCTGTCCTATTCTGCTGCCTATGATCTGGGTCTACACTGTTTGCTCAGACCAGTCTGTCCCATTCTGCTGCCTATTATCTGGGTCTACACTGTTTGCTCAGACCAGTCTGTCCCATTCTGCTGCCTATTATCTGGGTCTAAACTGTTTGCTCAGGCCAGTCTGTCCCAATACTTAGGTTATTAGGGTAAGACAAATGGGTCCCATCAAGTGGGAGAAGCAAGCCATAGCTCTGCACATGGCACTCTCTTTCAACCAAAAAGTAGTGATATTTTTCATGTTCATTAGATGCACCTTGCCAAGGTGTTTCTGAATCATTATGAGTACCCAAAGCAAATAGCATTTTGTTTGTCGAAAAATAAGAGAAATGTTTACCAGGTACTCCATCTTATCTAGAGTTACCACAGGCTAAGCTGTGCCTATATTATTCACATGTACTCGAAAACACCTTTTCACAGACAGGTTAGAGCAAACAGTGTAGACCCAGACAGATGCCCCGGAATGCTGCATCTGATCAGAATCTACATTGTTTGCCACTCATCCAACAATATTTAGACACATTAACTTGCAGTAAAATAGACTTGTTCATATTTCAGGATAAGTACGATCAGGAGTAATTTAACACATAGCAAGCTAAAGGCAAATTCAGTAGGCACAAGTTGATGATATTTTTTTCTTATTTTTCCCAGAAAATAGGATTTGACATTTCATGCAAATTGTCTCCTTGTCTCCTTGGGAGACAATTTGCATCAAATGTCAAATCCTATTTTCTGGAAACATAAGAAAACTATTTTAAAACATTGTCTGCTGAAATTTTACCCAGCATTTGCCCATAGTGACCTAAATATGGTATAACTGCAATAAAATCATTAATTTTCAAGGAATATAAACCAGTTCTTACCATCCAGGTGCTGATTCGCAGTGTGAGTCCAAGAATATCAGGACGTCCCCTGTAGCTGCCTTAGCACCAGCAAGCCTGGCACGTATTAATCCACTCCGCTCTTTTGTCCGGACTATTTTTACGACTCCATCAGGCCAAGTATCGGCTACATATTTACTTAATTTGGGTCCCAATTCAGCTACAACAAACAATATATGATGATCATGATTTGGTATTTTAGATATCTTTCAACAGTATTTAACCTTAAAACGCCAAGAAAACCTGCATCTGAAATTGTCGTCTGTTTATGTCATCTGCTGAATATTCTTGCAAACTTTTCAAACATACTTTTTGCATGTATGCAAACAGTGTGGACCCAGATCAGACTGCTCCTAAAGGACCAGTCTGATCTTTGTTTGTTTGTGTTGAAGTTTTACGGCCCAGTCAACCCAATGGGGTCATGTCGAGCACAGTCAGTTTACCTAACCACACGTTTACTAGGCAGGCTTTAGTCCTCTAAGCGGTTAACCAGTATTGTGCACATTCTTTCACCAGAAACTGACAACTGCCCTTCTTGAATCAGCGGAAGAGAGAGAATGACCTAGAAAATATTTCACGATCACTCTCCACAAAAGAATGTTTCCGACCTCGACGGGGGTTGAACCCGCGACCTCCTAGTCTCCAGTCGGACGGCGCATCCAACTGAGCCACCAAGGCCGGCACAGTCTGATCTGGATCCACACTGTTTGTAACAATGACTTTAAAAGTAACCGACAGAAAACAAAGCAGACGACAATTGTTGTGATTGGCGCTTTAAGGATTAAGTCCTATCAAGGCGAAGAAGGGGTAATAATGAAAGGCTCTGTGCAATGAAGCACTGTACAGTCAAGAACTGAAGGGACCAGTGGGGGTTTGAACTGTGGCTATTTGATCTGAACCCAGGAGTGCTTACTGTTTGGTCATGCAAATATGACATACAATGCAATGTAAAGGCCTGTATTCATATGCAGATAGTGCAGGCAAAGAGCAGCTTGCGCATCAAGGCCTTCTCGGGTTGATATGGTCTATAGTGGCAAACATTCTGTAAGTGGGTAACAGAGACCCTGATCAGACTGTGCAGATGGAGCTTAAATGCTTAGCATGTTTTAAAATATTTTCTAATTTTTGCCAGAAAATAACTTGGACATTTTGTGCAAATTGTCTCCTAAGAATGTTAAAGCCTATTTTCTGGAAAAAATAGGAAAACATATCATCAATTTGTTGTCTACTGAATTCGCCAATAGAGTGGTAAAGGTTAAGAAACAAGTAAAATTCTAATTACCTCATTAATGCCAAGTGTCCACAAAAAGGAACATTGGCAAACATTGAGCAGAATCTGATCAGGATCTACAATGTTTGCATTAGCCCTTAAACTGCCAGTCACAACAACTGTCGTCTGCTTTGTCTTCTGTCTTTTACTTTAAAAGTCATTGTTGCAAACAGTTTGGACCCAGATCAGACTGCTCCTCTATATGCAAAAATATGTTTGAAAAGTTTGCAAGAAGATGCTGCAGATGACATAAACAGATGACATTTTCAGATGTAGTTTTTCTTGGCATCTTAAGGGTTTAAAAGTATGATTTCTTGTATAAGAAAATAAAAAAAATAAAATAAACCAAACAGCCATAAAATTTACATTTCTAAGGCAAATTTAGCAGACAACAATTTTTTCTTATTTTTCACAATGGAGACAATTTGCATGAAATGTCAAATTCTGTTTTCTTGGAAAAATGAGAAAAATATTTCAATATGTCGTCAGCTGAAAATTTTATCCAAAGTGCCAAGCATTAAACTAGAGACAGTCACTATAGACCCAGATACGGTGGGTTTTTTTGGGGTTTTTTTCATCTGAAAATTACTGACATTTTTCTTATTTTTCTACCAAAACATATGTTGTTGACACTCATTAGAAGCACATTGGTGAGGCACTTCTAATGCATACCAAAACATATCTTTTTGTGGAGAAATAACAAAAATATTGTGGATACCCCCTCTTATCTGGCTCGATGGTCATGTCCAAATAAGCTGGTAGAATGAGTCCACTTGGCATGAATAGGTTAATTAAAATACTGTTTATCTATAGTATTGTGTCATTTATCTGGACTCAGGCTATAATATTTGGTATCTCTGTTGAGCAAATACTGATAAAATCAAAATCTACCATGTCCTATGTTTTAATGGAATGCTTACAAATATCTGCCAAAGGCTTAACTCTTTCACTGCCATAGGTGACAATACATGTAACATCACGAAAACATGCCCATATAATTTTGACCCCCTTGAACCCCACTTTTATATAGTAAAACTGGGGTTTACAGGGGTATACATTATTTTTCTTATTACTGCATAAAACATAGATTGTGGGTACTCGTTAGAACCGCCTCGCTGAGGCAGTTCTAACGAGTACCCACAATCTATGTTTTGAGCAGAAATATGAAAAATATCAGAGTTTTTTTATCTGAAA
The DNA here is from genome assembly GCA_964016985.1 of Anodontia alba. NCBI lineage: Eukaryota > Metazoa > Mollusca > Bivalvia > Lucinida > Lucinidae > Anodontia > Anodontia alba. The sequence goes on from OZ024833.1 coordinate 12,987,633, forward strand.
ATTTCAGGGTTTTTTTAGGTGAAATTTTCCATATATTTGAATAGGCGTGTTTTCGTAATGATAGGCTTTTGCAAACAGCGTAGATCCAGATAAGAACGCTCATAATGAGCCATCTCATCAAGATCTACACTGTCTGACATTCAGTCTTCAGCTTTACATATAAACTTCTTTCCAATCGAAAGTTTATTTAAAAACAACAAAGCAGACGACAAATGTAGTTTGAAATTTGGCGCCAAAAGGCTAATCCATAGCTCAAGAAAACTATTGATATTTTGCTTATTATCCATGAAACCCTTTTGTGGGTACCCACTTGAATTTCCTCCTTGATGTAATTTGGTCAATCAATGAGAAAAATTGTTTCAGAAAATAGGGGATATACCAAGTGAAAATCTAGAGCAGCCAGCAAAATCAAAAAATCTGCTAAGAACTTTGCTGTATACTGATACAGGAGTGGGGATGGGGCACATCATTTCCTCCAAGACTGTGTGAGCGCCCAGCAAAGACTCAGATCAGCCTGCACATCTGCATAGACTGATCAGAGTCTTCATTGTCCATATGAAGAAACTTTGCCTCCTTGGCTAATGAAAATGCACCCTGATCACTTAGCAACAGACAAGGCGCTTTTTTTTCATCCGAAAAATGCTGATATCTTTCTTATTTCTCGACGAAAACATTCTAATGAGTACCCACAACATATGTTTTCGTCGAGAAATACGAAAAATATTATGTGGATACCCCTTCTTATCTGTAGCTATGCTGATCAGACTGTCTGATTTTCTCATGTTACAGCTCATATGGGCCGTGCCAAGCGAAATTGTGACTTCGAGCATGCGCAAAATGCATATATTCAGATTCATCCTGTGCACGTGCAAAGTCTCATGTGGGCATTTGCTCTCCATAGATACATTCTATAATGTCCAATGATTCTGTCAGAGGACAGTGAAGGCCCTGATCAGACTGCGCAGATGTATTTGAGAAGGTGTGATATGAACCCAGAAAAATCAAGACTCCCAACTGATCTGGCTTTTGTTATCAGAATGTAAGGAACCTACTTCTTTGAAAGCAGTATTACAAATAGGCATATAATACAATACTTCCAAATCAATGTTCTAACATTCATTAAGCAGAATTTCATTGGTGAAGAACAAATTTAAACAGCATTATACTTTGATAGATCCACTGAGTAGAAAACTTGGATCTATTTTTATTTTTTTTTTGTGCAAATTTCTAAAATGAGCTATTTTATCCATGTTTTCAACATAAATATGGTATTCGACCTAATTACCGCAATGTGCACTTGGGTTTTTCAAAATTACTAGGAACACTCTTTTGTGGTAAAATATGTATCTACCTACTTAGGATACACTATAAAAAAAGATCAGAAAAGGACTTATTTGATGATGAATATACAATTTTTTTTCTGATTTTCTTTATAAAGGCATATATTGTGGGTACTCATTTGAACTGCATCGACAAGTCAATGCAATTCAAATGTGTACCCACAACATATGCCTTTGTAAAGAAGTAAAGAAAAAGTGAACTAGTTGTAATCCTTCTTGACTGTATGCTTGTAGGGGTATGCGTGGTAATTAGATGAAGTACGGTAAATATGCCCAATCTCAAACTGCGAGGAATGAATTTTCTTTTTTGTTTTGTGGATTTTATCAATGTGTAAATTCCAGCAAAACACTTTGGGCTTTATTCAGTGTGAGTGATTTGCAGGTATTTACACATCACTAAAAGAAAATCAGTTCCTACAATAAATACTTACGTCTATCACTGAAGTCATCCAAGAGAATCACTTCATGTAAATATTCTGGTGGTGACCTATTGACAACACTGTGGGCTGTGCGGAGAAGAGGTGACCAGGCCTCATTGTGGAAAATAATAACAACACTGGCTGTTGGAAGATCTTTTGGATACTGAATACTTTTACATCTGAAGAAAAAATGAAACAAAACTCTAAACAATATGGTTAAGAAGGAAATGGAATAAAAAAATATTACCTGAACAAGTAAACAGCTGTTCAGAACAAGAATTGTCAGGAGACCATAGCTACAGATAAGAGAGGGTATCCGCGAGGCGCTTCTAATGAGAACCCACAACATATGTTTTTGTCGAGAAATAAGAAAGATATCAGCATTTTTCGGAGGAAAAAAGTGCCTTATCTGTTGCTATGGGAGACAAGTGAGCATGCTTTGTTGAAAAATAAAACATGCCAAGCACAAGGGCAGTAACAAGTGATTATCAACCAAGAAACATACAATTCAGTGCTCCAGCCAGAATTTGAAGACAAAGCGGTACTAGGAAATGTAAGAATCTATCATGGGTGTGAGAAAAGACAAAAAATTCCATCACAAGTGTACCTCATGTTTCCCTCTAATATATAGTGAAAATGGCATTTTCAGTATTAGGGGATTTTCAGTTTGCAGTTTTTAAATCTGCTTTATAATTTATTCATTGCAAGTGGTAACCTAAGATTTTTACCAAATAAATCAAATAACAAAAACCATTTCCCATATTATATGGTTAACCCTTGTCCTGCTGAATAAATTAAGATGCCATGCCCATTTCTAATTTTCATCCAATCAGATTCCTTCATCCAGATTGTTGATATAAATTAACATACTGAATGGCAAACAGTGCAGGTCCAGATCAGTTGGCTTCTTCAGAAACCAACTGATATGGATCTTCACTGTTTGCAAAGTCAGGGTATATCCAGGTTCAGCAGGACAAGGGTTAAAATGCCAGTGCTTACATATTGTTAACATACTGTCATACTTTTACGAGGTCAGTGCCCTAAGTATGGAACATAGGTCTAGATAAGACTGGGTATCAGGTAACTATTTTTTTCTTATTTCTCCACCAAAACATATGCTGTGGTACTCAACAGAAGCACCTCACCAAGGTGCTTCTTATGAGTACCCACAACATATGTTTTTGTGGAGAAATAAGAAAAATATCAATACAATACAACCTCCTTATAACACGGTTCATTATAACACGGTTTTGGATATAACACGGTTCAAAGATGAATCCCAAAAATGTATAGATTATATTGAAAAATGACCATAAATGGTCATTTTTCAATATAATCTATACATTTTTGTTCGGATATTGTTTTGTTTGTGTTGAGGTTTTACGGCCCAGTCAACCCAATGGGGTCATGTCCAGCGCAGTCAGTTTACCTAACCACACGTTTACTGGGCAGGCTTAGTCTTCTAAGCGGTTAACCAGTATTGTGCACATTCTTTCGCCAGAAACTGACAACTGCCCTTCTTGAATCAGTGGAAGGGAGAGAATGACCGTAGAAAATATTTCATGATCAATCTCCACGGAAGAATGTTGCCGACCTCGGCGGGGGTTGAACCCGCGACCTCCTGGTCTCCAGTCGGACGGCGCATCCAACTGAGCCATACACGGTTGTTTACAAAAAATGGTTTATGCTATGGACCCCAACAATAATGTTATAAAGAGGTTGTGGTGTATTTTTGGATTGTTAAAAAGGACCTTATCAAGAGATACATGTATGTATTAAGACAGACAGGCCTAAGCAAACAGTGGAGAACCAGATCAGAAGTCCAAGAAAATAGCCACTGATCAGGGTCTACACTGTTCATCACTCATCCAGCAGTTTTTAGATGTGGACATATGACAAAATATTTTGAGTTGGGAGTTTTACAACCCAAATCAACACTATTACTGTCATGTCGAGACAGTCAGTTAAGCTATTTACACTTTTCCTGGGCAGGTTTTGTCCTCTATAAATGGTAAACCAGTACTTTGGGTGCATACTTTCGCCAGTAACTGACAACTGCCCTTCTTGAATCAGTGGGGAAAATCTTCATGATGAATCTCCATGAAAGTTAAGTGACTAAGTTGGGATTTGAACTTGCGACCATTGTTCAGAAGTCAGATGTGCTTTGGGTTGTGCAGTGGAGCCTTGCATATGGTAAGGTATTAAGGTATTCCAATATATAGGGTTACTACAGTAGCAAAATTAAGTCGTGGGATTACAACTTTCTAAAACAAATATGGCTTTAAGACTATTGATATTTTCAAAATCCTAGTGAGACCTTGACTGCTTATTTGAATATTTTGTGGTTTCTAATGGTAAAAATATAGAGCTCTCTCTCTCTCTCTCTCTGTTTACACAAAACACACTCTCTCTCTCTGTTTACACAAAACAGTATTATCACAATGTTAAAATGTTAAATCAACACAGAGGTCACCAAAAATAGGCTACTATAGTCACTGTATGCATATCTTTAGATAAGAGGTGACATCAAGTGAATATTTCACAGGCTGTAATCTCGTCCTTCTTCCCTATAGTTTTAGCATTTTTTTGTTTTTGTTGGTTGCATTGATGGTTTGCATTATGATTGTTTTTTTGTTGTTTTTTTTTGTGTTGAGGTTTTATGGCCCAGTCAACCCAATGGGGTCATGTCGAGCACTGTTAGTTTACCTAACCACACGTTTACTGGGCAGGCTTTGTCCTCTAAGCGGTTAACCAGTATTGTGCACATTCTTTCGCCAGAAACTGACAAGTGCCCTTCTTGAATCAGCGGAAGGGAGAGAATGACCGTAGAAAATATTTCATGATCAATCTCCACGAAAGAATGTTGCCGACCTCGGCAGGGGTCGAACCCGCGACCTTCTGGTCTCCAGTTGGACGCGCATCCAACTGGGCCACAGAGGCATTATGATTGTTATACGTATGCCAAATGACAGGGTCTGTCCAATTCAAGTCATTACGCAAGATGCAGATATGGTTGAAAACATTAATTTTAATGGGTAAATCATCCAAAATGGCACCAAATTCAGAGTGATTGTCACCAGAATGAAACAAATTCCAGGAACCGTAGCTATATTTTGACGTAAATTTTGGTGCTGGGTTGTATGGAATTTAATTCTGCGCAGTATAGCATTCTCCGATTTTTAAAATAACACTCACCTAGATGACAAAAGCCCCAGATTGTCAACAACCCACCTGAAATAGCCACCTTTTTAGCTCGCGCTACTCATGTCAGGATATTCACGTCACTTATTTCTTTGCATAACAACTGGCCATGAGTGACAAGATTACTACCCATGATTTTCTTATTTCTCCATGAAAGGGTATGTTGTGGATGCTCATTAGAAGAACCTCTCTGAGGTGCTTCTAGTGTGTACCTAAACCATACATGTATGTTTTGCGGAGAAATAAGAAAAACTACAATACTATTTTGACAGAAAAATGAGCCTTAATTGGCCCTATCTATATGTTATCAATATGAGGTTGGGTCAAATCTCTTAACCCTTAAAGCGCCAAGAAAATCTGCATCTGAAAATATCGTCTGCTTATGTCGTCTGCTGCATCTTCTTGCAAACTTTTCAAACTTACATTTTGCATATAGGCAAACAGTGTGGACCCAGATCAGACTGCTCCTAAAGGAGCAGTCTGATCTGGGTTCACACTGTTTGCAAAAATGACTTTTAAAATCACAAGCAGATGACAAAGCAGACGACAAATTACCCTAAATATTCATACACCTGAACTCCCCACCACACTTGTTTTAACGTTTAGCACTCCAGGTAACATTTTCAGCAGGCATTTTGAAATATTTTTTCTTATTTTTCCCAGACAACAGGATTTGACATTTCATGCAAATTGTCTCCATTGGAGACAATTTGCATGAAATGCCAAATCCTACTTTCCTGGGAAAAATAAGAAAAAATATTGTCTATTTGTCCTCTGCTGAATTCGGCCAGAGTGGTAAATAAAAAATGAACCTGATCATTTGGCTACCTTCTGATGTGACTACAAAACTACTGGAAGTCTGGATGACTGGTAAAAACTGTAGACCCTGATCAGATGTCATTCTGCAAAATCTGATCTGGGTCTATTTGCCCAGGCATGTCTGTCCAAATACTTAGGCTAAATACACTATTCAGTAAAGCCCACTATCACTAAACATATCATTTCCTGCATAAGGGTTTTACACATGCATGTATTTAACCCTTGTCCTGCTGAATTAAGATTCCACTCCCACTTCTAATCTTCAGCCTGTCAGGTTACTTGATCCAGATTGTTGTTATAAATTTGCATACTTGATGGCAAACAGTGCAGATCCAGGTCAGTTGACTGATCTGGATCTACACTGTTTTGCAAAACAGAGTATATCCGAGTTCAGCCTCGGGAGTGTGGGGGGGGGGGACTTCTATATATGGCATAGTACGGATGTGCGTGCTGAATAAGCCCCCTTTTTCAGTGCTGCCAGGTATATGATTGGCCCCCTTTTTTCAACAAAAAGTATATGAATGGCTCAATTTTTCTGGATTCCTATGTGAAAGGCCCCATTTTTTTGACATCCTGGTATATGCACATATTTTTCGCTCAGAGATTTTTCGAGGCTGCTTATCCTCTTGATATTACATGAATTGACTATGAAATTTGTGTAATAACCAGCAAAAAATGGGTACAAAAAATCAAAGGGCAGTATATGAATAGGTCAACATTTTGGATGATCAAGTATATGAATGGGTCCGTTTTTTCGAAGTCCAGGTATATGAATGGGGTAGGTTTTGAAATACTGGCTCGCACACCCGTACCAAAATTACCCCTAAGTTGTTACCTCCCCGCCCCTGAGAGGGTTCAGCAAGACAAGGGTTAAGATATACATATAGTCAGGGTCATACACTGTTTGCATTAAAGACAGAAATTTCTATAAAACATCATCATCATCATCAGATTTCTGATTCACCTGCAGGTACAGGGGCAACATTCACATCAGTGGGCCCTACCAGGTAGCTGGCATGCTGCACGCATGGCAGATCTCACATGTGAGTCACATCAGATCTCCAGGTGTGTCTATCATGAGTGTCAACAGCCGACAGCTTCCACCCTCTGCAAACCCTCTCTGTCAGCCGCTTCAATGTCATCTTGGGCCTCCCAGGCCCATGCTTTCCATCAACCTGTATATCACAGGCTTTCTTGACTGCATCATTGAAGTGTTCCACATGTCCATACCAGGGGAGCCTTCTCTCCTTCAAAATGAGGTTCAGATCCCCATTGCCAAGCCATGCACGTAGCTCATTGGACGAGATTGTTACAATGTCTTGTGGCTTGACATTGCAGATCTGTCTGATCATTGCTCAGTTATTCCGCTGCAGACATTGGAGGTTTGGCTTTGTCAATGGCCAAGTCTCACTGGCATGGAGCTTTGCGCTCCGCACACAAAAGCTGTACATGTGGCCACGTGTCTTGAAAGAGAGGTGGCAGGAAGAGAGAACAGGTAGCAGCTCCTTGAACTTCTTCCAGGCGGTTTTCATAATGTGTTGTGGTTGAAAGTTCACAGGAACTGGCTGCTGACAGCATGACTCCAAGGTAGCAAAAGGAAGCTACCACCTCCAGCCTGTCAGGTCTGACGGACTTCCAAGTACATGTAAAAATGAAAATTAACCTGACACCCTCCATTTGGAAATAGATCAGTCCAAAGAGTTGTGGTAAAAGAGTCCACTCATCATAAATGGGTTAAAATAGTAAAGAAGATGTCCCAAGGTAAACCTGGGCCCAGTTGTTCAAAGCATTGTTAGCTTAATGAGTTGGTTAGTGGTCAAAATGTTAACTGTTCTCGTAAGTACAATATCTAATTCACAGGTTCTTTTGCTGAAAAAATGTGAGTAGCTTTTGCAAATGCAAATGCAAAGCTACTCACATTTTTTTCAGCAAAAATATTAGCATATATGCCATAATTAATGGTCAAAGTTTTAACGATATGTTAACTAACGACAATGTTAGCTTTGAACAACTGGGCCCTGATCTTTACAGAAAGTACAATACAAGAACTGGTTTGCAGAGTTCTCGGAAACGCCGAATCCGGCGTATTTTTACGCCTATTTTTGCTTTTGTACGCGTAAAATTTCCTTCCGAGGATTCTCATTTACGCTCTATTGTCGCCGGACGTCCAAACTGAACTTCAAAGACGTACCAGGGACTTCCGAAATTTCTTTTGTCCATCGAAATCGATACCCGAGATGTCCAAAAATTGTCAAAAAGCCCGCCCACTTTTAATGAGTTGTATGATGTTTGCCCCGCCTACTTATTGGAAATTCGCTACCTGTGTTGACTGAGCTTTAAGGACGTCCCACTTCCCGCTTGCGGGAGTTTTATTGACATCGGTGTCAAGCGTCGCGGCATCCTTTTGATGGCTGCGTGATCACTGTGTGTATTTGTCACGCGTGCCGAGTTGATTAATTGATGTTTGTATAATTAAACTTTCTTCGTTTGTACAAAAAATGTACATATTAAGTAACCCTAAGTATTGGGACAGACAGGCCTATTGACAGTGTAGATCAGGGTCTATACTGTTTGCCACTCATCCAGTTATATTTTAGACACATAAACAGTAATCAAATGGACTCATTGAAATTCTAGGGCAAGTATTGTAATTATTGAATTCTGGTATCCATCTCCTAATAGAACTGTATGCAAATAGAGATTCTGAACCAACTTGTTTGAGTGCTTTCTGAATTTTTATTCTGCTTTTACCCAGTCTTGCTTCAATCTTAATATATGCTCTTTGTTCCTCAAGCGCCAATGCGAACGTGCCATACGCCATTACTTCATTGTAAATGACGTCAAATGTAAGTGATGTCATGTAATGTTATTTTGTCAAAGCAGACTATGCACAAGATATCAACCAAGAATTGTACCAAGTATGAGGTACTGATCAGTTATTTTTGACGCAACGCAGAGTGAATGGCTGATGTATTATTGTGAGTTATTATGTAAATAACTGGCTCTGTAAATAGAATTATACAAATAAAAGGCCCATGTCAAACACATTTGTATCCTTGGAAACTGTATATAACACTATGGTAAATGTTCTAAAATTTTGAGTACCAAAGTTGTTGACAAAATGGCGAATGCAAACAGTACAGACCCAGATCAGAATGCTCCTTCAGGAGCCGTTTGATCAGAGTCTTCACTGTTTGTCATTCCACTAAGCATATTATGAAAAAACTGCATAAAAAGCAAGATTTAGGCACAAAAAGTATGGAATAATATGTTCAAAATTTTAGGAAAATTTACCGTATCAAGCTGTGATGACTGACAGCTATAGAGTTCTGCTGCACTCTAGGGCTAAGAGCCACAGCACAGACTCGTAGTAGTTTCTCAACAATATCTACAGTATAAACCATATCTATTGGATTATTTGACCATGTAATCAATCTAGTATTATCAATTTTGTACAAGTCAAATTATGTGAAAATGTACCATATGACACAGGCTAATAGAACATCTGCACAATCTGGTTGATGTTTGTTTAGTGCTCTGTGCCAAACTGCCAATAAGGCTTCTTCAGGTGGACAGTACAGATTCTGATCATACTGCTTGCAGTTCATAGAAATACTGGAACACACCAAAACACCAGAACACACTGGTAATTACCAGAACACACTTTCATGTATTATTTTTGAATAATTAATGTTTGCTTTAATGACTTAATTGTTCATATCAGAGTAATGACTTTCCAGGCCATGCATTTTCAAAGTCTGATCAGTTTCAGAGGATTTCATTTACATTTGTATGAGTCAGTACACTGGTATTAACCTTTAGCAATCTGGGTAAAAATTTCAGCAGACAACATTTTGAAATATTGTTTTCGGATAATGGTTTTGACATTTCATGTTTGTCTTCAATGGAGACAATTTGCATGGGAAATGTCAAATCTTTTTTGTTGGAAAAATATGAAGTTAATAACAAATTTGATCTTAGTATTTCATTTTGTCATCAGCTGAAATATATCAGTGAGTGGTAATGGTAAAATTGATCGAGTTTGTTTTGTAACAACATCCTAAACACAAACAAAACAGCAATTAAGTCATAAAAAGCCAACAGTATTAAAATAATACAAAAATAAAAAAAAAAATAAAAGTGTGTTCCTGTAATTACCAGTGTGTTCCGGTATTTCTATATACCTTACAACTTGGGTGCATCATTGCCAAGTGCAACTGTGTGGTACACTCTATCATACCAAAGCTCATATATGAGTCATGGGTATACCATTTCTTACAAGACTGCATAAGTACTGACTAAAGAATCAGATAAGCCTGTGCATCCATGCAGTCTGACCAGTCTTTGCAGGGCACTCTGTGGGTAGCCCAGGATCCAAACAGTCTTCTGGTAGACAGCCAAGTCTGATCAGCCTGTACAAATGCCCAGACTGATCTGCATCTTTGCTGGGCACAACTGCAATCTTTCAGGAAATGGTGTGCCCTGGCTCATATTTATGTCAAACAACGGCCAAGAGTTTGACCCAAAAGTTATGATTGTAAAATGCATTTACCTCTGGTCTCTGACATCCTTTACAGATCTTTCCAGAGAAATTTTGTCACTTGCAATTATATTAAAAGCTTCCTTCTCATATAATTTTTGCGCTAGTTCTTTTTCTTCACCTTCTAGATGAACACCTTCCCCCTTTTCCCCAAGCCCTGTCCTGCTACTTTCTGAAGATTGGTACTTCAAATATCGTTCTCTTCTGAAGGATAAAACACTATCATCGGGTATGGACGCTCTTTGCACACTTCCGAAACCAAAATAAACATAAATACTGCCCAACAGTAATGCAATAACAGTCAAAATTTTCCAGTTAAGTCGCTGTCTTCGCAAGAAACGTGGCAAAGCCATGTTGATTATCACTTCTCAGCCATTGTTGTCATATACCTGATGACGTCATGTGGGAAAATCTAGGAACGTTAAAAATAGATTCAAGCGTTGAAATGACCACGGTGACATTTTGCAGCTAGTCATTCAATTAGCGTGTCTTGATCCGTGACTAGTCATTCAAGTAGCGTGCGTTGTCTGCGCCGAGAGTGAAAGGAGTTCAATATAACTGATGACTTACTTAATTTGATAAGTATTATTTTGACCAAATGGTTGATAAAATGTATCCAGAAGCACTTCAGCTAAACAAAGCTATATAATACCTCTCATACAGTTTCTGGACTTAAATTCAGGGGCGGATTCAGCGGGGATTTGACTGAACTCCTTTTGACTCAAAATTTCATTTTCATGGGAAATCTTGAATAAATTTGGGATACCTATTTACCCTAAATATTCACACCCTTACTCTCTACCTTACTACCAATGAGCGTGTGTAAAATTTCTGTGTGAGTGGCAAACAAGTGTAGACCCAGATCAGACGCCGCAGAACGTGGCATCTGATCTGGGTCTACACTATTTGCTCAGACCTGGCTTTCCGAATACCGAGTAAATAACGGTAATTTTATCAAATCGAACCCCATCAGAAATCACCCTGGATCCGCCCCTGATATCTAACGATATAATTGCTAGTAAATGTATGAAAAACCGGATAACTTTCATTTTGATATTGTTAATTTTCCTGTTTTGGATGGCGATATCCCTCGTGCTACATTCTAGTGTATACATTTCTAAACTTATTCGTTTCCCTTGAGCATCTAGTCAAGTCAGTGACTAATAATCGGAACAAACTTTAGGGACATCATTTTTACATACAAGTTGAGGAGGGGTGAGGTCTATCATTTTTTCTTTGAACTGCAATCTTTTGGCCAGTTTTTACCAAATTTCATATGTCAATGAAGGATTGACAATTTAATCAAACGATCATGCTCTGCTCGGTTCCACAAGTGCCAAAAGGTTGAGCTTTCCAAACCTCTTCCTGTGAATCTGCGATATATACTCTCTTGAGTGTAGCTCAAGGATCTCTAGGTCTTCTCTCTCTCTGGGACACATAATGAAGTATCTAGGCTAAGCTGAGCAAACAGCTCTGGATTTCGTAAATCATGTTTAACTTCATCAGGGAGGAGGACTGGGTTATTTCGCAATTTTTGGTGTTTCTCACTTTTTGGGGTGTAGGCAGAGAACTCTGCAATGAAGTGCTGTCGAGTTTTTGAAGCAGCTAAACACAGTTTACATGTAGCGTCAACTGCATACTGGTTGAATGCAGCCCTACTACCTTGCAAGGTGTATGTGTCGGATTTCGGAGCGGAACAATTTTAGCTATTTTTGATCTACACGGTTTCGAGTCAGTCTGTGCAACGGTTTGGGAGGAGTTGTTGAAAACGTGAAAAGCTAACGGACAGACTGACGGATGACGGACAAAAGGCGGCGGCAAAAGCTGAACTAGCTGGTCTAAATCAGTAGTACTAAAATGAACTGTTGGTGAATATTCGAAGAATAGAATAATTGTATGAAAAAATGTAGTATTTATGATCGCACCTGGTAATCTCCTAAGGGGTAGCCGCTGGTTATGCACTCGAACTCTTTACGCGAACTTCCGGCCATGGTCGACTTACGAGACATCCAAATATCAACAAACGGGTAAGTTCTCCTGATTTATTCATTTTTAAACTAATTTCTGAGACAAATTTTGAAAAATCGGACAATGCTATTCCCAACGGCTTTCATTTCTGCGTCGGAAAAGACAGGTTTGGGCTTGAAGAAACAAGCTGCTAATTTTTACTTTACTTTCACCCGGAGAAGGGCAGTCCGATATTCCTGTTTTGACTTTTCTGGTGGAAAATGAAGGTATTTTCAGCTATCTGGGCTATGAAGTACTTATTTAACATATCAAATAAGACGTACTGCGACCTACGTCTACTTCGAAATACATAAGATGCTAAATTTCCCAAGCATTTGTTCCGGGAACTAAAATATTTGTGCCGAATATGACTTACGAGGCCGACTACCCCTTACGGGGGCATGACGGGGACAAGAAAGCCTACACATCACAGAGCGATTTTTAAGGCAGTAAAATGAAACTTCTATATGAATTTGCTCAAGTGAAAGCTTAAAATATTTGCAAACGTGCCATATTAGAACCCTGTTGTCACATGCTGTCTCTTTGCAAAACCTGTCATGGTGTTTGACTGTTTGTATGTAAATCATAAAATGGAATATTATGATACTGGTTTGGTCTAAAATCTGCATGTTTTTTAAAGAGTGGCATTCTCTGATAATGGCTAATACTCCCATAAGGGATATTCAGGCCTTGTAATCAGACACCTGACAGTTGGCTGTCTTGTCCCTGTAAGGGTAATGCCCCCATAAGGGGTAATCGTCCTCGTAAGTCATATTCGGCACAAAGTATTTCAATCCCCGGAATAAATGCTTGGGAAATTTAGCATCTTGTGTATTTCAACATAGACGTAGGTTGCAGTACGTGTTTTATTTGATATGTTGAATAAGTATTTCATAGCTAAGATAGCTGAAAATACCACCATTTTTTACTGGAAAAAAGTCAAAACAGGAATATCGGACTACCCTTCTCCAGGTAAAATCAAATCAAAAATTGGACGCTTTTTTTTTTTTTTTTTTTTTTTTTTTTTTGTTTTGTTTTGTTTTTTGTTTTTCAAGCCCACACTCATCTTTTCCGGCGCAGAAATGAAAGCTGTTGGGAATAGCATAGTCCGATTTTTTTAAAATATGTCTATGAAATCGACTAAAAATCAATACATCAGGAGAACTTACCCGTTTGTGAACATTTGGATGTCGCGTAAGTCATGGCTGGAAATTCGCGTAAAGAGTTTGAGTGCATAACCAGTGGCTACCCCTTACGAGATTACCAGTGTGTATGATTGTCTGTTTGCAGCAACACTTAATGTAATATGATGTAGAAACTATTTGCACATCACCAATATGAAGACTAAGCAATCTTTTGTTGGTTATATTTCATTTCACAATTTGAACTAAAAACTAGTGAGCATTTTATGCTGCATCTTTGTTTTTAATCACAACTTTTTTTCTTTTTTTTTTCAAACTTGCATAGTTAATTTGAAGCTTCAACTGTTTCCCTTCTGTGTGTTTTTGCGATAATATTATTGCAAATACCATATTTAACCTTAATAATAAGATATCTTATCTTCTATCACATTTACCTCTCAAAAACTGCTGGATGAATGATAAACCGTGTTGACCTTGTATGGATGCCGGGTTCTGCTATGTCTGACCTCGGTCTGTGCCATTTTTTCCTCGCAGTTTGCTGAGGCCTATCTGTTCGATTACTTAGGGAAAATACGGTAACACGCTTTCGTCTCATATCACTAACTGCTAGGTTCAATAAAACTATTGGACACCTGTTGAAACACCAGTATGTCTTTTTTGTTATTACAACTATGTATATCTTTGATGGAGGGATTTTATTTTTATTTGGACTTGAAAAATAATAATCGCATACCATTGATCTTATTTCTGTTGGGAAGCAAAGTGGCTACAGTTAAAAGACTGAATTGTGACACTACATATAAGCGTCGATGTTGATTAAAATTAGTAGGAAATGTTAAAAGGTTTCAAATGCATAGCCAGCACATACTAATGACAGTTCACAGTGGTCAATAATATAATGTATGGATTTAAAAAGAATCTAAAATAAACACTATAGATCCTTGTCAGACTGCAATTATGTACAGACTATGCTTTGTCTACACTGGTAACCTATGTCAATAGGTGAACGCGCAGGCTGATCTGTGTGTTCGGTGGACACACATACATATGTTTCCCATTACATATGTCTCAGATAAGTATTATTGCATAAAACGCAGTGTCGCACGTTATTAACAGTCGTGCATTAACCGGCGAAAAGCCGTATATTAATAAGGCAATCCACGCGCTGTTAATGCACGGCTACGCAACTTTCAATATGATCGTACCAGATTTGCTGCCATTACGAGATGTTTATTGTGTTGGGGTTTAACGACACGTCAACCCATGAGGGTCATTTTGTGTCGTCTCCCAGAGAAAGGGAGAAAAGAGATAGAAGAGAGAGTAGAGGAGATAAAAGAGAGGGACAGGGAAGAAAGAGGAACAGGAATGAAAGTGAAGAAACCGAAGAAATAAAAACATTCCCCCTCTACCCTTACCCACTACAAGGATAGCAGGCCTTGCCCAACTGTAAGCCAATATCAGTTGGACGCCCCAGTGATGTAAGATACACAGCACCTTCGCACCACCCGACCACCCCCCATTACGAGATGTATACTGCCCGGCCCTAGAACGAGCTTAGTCAGTGGAAATTACGTTCGCGAGACAAGGCGAAACAAAATAGTGCAAGAAATAACTCGAAATGTAGAAATGTTTTCAGTTTTTATGCAATAATAGCGATCGAACATGGTTTTTCAATGCATTAACATTCGCCAGGTCCCTTGGGAGGTGTTGAAAACCGCGGCCTTCGGCCTCGGTTTTCAACACCTCCCACGGGACCTGGCGAATGTTAATGCATGAAAAACCATGTTTGATCCCTATATTAATATTAACAAATGACTTTTATTGCACATCATATATACCATGTAGAAAATGTTCATTCTGATATATGCATCCAATGAAGACCAGACCAACCTTGCCATCCGCGCATTCTGATCAGAGAAGTTTGAGCTAGATAATATACCACCATAAACTGACACCAACTGTCAGGTTCAATAAATTGTTCACGACTATCAGCCAGCCAGCTCAATCGGACTTTGTAGGGTTAAAACATTTTATGTTCAATGAAGTTTATTGTGAGAACTTTATGTTTAAATGTAGTTATTTAGTTTTAAAAGTAAAGAACCCAGCTACCGTACAACCTGTAAAATCGGTCTGTAGCAGCATCCTGTGTAAAAATTACAATAGATGACATCTAGATCAGATGCCTTTGATTTTTTGTTTATTTCTCAATAAAAGCATATGTTGAGTGTAGCTGAGGCAATTCTGATGAGTACCTACTATATATGCGTACCGATAGCAGAGTGGTGAGCACTCCCAACTTCGAATCACAAGATATCGGGTTTTAATCCCGCTGGTGTATTTATACCGGAGCTACTTTAGATATAAGGATAGACTAGCTCCTAGACCTTGATGTCATGTTTTATCACTCCTAACTATAAGCTGATTCAAATTTATGTATGACATCTTGTATAGCCAGTCTCTAATAGTTGGTCTCTGACATCTCCAAGATTAGTTGCTGCTATCAAAGAGGTGAGGCAAGCAGTAAATAGTAGATGGCCCTTAGTTCATTAAGTAAATTAATAATTATAATTGATTGATGAAAATAATATTGATATTCGACTAGTAGCTAGTCAAATGTAAGGAAAACTTTTGTTTCAAACTGATTTTCCGGGGGCCGGCGGATCCAGTATTATTTAAAAGGGGTTCAAAATTTCCGAAGTTGTTTGAATTGATCCAGTTACCCTAAGTATTCGAACAGAAAAGTCTGAGCAAACAATATAGACCCAGATCAGACGCCGAAGAACGCGGCGTCTGATCAGGGTTTACACTGTTTGCTACTCATCCAGCACTTTTAGACATGATCTTAGCTAATAAAATGATTTTGTTGAAATTTTATAACTATACAAGGTGAAGAGTAAGGTGAGAAACTATTTAGTAGGGTAAATACGGCATAAAAATTATCAAATTCACAATTTCTGAAAATGAAATTTTGAGTCAAGCGGTGGGAGGGGGAGGGGGTTTGACCGAAGCCCCTCTGGACCCGCCCCTGTTTTCCCAGACTAGTTCTAGTTCAAAGTTTATAGAGGATATAGGCACAGTCGCCCTAACACATAGAAATGAGAAGAGCAAATATAGGTCACATACATGTACATACAAAACATACACCATATACAAATACAGAAGACTGTTTATGATACATATAAAGTAAATGTTTACTTGCCAGTACTTAAATTCAGCATGTTCAGTACTAAATGGTGTCTGTGCACGTTTACGAGGTGTGATAATCTCATTTACAAGGTGTTATAATCTCATTAATGACTACGACTGACCCAGGCAATCCCCCAATCAACACCTGTCAGAAATACACCATTTAGAGAGTTTCAGACCAAGACCCATCCGCACTAAGTGATCACAGAATTGTGCCGTCTTCTTGCAGTCTTAATGTTCAATACACGAAAGGAGACCGTATGCCCATCACGAAAACATGCCTATATAATAATGACCACCTTAAACCCCACTTTTATATAGTAAAACTGTGGTTTACAGGAGTATACATTATTTTTCTTATTTCTGCTCAAAAACATAGAATGTGGGTACTCGTTAGAACCGCCTCGCCGAGGCGGTTCTAACAAGTACCCACAATCTATGTTCTGAGTAGAAATATTAAAAAAGGAAAAAAGAATTTTTTTTTTTTTTTTTTTTTGCTTTTTTTATGCGAAAATTTTTCAGTTTTTGGAGGTGAAATTTTCTATATATTTGAATAGGTGTGTTTTCATAATGCATTATGGCAATGAACGTCCAGATCATCCTGTCTAATCAGTTTCTTCATTGCACATGCGCAGGACCACTGGACACTGCAGATATATCGACGAGTAAGAAAGTCCTGATCAAATGTGCATTCTGATCTCTGTCGTTGATGTTGCATCTGGTGTAAGGGCTCTTTGAAGTGAAAAAAATGAATAAACCTTTTTTTACGGAAAGGTCAGTTTTTTACATATACTTTATAGGCAAAACTTAAAAACAAAAACAAAAAAAAAAACATCTTGTCCGAAATTAGAAGGCCCAGCTAGGCATTTGATATTTGGTATATAGCTTTATCTTGTGGACCTCTACCAAGATTGTTCAAATTATAGCCCTGGGGTCAAAAATGGCCCTGCCTCAGGGGTCACTTGTTTTACATAGACTCATTTTAAGAATGTTCTTTTCTGAAACTAGACGGACCAGGCCTTTGATATTTGATATGTAATAGTGGCGGATTTAAAGGGGGTTCATGAGGTTCAGTCGAACCCTATTGAAGTCCAAATTATTTTATTTTCATTGGGAATTCTGAGAAAATGCTGGCAAGATGGTCAAATTGAACCCCCTCGGCAAAGTTGAACCCCATTTTTAAAATTAAATTCATGGATCCATACCTGTATAACTTCATTTATCACATACCTAGCAGTGAAGTATAGGGATTTCTCAGTTTATATATATATATAATATATATATATAATATATATATATATATATATATATATATATATATATATATATATATCCGTGTGTGTGTGTGTAAAATAAGAAAACTGTCCCGAAACAAGTATATTATACATAAAAATAAACAACATCAGCGCATCATTGATTTACCTATTACCGACCGGTTTCAAAATCTTCAGGGTAACAATTAAAATGGAGTTGAAATCTGAAAATCTTCAGGGTAACAATTAAAATGGCGCCAAAATTTGAGATTTTGACACCATTTTACTTGTGACCCTGAAGATTTTGAAACCGCGGCGGTCGGTAATAATTAAAACACTACACAGCCTAACGACAATAGTTATATACGTATATAACTATTAGTTGTGAAGCAAATAGCCACCAATTAAAAAAAAAAAGTCAGATGCACAACAAAAATTTTATTTTTGGCTGACCGGTTTCATGACAAAAGTCAATTTTCAAAGACATAACGCCATTATATATTTGTTGAAGGGCTTTGAAAATTGTCTTTTGTCATGAAACCGGTCAGCCACAGGTAAATATTTTGTTGTGCATCTGATTTTTTATTTATTTTATTAACAATAACATATTTAACACCCGTATTATGGAAAATTACTGATGTTTATATATATACACTGATGAGCCTAATTGGCCGAAACTAGGTAGTCGAGATCTGGCCCAGCACACCTCACCTGTTTTCAGTTTGGTGACTATTCTTTGCTCGAAAAGAACATTTCTTTTAGAATTCATTTATGGTAAATTACAGAATGGCTGAAGGTGGATCATCCTTGCAAGCGCCAGCAGATGAATACATTCATCAACCTTCTACGTGGGATTCAGAAGATCCGGGACAGTGCAATATTTTAACATGGTGCGATCCTTGCCACAGACGAAATCATCACGAAAACATGCCTATATAATTTTGACCCCCCTTAAACCCCACTTTTATATAGTAAAACGGGTTTACAGGGGTATACATTAATTTTCTTATTTCTGCTCAAAATATAGATTGTGGGTACTCGTTAGAACCGCCTCGGCGAGGCGGTTCTAACGAGTACCCACAATCTATGTTTTGAGCAGAAATATGAAAAATATTTGAATTTTTTATCTGAAATTTTCATTTTTTAGTGGTAAAATTTTCAGCATATTTGAATAAGCGTGTTTTCGTAATGCCATGGACGATTTGCTTTAGGACGAAGCCATATAACAGTCTGGTTCAGAAATGCCCAAACCTCAGACTGTGAAATCACCTCAGTACGAAAAATGCTACTTTCATAGTATGTGTGTTATGGATCAGTTTTGTATCAGGCACAGCGAGCTACTTTGTCATCAGTGTGTCTGTGATACTCGCAAGAGCTGCGAAATAAAGTCAATTACGGATGCATCTACAGAATGCAATTGTACGAACATTACCCAGTTCAAAGATACACTGTTAGGAATACGCAAGACTATCGAGTCCAAATTAGTTATTTGAGAAAAATGTGTCTGATCTTGAACATCAGCGAAACCTTTCCGTTAATAAGATAAAAAGCATTCAGTGATAGTCAGAGTTGAAAAACTCTTCAAAGAAGCAAACGAAGAAATAGATCGCGTTTACAATAAAATAAAACCTACCTTGTCTTCCAGATAGGTTCGTTGAATAAGGTTCTGAAAAATGTTGATAAGTCACTGACAAACTTACAAAAACTAAAAGACGTTGACGTGAAAACATTCCTTCATGTTCAAAACGTCGCAAAATTAACAAGAGAAGACACTTTTAAAGTAAATGAGATCAGTAAAAACATACGAAACGTTGGTATCACAGTTAGTGTTAATCAAGAATTTCAGGAATTTGTAAATGCCACAAGTTATATGGCAACAGTTAAAGAGTTGTCTACACAATACAATAATGTATGTAATGCGAATACGCCATTGCCTTTAATAACATTTCCAGCTGTTATGCCAACGGATGATCAAGACACACAACGTACATCTGTAACGAATTCAAATATCATCAAACTAGATCGGTTCAATGTTAAACTACCCGAAGACAACGAAGAATAGTGAACATTTTCGGATAAAAGTTCCGATTTTTTTTTCATATTTCTGCTCAAAACATAGATTGTGGGTACTCGTTAGAACCGCCTCGGCGAGGCGGTTCTAACGGGTACCTACAATCTATGTTTTTAAGTAGAAATAAGAAAAATAATGTATACCCCTGTAAACCCCAGTTTTTACTATATAAAAGTGGTTTTCAAGGGGGTCAAAATTATATAGGCGTGTTTTCGTGATGTAACCCAGGAGTGTACATGAAGCCATTTCTTGAATCCACGGTAGGATATCCTACTTTTCTTTCTGAGACCACCAGAGGCGGGTGGGACAGGGCTTAATTGGAATGACATTACATCGAATGGTGTAAGGAACATATGTTTTCATAAAACGTTTTGCCCTGGAGGGGATAGGGTAGGGTTAATGGGGATGGATGGGCCACGGACTAGAAACTGGTCGGCACATAGGGGTACCTCTATTTTATGATTATATACCTGTGTATTAAATATGAATCCAATCACTAATGTTTTCTAAAGACATCAAATGGAAACTATTTTTCAACGTTGAAAAAGGGTCGTAACTCCCAAAATAATTGGTGGATTTTACCCTAAATCGAACTTGACTTGTATTTTATAATTAAATACCTGTGTGTAAACTATGAATCCAATGCACTAATCTTTTCAAAAGATATCGAATGGAAACCATTTTTCAAAGTTGAAAAAAAGACCATACCTCCCATAAAAATTGGTGGATTTTACCCTAAATTGAACTTGGCCTACATTTTATGATTTTATACCTGTGTATAAATTTTGAATCTAATACACTAATCTTTTCAAAAGATATCGAAATGGAAACCATTTTTCAGAGTTGAAAAAGGGCCAGAACTTCCATAATAATTGGTGGATTTTACCCTAAATTGAAATTGACCTGCATTTTATGATTATATACCTGTATAAAATTTGAATCTAATACACTAATCTTTTCAAAAGATACTAAATGGAAACCATTTGTGTTACGTACGGGACGGACAGGACGGACAGACGGGATGGATGGGGCAGACGTACGTAGGGACTGCGGTAATACTATATGCCCCTGCACCCGCCCCCCCCCCCCCCCCACTCCACCCCCGCGCACCTACTGAAATGTCCGGGCCATAAAAAAAATCTTATGAAAGGGAAGTGACTCAGAAAGTAAGAAAGGAAGAGAAATCATTTTTGCATGCGAAACGCCGTCTTGACCTCATTCACATTGCTATGAAGTTTCATTCAGATATTCCTTATGGTTACCCAGTTATGTTGCGCACAAGGATAGTTTTTTAAATACTAATTAAAGGGCAGTAATTCAGAAACTAAGAAAGGGAGAGCAACAATTTTTGTAATCGACGCTGTCTTGACCTCATATACATTGCTAAGATGCTATGAAGTTTCTTCAAAATATTCCTCACGGTTACCTAGTTATGACGCGCACAAGAATTGTTTATGCCAGATGGACGGACAGCGCCGTAATACGTCCGTTTTTTTCTTCTTCAAAAAACACAGTATGATTATTATTTATCGATCATAAAGTCTCCCAAGCGAACCCCCAATACTCAAATGAGCTCCAATGTGGACTGTCCATTTTTTGATTGTGTTGGGAGTTTAACGACACCTAAACCCTTGTGGGTCATTTTGTCATCTCCCAGAGAAAGAGAGAAAAGTGATAGAAGAGACAGTAAACGAGACCAAAGAGAGAAACAGGGAAGAAAGAGGAACAGGAATGAAAGCAAAGAAACAGAAGAGATAACCCCCCCCTCCCCCCCACTCCCCCCCCCCCCTTTCCTTCCCTGCTACAAGGATAGCAGGTTTGCCCAACTGTAAGCCAATATCAATTGGACGCCTGTGTCCATTTTAATTTATTATCTAAGATAAAAGCATTTTCAAATCCTTGGCACAGATCTGAATGTTTTCTGAGATGGGGTGGGGCATACCCCCTGGGGACCCACAGTCGGTGTCAATGAATGCATCTTATCATAAGAAACAGTAATACATATAGTTTAGGGGTGGGGATCCGAACAATGTCCGAGATATTAAGCTATGTCAACTGGAGGTTGTTGGGCAAACCCAGGGGGATCCTGAACTGAATGTGTCTTATCATATGGAACAACAATATGTATGTTTTAGGGGTGGGGATCTGTCCTTTTTCTGAGAAATCAAGCCTTAACTGAACTGGAGGGGGGAGGCATACCCCTGGGGTACGGATCTAATGGTTTCTGAGATGGATTGGGGCATACCCTCCTGGGGACCCACGGTCAGTGTCATTGAATGCATCTTATCATAGTGATCAACAATATTCATGGTTTTGGGGTGGGGTTCTGAACAGTTTTTGAGATATTAAACCTTAAATGAACTGGAGGGGTGGGGCATATCCCCGGGGGACCCACAATCAGTGTCACTGAATGCGGCTTATCATAAGGAACAACAATATACATGGTTTAGGGGTGGGTTCTGAAAGGTTTCTGAGATACTAAGCCTTATATGAACCAAAGGGAGTGCGGCATACCCCCAGGGGTCGAATGGTCGGTATCACTGAATGTGTCTTATCATAAGGGAAACAATATATATAGTTTAGGGTCGGGTTCTGAACAGTTTCTGAGATATTAAGCATTATATGCACTGGAGGGGTTGGTCTGTGTCACTGAATGCATCTTATCATAAACAACAATGTATGTGGTTTAGTGGTGGGGTTCTGAACAGTATCTAAGATATTAAGCCTTATATGAACAGGAGTGGGTGGGGCATATCCCCGGGGGACCGATGGTCAATGTCACTGAAAGCATCTTATCATAAGGAAACAACAATTATATGGTTTAGGGGTGTTCTGAAAGGTTCCCGAGATATTAAGTCATATGAACTGAAGGGAGTGGGGCATACCCCCAGGGGGACACATGGTTGGTGTCACTGAATGCGCCTTATCATAAGGAACAACAGTATATACGGTTGAGGGGTATGATTCTGAACTGTTTCTGAGATTAATAGTAAACCTCATATGAACAGGAGGTGGTCGGTCCATGTCACTGAATGTGTCTTATAATAAGGGACAAGAATATATATGGTTTAGGGGTGTGGTCTGAGCGGTTTCTGAGATATATAACTTTATATGAACTGGCTGGTTTGGGGCATACACCCATGGGACCCCACAGTCAAAGCCACTGAAAGCAATCTTATCATAAAGAACAATAAAAGCGCTGCAAGCACTGCACCATATCCTGCCACTGCACCTACATCAAGCAAGTGCCATAACTCTGTAAAAATAAAATGTGCTCTACATTTTCTTATGTTGCTTTCTATTTTTGAAAAAGGCTTCAAGAAAACCTCTGAAACGGTTTTCAAATTATAGAAAGGACACAAGTATGAGACTTGAATCATTATTAACAATGTTCAAAGGGTGGTAACTCCAAAAGCAGGTAATGCAGAGTTATGGTGCTTGTATTTTGCACATCATATCATGGTGATACACATTTGCATACAGTTTCAAGAAAATATCTCTGTTTTTAAGCATATTAAACAAATATATTACAGGAATCATTATTTTCAAAGTTCAAAGGGCCATAACTCCAAAAGTAGGTAAACCAGAGTTATGGTTGTTAAATTCTGCACCTTGTCTCATGACACTTTACATTTGTGTGAAGTTCTGTCAAAATATCTGGAATGGTTTTCAACTTACAGAGCAGATATGAGAACATGGTAGAAATGGCTATGTTCAATGTTCAAAGGACACTAGTAACTCCAAATGTAGGCAAACAAGAGTTTCTGTTAATGTGTTCTGCATGTTGTCTCATAATGCTTTACATTTGTGTGAAGTGTTGTGAAAATATTTCAAACTGTATATATTGTTATGGAGTGGACACTAATGATAGAAGCACTGGCGGATGGACAGACACTCAAAATTTTGGAGGGTATAACATAATACTCTCGCCACTGTTTGTGGCGAGGCATAATGTATATGGTTTAAGGCTTGGGTTCTGAACAGTTTCTGAGATATTATGCCTTATATGAACTGGAGGGGGTGGGGCATACCCCAAGGGGACATCCGGTCAGTGTCATTGGATGCAGCTTATCATAGGGAACAAGATTATATATGGTTTAGGGGTGGGGATTTGAATGGTTTCGGATATATTAGGCATTTTATGAAGTAAAGGGGGTGGGGCATGCAACCCTGGGACCCTGGTCAGTGTTATTCTCATAAGGAATAACAATATATAGGGGTGGGAGTGTGGGTCATTTTGTGTCGTATCCCAGAGAAAAGGAGAAAAGAGATAGAAGAGAAAGTAGAGGAGATGAAAGAGAGGGAAAGGGAAGAAAGAGGAACAGGAATAAAAGTGAAGAAACAGAAGAAATAAAAACATTCCCCTCCACCCTTACCTGCTACAAGTATAGCAGGCCTTGCCCAGCTGTAAGCCAATCTCAGTTGGATACCCCGGTGATGTAAGAGACACAACACCTTTGCTACACCTGACCACCCCTGAAGGTTTCTTATATGAACTGGAGGGGTGGGGCATACACCAGGGGGACCTGCCCCCTCCCCCCCCACCCCCACCAAGTTGGTGTAACTGGATGCCTCTTATCATAAGGAACAAGAATATATATGGTTTAGAGGTGGGGATCTGAACGGTTTCTGAGCTATGGCATTTTATGAAGTAAAGGGGGTGGGACATGCAACCCTGGGACCCTGGTCAGTGTTACTGAATATGTCTTCTCATAAGGAACAACAATATATGGTTTAGGGGTAGGGATCTGAACGGTTTCTGAGCTATGGCATTTTATGAGGTGATGGGGGTAGGGCATGCACCCAGGGGACCCCCGGTTGGTGTCATTAGATGCATTTCATCGTAAGGAACAATATATAAAGTTTTAGGTGTGGGGATCTGAACAATTTCTGAGATATTAGGCTTGTATGGAGTGAAGGGGATAGGGCATGCCCTGTGGGGACATGGTCAGTGTCACTGAATGAGTCTTATCATAAGGAACAACAATGTACAGGGTTTAGGGAGTTTCTGAAATATTAAGCCTTATATGAACTAGAGGGGTGAGGATACCCCCAAGCAACCCCTAAAACACTTTGCTGCTGTACCTTTACCACTCTCTGGGCTAACTCAGCAGATAACAAATTGCTGATATTTTTTTTATTTTTCCCAGAAAACAGGTTTTGACATTTCATGCAAACTGTCTCCAAAGGTGATATTTATCTTATTTTTGCAGAAAACAGGTTTTGACATTTCATGCAAATTGTCTCCACTCCACTGCAATTTGCATGAAATGTCAAAACCTGTTAGTGGAGACAATTTGCATGAAATATCAAAACCTGTTTTCTGGGAAAAATGAAATATTTCAAAATGTTGCCTGCTGAAAATTTTACCCAGCAATAAATAAAAAAATAATATTTGTTGTACTAAGTTTTGTGAAACTGGTTCCTGATCACCATGGCTTGATTTTTGTATAGAACACCACTCCATGTGTTGCTGTATTTTAACTGCTGAGGTGAGAGCGGGGAGCAGTAAAGGTGAATTATAAACTATGACATACCCTTTTACAAACTGAATATTCTGGAGGAAGATACAATTTTACAGAACTTAGAAGGCTAGAACACTGATGCTCCAAACACTTTGGTTGGCCAGGACTAATTTTACACACACCTCCCCCTCAATGAATATGAGCTATATCATATCAATAAAAAGAACAACAAAAACACAGGGGAAATTAATTTCAAAACAATTTATATTCAAAAATAATATTTAAAAATACTTTTTCTAACAATCATTTACTGCCAAAACTTTAAAACATTTTAACCCTTAAAGCACAGTCACAGCTTCAGCAGATACTATTTTGAACCCTCTGTGGTTACTTTTCAGAGAAAATAAAACATTTTATGTGAATTGTCTGCCTAGCAGACAATTCACATGAAATGTCTTATTTTAATGTCATTTGCTGTAGTTGTGATTGACGCTTTAAGGATTAAACATGCCAGAAAGTACTGAGCTGTGATATGGAAAAATCTGCAAAGCCATTAGCAAATAGTAAAGACATAAACCAGCCTGCATAGCTGTGCCCTTTGATCAGCATCTGCTGTGTTCACCCTTGAAGTGCTAAGGATAACTGTAGCAGATGACAGTCTATTTTTATACCATTTTTAAGAGAAAATAAGGCACAACATTTCCTGTGTCATGTCAAGCCTTATTTTCTCTAAAAATAATAATTCAAAATACCCACAACTCCAGATAAAGGGATAATTTAGGGTTATTTTGTTTTGATTTCTCAATAAAAGCATACATTGTGGGTACTCATTGAGGCAATTCTAATGAGTACCCAAAATGTATGGTTCTCCTGAGAAATGTGTAAACTTATCCCTCAATTATCTTTTTATGCATCCTTATCTAGAGCTATGAATTGTCATCTGCTGCATTTGCGATTGGCACTTTAAATGTCAACTTACACTGGATTTTGATGTTACAGAATCCAGAAAGAGAACAACAACAACACTGAACTATAATCACTTATTTAGTCATGGTTTTAACTCTTTAATTATAAATATTTGAACTTTTTAAGTCCACAAAAACACTTGATAAAAAGTCATAATACTGCACACCAACAGCTGATCAACATATTGTTCAATTATGATTAAGGAGAAGAGATACAAATGGTTGATATTTCACCATTTTTACAAGGGAGACAGCCTTCATATGTCAAGCCTCTCTTAAAAGGTGTTTCTACTCCTTTCTGAGTAGACCCTTTTCCAGAAAGGAGACAAAAATGATATGACGAGTTGTCTGCCCTGAAAGTTTAACACTATTTCATTACAGGAACTGCTTCATGTTTCCTTTCTTTAATTTGCCGGACTAGGTACGAGTTAATGTCCTAAAATTTTGTACACCAAAGTGTCTGACGAATGGCATATGCATACAGTGCAGACCAAGATCATGCTCCTGGGGCAGTCTGATCAGGGTTTATACTGTTGCCATTCCACTAAGTATTTTAAGAAAGAACTGCATAAAAAGCAAAATGAAGGCAAAAAAAAAGTATGAAATAAAGTGTTCAAAATTTTAGGACATTAATAATTTATTCACTTATTCAATATCAGAGATCCAAAAATATAAAGAATAGTAATTTGTTATGCAAGCAAGCTCATAGCTTCAGATACAGCACTTTTTTTTCCAAGCAAAAAGTACTGATATTTTGTGATTTCTGTGCTAAAATGCATTTTGTGGGTACTCATTAGAAGTGCCTCATTAATAGATACCACACCTGCCATGCCTCACACTGTGAGATAAAATCTCACAGATTTGTTTGTTTGTGTTGAAGTTTTATGGCCCAGTCAACCCAATGGGGTCATGTAGAGCACGGTAAGTTTACCTAACCACACTTTTACTGGGCAGGCTTAGTCTTCTAAGCGGTTAACCAGTATTGTGCACATTCTTTTGCCAGAAACTGACAACTGCCCTTCTTGAATCAGCGGAAGGGTAAAATCTCACAGAATTTGGCCCATCTGGAAGGCAATTCCCATAAAAATATTCAAATCTCACAGAATTTTAGGACTGTTTTACACCAGATTTTATGAAGAAATAAACATAAATCACACACTGTTGTGGTTTTCATAAGCTTTTTACAGGAAAAAAAAACGACCTAAGACTATATTGGGAATGCTCTCGGACCCATCAATACCCGGACTTGTTACTGTCCGTTTCCGTTAATTATCATGTCGCGGGTGCTGGTGATGCTTACGTCACTTCGGAATCTATATTTTGCAAAACTCCACCCATATTAAACTAGTATTAAACACATTTATTTTTAGTTGAGCCAGTTAAAATTATTATAAAGCAATAATGCAATCTTGGGTCCGTTATATGTTAATAACATTTTATTCAACTGATTCCTTTTAACATAGATAATCGCCGAATTTTGCACATACTCGTTTTAGCAAATGTGGGTCAAATTCGAGAGAATCGACATTTTCACAGTCGACTTTTCAAATTTCTATTACGGTTATGAAAATAATATGCTGATTAAGCAATAAAACAAAGCTAGTTTATTCTGAATAAGTTGGGTTTATAGTTGATTTTAGCGAGAAAAAGCATTAAAAGGCTCTGCTAATGCTAGTACTATTCAACAATGGTCGCCATTTTTTCTTCGACGAATAGCTTCATTCACAAA
The DNA here is from genome assembly GCA_964016985.1 of Anodontia alba. Taxonomy (NCBI): domain Eukaryota; kingdom Metazoa; phylum Mollusca; class Bivalvia; order Lucinida; family Lucinidae; genus Anodontia; species Anodontia alba. Next base: position 13,015,770 of record OZ024833.1, read on the forward strand.
TCAGTGTTTGGAAACTTCATCGAAATTTGTAATATGTGTGATCAATATTCAACAAATATGATTAAAAAATAAAATAATTACATAGTATTTAATTTGAATGATAAGTGATGTTTTGTTCACAGTTTATTGCGGATAATTACCACTTTCTACTCGACTGATTTTCCCACATTCAGGACGAAACCCGGTAACCGGTAAAATCATAGCCACGACATCATCGTATCGGTAAAATAGGTATTTAGCAATATAGTTACCAGTCCGGGTATTGATGGGTCCGAGGAATGCTCCAAAGTGATGTTTAAGAAAATATCACAGAATTTTGTCAAAACTCCCTTAAAATTTTCCCGTATCTCACAGATTTTAGTCCACAGCTTATGGCATGTATGAGGTACCCACAACATATGTTTTTGTGGAGCAATAAGAAAAATACTATCTGGATACCCCTCTTATCTGGATATTTGGCTAGATTCTTTAGAAACATAGATAAGAGGGGGTATCCACATAATATTTTTCTTATTTCTCCGCGAATACATAATTATGTTGTGGGTACTCATTAGAAGCGCCTCACCGAGGTGCTTCTAATGAATACCCACAACATATGTTTTCATTGAGAAATAAGAACGTTATCAGCATTTTTCGGATGAAAAAAGCGCCTTATCTGTTGCTATGATAGAACAGGGGCAAGTTGTTCAAAGCATGATTAGCTTAAACTCGTTAATGACAAATCCGTTAACTGTTGTAGCTAAGGAATTTTCGAATACATTGATATTTTTGCTGCAAAAATGCGAGTAGCATTTGCAATGCAAAGGTTACTCACATTTATTCAGGCAAAATTATAAACGTGTTTGCCATATTTCAAGATAGAAATTTTATTGTCACGTTAGCTAAAAATTTTGTTAAGTTTTGAACAACTGGGCCCAGATCAATACATGCTGTAACTCCAAAGCAGCAGACTTAATTTTATTCAGCCTGGTCATGAACAGTGATGTGAAATGCAACACTGCTTATGCCCTCTAATAAAATGTTTCTGTATATGTTAAGGAAACGGGGAGAAATCCCCATAGTGTGAACTAAGATCATTGATGATCATGATGCCATCCATGCATGATTTCATGTCTGATCATTGAGTCAATTATTGAATATTTGTAACTACCAACCGGAGTTGTTTTTTCATCCTAAATGATTTAATCCTTACAATGCTGTAGCAGACAACAGAGAAAGTAAGGCATGACATTTCATGTGAATCATCTGCCAAAAGATTCACATGAAATGTCACCTTATTTTCTCAGAAAAACCATGTTTTAAAAGATCAAAATGTTGACTATTGCAGTTGTGACTGGGGTTTTTAAGGGTCAATCATTGTGCATCAGGGGTTTCCTGTAAATGGATAAGATTGGCCATCATAAAGTCATCTACTACCTCGGTCACGAGGGGCCAACATTCAAGGAGATCGAGGAACATATGGTGCTCCCACTATGACATGGTGAAGAAGTGTACTGTTGGGTTTAGCAGGGAAAATCTGGAAGACAACCCCCTTCCAAGAGGACCAATCACCATCACCTCAGAGGAGACGACTGCCATCCTCACTGCAGACAGATGAGCAACATAGTCACTTGAGTATTACACTGCCAGAGCTAGATATTCCATGCAGTCATCTACAAGGTACATGTCAGTTCATTGAGTCCCAAAGCTCCTTGGACCTGATCAGAAACAGACTCACCACAACTAGGGATAATGTTGCCATTTAGGTGGATCCCAACAGTTTCTTCTGGAGATTTGTGAGAACAGATGAAATCAGGTCCATCATTTTCAATTAGCAATGATGCACCAATCTAAGCCATGGAAACATCAAAGTTTTCTGCTTACTAAGAAAGCTAAGACAGTGATGTCTGCAGGCAAGGTAACGGCCTGCTCTACTAAATTGAAAAAGAGTCAGACTATCGCCAGAGCCGGAGCCAACTACACGGAGCCCATCTCCAGAGACAAGAAGAATGCTCTTCCACTAGGACAATGCTCCAGTACATACACTGTACATCCACAGTGATATATGGCTGCTATCTAGAAATAGAGGGTTGAGCGCAAGACTAGCGTAAGTCAGATGGTTGTTTTTCCCCAAACCTAATCTCCTCACCATGAAGGCGTTATGAAGATTACAACATTTTTTTCTGTAAACAATGAAAATTTAGGTGCCATTGCTCGTATGAGCAATGGCACCTCAATTTGCATTGTTTACAAAGGGGTCCAAGTTGCCCCTAAACAAGGGTTTCAAAAATATGTTTGAGTTACAATAGTCTTGCGCTCAACCCTCGAAATGTAGATTCAAACTTGTTGAACACCAACCTAATTCTCTTAATGGAACCCTCTGACTACTATTTCTTCCTGATTATGCAAAAAGTAGCTTGGTGGCTGTCATTTTGGCTCAGACGATGATGTTATGAATGCTGTGGACTACTTCCTAAGGGCCAAGAGTAGTACCTTCTACACTGGAGGGAGCCATCTACTCCATAACTGCTGACTAAATAAACTAGGTGTTTTTATCTAGGAGGGGACTATGCTGAAAAATAATTGTTTGATTTTCTTAAACTGACTGTTATTTTCGGCCACAAACTTAACACCCATCGTAAACCCGCAGCATTTGAAGTAGTTTTGTTCTAAAATTTGAAAACTATCAGAACTGGAAAAATGCTAATGCAGTAGGCTTTCAGAATAAACAATACAGTAAATTTTTTGATAAACCATAGCAGCCATATGTTTCAGGAAAGATTCTTATGTTTGGTATGGAAGTAAGAAATATTTAATTTTAACTGAGTGAGTGATATTTTGTTTCTTGAGCAATTTTTCATTTATCCTTGACTAAACTGTCCATTTACTATGAAGTAATGGTTTAAAGATGCAATTTTGATACAGCAGCTGTATATTAGCCATACTGATGTCCTTAATAAATAAATAAATAAACAAAAGAGGCAATTTTGTATAAATGGAACTGCGAACCACCCTACTGTGAATCTAGCTGAAGTCTTTGTGGAAGTATGCATACACAGAGTAGATATTTCTGAGGCTTGTTTGGGGTTTTCAGGTTACAGAATTGTTGCTTTATTAATCCTCAAAGCATTAATCACAACTACAGCAAGTGACAGTTTGTTTTTTTCTATTTTGTTTTGAGAAAATATGGCTTGACATTTATGTGAACTGTCTGCCTAGCAGATGATTCACATGAGATATCAAGTTTTATTTTCTCGTAAAAATAGCAAAATCAATTTTAGAATGTAACTGCTATAAATTTGCTTAGCACTTTAAAAATTTAAGGAGACTATGATATTTTGAATTTGAATTAAGGGATATGGGATATCTCAAAATTTTGAAATAGATATCCCAGTTTATTTAAGGATATTGCAAAATTCAATTTTGAGTTGTAGGATATTTTGAGGAATCTGTTTTATGAGAAACTGGTATCCCCTTATACAAGCCTCATGTCTGTATGACATAGACAAGTTAAAGTAAACCAACATAGAAGTATTTATATATTGAATTTTGCTGTCTTTTCATCCAGCAACTGCCTAGACATCAAGAGTGAACAATTATTAACATTAATATTACAGAATTATCAATTATTGTGTGTGATTAGGTATCAAGCTGTTAATACAGTGATTATAAGGTGATAAGCAGATTCTGGATGAAACCATATAATTATCAATTTCAGGTGACTAAAGAGCAACATGTGGCATTCTGTTTGATTTTTACCCATTTTATAGAAATGTCTTTTATTCAATATCTCTAACCAAATTAAAGATTTCCATATTAAAGATTAAATAGAGCTATCTCTAATACAGCTAAAGATATATGTAATGAATATAGATATCTTTAATTGAAGCAGATATATCTAATTCAATTAATTATATCATTATTAAGATAAACCAATTACAGACGTCTTTATTGCAGCCCTTTATTTACAACAAAGAAATCTATTTATGCTAAAGTAAAGATATCTTTAATTGAATTAAAGGTATCTTTATTTAACTGACGGAACATTAAAATATACCCTTTTAAATTAAAGATATCTCTAACTAAAAATGGAGATATCTTTAATTCATTCAGTCATAGCTTTTAATTTAACTATAGAAATTTCTATTAAATAGGTGGAAAGTTAATCAGATGCCATACTTGCAATCTCAAAAATGAGTAGCGATGAGAATTTCCGCATGATTTATAAAGGTTTAAAGAATGAAACTAATCTTTTTTTTTTTTTTTTTTTTTTTTGCAAAAAGATATGTTAAAACCTTATCATATATATTCATAGTAAATTCTTAAAAACTTAACTAGATTCACACCAGTATCATTATGGCAGGCAATCTATTACACCAAACCTCTTTTACATGGAAATTAATATGACTATACCATAAAGATATATGAACACTTGCTTAAAAAAAAAAAAAAATTGGGAACAATATATTTGCATGAAAATGTTATTTTGTTCTATGTTTTTTTTTTCCAGCACAAAAGGCAAGGACAAAAAAAAAAAAAAAAAAAAAGCAATGTCTATTCCCATGCCATGACAAATATGCATGGTATATTATGTTGTCAAATTCTGTATAAAAAAAAATGAGAATGCACATTAAGCATAATATTTACTTCAAGAACCCTAAATTTGCCAAAGAAGTCACTCACTCAAAATCAATTATCGGAAAACAAGAAACCAGAGTAAAATTTGAATTTCTTTTTTTTTCTAATTAGTGGAAACAAATTCTTCTGCAGGGTTCAAATACGTATTGACCATTAATATTTGACATTCTAACTCTTTCTATAGTTGTCCTAAAATTTCAACAAATCCATTTTATTGCCAATTCATGTGTCTAAATACTGCTGGATGAGTGGAAGAAAGTGCAGACTCCGATCAGATACAACATTCTGCAGCATCTGGTTTGGTCAAAACTGTTTGCACAAGCCTGTCTGTCCCATTACTTAGTGTTTTTACAATATTTTTAGGATTTCTCTGTCAGTTTTCTAATTAAACCTACTAAAAAATCTGTCCCAAAATAAGTTGCTCTAATGGTGTATGAAATAGCTGATTTACTCTTCTGAGAGCATGCTCCAAGAGCAGTTGGAGCCAGTTTTAGAAAATCAAACAATCATGTTCCACTGGAAAACATAATCCCCTCTTTCATTAACACATTTAGTTCAGAGGTCATGAAGCAGATTCATACCGTCTCTGCAGAGGGCACCATCTTGGGCCCTCAGGAAGTTGTCCACAGCATTTAAAACTTCATCAGGAGTGGTGTTTAACAAGATGGAATCCACCTAGTAGCCATGCTTGGACACTGTGGATGTGTGTGCCAGAGCACTGTTCTAGTTGAAGAGCACCCTTCTTGTCAATGGCGGTCCTGGTGATAGTGTGACCCTTTTAGGTAGTCCAACAGCAGCACTCCTTTTGCATCCTATAAAGTATAGGCCAGAACCTTGCCTGCAGACATCACTCTCTTAGCTTTCTTGGAGGGCAGAGAACCTTTCCACAGCTCTGACTTCATATCTGGTTGGAAGTGATGGACCTAGGTTTCATCTGTGGTCACAAATTGCCAGAGAAAGCCAAGTTGTCATTCTCCCTTGACAAGTTGTGCTGTATCCATTTCTGATCAGGTCCAAGGAGATTTGGGACACAAGCTGACACCTTGCAGCAATGTAATGCTCTGTGCTCTTCTGTCTACAATGATACTGCAAGAACCTTGGCAATGATCTCGTGTGTGATAATGGGGACTGGTCCTCTTTGATGGGGGTTGTCCTCCAGACTATCCCTGCTAAACTCAATAGTACACTTCTTCACCATGTCATAGTGGGACCACCATGTATTCCTGGATCTCCTTGAATATTGATCCCTTGTGACCGAGATAGTGGATGACTTTATGAGGCCCATGTTGTCCATTTTATTGGAAACCACTGATGCACAATGATTAACCCTTAAAGCCCCAGTCACAACTGCAATAGTCAATATTTTGATCTTTTTAAGACATGATTTTTCAGAGCAAATAAGGCTTGACATTTCATGTGAATCTTCTGGCAGATGATTCACATGAAATGCCATGCCTTACTTTCTCTGTTGTTTGCTACAGCATTTTAAGGATTAATCATTTAGGAGGAAAAAACAACGGTGGGTAGTTACAAACATTCAACAACTGACTCAATGATCAGACATGAAATCATGCATGGACTGCATCATGATCATCAATGATCTTAGTCCACACTATGGGGATTTCTTCCCATTTCCTTAACATATACAGGAAAATCCTCAGAAAAAACCAGGTGTCTCAAACATGCCAAATTTATTATTATACATGTAGAATCAGAAAAAGAAGAATCTTAATTTGAAATTGCATGTATAAATAAATGCACAAAGTACATTACATTTTATTAGAGGACATAAGCAGGGTTGCATTTTACATCACTGTTCATGACCAGGCTGAATAAAATCAAGTCTGCTATTTTGGAGTTACAACATGTATTGATCTCGGCACAGTTGTTCAAAACTTAACGAAGCTTTTAGCTAACATGACATGAAAATTTCTATCTTGAAATATGGCAAATACATCGACATGTTTTTGCTGAAAAAATTTGAGTGGCCTTTGCATTGCAAAAGCTACCTTGGCAATGGTCTCTTGTGTGGTAATGGTAACTGGCCTTCCCAGACAGCTTCCAGGGTCTCCCTGCCACAGGTCAACTCAGCAGCCCACCTTTTCACCATGATTTTTATGAAGTGGTATCCTTCCCTAATGAGATCATAATGTCCTCCTTGACCTCCTTGAGTGTTCAGCCTTTGTGATTGTGGTACAGAATGACTGTGCAATGGCTGATATTGTCCATTTTGTCGGAAACCACTGATGATCAATGTTTAATTACATGTATGTACAGATAAATGAACTTAAATTAGTAGCTTCAAACATTCTGTTTCTGGGTAATCTGAGAAAGTATTTTTGCCTAATCATGCAGTTCTCTTGTGTGTGTGTGTGTGTGTGTGTGTGTGTGTGTGTGTGTGTGTGTGTGTGTGTGTGTGTAGTTTTCCCATGCCTATATGCATAGGTACAAAGCTCAGGATGAAGCATGTTTTAACTGAAAAGTAGATATTTTTTCTTATTTCTCCACAAAAACATACACTATGGTTATCACTGAGATGCTTCTAATGTGGTACTCATGTTTTCTCGGAGAAATAAGAAAAATATTATCTGGATTCCAAATCTAGATACCCACTCTTATCTCTAGCTATGTATGTATATATGTATTTAATTGTCTGGTCCATTTTATATGAAAAGTTTTTCTCTCTCGTTTGTTTGTGTTGAGGTTTTACGGCCCAGTCAACCCAATGGGGTCATGTAGAGCGTGGTCAGTTTACCTAACCACACATTTATTGGGTAGGCTTAGTCCTCTAAGTGGTTAACCAGTATTGTGCACATTCTTTCACCAGAAACTGACAACTGCACTTCTTGAATCAGCGGAAGGGAGAGAATGACCGTAGAAAATAATTTCATAATCTATCTCCATGAAAGTTCTCTCTTGTTAAATAATGAGTCAAACCTTGTGGATCATTTTATGTCATCTCCCAGAGGAAGGGAGAAAATGATGTATGTAAACAGTGCAAATCCTGTTTAGACTGCACCCAGATAATACTGTTTGCCAGGTACAGTATTTTGTGAAGTAAATGCATAAAAAACTTTGGGAAAAAAAATGGGATGAAGTGTCTAAAGTTTTAGGATATTTACCACATTTTAAAAACTTCTAACCTTTGCCACTCTCTGAACAAATACAGTGGACGACAATTTATATTTTCTTATTTTTTCCAGAAAATAGGCTTTGACATTTCATATAAACTGTCTCCTCCAAGCCTAGTTTTTGGGAAAAATAAGAGAAGTATTTCAAAATGTGGTCTGCTGAAATTTTTTTATCCAGCATAATAAGTGTTAAATACCATAACATGTACATGAACAGTGATGTCATTAACCTTTACCACTCTCTGGGCAAATTCAGCAGACAACAAATTGATATTTTTCTTATTTTTCTCAGAAAATAGAGCTTAACATTCAATGCAAATCTGCATGAAATCTCAAACCTTATTTTCTTGAAAAAAAAAAAAAAAAACCCACAAAAAACACACACACAAAAAAAAACAAAAAAAAAGAAAAAGAAAAAAAAAAGACATATTTCAAAATATTATCTGCTGAAAATTTTCTCCCACCATGTTAAGCCTAAGTTTTATACTAACTACCAATACTGATGTGTCAAAACTGGTGGTTGAGTGGCCATCACAAAATTATGCCTATATAATTTTGACCCCCTGAAACCCCGCTTTTATACAGTAAAACTGGCATTTACAGGGGTAAACATTATTTTTCTTATTCCTGCTCAAAAACATAGATTGTTGGTACTCGTTAGAACTGCCTCATTGAGGCAGTTCTAATGAGTACCCAATGTTTTGAGCAGAAATATGAAAAATATCAGAATGTTTTATCTGAAAATTTTCATTTTTTGGTTGTAAAATTTTCAGTATATTTGAATAGGCAGGTTTTCATAATGGCAAATAGTGAAGATCCTGATATGACTCAGTACTATGGAGTCTGATCTGGGTCTTTACTGTTTGCTCTGGCCTATCTGTCCCAAAACTTATGGTTCTTATGGTACACTCCTTATCTCGCTTAAAGTTTTATATCCAGAGACAAATCGCAGTATACAATTTAACCTTTCTCTCTGGGCGAATTCAGCAGAATACAAATTGATGATATTTCTATTATTTTTCCCAGAAACCAGTCTGTCTCTATTGGAGACCATTTGCATAAACTGCCAAATCCTATCTCTTGGGAAAAATAAGAAAAAGAATTTAAAATGCGGTCTGCTGGAATTTGTACCCAGAGTGCTAAGCATTAACATTCATAAACAATGACTTCCATCTTGTATCATATCTAAACTGGATTTATGGGAAGAGGTTGATATCCTTGAACTACCATCCAAAACAATGTAGAAAGGAGTAGAACTGGACCTGAAATAATACAGTACAGTCATAAACTATAAACAAACCCAGCAGGCACACAAAGTTGAAATAATGTTGATTAAACATTTATTTAATGTCAGATGTAGAATCAAGTTCAGTCAATGTTGTGTACCTACTGGGACTACTACTTCTGCAATAGGGACCAGCTGTTCAAAGCATCTTTAGTTTTACACATAACTTCAGATAGGAGGGTGTATTGGGTATCAAAACACAATATTGCAATATCAGATACCTATGGAACAGTATTTAGGTAAAACCTTATTTTAACTATAATTTATTATGATCTCTCTCGCTTTTGCCGTTTGCATCTTCCATTCTGCTGTAATCAGGTACAATTGTGCAGCAGTACATTATGATATGCATGTTGGTAATCTGATTTTGGAATTTGCCTTGGTTTCTGCACTTCATCTTCCAATTTTGCAACTTGTAGTTCCGATTATGCTCGTACTGTGGCGCTGCGGTCACTCACTCATACTTTCTCATAAAAGCTTGTCTTTTCACGGCAGTAACCGTAGGAATTATGCATGCTTATCGGTAACACTGAGGAGAGAGTGAAATGTAAACCCCTAAGAGAGAGAGAAAGAGAGAGAGAGAGGAAAAAGAAAGATGTTTGTTAACAACTTCCATCAGCCTAGACCATAGCTTAGCATCTAAAATAGCACCAAACTGTGATTAAAAGGGAGGTGTAAAACTGGTTTACATTTATCTGATTTAGGTGCATCAGAACTTCACACGGACTTTCAATTTGTGTCGTGAAAGCTGAAACTGACCGGGCGGCCAAAACTCATCACTCAAAAGAAAAATAATTTCAACAGCTGTTAGCACCCTTCCATATCAAATTCCTTCTTCATATTAAAAAAATAAACAAGAGGCCCAAGGGCCACGGTTCGCTCACCTGAGTGACATAGCCACTGCAGACATGCAGATGTTATGCAACATTTTTCCAATCCTATCATCGCAACTAATGAAAATATCATCATTTGAGCAGTTCTTAGTTTTGAAGAAGAATATATGGGCCTGACAGTCAATGGAGCATGATCATTTGAATAAACTATCAATCACATTTCAACAGAAGGATCAATGTGAAATTTGGTGGAAATTGGCTAAGTGGTTTCTGAAGAATCATGATTTTATACATGTAAACAGCACAGTGGCAGGGAAATATTATAAATATTAACCAGATGATGGCCATCTTAGATTTCCAATCAGAACAATTTTAACTACTGATGATCTACAAGTCACTTCGATACTTTCAATATAAATGTACATGGCCCATACAAATGGGGAAGCAAATTTGACCTTGGAGGTAAAAAGGTCAAATGTCAACATAGAACCATCATTTTAGCAATATTGGTAGATCTTCTGCCCCCCCATAATTTGTGCAAAGATTAGGACCCAGGGCTTATTTGGTTATGGAGAAGAAGATTTTTAAAGGTTTTTACCATATATGGGCATGGCAGCCATTTTGATCTATGGACCATACCCATTTTAGCAATCTTTCATTCTCCTGCCCACGGAGGCTCCGCATGAAATTTGAGCAACACTGGCCCGGAGGCTTCAGAGGAAAAGCCATTTGAAATTATTAACATTTTTTCCAACCAAATGTATGGGGCCCATACAAATGCATACAGAAGCAAACTTGACCTCGCCGTAAAAAGGTTAAATGTCAATGTATGACAATTATTTTAGCAGCTTTGGTAGACCGCCCATTCCAGATAATATATGCAAAGATTCAGCCACAAGCCATCCTCGGTTTTGGAGAATAAGATTTTTAAATGTTTTTTCCCATACAAATGCATAAGGAAGCAAACTTGACCTTGCCGTAAAAAGGTCAAATGTCAATGTATGACCATTATTTTAGCAACTTTGGTAGACCCCTGTCCCTGATGATTTATGCAAACATTCAGCCCCAAAGCATCCTCGGTTCTAGAGAAGAAGATTTTTAAAGGTTTTTACCATATATGGGCATGGCGGCCATCTTGGTCAACGAACTGTGACCATTTTAGCAATCTTTTGTTCCCCCTACCTAAGGAGGCTCCATATGAAATTTGAGCAAAATTGGCCCAGAGGCTCCAGAGGAGAAGTTGTTTGAAATTCTGAACATTTTTCCCATACAAATGCATAAGGAAGCAAAATTGACCTTACCGTAAAAAAGTCAAATGTCAATGTACGACCATTATTTTAGCAATTTTGGTAGCCCTCCTGTTCCCGAAGATATATGCAAAGATTCAGCCATAAGGCATGCTCGGTTTTGGAGAAGAAGATTTTTAAAGGTTTTTCCCATACAAACGCATAGGGAAGCAAACTTGACCTTGCTGTAAAAAGGTCAAACGTCAACGTACGACAATTCTTTTAGTAATTTTGGTAGACCTCCCGTCCCCAATGATTCCTGCAAAGGTTCAGCCCCAAGGCATTCTCGGTTCTGGAGGAGAAGATTGTTAAAGTATTTACCATATATGGGCGTGGCGGCCATCTTGGTCAATGGACCGCAACCATTTTAGCAATTTTTGTTCCCCCACCCTAAGGAGGCGCCATATGAAATTTGAGCAAAATTGGCTCAGCAGCTTCAGAGAAGTTGTTTGAAAATGTTAATGGACGGACGCACGGACGGACGGACCGACGGACGGACGGACGGACGACGGACGAAAAGTGATCACAATAGCTCATCCTGAGCAGAGCTCAGGTGAGCTAATAAAAAATAAATAAAAAGCTTATTTACAGAAACAAGGTGTTCGGGTATGTATTTGTTCCCATACCATTCCATGAAAAAGTGGATGGGGTATCTAATTTAATAGTACATCTATCTAAAAATATTTTATTCATAGATTTTTGCACATATCACCATTATGAAATTGTAATATTCTATAAATTGTCATATATAATATCTATTGTATTTGTAAATCTGTCAGTCAAATACAGATAATATCACAGTAGCATCACAGCGATGGCAAAGTTAGTGACGGTGCGCCAAAACATGCGCTATTTCAGTTTCTGGAGCAGGTTTGGGCACAATGTCACAATTATGAAACTATTACACTCTATAAATTGTCAACTAAAATATTTCTTGCATTTGTAATTATGTCAGACAAATACAGATAAGGACATAGTGGCATCACAGCGATGGCAACTTAAGTGACGGTGTGCCAAAATTTTCATAAGCTGCAGGATAAGAAGGGAGGATTGGCTTATAATATCTTTTGTGGAAGCAGGTTGGCAAAAATAGAAGAAAAAAAACAGAAAAAAAAAAAATAAAGTTAAAACTGGGAGACCAAAGGAACGCTGTCCATCTCTTTCAGGGTGTGTGGAGTGGGGACGTAAGTGATATGTCGCATTATTTCCTAAATGGGTTCCTATAAGTTTGCTTGAAAAAAAGCTACCCTAAAAGGTGTTGTAAAAATCCTTTTCAAGCATTGGTACCGAGGGCTCACTACCCCACCCCTCCCCACAAGGTGATAACTATCTTGAAACAAAAAAAAAAAAAAGGCTTAGAGGGTGAGGTAAATGTACTAGTTCGGTAACACAAGGAGATTCTTATTTTTATTGCAATCAACATTTCTCAGTGATCACACAGCCCAGCTAGCATTCTACGTAAATCTACATCCGGCCGTCATCGGCCCGTCAGCTACCCTGACGGGCCGATGACAGCCCGATATAGATTTACATAGAATGCTGACTGGGAGGATGGCATTTTTATCGAATAGCCTCCACAGCGGAGTGCTCTCGTCATATGCTGGCTCAAGATGAGTGTGGTATCCAGATAAGATTTTCTACTTTCTCTGCAACTGGATACTCAGAGTATACAGTCGAACTTCAATGGCTCGAACATCTTTGGGACCATGGAATTTTGTTCGAGATATGGGTAGTTCGAGCCATTGAGGGTTAATCACAGCGCTAGGTCAGGAAGCAAATGGCGATAAGTTTGGGAATTCTTTTCGATCGTCTACACAATAATGGTATGTTGAGTGTACTCATCAGAATGGCCTCAATGAGGCAATTCTAATAAGTACACACAACATACAATTTCATGATAAAATAAGAAAATTTCCTAAAATATTTGTTTTCTTGAGCTATGGGAAGAGTTTCGTAGGGACTCAAAAACGAGTTCGAATTAGCCATGGTAAACGAGCCATCGATGTTCGAGCTATAGACGTTCGACTGTAATTGCCTCGATGAGTGCAATTATAATGACTATTATATCTCGCAGAGATGATTCTAATGTGCACCACAGCAAATGTTTCATTGAAAAGGCAGATTTTGGTGAATAATCATGTTATCTGGAGCTACTACAGATTTACGCTGTTAATGGTCTAAATTGATGCTGTTGACCTATCTGTGACCTGTTGTTGCATAATGTGCTACAATGTACGTAACACAAACTCAAATGAATGCTTGCCCCTGGAAAAATACGAATAATTCCACGGATATTACCGAACAATACCGACTCCTAAATAATTAGTGCCCCTCCCATCCACAGGAAAATTGAAATCGCATAATGCATAATAGAACGGTCAAATGCTAATTTAAAGAGAAAAGTTGCAAACCAGAATGTGCATGTTGCATATCCGGATGCAATACTTTGAAAGGGAAAGTTTCATAATGCAAAATGCAGTTTCAACAATACAAATTGTGATTGCACACTGCATAATTGAGTTTTTACCTAAATACTGTTCCGTAGATACCAGATATCTGATATGACATTTTTGGTTTGACTTGACCCAGACTCAGACACCTATTTAACTTGTGTTATGATGACAGCATTTACCATCCTGGAGACATCTGGATTCTGCCAGATATGAAAAAGAGTGTCATCAGAAAAGTCATCTTACAAAAGCACCTATGGCTTATTTTAACAATAAATACAAAATCCTTTATTAGACTAGTAACAGAACTCCCCCTCTGATATATCATCTTTTTAATTTTTAATATAACACTGTATAATTTTTGTTTGGATATAACATTGGTGTTTACCTAACACGATTTGAGATATGACACAAGATAATGGTACTTTTCGTCCTCTGTAAACTCTGTCTTCAAATACACATGACCAGCCATTTAGTGGTGCTAGATGTCTGATTCTTGGTCTTTACCTTCGTCTAGTTCTATTCTACAAGTGTGCGAACAGCGAAGGCTCTGGCGTGACTGCGAGCATGGACTGGCTCATATATGCTATTATAAAGAGGTTAACAAGAGTTGTCAAAAGACAATGCAGCTCGCCTGAAAGGGCTGATCAGAGAAGAAAACAATCTTTAAATAGTAAAGATTAAATGCAGAACTCAAACATAGCTGTAAATGACGGGATTTTGATGTCAGAAGAATGTCAAACTGAGGGATGGGGTATATGCCATTGAAACATCTTCCCTTAGGTTCCTGTGGACAAAATATGAAAGCTGTATCTTACATACTTAATCCCTTAGGTTGGTGTGGACGAAATATGAAAGCTATATCTTACATACTTCAGCAGTCATGTACACCTTTCAAAACTTTAACACAGCTGTAAATGACAAAGTATGACCTGACCTTGACCTAGGCAGAAGGTCAAACTAAGGAAGGGGTGTGTACTATTGAAAGGTCTTACCCTAAGGTAGGTGTGGGCCAAATGTTAAAGCAGCATCTTGAATACTTCAGCAGTTATTAACACTTTTCAAAACTTACGCAGAACTCAAACATGGGTTTAAATGACAAAGTATGACCTGACCTTGACCTAGGCAGAAGGTCAAACTGAGGAAAGGGTGTGTGCTATTGAAAGGTCTTACCCTAACGTTGGTGTGGGCCAAATATTAAAGCGGTATCTTGAATACTTCAGCAGTTAAAAACACTTTTCAAAACTTAAACGCAGAACTTGATTTGTTTGTGTTGAGGTTTTACGGCCCAGTCAACCAAATGGGGTCATGTCGAGCGCGATTAGTTTACCTAACCACACGTTTACTGGGCAGGCTTAGTCCTCTAAGCGGTTAACCAGTATTGTGCACATTCTTTCGTCAGAAACTGACAACTGCCCTTCTTGAATCAGCGGAAGGGAGAGAATGACCGTAGAAAATATTTCATGATCAATCTCCACGAAAGAATGTTGCCGACCTCGGCGGGGGTTGAACCCGCGACCTCCTGGTCTCCAGTACGCAGAACTTGAACATGGGTTCAAATGACAAAGTATGACCTGACCTTGACCTAGGCAGAAGGTCAACCTGAGAAAGGGGTGTGTGCTATTGAAAGGTCTAACCCTAAGGCTGGTGTGTGCCAAATATTAAAGATCTATCTTGAATACTTCAGCAGTTATGTACACTTTTTCAAAACTTAAACGCAAAACTTAAACATGGGTGTAAATGACAAAGTAAGAATTGACCTTGACCTACATAAAGGGTCTAACTTGGGGATGGGGGTGTATGATATTGAAAGGTCTTACCCTATGGAAGCAGTACCTTAAACAGTTAAAAAACTATAAATGCACATCTTTGAAAACTTAAACATTGTGCTAACGCGGATGTGGACGTCGACAGACGCCGACGCCAATGACTGGGTGACAACATAAGCTTTCCAGGGACTTAGTCCCGGCGAGCTAAAAATGAGTTGGCCACAAACTAAACTTTCAACAACTACATGTATTGTGGTTTTAAGGTTTTTATTAAGTTTGTCATGATGCCATATAGAAAACCAGAATTCCGCGGAAGGCGGCGTCGCACCTACTGGGGCAAAAGTCACAAGACATGGTTATTTAATAAATTTATATCATTCTTAGCAGCGCTTAGTTGGAAAAGTGACAAAAATTAAAGACAAGGATTATATGAATATAGGAATTTCATTGAAAGCATATGAATTTTCTCATATGATGCATGAGATATTGGGCTCAAAAAGTACCCAAAGTCTGTACACTTTCATACAATCTGAGGTTCAGAAAAAGACAAAGTTAAAGTGGAAAAAGTGACAAAAATAAATTTAAAAATCATATCCAAACCATGTGCACTTCTGCAGACACAGGAGAAAACATGTGCGAAGTTTCAAAAAGACCAGTTTAAAATTGTATGAAAAGTTGCAATCACAAGGTACCCACTGTCTATACATCTGAGGTCAGAAATTGACAAAGCTCAAAAAGCACAAAAAAGTGACAAAAAATATGGCAAGGATTATAAGAAAAGCACATGCACATCTTCAGACTATGGAGAAAACATGTGCAAAGTTGCAAAAAGGTTAGTATAAAATTGTATGAGGAGTTGTGCTCATGAGGTAGCCACTGTCTATGTATTGAGGGTGAAAAATGACTAAGTTCACAATGTGGAAAAAAGTAAAAAAAAATAATTAAACAATTACATCCAAACCACATGCACATCCTCATACCATGAAGAAAACATATGCAAAGTTTCAAAATAATCGGTACAAAAATGTAAGAGGAGTTGCGCTCACAAGAGGTACCCACTGTCTATATACTGAGGGTGAAAAATTAAGTTCACAATGTGGAAAAAGTGACAAAAAATAACCTAACAATTATATCCAAACCATATGCATACCATGAAGAAAACATATGCAAAGTTTCAAAACGATCAGTACAAAACTGTAAGAGGGGTTGTGCTGACAAGAGGTACCCACTGTCTATATACTGAGAGTGAAAAATGACTTTTCACAATGTGGAAAAAGTGACAAAACATGTTCTAACAATTATACCCAAACCACATGCACATCCTTGTACCATGAAGAAAACATGCAAAGTTTCAAAATGATCAGTACAAAACTGTAAGAGGAGTTGCACTCACAAGAGGTACCCACTGTCTATATACTGAGGGGAAAAAATGACTAAGTTCACAATGCAGGAAAAGGGACAAAAAATAATCTAACAATTATATCCAAACCACATGCACATCTTCATACCATGTAGAAAACATATGCAAATTTTCAAAATGATCAGTACAAAACTGTAGGAGGAGTTGCGCTCACAAGACACCCAGGGTAAATGTTGACGGAAAGACGAACAGACGGATGGACGGACGTACCTACGGATGGAAACTTGCACGCCTAAGTCACCCATGCTAAAGCAGGTGCAACAAAAAGGTATATTATTCTTGAAGTAGTATGAAATAAACAGGAGATAATGGAAATGTGATGCACTTTTTAATTTTGTCCTCACCTCCCTCACTAACAGAGTTCCCAGAGTACAGATAAGATATTATGTAAGTCCATCAACAGTGAGGGAAATAATGCTCATTTAAAAATGATTTTCTTGATCGGTGTTGTTATGGTTCTAGATCTGGCACAATCCAGATATTTCCATAATGCTCAATGTTGTCATCACATTACAGGCTAATTTAGGGTCAGTCTGGGTCAAACCAAAAATGACATATCTGATATCTGGTATCTGATATTGCGGTATTGTGTTTTGACACTACCTGGGTGTATCCACATAAAATTTTTCTTATTTCTTCATGACAACAGATGTTGTGGGTACTCATTAGAAGTGCCTTGGTGAGGCGCTTTTAATGAATACCATGACACATTTTTGTGGAGAAATAAGAAAAATAGCAGTACACTGAACCCTCGTTACAACGACATCATTTGTTCCCAAAGACGTTGCCGTTAAAATGAATTTGCTGTTGTAGAGAATACTTAGTAAGCAGACTGATATGTAAGAAGGACCTTTTTTGGTTCTTATTTCCCCAAAGAACATATGTTTTGTATATTTGTTAGAATCATCTCAATGAGGCAATTAATGAGGCGATTCTAACAAATATCCAAAACATGTTGCTTCACAGTATTAAATACAATAGTCTTGCATAATTTGTGACTAATTGGTACCTCTTAAGCGAAGATTTCGTGACAGTAAAATTGTTGTTATAATGAATTTTGTTGCGCTGTATTGTGTCGGTATAAAGAGGGTTGACTGTACTTATTAGTGGGCACACAACGTTAAAATGACGTCATATCAACGTCGATGCGACGTGATCACGTCGCGTCGACGTTGATACGACGTCATTTTGATGTTGTGTGCCTGCTGGGAGTGCCTTAACTGGAGCTATGTAATACATGTAAAATTTGCAACAGACGACATATGTAATTTTTCCAATAGGGCTGACACTTTATGCAAAAACTGAAATGTCTTATCCCATCTCTGGCAAAAATAAGAAAACTATCACCAGTTTGTCATCTGCTGAATCTGCAAACAGAGTTTTAAAGATTAAGTTAGCTGTTAAAGTTTAGAATGCTGGGTAAATATTTCAGTAGACTGACATTTTGAAATATTTTTTTTTTTTTTATTTTAAACAGAAATAGGACTTGAAATTTCATACTCAATGTTAGGAGGCAATCTGTGTAAAATGTCAATTTGTTTTATTAGGTTTTATGTCACTTCCAACAACCTTTCTGTCATATCGCGACGGCTAATGGATGTGGCAGGGAGCTCAATGCTCACTTTTAGAGTGCTGCCTCACTGAAACACCATGCCCCAGTACACACGGCATGGTATTCCATCTAGGCATATTGTACTCACACCAGGCTGCCCAGTTCTAGCTCTTCTTTCTTGATAAGCGCCAAGCAGAAGAACAGCTGGCACCATTTTTTAAAGTCTTTGGTATGACGACAAATGGAACCAACAACCTCTAGGTCATAAAGCGAATGCCCTACTGACTGCACTGACTGTTTGAGTACCTGTGCTTGTAAAATGTCAATTGGTTGGTTGGTTTGGAGTTTAACAGCCCAGTCAAAACTAGTAAGTCATGGGGAGCCAGTCAGTTTACCTATCCACACTTTTCCTGGGCAGGCATAGTCCTCCAACTGATTGAGCCTCTGTGCTTGTAAACTGTCAATTAGTTGCCATGGTTGGTCTGGAGGTTAACAGCCCAGTCAAAACTACAGAAAGCTGATGGCGGGCCATCACATATCCCCATGCCCGCACCATCGCAAACCTCTGTGCACATCAGAATTCCAAATGCGTTCCTCAAGTCCTCATCCATAGGGCTATTACCTGTGACAGTTTCAAGGTTCTAGCTCAAAAAAAAGCCTAGGAGGAGTTGTGTGACAATAAAAAACAAGATGCCCAAGGGCCACAACTCGCTCACCTGAGCAAAACTGCCAATGCAGATATGCAGATGGCATGCAACATTTTTCCAATACTTTTATGACAAGGCAATGGCTTAAACAGTTTTTGAGATATCTTGCTTTCAAGGTTAAAATGCTGAAATTTGAAAAATGCCATAAATAAAAAAAAGTTCAGATATTTTTCAGAAGTCATTTGGTTTATCTACTTATTCTGTCCTTTAAAGGTTTTCTTTTCTTTTTTTAGCTCTGGCAACCATTTTTTCAGCAAAGCAGAACCATTTTAGCAATTTTGGCAAAGGGGCATAAGAGGAACACTGATGTGAAATTATTTTGAAATCTTGCCACTGGCCACGGAGATATTATTTAAAGGTTTTTCTATTTTTAGCTCTGGTGATGATTTTGTTCAGCAAAGAAGAACCATTTTGGCAATTTTGGTAAAAGGGGATAAGAGGAACATTTCTGTGAAATCATTTTGAAATCAGGCCACTGGCCAAGGAAGAGATGTTTAAAGGGTTTTTTCTACTTTAGCTCTGGCAGCCATTTTGTTCTGCCGAGCAGAACTTTTCAGCAATTTTGGTAAAGGGCCATAAGAGGAACACTTCAGTGAAATTACTTTGAAATCAGGACACTGGCTGTGGAGGAGATGTCTTTTAAAGTTTTTTCTATTTTCAGCTTTGGCCGCCATTTTGTTCAGCCAAGTGGAGCCATTTTAGTAATTTTGGTTGAGGGCCACTGGTGGAATACTTCTGTGCAAATATTTTGAAATCGGGCCATTGGCCAAGGATGAGATGTCGTCGGAAGATTTTGTATTTTTTAGCTCTGGTGGCCATCTTGTTCAATGGAGCAGAACCATTGCGGCCATCTTGGATTTTCAATCAAATTTTAGCTTGTTTGGATCCAGAAGTCATCCTGTTGCTAAAGAGCAAGTTTCGGCTCAAAGCGATCTAAGGTTTGAGAAATGTCGAAAATTGATTTTCAAGATGGCGGCTGTGGTGGCCATCTTGGATTTTCTATCGCCTCATTTAGCTATTTTGTGTCTCATAAGTGCCCTAATGCTCATCCTCAAGGTTTGATTCAACTGGATTATAGAGGAGATGTCCAAAATATGAATTCTCAACATTTTTCCCATATGAATGTATTGGGCCCATACAAATGCATGGGAAGCAAACTTGACCTTGCCGTAAAAAAGTTAAATGTCAACGTAGGACCATCACATTAGCAATTTTGGTAGATCTCCTGTCCCCAAGGATTTGTGCAAAGATATGTCAGAGCTTATTTGGTTCTGTAGAAGAAGATTTTAAAGGTTTTTACCATATATGGGCATGGCAGCCATCTTGGTCAATGGACCGCGACCATTTTAGCAATCTTTCGTTCCCCCAACCTAAAGAGGTTCCACATGAAATTTGAGCAACAATGGCTCAGAGGCTTCAGAGGAGAAGTCCTTTGAAATTCTCAACATTTTTCCCATACAAAGGTATGGTGCCCATACAAATGCATAGGGAAGCAAACTTGACCTCGCCTTAAAAAGGTCAAACATCAATGTACGACCATCATTTTAGCAACTTTGGTAGATCTCCCGTCCCTGATGATTTGTGCAAAGATTCAGCCCCAAAGCATCTTCTGTTCTGGAGAAGAAGATTTTTAAAGGTTTTTACCATATATGGGCATAGTGGCCATTTTGGTCAACAGACCGTAACGATTTCAGCAATTTTTCGTTCTCCCAACCTAAGAAGGCTCCATATGAAATTTGAGCAAAATTGGCTCAGCAGCTTCAGAGAAGTTGTTTGAAAATGTTAACGGACGGACGGACAGACGCATGAAAAGTGATAACAATAGCTCATCCTGAGCATAGCTCAGGTGAGCTAAAAAGAACCCCAAATCCTACTTTTTGACTTCTGGTGACCCCTGACATGCCCCAGGGGTAAAATTTTTGCACCACTGTATTCTACTCTTCATTACCTTTGATTTGATATGCAACATGACTTTGTTTGTACAAAATGGATTTTGGACCCCTTCGGGGCCACACTCCCTGGCCCTGCCCCAAGGGGTTACATCAAAATTCCAAATGTGTTCCTCCAGTCCTCATCCATAGGGCTATCGCCTGTGAAAGTTTCAAGATTCTAGCTTAAATGGTCTAGGAGCAATGGGGTGACATTACAGACGGATGTATGGCCATACAGATGGAGGGGGTATCACAATATCCCTGCTTTTTTTTCGAAATGAGCGGGAATAACTAGTAAGGTCATGTAGAGCCAGTCAGTTTACCTAACCACTTTTTTCCTTGGCAGGCTTAATTCTCCAACTTGTAAACCAGTACTTGCGCACATTATTTCACCAGAAACTGACAACTGCCCCTCTTGAATCAGTGAGAAGAAGGAGAATGATCATAGAAAATATTTTATAATCAATCTTCACAAAGGAACTATTGACGGACCCAATGGGGATTGAACCGGCAACCTCCTAATCACCAACTGGACGTGCATCCAACTGAGCCACAGAGGCCTTTAAGAATTGTACAGAAGTGAAAACACACAGCATTTGGCACAACCTCAATTAACCCATTGTAATCTGGAGACCCCATAAAAGGGTCATTGGCAAACAGTGCAGACCCAGATCAGCTGTCACAGAACATCATGTCTGATCAAGGTCTCCACTGTTTGCAAATAAATCAACCATTTTTCTCTACAAACATCTAAATCACATAGCCTAACATACCTAAAACTGAAATTTGAATCATCCAATATATAGTATGGGGAGTTCATTCAGTCTACAATGGGTTGGACCCTATCCTGGCAGACATTATATACCATATTCTAATGCACTCGCGTATGTAATGCAACGTCTGATTGGAAAACGTCAAAAATTTGCGACGGTATATTCTGCGATATACTGTCGCAAATCCGACGTCATCACGTAACGTCGCTTCTCATTGGCTGGCATTTGGTTTTACGCAGCTCACAGCACTTGCCATTTTGTGCAAATAGTACATTTTTTTCAATAGAAAAAATGAATAAATGCATTAGAATGGGGATAACTGCATCAAATTTGGCATTTGGGGAGGTAAATCGGCGGTTTTACGGTCGCAAATTACGTTTTACGGCTCCGCTGACGCGTCGCCGTAAAACGAAATTTCCGACCGTAAAACCGCCGATTTACCTCCCCAAATGCCAAATTTGAATGCAATTATCCCCTAATTAAGCTTTAGAATTGTATTGGTTGGTTGGATGGTTGGTTTATAGTATAATGGCTAGTCAACACTATTAAGGTCAAGTTGAGCTGGGCCCAGTTGTTCAAAGCGTCGTTAGCTTAACGAGCTCGTTAAGGGTCATTTCGTTAACTGTGTTAGCAGATTCAATACACAATATTCTGAAATTTTTTGCTGAAAAAATGTGAGTAGCTTTTGCACTGCAAAAGCTACTCACATTTTTTCAGCCAAAAATTTCAGCATATTTGCGTATCACTCGATGTTAATTTTAACGAATCGTTAACTAACGATGTCGTTACCTTTGAACAACTGGGCCCTGGTCAGTTTACTTAACCACACTTTTCTTGGGCAAGCTTACTAGTCTTTGCAGTGGTTAACCAGCATTTGTGCATTCTTTTGCCAGAAACTGACAACTGCTGTTCTTGAATCAGCAGAAGGGACAGCATGACTTAGAAAAGATTCCACGATCAACCTCAAAGATTTGAGCTGCCATAGCTTGCTTGAATCACACTTTGCCTCTAAAATCATTAACCAAAAACTGTACACAATTTTTTTCTAAGTCTGTGACATTGACCTCAAGGTTACTTAAGTGGGTTAGGATGGTGCAGCATAGAACTTCAGACCAGTATCTAACAACAGGGCTAGTATTAACTACTTCCATCCAGAGGGTCAGGAGATATAGCCTTTTAAAAAGTTTAATCAACATATTATACTGCTACATGTCTATCTGTAAGCTAAATATATTTAAGAATGTCATCTGGTACAATTTTGCATGACACTTTAACTCTTTTTAAAAATCACTTTATTTGCCAAGGAACAAGACGTTTCGGCCATCAGGTGGCCATTTTCAAGAAGAGCAATTCAATTTGATATCTTCATTTGAAATTAAGTACTTAAATACATATTAAAATTACTTTTAAAGATTAGATTTCTTAAAATACCTCTGCTTTTTACTGACCAATCTTATAGATAGTTACCAAACAGCATGACTTGACATCATGACATCATCAATTTTCAACTTTAAAGGTTACCGTATTCAGGGCCAATTCAGTAGAAAACAAATTGATATTTTGCTTTATTTTTCAAGAAAATGGGCTTTGGCAGTTCATGTAACACTGAATTGTCTAACCCTATTTCCTAGGAAGGGAGACAATTTGCAAGAAATGTCAAACCATGTTTTCTGGGAAATTAAGAAAATTGTCATCTGTTGAAAATTTTACCCAGCATGCTAAGTGTTAAGGACAAGCTAATGATGATTTCAACAGCTGTACCAAGATCAAAAGGTACCATATACATGTCTTAGGAGCTGTTAGAAATTTAGCTCAATGACATGCAATCAGCAAAGTTGCCTGGCTGGCCTAGTAATAGTCTACATAAGAGGGGATATTGAGTGAATATTTTCTTATTTCTCAAAAAAAAAAAAAACATGATATGAGTACTCATCAGAAGTGTCTCTGTGAGGCACTTTTAATCACTACCGACAGCATTTGATTTCATGAAAAAGAACTAGACAAAGTGCCCTGTGGGGCACGTATACCCCCGACCAGCGCTACCGCCAGTTTTTAAAGAGCACAAAGTAAGTAGCTTTGACTCTGGAGATGGCAGTTGTATGCTATATGATTTAACATTGAAAAAATCAATCACACATAATATGAAGTCCTTGACCTCAAAGATCAGGCACAGGTGCAGGGATTGAGCTAAATAAAACTTTAGCCCTATAACTATCACCATATACTAGTGAAATCAATCAGTCTTTATAATATAAGCAAATATGACATTTGTATGAAAAGTCTGTGACCTTGACTTAAAAGCCATGCCCCAGCTTAGGGATGGTGCCAAGAAAAACTTTAGACCTATATATACCATCATGCTTAATATTAATGAAACCAACAAAAGGGTCTTCATAATATAGCTATATAAATTTTAATGAAAATTTTAAGGTCACCTGCCTACTCAATGCCCTCTACATATCGGTAAAGTATCACAAAAATATCTTAAAGAATTTTTAGAGTTATTGCCCGCACATGATTTAAATAACCAAGGGAGAAAACTGCAGAATGGAGTCAGAGTGTCATTCTTGAATGTGATGTGCCTACTCAATGTCCTATACATACTGGTGAAGTATCATGAATATATCTTAACATGTTTTAAAGTTATGGTTCACACAAAATTTTTACCATTCTGGAGACAAGGGGAGATAACTCATGGACCAAGTCAGTTAGAGTTGTCTTTCTTGTACTTGACACCCTACCAAATGCCCTCTACAACCTGACACTTTCCTGAAAATAGCTCAAAGGGTAGTTAGGAGTTATGGGGTGCACAATAATGTGTTTATGGACAGACAGATGGATGGATGGACAGATGGATTCCTCTCGGTAGGAGGATAACGAAATTCAACAAAGGTCTTGATGATATAGCTAGATAAACTTAGATGCAATTTTTTTTTACTTTTATATGAAATTTCTAAGTCTGTGACCTTGACCTCAAGGTCATACCCTGGGTTGGGGATGATGCTCAGTAAAACTCTAGATCTATATCTACCAACATGTCAAATATAAATGAAATTCCTCAAAGGGTCTTGATGGTATAGCTATATAAACTTAAACACAAAAAACTTTGACTTTTTTATGAAAATTCTAAGTCTGTGACCTTGACCCCAAGGTCACCCCCGGGGTGGGGATGGTGCTGATAAAAACTTTAGACCTATACTTACCATCATGCCAAATATGAATGAAATCCATCAAAGGGTCTTCAAAATATGAGGTCTTATAAACTTTAACGCAAAAACTTTGACCCTAAGACAAAAATAAAGTATGAACGAATTATGCTTCAACGGACCGACGGACAGATGAACAGATTCCTTGCTGATAGCTGTATCAGCTCAACCTTTCAGTTAGGGGATAATGAAATTTAATAAAAGGTCTTGATGATATGGCTATATAAACTTAAATGCAAAAATGTTTACTTTTATATGAAAATTCTAAGTTCTTGACCAAATATGAATGAAATCCATCAAAGGGTCTTTAAAATATGAGGTCTTATAAACTTTAACGCAAAAATTTGACCCTGTGACGGAAAGACGAACGAACGAACGGAAAAGCGAAAACTATATACCCCCACATACTTCGTATGTCGAGGGTATAATAAGCGAAGAATCAGTACTGTTTGGTTGAAAAAAAGCAACTTATCATGAGCTACGTAAAGTGGATATGCCTATTTCTTGAGTTGCCAGCCATGCTAGTCATGTTCCAACTTGGATTTGCAAAGTTTCTTTTTATTTACCAAACTGACCATAAATACTGGGACAACTTTTAACTTATAACCTTACTTCTCTTAGAATTAGAACAAGGCCCTTTTACTACATGTTGGTATGTCTAAAAGGAAGCTGGATAAGTGGCAAACAGTGCAGACCCTGATCAGATGCCACATAATGCAGTGTCTGATCTGGGTCTACACTGTTTGCCCAGGCTTTTCTGTCCCAATATTTAGGGTTATTATGGTACCCTAAAATTTGAGAAGCAAATTTTTTCTTTTAAGAGTATGATGATTTGGTGTTTTGCAGTCCTTCCAACATTTTTTAAGGCATATCGAGATGATGGAAAGGATGGATGATGATTAAAGTGTGCAATGATGCGCCATACAGTTATGAGCTGAATTCTGTCTATAATGGGATTCAAACCCTGGACCTCTTGAACTGAGTCAGGAGCACTAACCACTTGGCCACCTGAATGATTCTTCCTTTAAGGGTAGCCTCTTTTTTTTTACAGATTAAAAAACATGCATAGTTACCTCTCTTTGTAAAATGGTAGTAAAAGTTTTCAGGGGTATATACAATGTATTTACTTTAATAGCTTATAAATATATAGCGGGAGCAAATTCTTTTCTTTTAGAGCAGACTCATTTTCAGAAGGGACTTGATGTGCAGTAAAGTAAACAGGCTGCTGCTGATGATTTGGCTTTTAACATCTCTGTTTGTTTGTTTGTGTTGAGGTTTTACGGCCCAGTCAACCCAATAGGGTCATGTCGAGTGCGGTCAGTTTACCTAACCACACGTTTACTGGGCAGGCTTAGTCCTCTAAGCGGTTAACTAGTATTGTGCACATTCTTTCGCCAGAAACTGACAACTGCCCTTCTTGAATCAGCGGAAGGGAGAGAATGACCGTAGAAAATATTTCATGATCAATCTCCACGAAAGAATGTTGCCAACCTCGGCGGGGGTTGAACCCGTGACCTCCTGGTCTCCAGTCAGACGGCGCATCCAACTGAGCCACCGAGGCCGGCTTAACATCTCTGTCAACATCATTTAAGTCATATCTAGAAATATATGAGAGAGATATGAAAGGCTCTGTGCAATGAAGTGCTATACACTCATGAGTTGAACTCTGCCTATTGTGGGATTCAAACCCAAGAGTGCTAAGCTGCTAAACCACTTGGTCACCCGGATGCTTCAAAGCAAACAGAAAATCACAAAAGTTGTCTCCCTTGGAAGAAATGGCTGGAAATGTAGCAAGTGTATTCAGACCCCTTTTCATCCTGATTGATGTGTTCTCCAAGGGGGTCATAAACAGGCCCCGAGTTATAAAACTTTTTTCATGCTCAACTCAGCTGAGCACTAAATTTGACCTGCTGATAAACCTGAAATTACTGACAACTGCAAATTCTTTCTTGCTAAATATAGCTGAGCATGAAATTTTTCTCTTAATAAATATGAAACTGCCAACAATAGTTGGCATTTTCATATTTATTAGCAGAGAAAATTTCATGTTCAACTCAGTTGAGCATGAAATTTTCTTTGCCAATAAATATAAAAATGTCAACTCAGTTGAGCATGAAAAAAAGTTTTGTAACCTCAGGGCCAGAGAGTACATCAGTTTGATCTTTGAGATGATCCTGTTATTCTTGTCCTTCGGTATCATCGTCAGTATTGCCACAGCCTCAGATGTCTCTGTAGCCCAGATGAGAACCTGTGGTTTGCATCCCAGGTATTTTTAAAAAAAACTTTACTGTTTCAAGCCAATTATTTACTCTGATTTCAAGATTGGTTTGATTTAGGGGATAACTGCTTTCAAATTTGACATTTGGGGAGGTAAATCGGCGGTTTTACGGTCGGAAATTTGTAACGCGTCGCCGTAAAACGTAATTTGCGACCGTAAAACCGCCGATTTACCTCCCCAAATGACAAATTTGATGCAGTTATCCCCATTCTAATGCATTTATTCATTTTTTCTATTGAAAAAATGTACTGTTTGCACAAAACGACAATTGCTGTGAGCTGCGTAAAACCAAATGCCAGCCAATGAGAAGCGACGTTACGTGATGACGTCGGATTTGCGACAGTATATCGCAGAATATACCGTCGCAAGTTTTTGACGTTATCCAATCAGACGTCGCGTTACATACGCGAGTGCATTAGAATTGGAGTTTTATGGCCCAGTCAACACTAATAAGCCAGTCAGTTAACCTACCCCCACTTTTCCTGGGCATATACTTAGTCCTCTAAATGGGTAACCAGTACTTTGTGCGCATACTTTTGCCAGTAACTGATGACTGCCCTTCTTGAATCAGCAGAAAGGGGAGAATGACCAAAAAAAAAAGTATGAGGATTACATGGAAGTTATTGGTTGAACTGGGAATTCGAAATTGCGACCCTTGGAGCTGCAGTTAGATATGCTACCGTCTGGGCTAAGAGAGAAACCTTGCATCTGGTGGTTGATTTTGTGTCTGTGTTGAGGTTTTATGGCCCAGTCAACCCAATGGGATCATGTCGAGCATGGTCGGTTTACCTAACTACACTATTCTGGGCAGGCTCAGTCCTCTAAGCAGTTAACCAGTATTGTGCATATTTTTTCGCCAGAAAATCTAGTGGTTGAGAAAGAGATGTTTAATGTAAACTGACAGATGCAGACAGGTGAAAGATATTGGACAACTGGCCATTAGATAGCTGAACATGATGTGCTCCTGTTAGCTGAAAAGATGCATATATAGTTCCAGAGTTGGCATTTTCTTAAACTGATTTCTCCATGAAAATATATATTGTGCATACTCTTTAGAAGCACCTCACCGAGGTGCTTCTAAAGAGTACACACAATATGTGTTTTTGTGTAGAAAAATATTATGTAGCTAATCTTCTAATCTGAGCTATGAAGGTGTTTCCATGGAATAAGGTATGCCCACTAATGGTATTATTTACCTGTTATGTACTGTCTAATTTTCTTTTCTAATTGCTTCTCTTCTCCCATTGCTTCTAATCTGACAAATACAGCATCTATTTTTGAGACTATATTGACTATAGTGGGTCCATTCTGTCAACTCTGCAAGAAAACACAATAAATTCTTCATATGAAACCTGTTTTGCCAGACTCTATCTGAAGGATTGGCTTTATAACTGTCGTCCACATTGTTGTCATTGAAGCTAACCTGGCTGATGGATCTGCAGGCACTCTTTATGGCTGAAAAAAGCACCTTATCTGAAGCTTTGTTTTACATTTAAGAATAAGACCACCCCACTAATAAGACAACTTTTAGGCAATACCAAAAGTGGTCTTATTAGCGAAATTTCACTGTACAACTGAGGCACTTATATATCAATGAAATTTGATATTCATCACAAAAACATGCCTATATAATTTTGACCCTCTTAAACCCCACTTTTATACAGTAAAACTGGGTTTTACAGGGGTATACATAGATTGCAGGTACTCATTAGAATGGCCTCAAAGAGGTGGTTCTAACAAATACCAACAATCTATGTTTTGAGCAGAAATATGAATTATATCAGAATTTTTTATCTAAAAATTTTCATTTTTTGGTGTAAAATTTTCAGTATATTTTAATATAGGCATTTTTCATAATGTGTGAAAGTAGGTAAACGCTCAATAGCTCCAAATAAGGTGCTTTTTCAACCCAAAAGAGTGCACTAGAGGCACTTGTGGTGAGTACCCACAAAGTGTGTTTTTGTGCAAAAAATAAGAAAACTTATGTGGATACCCCTTTTTGGGTCGACTGTTTACAATCAAACCATAGTATACAAACAGCAAAATTTCCTTAAGGTTGTTGTCCACATGATTATCATTGACCAATGAAATCAAACTGCACATTTGTAAGAAATCCAAGTAATGGTTACCTATGGCCATGCTATTCTTGTCCCTGTGACCTCAGAGTGCTTTATAAAGAGGGTTATCTGCAAAATCTGGACTGGGACATTGGCAAACAATACAGAACCAGATCAGACCAGGGCTCTGGAAATTTTGAAATCTGAATCGGTCCAGCCGATGACGATGACGTCATCAATGAGCCCATTTCCAAAAAAAAAAAAAAAAATATGTGTAGATCACCTGTCACGAAAACTAATGACAATTGGCAGTCCTATAACTCCTTTTAAATAATACGCCTCAACCCGTTATATGACGGAAGTCCGGGTACAACGAGCATGATCAAAGCTGGCGTCATCAATAAATACAGTCAGGTATGTAAAAAGAAAGAAAAAAAAAAAAAAAGAAAGAAAAAAAAAAAAAGAAAGAAAAAAAAAAAAAGAAAGAAAAAAAAAAAAAAAGAAAAAACGTTTTTGTTATTTCCACCTCCGCAGGGTTTTCCTAAACTTTTTATAAACAACTGATTCCCGTCTTGTATAAGCGCGAAGACGGCGGGAAACAGGAGAGACGGAACGAAACGACTTTCATGGACCTAATTAGGTCTAATAAAAAAGGCCTGCGCCACGGGCGGTTTTGCAGTTTTCAGTGTTTTCAAGATTATGCCGTTATCAGATTGCTTAAATTTTAAGCACTGACCAATCTTACCTAGCGCAAGTGGTGCATTACTTATTTTTACTGTGAAATCTACCTTGAACTATACTCGCGTGTTACGGCAATCAACAAAAAAAAAGAAGCAATCAATTATACCCAGATCAGACGCCGTTGTATGCGACATCTGATCAGGACGTACACGGTTTGGGAATTCATTTATCGAATCTGGGACCGACAAACCGTGTTGATCAAAACAAAAAAGAAGAGGAAGAAAATGGGTGCGTTCAAGCGGTGCATTCTTTTATCACTCTCAGTAAAGCAACCTTTGATCTTTTGGACACGCCGACTGCACCTGGATGTTTTGCAGTCTCAGTGTATTCACACGTGTCACACAAACGGATTAATTATCAGACTACCGTGTTAATCGCTTGTTTACCGCACAAAGGTCAGTGAAGTGTTGATTTTTTGACAATGTTTGGATAATGACGTAATTAATTTGTGCTGCGGGTAGGTTGCCGTTATTCAGCTGTCTCTCCAATATACATGTCAAATGACCGTTTAGAGCCTTTTAACTACCATAATATCGCATTTAAAAGGTGCGCGGACGTTGTCAGTTTGGAAAGACTTGACCGTTTGTGATTTTTTAGACATCATTGATTTGTGAAAATTGGTTGGTTTGGGAAATGTTAGACCGATTTATTAGCGTTTTGGGGTGTTTGAAATCGGTCCAGAATTCTTAATTTCGGTCCAGACCGGCTATTTTTTCGGTTTTCCCGAGCCCTGGATCAGACAGATGCCACATTCTATGATCAGGGTCTGCACTGTTTAAATTACAGGGCCCAGTTGTTCAAAGCTAATGACATCATTAGTTAACGATTCGTTAAAATTTACATTGAGTGATACGCAAATATGCTGAAATTTTTTGCTGAAAAAATGTGAGTAGCTTTTGCAGTGCGTGCAAAAGCTACTCACACTTTTTTCATTAAAAAATATCAGAATATTGTGTATTGAATCCCCTAAAACAGTTAACGAAATGACCCTTAACAAGCTCATTAAGCTAACGATGCTTTGAACAACTGGGCCCAGGCAGTTAAGGGTTAAATGAAACAGTCTTTAAGTCCCCATTCAGGACCATTTTCTC
Organism: Anodontia alba; assembly: GCA_964016985.1. Taxonomy (NCBI): domain Eukaryota; kingdom Metazoa; phylum Mollusca; class Bivalvia; order Lucinida; family Lucinidae; genus Anodontia; species Anodontia alba. The sequence goes on from OZ024833.1 coordinate 13,046,897, forward strand.
AGCCTACACTCAAGAGACACCGACCCACCAGTGCTGTCAGTGCTTTGATTATCTGGTGCTATAAACGCCTCTTTAACAAATTTTCTGTGATACAGGGTCCAGATGCTCAAAGCATAGTCAGCTTAACAAGCTCATTAATGATAAACTCGTTAACTGTTGTAGCTAACGTATTTTCAAATAGATTTATATTTTTGCTGCAAAAATATGAGTAGCTTTTGCAAAAGCTACAAAGATTTTTTCAGCAAAAAATACCAATGTATTTGCCATATTTCAAAACAGAAATTTTAACGTCACATTAACTAACAACTAAGTTTTGAACAACTGGGCCCACATTTTTAACCCATATAAATGCAAAGTATCTGCTATACTTTCTATATTATAATGTGGCAAGTAATCTTTGCCCATGTAAAAGAATTGTTAGAAAAATACCATACATTTCTTCCTCTAAGTTAGATCAACTGACACTTAGCATGCTATTTATTGCTAATTCAGCAGACAACAAATTGGTATTTTTCTTATTTTTCCCAGAAAATAGGATTTGACATTTCTATCAAAATGGATCTACCCAGTTTGCTCAGTCCTGATCAGGGTCTATTCTGTTTGCCACTCATTCATTACGAAAACATGTCTATTTAAATACACTGAAAATTTTACCACCAAAAAAAATGAAAATTTTCATATAAAAAATTCTGATATTTTTTTATATTTCTGCTCAAAACATAGATTGTGAGGCAGTTCTAACGAGTACCCACAATCTATGTTTTTGAGTAGGAACAGGAACTAGAAATGTGTGAGTATGACACAGATGCCCCCGCCCAGGCCATCTCACCCACACGCAGGTATTTTGCAAAAAAATAAAGTTGAAAAAAGGGCCATAACTCTAATAATAATTGGCAGATTTTACCCTAAATCGAACTTGACCATATTTTATGATTATATACTTGGGTATATAATATGAATCCAATACACAAATCAATCTTTTTTAAAACAATATCGGAAGGAAAACATCTTTTGAAGGTGAAAAAGGGCCATAACTCCCATAATAAGGAGTTGATTTTACCCTAATTGGAATTTGACCTCTATTTTAAAATTATATACCTGTGTGTTAAATATGAATTCAATACACTAATGTTTTCAAAAGATATCAAATGAAACTATTTTTCAACATTGTAAAAGGGCTGTAACTCCAAATATAATTGGTGGATTTTACCCCAAATCAAACTTGACCTATATTTTAGAATTATATGCTTGTGTATAAAGTATGCATCCAATTTACTAATCTTTTCAAAAGTTATGGAATGGAAACAATTTTTCAAAATTGAAAAAGGGCCATAACTCCAAAAAAATTGGTGGATTTTACCCTAAATTCAACTTGACATACATTTTATTATATACCTGTGTATAAAATTTGAATCCAATACACTAATCTTTTCAAAAGATATCAAACGGAAACCTTTTTTTAACTATTTTTCAACACTGATAAAGGGCCGTAACTCCAAAAATAATTTGTGGATTTTTCCCCAAATCAAACTTGACCTATATTTTATAATTATATGCTTGTGTATAAAATATGAATCCAATTCACTAATCTTTTCAAATGTTATGGAACGGAAACCATTTTTCAAAGTTGAAAAAGGGCCATAACTCCATAATTAATTGGTGGATTTTACCCTAAATCAAACTTGACCTACATTTTATGATTATATACCTGTGTATAAAATTTAAATCCAATACACTAATCTTTTCAAAAGATCTCAAACGGAAACCATTTTTCAACTATTTTTCAATATTAATAAAGGGCCATAACTCCAAAAATAATTTGTGGATTTTACCCTAAATCCAACTTGACCTGTATTTTATATATATATGCTTGTGTATAAAATATGAATCCAATACACTAATCTTTTATAAAGTTATGGAACGGAAACCATTTTTCAAAGTTTAAAAATGGATCTAAATCAAGCTTGACCTACATTTTATGATTATATACCTGTGTACAAAATTTCAATCCAATACACCAATCCTTAAAAAAGATATGGCACGGAAACCATTTTTTAAAGCTGAAAATTTTTCAAAGTTGAAAAGGGCCATAACTCACAAAATAATTTGTGGATTTTCTCCTAAATCGAACTTGACCTACATTTTATGATTATATACCTGTGTATAAAATTTCAATTAAATACACCAATCCTTTCAAAAAATATCGCACGGAAACCAGAAGTGTTACGTACGGTACGGATGGATGGACAGACGGATGGGACAGACGGACGTATGGACAATGGTGATACTATATGCCCCCCATTGAAAATGACGGGGGCATAAAAATAATGTATACCCCTATAAACCCCAGTTTTACAATATAAAAGTGGGGTTTAAGGAGGTTAAAATGAAGTTTTTTAAAAGTAAAACATATTTTAACGAGTAATACTTAACCTATAGATAATGTGCTATTCTATTCTGTTATTCACCCCCTCCACAGAAAAAACGACCTTTCAGTCGTTATAAAGTCTTAATTCAGAAGGTCCCTTTAACAGTTACCTGTATGACGTAGTTCCTCCCGCTCAAATGATCACGTGTCAGTTTCTTTTATGTGTAAAACAATACACAATTAGGAGAAAGGAGCAAGGGAAGGGAGGTGGGACGATAAATACTTATCTATAGGTTAAGTATTACTCGTTAAAATATGTTTTACTTTTAAAAAACTTCATTTTAACTTTGTAATACATTAACCTATAGATAATGTGCTAGAATTTGTAGAATAGGAGGGAGGATTTCTCCTAATAAGTTAGTCCCAACTTCTGAATTAAGGCTTATTAAAAAGATTTATTTTTTATATATATATAATGAGGACATAATTAGTGCTTAAGGCAATAATAAGATCCTTTAACCAAGGATAAAGTAATCCAGGGTTAACATATATATATAATAAAGATATAATTAGTACCTCTCTAGTATAGCATCAGGTCTAGGGGGGCTGTTGACGTTGTCTACACATCCATAGCTGATTGCTGTTGGCCCCCCACCACTTTTTGGACCACTTCAATGGGGCCCAAACTTTGGAGATTCTGTGCTTGTTGAGACATGTCTCTGAGATAGAATTTGGCAAAAGTTGATGAACTATTCCAAACCGCTGCTTGAAGTATATCATTGAGAGGAACTTTGTCGAAGAAAGCCCAAGAAGAGGAAAGAGCTCTAACTTCATGAGCTTTGATTTTAAGGAAAGAGATATCTCGTTTAGGGAGTTTCCTATAGGCAAGTTTAACAGTGTAAGATATCCATCTCGAGATAGTATCTTTAGAAATATCCTTATTGCCTTTAATAGGAAGAAAAAGTCTAGTTCTATTTTGGCGATAAGAGCTAGTCATTTTGAGATAGAATTTCAGAGCCCTAACGGGGCAAAGAAGTCTGTCAATATGTTCCCATTTACATATTCGAGCAAGACTAGGAACAACAATAGGATCTGGTTTAACAGAAGGAAGCTGGTTTTTTTTCTAAAAAACCAGATTTAAGAATCAAGGAAACTGAACCATCAGATTGATTAAATCTTAAATGTTGTGAATCCATAGCTAGAGCATGTATTTCACTACACCTTTTAGCAGTGGCAAGAGCTAAGAGAAAGGCTGTCTTAATAGTAACGTGAAATTTAGAAGCCTTATCAAGAGGTTCAAAAGGTGGTTTTTGTAGACATACTAAAACCCATGATAAGTCCCATTTAGGTGTAAGAGATCTTTGTACTGGTCGTTGAAGTTCAAAGGATCTGATAAGTTCAGATAAAACTGGATTAGATCCGATTCTATTACCAGTTTTGAATTTTAAAGTGTTAGAGATCATAGATCTATAACCTTTAATAGTACTAATCTGACATTTCTTTTCCGAAAAAAGAAAGATTAAGAAATCAGCTATAACTGTAATAGGGGCCGAGATCGGATTAACCTTTTTTGTATGACACCAATTAGAGAAGATGGTCCATTTTGCATCGTAGACTTTTTGTGTAGATGCTCTTCTTGATCTGGAGACAAAATCTGCAACGTTTTGTGAAAATTTCTTATCTCTGATTGATTGTTTGATAACTCCCAAGCGTGAAGGTCGAGAATTGGGAGGTTTTGATGTACAAATCTTCCTTTGGATTGAGTCAGTAGTCTTGGAATTAGTGGCAGACGAATCGGAGCTGACACTAATAACACTAATAGAAGAAGAAGTTCTGAGAACCACTGTTGCTGTGGCCAGAACGGAGCTATGAGAACTATTCTGCACTGATGTTGTCGGATTTTCTCTAGAACAGCAGGTATCAGAATAAAAGGAGGAAAAGCATATGCATGAAGATGATTCCAGTCCATGGACAGGGCATCTATCGCTAGTGCTTTGTAGTCTTGTACTGGAGAGACATATAATGGGAGTCTGTGGTTGAATCTTGTCGCAAACAGATCCACATTTGGGAAGTTGAGCATCTGGAATACTGAATTCGCAACTGTTTGATCCAGAGCCCATTCTGTCTTGATAGGTTTGTCTAGTCTTGAGAGGCGGTCTGCAAGAATGTTGAATTTGCCTGGGATGTGACGTACTCTGATAACTATGTCTTGTTCCAGGCACCAATTGAGTATTTTCCAAACTTCTACGCAAAGATTGGGGGAATGAGTGCCACCCTGTTTGTTGATATATGAGACCACCGTTGTGTTGTTTGTGGATATCATGATGCAAGAATGGTGAATAAATGTTTTGGCTTGTTTCAGTGCTAAACGTATGGCCATCATTTCTAACATATTGATATGGAGCTGGGATTGGTTTTCTGTCCAGCGACCATGAAAGGACAGTGTTGTCGGCTCTAAATGAGCTCCCCATCCGTAATGACTGGCATCCGTATAAAGGAAGAATTTGGGGTCTGGAGGATGGATTGAAGTCGCTGTCTCGAATCGAATGGGGTTTATCCACCATTGTAAGTGAGATCGAATCATGCCGTTTATCGAGATCGGGTGATCGAGAGGAAGAATATGAGGTTTCCAGACTGACAGCAGGCACATCTGAAGAGGACGTAAGTGCAGTCTGCCCAGGAGAACAAGGTCTGCTGCAGCACTGTTTGCCCAAAAGAGAAAGGAAAGTTCGTGCCGATACACGTTTTGCTGACATTATTTTCTTGATTGTTAGAATTAGGTTCTGTACACGATCCGCTGGAACCCTGACTAAATTTTGTTGCGTCAGAAATTCCATACCTATGAAGGTGAATTTCTGAGCAGGAAAGAGATCTGACTTCTTGAGATTTGGCAGAAAACCTAGGCTTTGAATAGTTTGAATGCAAATCTTTGTCTGAGTAATCAGACGGTTGTGAATCAGATTTTTTATCAGCCAATCGTCTAGGTATGGAAAAACTGATATGGCACGTTGGCGTAGAAAAGCTGCAATAACGTCCATCAGTTTCGAGAAAATTAACGGACTTAGGGACATTCCGAACGGTAGGGCCGAAAAGTGATATACTTGATCTTCGTGTACGAAGCGAAGATACTTCCTGGATTGACGATGTATCGGCACATGTAGATATGCATCTGTTAAATCTATGGAGACAGCCCAATCGTTGAGTCTCATCGCTTGTCTTACCGATTTGACTGTTTCCATTTTGAATGCTTGTTTCTCTATGTAACGGTTTAATAAAGACAGGTCTAATATTAAACGAAACTTTCCGTTCTTTTTTGGCACAAGGAATATCCGGGAATAAAAGCCGGGAGTTTCCGGATTCTGTACCCTTTCCACTGCCCGTTTGTTGAGAAGATTTTTGATCTCCTCTCTGAGAAACGGGGAGGAGGATTGACTCATTCTGATCGGAACAGATGACAAAGGAGGAATTTTGATGAATGGTATCCTGAATCCGTTTCGTACGATAGAGAGGACCCATTTGTTGTCTGTTATTTCCTCCCATTTTTCCGCAAAATGGGCCAATCGTCCTCCCACTGGAATGTCCGCGAGTGGAAGAGCAGGCAGTGGAAAGGGCGGGCCTTCATAATCTTGCGGAGGAAGAGGCAGGTTTAGAGGAGGGGAACTGACGGATGTTACCAGTCCTCTTGATATTATCTTTCTTTATGTGAGAAGATGAGCTTTGAGGAATATTTTTGGACCTATACGACTGCATAGGTTTAGGTCTGGATGTTGTTTGTTTAGCAGGATATTTAGGTATCTTGAAAGCTCTGCTCTGCGAAGGAGGCTTATAAGAATGAGATTGTGACTGAATGGATGTAGAAGCTAGAAACCTTTGCTGTTGAGCTTCGAAGTTTGATTTAGCTATTTCTTTTATCCTGCCGTCAAATAAGGATTTTGAGTTAATAGGAGCGTTCCTTAACTCGTATGTGGAATTGTCGAGTAGTAGTTTAGACGAAGCTAGGGCTGCGTCCCTCCTAGCTTGGAATAATTCAGTAGTTAAAAGTGTAGACATGGCAGTAGCATGTTTAATCGATTTGGCTACGGCCTCCAGAAGTCTGGAAAGGGCCGCAACCGACATCGATTCCTGTTGTAATGAAAGGAAGGCAGCTGAAGAAAATAGATCAGCATGAGAATTAATAGCGACTAGTTTTCTAGCCTTCCTTTCCCATGCTTCTAGATTCTTGAGCGGAATAGAAGCTCTTCCTTTATTAGAAATGTCTAGGAGCGACGCATCCGCTTCTAATTGAGGGATATTATCAGTTGGCAAATATTGGTTTTGGCTCTTATAGAATTTAGTCGGAGCAAGAGCCGAAACCAAGCTTTGCGGGCAAATCCAATCTCTTGAACATTTGTCCGATTCTAGTCTATTTTGAATATATTTTGTTGTATTTTGTACTAATTTGGATTGTGGGAGAACAAGTAATGGAGTGGAACGAGACTCCATTAATTGTTCGATCCCAGAGAGAGGTTTTAATGGAGCTTGATCCTGCTGAGTTTTGGGGCATAACTCAGGAGGAAGAAGCCGAAAGACCTCGTTAATCGCACGATCAAATGACCAGACTTCGGATTCAGTTTCCGAATCTGACTCCTTATTCTGTTGAGTGAGATTCGGCTGAATCTGATCGTAATTAATAGGTTGATTAGTGATTTGACTAAAATTAGTCTCCTCAGGTTGTATTAGAGTTGGCGTTTGAACAACCTGGGGAGATTTATGAGCCCTTGTATATCTACCAATGTCAAGTTGAGATTGGGAGGAATTTGATGAAGAAGAAGGCGTCATCGATCGTCTTCTTCTCTTTTTATGAGAGTGCTTAGATCTCTTTGAATTTTTCTTTCGCCGAGAAGAACTCAAAGAGTCTGATCTGGAAGTAGAGATAGAAGAAGAGGATGATCGATGTCTTCTTCTCTTTTTAGATTTATGCTCTCTTTTTGACTGATCCTTCCCTGAAGGTCTGGAGATAGATAAATTATTTGAATTAGGAGGTTCAATCATTACACTCGGATCTGAGACCTGCGAAAAATCAGGTTCGAGTGGAATAATCTGTCTAGAGGAAGAAGCTGGATTAGGAAGTTCTAGTCTATCAGAATGTTCGTAACCAGGAATAAAGACATTGGATAGTCTGTGGACACTACCCTGTGAAATATGGCTACTTATGGACGGAGCGTAGCTTTGTACAGGCACATTTATAGGAATATAACCAGGCGGAATTTGTGTTTGTAGGTCATACGCGAATGACTGTAAACCAATGCCTGGTTGACTGGAGCCTAGTTGACTGGTGCCTGGTTGACTGGTTACTGGTTGACTGGTGACTGGTTGACTGGCGACTGGATGACCGATGACTGGATGAACGGAGATAAGTTGCCCAGTGACTGGATGACTGGTGACTTGTTGACTGGTTGACTGGTGACTGGTGGGCTTAATGCCCGGTCAGACTCTAAGTCTGCCAGGCTGCCACCTTGATGGGTCCTGCCCCGAGCAGTAAAGCTATGAGGGGCGGTGCTCCCATCAACTGTCCCGTTGTCAGCAAGTCTGACTGGGACTTCTTGGATTTCTTTGATTTCTTCTGTTTTCTCTTCTGCGTCATAACTGATTTTCTAGTAGCATGAAGGCGTCTTCTTTCTGCTAGGTTCCAAACTTTTTCTGTCCAGGAACTACAAATATAACACGGAGAGATACGTGTGCAAGAATTACAAGTTAGACAAGATAAATAAGTATCCCATTTAGCTTTTAAATGGCCACAGTTGCCGCGGGCGAAATGCATCGACTGACGCGGAAACAAAGGAAGAAATTTAACATTGAGAAAACAAGAAATCTAAGATCGATATTTCGAAAATAAGTACATAGATAGTAGAAGGAGTGAATATAGAACCAGAGAAAGTCAAGGATATAAAAATTTTAACCGTGTAGAATAATTTTAATCCATTTTTTCTAACACAGAATAATAATCCTTGAACATTCAAAGTCCACAGAAAAGAAACTGACACGTGATCATTTGAGCGGGAGGAACTACGTCATACAGGTAACTGTTAAAGGGACCTTCTGAATTAAGACTTTATAACGACTGAAAGGTCGTTTTTTCTGTGGAGGGGGTGAATAACAGAATAGAATAGCACATTATCTATAGGTTAATGTATTACGATGGATGGATGGATGGATGGATATTTTGTTTATAGACGCTCAACCCTAAAAGGGCATATAGCGTCTAATAAGTTTTATGTTATATGATGATTTTATTTAATGAGAAATTTAAAAATATCTAGGATTGATGTGTTTATTTTAAAGAGATAAAGTGTCAATGATTTTAAGTGATTAAAAATACTGATCATATTTTATTAAAAAGTCCGATCTCTTTAAGAAAGTCGAGTATTTTCTGAGTTGGCATATCAAAAAGTTCCTTTATAGTTTTTATATTAAAATACTTTGTGCGAATGTGATTAAATTCAGCACAAGTGATAAGAAAATGTTTGACTGTGAAAGGTTCATTACAAGGAATGCAGAATGGAGCTTGTTCATTATTTAAAATATAAGAATGAGTAATTCTAGTGTGTCCAAGTCTACATCTCGTGATTTTTGTTTGTTCTTTTCTGCCGAGATTAGAGAATGTGCATTTGCTGTTAAAATTTGGTTTGATTTCATTTAATTTATTATAAGTTTGTGTTTCCCAAACAGACTGACATTTGTTGTTGATGTATTGACAGACGTTTGATTTAAAGTCGGAGTGAGGAATTTTGAAATTGGTTATTACTAAGGATAATGCAGATTTGGCTTCTGAATCTGCTAATTCATTTCCACGAAGAATAACGTGGCTGGGAAGCCAACAAAATACAATTTCTTTTGAAGCGGAAAGATAAAAATATTTTTTAAGAATTTGCTGAATTAATGGGTTTCTATGGTGTAAATCTTTAAGAGATTTTAATACAGAAAGAGAATCTGAATAAATGATAAACTGTTTTTCAGACTGATCTCTGATATGGTAAAGTGCAATATCAATTGCCTTGGCTTCGGCGGTAAAAATGGAGCTATTATCAGGTAATCTGATACTGTCAGTAAAATTTGGACTAATAACAGAACAAGCAACTTTCTCATCTTGTTTCGAACCATCTGTATAAATTGACAGGTAATGTTTATAATTTGATTTGATTTCTAAAAATTCATTCTTAAAAATATGCGACTCGACTTCTGTTTTTTTATTTTTATGAAGGTCTAAAATAATCTTTGGAGGGTTTAACGTCCATGGCTCTTTTGATGGAAAAGAAAAATGCTGAACATTTTTAATACTGATATTGGCCTCTTCAAGTAACGGTTGTATTCTCAGGCCAAGGGGTTTAATAGCCGTTGGTTTGTTGTTGTAAAATCTTTCATATTTAGGATTAAAAACACAATCATAGGCTGAATTACGTGGATTGGCGGCTAATTTAGTAACATATTGAAGAGACAATTTCTCTCTTCTTATATACAATGATGGTTCATTTGATTCAGCGTATAAACTTTCGACGGGGGAAGTACGAAAAGCCCCTAGAGCCAGACGTAAACCTTGGTGATGAATAGTATCCAAAGATTTCAAATAAGATTTTCTAGCGGATCTATGTATTACGAAGTTAAAATTATACAGGCATGTTTTCGTGATGAGCAGTGTTTAAACACACCAACAAGCAGTGAAATGGATCTCTTACCATACTTCTCAATTTGGCTAGCTTGTGATGATGTATTTAATGCTCAACAGGCAGGATAAACATTTCAGCAGACATTTTTCTTATTTTTCCCAGAAAACAGGTTTTGACATTTCATGCAAACTGTCTCAAATGCCTGTTTTCTGGAAAAAACAAGAAGTGCCAATAAGTAGTGCTTATTAGGGACCCTCACAAGACGTTTATAAATGACTGCCTTCCGATAAATTATTTAGCAAGGTAAGAAGCAGAAACCAAAACATAGCAGACAGGTGGACTGGAAATGTGTCAATATGACACAGATGTCCCTGTCCAGAGTCCATCCTCACCTGCACACAAGAATTTTGAAAAATTTAAGTTGAAAAAGGGCCATAACTCTCATAATAATTGGCAGATTATACCCTAAACCAAACTTGACCTATATTTTATGATTATACACCTGTGTATTGTGTATAAAATATGAATCCAATACACTAATCTTTTCAAAAATATCACAAGAAAACCATTTTTTGAAGCTGATAAAGGGCAATAACTCCCATAATAACTGGTGGAGTTTAACCTAAATCAAACTTGACCATTATTTTATGATTATATAACTGTGTATTAAATATGAATCCAATACAAAGTTTTCAAAAAGATATCGAAAGGAAACTACTTTTCAACAATGAAAAAGGGCCATAACTCCAAAAATAATTGGTGGATTTTACTCTAAATCGAATTCAGCCTATATTTCATAATTATATATCCGTGTATAAAATATAAATTCAATACACTCATCTTTTCAAAAGATATCAAACAGAAACCATTTTTCAAAGGTGAAAAAAGGGTCATAACTCCCATAATAATTGGTGGATTTTACCCTAAACTGACCAACATTTTATGATTATATACCCGTGTATAAGGCCATAATAAATTAATAGTCAGATTCTCATTTATTTATTTTTTTTTCAAAATGGGAGCGGAGGGTAAAATTTTATTTTTTATTTTTCCGGACTACACAGAAATCGTAGATGGGTGGCTGAAATTTATATTAATTTGGTGAATAGAGAATACTTTTTCATAATTCCAATGTATTATGAAAAAAACAAATGTGTGTAATAATCAGAATAGCCTTGAAAGAGCAACTATAGAGCTGAAGAAAGTTAATATATCTATAATCAAACACCCACTTTTTTTTCAGTTTCTCTGAAAACACTGTTGTACGAAATAAATGTCATGAATTTATTCTGTTCTGTGTGATTTTTTCTTTCTGTCAAACGCTCTCTCTTTTGTATAAACGTTTTTTACCTGTCAGACACAGTTCACAAACAGAATATATATATATATATATATATATATATTTTTTTTTTTTTTTTTTTTTTTTTTTCATCTCCCAGCAATTCACTCCTCCGTCAGAAGGCTATAACCACGCCCATGCGTAAATCCTTAGACAAACAATATCGTGATACCTGTATTTGTCAATGAAAACTGCATGTGTACCTGTATTTATCAATGAAAAAGTACATAGGTAATATTGTTTGTCTAAGCAATAACATTAACCATTAACTGGTAAGCTATTTTGGTTGGTCAGGTTTTGGTGTCATTTACTGGTCAGGTGATTTCACGGAGGACTCAATTGCCTCGATTCTTGCCGACTGGGAAACGGCACCACTTTATCAATCGGCCATGAATTAAATATATTGTTGGGTGAGAAGATTTTGGGTATCGCTGGCTTTAAATCAATACCAGTCGTTTATTACAGTTTAAATGGCAAAGATTTTCACGATCACAAACGCTATTTTCAACGCGTTTTTTATCTGGATTCGAAAATGAAAGTAGAAATCGACTGTTTGTCTGACTGGATGCAATTTATAGCGAAGAGCATTTGCAGCAGGGATCCAGTACACCTCGAACAATAGCGGATATTGATCATAGTTAAACGAACAATTTTGTGTTGGTAATTACACCGGAAGTATGTAATTTGTTGTCGTATATGCGCAATTTGCATATTTAAAGTAGATTTAGATGGAACGGAACTTCCTGATCGGCAAACCGCAAGATTTTTTTATAAAAAACCAGAACAGCGGAGCAGTACTCGTACTTACAAAAAAGCGTCAATAAAAAAAATCGAGGTGGGGGTAAAAAATCGAGGCGGGCGGTAATGAGAATCTAACAATTAATTTATTATGGCCTAAATTTGAATTCAATACACTAATCTTTTCAATATATATCAAAGGAAACCATTTTTGTTACATACCTACGGGACGAATGGATGGGACAGACGTACATACGGATAGCGGTGATACTATATGCACCCCCTTTGAATAATAACATATGGAGAGTCTAATGTAAGAATAGTATACCCCAAACAAACACAGTTTGCAGGGGTATATTTTGTCCTCTGCTGAATTTACTATGGATAAATATGGAACATACTATGCCAACAGTAACCCTTAAGATTCCAAGAAAACCTGCATCTGAAAATGTTGTCTGTTCATGTCATCTGCTGAACAGTCTTGCTAACTTTACCAATCTATTTTTGCATACAGGCAAACAGTGTGGACCCTAATCAGACTGCTTCTAGAGGAGCAGTCTGATCTGGGTCCACACTGTTTGCAAAAATGACTTAAAATCACAAGCAGATGACAAAGCAGACAACAATTGTTGTGATAGGCAGTTTAAGGGTTAGCATGCTATGGACGAATACAACAGACAACAAATTGATGATATTTTCCCCCAGAAAATAGGATCTGACAGTTCATAAGCATTGTCTCTTAAGGCGAAAATTTGCATTAAATGTCAAATCCTATTTTCTGTGAAAAGTAAGAGAAAAATTTCAAAATGTCATGTGCTGAAATTTCTACCCAGCATTCTCAGCATTAGTAATAATATTGCAATTACCAGCAGTTCAGTTCAGATCAATCTTCTTTGCTGTTCCATCATCATCATCATCATCATCATCATCATCGTCACAGGTTATTGCATCATCTGTAATTATATGCAGGAACCCAATCAGTAAAACTGAACAAGAAATTTGCCAAACGGTTGTGTCACAATTGCTGGGGGTGTTCAAAGAATGGAGCTAAATGCACAGACTTAACATTGTTGAACCAAGCATGAACAAGAGTTGTCAGAAGACAAAGCAACTCACCGGATGCACACCTTTGAAAGCTTAAACATTGTGCTAACGCGGACGCCGACAGAGACCAAAACATTGTGCTAATGTGGATGCGGATACCGACAGACGCCCACACAAACAACTGAGTGACAACATAAGCTCTCCAGGGACATAGTCCTGGCGAGCTAAAAAGAGGTTAAGGTCAATAATCTACATCACTGGGTAGGGTGCATGACGGTGGGTGTGTGTATTTCAAAAGTTTTATTACCCTATAGGCCTGGGTGTTCACAAAATGGAGCTAAATTAATAGACAACATTGTTCAGCCAAGCGTGAAAAGTAGGTCAAGGTCAGAAACAGTCAATGGCACTCGGCAGGGTACATTAAGGTGGATGTGTGTATGAAGTAACGTTATTGTAGAGGCTTTGGTTTTAAGGAATCAGAGCTAAATGCACTGACTAAACAATGTTCAGCAAAGCCGGCAATGTAGGTCAAGGTCAGTAATGGTTGATGGCAGTGGGCAGTGTAAAGGTAAGTCATGTGATGTGTGTATAAAGTTTCATTATCCTAGATGCCTCAATGTTTCAGAAATGGATCTAAATCCAGAGACAAAATGTAGGTCAAGGTCAATAACGGTTTATGGCAGCAGGCAGGGTGCATAGTAGTGGCTGTGTGTACGAAGTTTCATAAGCCTAGATACATCGGTGTTTGAGAAATGGAGCTAAATGCACAGACTTAACATTGGAGTTAAAAGCGTAGATTAAACACTGTTCAGCCAAGCATAAAAAAGTATGCCGGCCTCGGTGGCTCAGTTGGATGCGCCGTCCGACTGGAGACCAGGAGGTCGCGGGTTCAACCCCCGCCGAGGTCGGCAACATTCTTTCGTGGAGATTGATCATGAAATATTTTCTACGGTCATTCTCTCCCTTCCGCTGATTCAAGAAGGGCAGTTGTCAGTTTCTGGCGAAAGAATGTGCACAATACTGGTTAACCGCTTAGAGGACTAAGCCTGCCCAGTAAACGTGTGGTTAGGAAAACTGACCGCGCTCGACATGACCCCATTGGGTTGACTGGGCCGTAAAACCTCAACACAAACAAACAAACATAAAAAAGTAGGTCAAGGTCAGTAATAGTGATGACAGTTTGCTTGTTTGTATTGTGGTTTTATGGCTTAGTCAAGTCAAGCATGATCAGTTTACCTGACCCCGATTTTCCAGGGCAGGCTTAGTTTAGTCCTCTAAGCGGCTAACCAGTACTTGTGCACTTTCCTTTGGCAGAAACTGACAACTGCCATTCTTGAATCAGCAGGGAGGCATTGTACCACGTTACGCCACTGACTAACAGCGTCATCTTATAATCCGAGGATTGTTATTCAATTAGAAACAGACAGGTAAGAATAACTTACTCTTACCTGGCAATCTAGCCATAAACTTTTATGCTGTCAGCAATGAAAACACCAGGGCCCAGTTGTTCAAAGCGTCGTTAGCTTAATGAGCTCGTTAAGGGTCATTTCGTTAACTGTTTTAGCGGATTCAATACACAATATTCTGATATTCTTTGCTGAAAAAATGTGAGTAGCTGCAAAAGCTACTCACATTTTTTCAGCAAAAAATTTCAGCATATTTGCGTATCACTCGATGTAAATTTTAACGAATCGTTAACTAACAATGTCGTTAGCTTTGAACAATTGGGCCCAGAATTCTCCAATATCAGACAAACATACATGTAGTACATAGTTCTAGATAAGGTGCTTTTTTCAGCCAAAAAGTATGGATACTTTTCTAATTTCTCACACGAAAACATATGTTGATCAATCTCCACAAAAGAATGTTGCCGGTGGATGCATGTATGAAGCTGCATTAGCCTTGGAGCCTCCATTCCATATTGTTGTCTGCTGAATTTTTACCCAGCACGCTAAGCATTAAGAAGAATGGATACACCTCCAAGGGAGATCATTCTGACAGAAAAATATTTCTTTCCCTTTTCAATAACTCTTGATAAGATGCTTTTTTCAATCCAAATTTACAGATATTTTTCTTATTTCTCTACGAAATCACATGCTGTGGGTACTCATTAGAAGCCCCTCGGCAAGGCGCTTCAAATGATACCCACAACATGTTTCTGTGGAGAAATAAGAAAAATATTTACCTGATACCAACTCTAGATCTAAATACCTATGCTTTTCAATGGGTGCTTCTCTCAAATGAAAGTATTTCCTCCCTCAAAAACCAAATGCTTTCTATTAACAGTAGCCTCAACTGCATTTAAGAAGCAATTCATTTCCAGTGAGGAAAACTCTTTTCTGCAGGTGTGGTGTCCCCTTGACATGGAGAGATAAAAGCATACGGCTCATTTACCATAGCTAATTCAAACTTGTTTTTAAGTCCCCACGAAATTCTTCTGATTGCTTAAGAAAACAAATATTTAGGGATTTTTTTGGTTTCATCATGGTATTGTATGTTGTGTGTACTCATTGGCATTGCATTGATGAGGCAATTCTAATGAGTACATGGAGGCAATTCTAATGAGTAAACTCAACATACCATTATTGAGTAGATGAGTAGAAGATGGATGGATGGATGGATGTTTTGTTTATAGACGCTCAACCCTAAAAGGGCATATAGCGTCTAATAATTTTTATATTATATGATGATTTTATTTAATGAGAAATTAAAAATATCTAGGATTGATGTGTTCATTTTAAAAAGATAAAGTATCTATTATTTTAATTTATTAAAAATACTGATTATATTTTATTAAAAAGTCCGATCTCTTTAAGAAAGTTGAGTATTTTTTTAGATGGTATATCATTAAAAAGTTCCTTTATAGTTTTTACATTAAAATACTTTGTGCGAATATAATCAAATTCTGCACAAGTGATAAGAAAATGTTTGACTGTAAAAAGTTTGTTGCAAGGAATGCAGAATGGAGCTTGTTCATTTTTTTAAAACATAAGAATGAGTAATTCTAGTGTGTCCAAGTCTACATCTGGTGATTTTTGTTTGTTCTTTTCTGCTGAGATTAGAGAATGTGCATTTACTGTTAAAATTTGATTTTATTTCATTTAGTTTATTTTGAGTTTGTGTTTCCCAAACAGACTGACATTTGTTGTTGATGTATTGACGGATGGATGGATGGATATTTTGTTTTTAGACGCTCAACCCTAAAAGGGCATATAGCGTCTAATAAGTTTGTTATATGATGATTTTATTTAATGAGAAATTTTAAAAATATCTAGGATTGATGTGTTTATTTTAAAGAGATAAAATATCAATGATTTTAAGTTATTAAAAATACTGATCATATTTTATTAAAAAGTCCGATCTCTTTGAGAAAGTCGAGTATTTTCTGAGTTGGCATATCAAAAAGTTCCTTTATAGTTTTTATATTAAAATACTTTGTGCGAATGTGATTAAATTTAGCACAAGTGATAAGAAAATGTTTGACTGTGAAAGGTTCATTACAAGGAATGCAGAATGGAGCTTGTTCATTGTTTAAAATATAAGAATGAGTAATTCTAGTGTGTCCAAGTCTACATCTCGTGATTTTAGTTTGTTCTTTTCTGCTGAGATTAGAGAATGTGCATTTGCTGTTAAAATTTGGTTTGATTTCATTTAATTTATTATAAGTTTGTGTTTCCCAAACAGACTGACATTTGTTGTTGATGTATTGACAGACGTTTGATTTAAAGTCGGAGTGAGGAATTTTGAAATTGGTTATTACTAAGGATAATGCAGATTTGGCTTCTGAATCTGCTAATTCATTTCCACGAATATTAACGTGGCTGGGAAGCCAACAAAATACAATTTCTTTTGAAGCGGAAAGATAATAATATTTTTTAAGAATTTGCTGAATTAATGGGTTCGTATGGTGTAAATCTTTAAGAGATTTTAATACAGAAAGAGAATCTGAATAAATGATAAACTGTTTTTCAGACTGATCTCTGATATGGTAAAGTGCAATATCTATTGCCTTGGCTTCGGCGGTAAAAATGGAGCTATTATCAGGTAATCTGATACTGTCAGTAAAATTTGGACTAATAACAGAACAAGCAACTTTCTCATCTTGTTTCGAACCATCTGTATAAATTGACAGGTAATGTTTATAATTTGATTTGATTTCTAAAAATTCATTCTTAAAAATATGCGACTCGACTTCTGTTTTTTTATTTTTATGAAGGTCTAAAATAATCTTTGGAGGGTTTAACGTCCATGGCTCTTTTGATGGAAAAGAAAAATGCTGAACATTTTTAATATTGATATTGGCCTCTTCAAGTAACGGTTGTATTCTCAGGCCTAGGGGTTTAATAGCCGTTGGTTTGTTGTTGTAAAATCTTTCATATTTAGGATTAAAAACACAATCATAGGCTGAATTACGTGGATTGGCGGCTAATTTAGTAACATATTGAAGAGACAATTTCTCTCTTCTTATATACAATGATGGTTCATTTGATTCAGCGTATAAACTTTCGACGGGGGAAGTACGAAAAGCCCCTAGAGCCAGACGTAAACCTTGGTGATGAATAGTATCCAAAGATTTCAAATAAGATTTTCTTGCGGATCCATAAACTATGGATCCATAATCCAATTTAGATCTAATTAAAGATCTATAGAGATTTAAAAGAACAGTACGATCTCCTCCCCAGTCGGAACTGGAGAGAACTTTAAGAATATCAAGAGCTTTTAAACATTTAGCTTTTAAAGCTTTGATGTGTGGTATAAAAGATAATTTGTTATCGAACAAAAGACCCAGGAATTTTGCTTCACTGACGACTGGAATGGGACTACCGTATATGGTGAGATGAGGATCTAAATGTAGCTGACGTATCTGACAAAAATGAACGCATTGAGTTTTTGTTTTTGAAAATTTGAAACCATTTTCTGTTGCCCAATCTTCTATATTGTTTAAACATCGTTGTAGTTTGAATTCAATGGTTTCCATATTTTTCGATCTAATAAATATTCCAAAATCGTCAACAAAAAGTGAACAATCAAGGTCTTTCACACATTTAACAATATCATTAATTTTAATGCCAAACAAGGTAGGTGATAAAATGCTTCCCTGTGGTACACCTTGTTCTTGTTTAAATATGTCCGATAACGTATTACCTATTCGAACATTAAATGTTCGATCTGATAAAAAGTTTTGAATAAAAAGTGGTAATCGGCCTTTAAGGCCTAATTTATGTAAATCTTTCATGATGCCATGTTTCCAGGTAGTATCATAAGCTTTTTCTAAGTCAAAAAATACAGCTACGACATGTTCTTTTTTAACAAAGGCATCACGAATAAAAGATTCCAAACGAATCAAATGATCGTTTGTACAGTTATTTTTTCTGAATCCAGCTTGATATTTTGTTATAAGCTGGTTTGATTCCAAGAACCAAACCAGCCTATCATTAATCATTCTCTCCATTGTTTTACATAAACAACTTGTCAAAGCAATAGGTCTGTAGTTAGTAGCTTCAGTATGATCTTTATTTGGTTTTGGTATAGGTATAATCGTTGCTTTACTCCAGTCTTTTGGAAATTTTCCAGTGATCCAAATATCATTCAAAATATTTAATAAAGTTTTTAAAGCGTTATCGGGTAAATGTTTAAGAATTTGATAATGAATGTCATCAGGACCAGCAGCTGTATCGTGAGATTTATGAAGAGCATCTAATAATTCTGAAGCTGTGAATGGTACATTATATTTTTCATAATTTAGTGACATAAAATTTAGATGCTCTTTCTCTCGTTCCTGTTTTATGTTTTGAAAGGTTTCGGAATAATTTGCACTAGAAGAGTTTTTCTGAAAATTCTCTCCTAGTGCATTGGAAATATCTTTAGTCGTTTAGCATATATTTCCATTTGATTTAATATGGACATGCTTGTTATTTTTATTTTTGCCAGTAATTTTTCGAATCATGTCCCATATTTTCTTTGCTGGAGTTCTAGAATTAAGTTTGGAGACGTATTGCTGCCAAGATGTTCTTTTAGCCGTTTTTATTGTCTTGCGAGCTTTAGCTCGCATTTGTTTGGTATGGATTAGATTTTCTTTTGTTGGCTGCCTATTGAAATTTCGTAAGGCAGATTTTCTTTTATTTATTGAATTTTTAACATCGTTATTAAACCAAGGTCTATTTCTTTTTGAACATGTCGAGGACTTCGGAATACATTTTTCGGCTACATGAATTAATGTATCAGTAAAAGCTTGTATATCATCTGCTGTTTTAAACATTTCAGGATTTAATTTTTCATTACATAGCTCCATAAAATTCTCCCAGTTTGCTTTATTCAAATTCCATTGGGAATGATGGTCTTCATTTGTCGATTCAATTTCTTCAATTTTAATTGGAAAATGATCGCTCCCATGAAGGTCATCTAGAACTGACCAATCAAAATCTAAGTAAATATTTGGAGAGCATATAGACAAATCTAAAGCAAAATAATTTCTTGTAGGAGAATGAAGATAAGTTGGTTGTTTATCATTAAATAAACATAAATCATTTTCTGCAATAAAATTTTCTATTATTTCTCCTTTGTCATTTGTATCCAGACAACTCCATAGTTTGCTGTGACTATTAAAGTCACCTAATAATAAATACGGACGAGGTAACTGGTTTATAAGATTTTCTAAATCGTGTTTAGAAAATTTACAGTGTGGAGGAAGATATAGAGAACAAATTGTTATGGATTTAGACAGAGTGACATTTACAGCAACAGCTTGTAAATTACTATTTATATCTATCTATCTATGAGGAACATTTGATTTTACAAAGATAGATGAACCTCCTGAGGCTTTCTGATTTTCAGTTGCGATATGATTATATAAACTATAATTTTTAAAATTAATATCTGTATTTTTTAAAAAGGTTTCCTGGAGACAAAAGACAGTCGGAGAAAGTAGTGTTGTTAAAATTAAAATTTCGTTATAGTTTGCTTTGAGTCCTCGACAGTTCCACTGAATAATTGATTTTTTATCCATGATGAGTGGAGAGATGATTTTAAAATAAGGAAATTAATCCTTTTATTTTTTATGGGTCTGCGACAGCATGGAGGAGTCAATCTCTAACTCCATGCTGTTGAGGGAATCGAACCGATTGACCAATTTGATCAGATCGGCCGATCCCCCTTTACTGTATGGATTTGGTTCTTTATCCTTTTCTTTTCCATTTTTTCCTTTTTGATCAGCTGTCCTGTTCCTGGATCTGGATCTTTGGGATCCACTTGCTTTACTTGGCTGTGTTTGTGAACTGTTTTGAGATTTTGTTGGTGGTCTAGACTGATGAGTAGATGTGGGTTTAGGTTTAGGTTTTTGAGTAGGAGTAATGACTTTTGAATTTGCTTTAATTACAGAATCTTTTTCGTTAAACTGGGTGGAAGTTTCTTTGGTTTCAGGTTTAGTGTTTAGGGATTGAACAACTTTAGAAAAGGTAATTTCAGGTTGGTTTTCTTGAATTTTTTTAGCTTCCAAATAAGTAATTTTTTGTGTAACTTTAATTTTCATTATTTCTTTCTCTTTTTTCCAAATTTCACACTGATTTGATTTTGATTGATGGTTTTTGTGACAAGTTCACACACTTGGCTTCATTTTTACAAGCATTTGTATGGTGATCAAAGTCACCCATACCACATTTTTCACATACTGATCCAGGTAATTTAGGACAGCCATTTTCATGATGTCCAAACCTCTGACAGTTGAAACACCGCAGAGGATTTGGGATGTAGACTTCAACCGGTATAATTCGGTAAAATTTTTTTAGTGATTTCGGCAAAGTTGTGGTGTTGAAAGTTAGTAAAAGTGTATTTGTTTCTATAAGGTTTCCATCTTTTTTAATTTTAAAACGTTTGCAAGCTGTTACTCCTTGTGTGTTAAGATATTCTGTGATATTTTCTTCAGTTTCATGTTTTAGCATTCTGTCACGGATAATACCTTTGCAACTGTTGAGAGTTTTATGTTCCGTGACAGTGACATTAATATTAAAAAATTTTGTAAGCTTCCAAAGATTATCAGTTTGAGATTTTCTGTTTGTTTCAAACCAAAAGAGCTCCATTTTTTTATTTTTTTAACATTTTTTGGAGTGCCTATAATAGATTCTATTTGCTTTTCTATGATGAAAGGAGACAGTGAAGTAATTGGTTTGTCTTCTTTGCTCGAAATCACTAAAAATTTTGCGTAGTTTCCATTAGCTTTGAACGTAAAAGTAGTCGGTTGCGTGTCGTCCTCTGAAGAGTCGAACGCCAGAAATCGTTTTCGAGAGGCCATGGTGACGAAATTTTTGATTCGATAGCTATGCGCCCCACCCTCCATGGAGCCCTAAAAGGGGACGTTTAACAGAAATGGATCTCCTATTTCTAACGTCAAGGCTACATTGCTATTATACTCGGTGTTAAGAGAGTAGAAGATGGAAAATATTTCCCTAAACTATCGCCATTTTGCTTCCTGACCTGGTGCTATGATTAACCCTCAGTGGCTTGAAAAACCCATATCTCGAACAAATTTCATTTTCCTAAGGCTGTTTGAGCCACCGAGTTTCGACTGAATATAGAGTACTCTCCTGTTCGTCAATTTTTTTGTTTCAGTTTATAACACCACTGTCAACAATCTTTCAGTCATATTGTGATGGTGTCTGAATTTAAAGGTGGGAACTGATGTCCTTTTACAGTGCTCCCCCACTGCTGTATCATAATGCAGATATTGTAATGATACTACCAGCAGTCATATTATACCGACAGTGGTGTGACTAACTCTAGCTCTTCTTCTTAATGCTGGGTACCAAACTATAACTAATTTTAGAAATGTCTTCAGTATGACCCAGTTGGGGATCAAACTCACAACCTCTTGATCTTTAACCCTGAAAGCGCCAATCACAACAATTGTCGTCTGCTTTCTCATCTGCTTGTGATTTTATAAGTCATTTTTGCAAACAGTGTGGACCCAGATCAGACTGCTCCTTTAGGAGCAGTCTGATCTGGGTCCACACTGTTTGCCTGTATGCAAAAATAGGTTCAAAAAGTTTGCAAGAATATTCAGCAGACGACATAAACAGACGACATTTTCAGATGCAGTTTTTCTTGGCGCTTTAAGGGTTAAGGCAGACATTTTACCAAGTGAAGCCATTTGAATTGGGCCATTTAGACAGAAATAGTGATCTACTGCATGCATTATAACCAGAAAAGAGTTACCATAGAGTTCAACAGTGTGCCACTATTATCACAGATTATCATGAAGTTCAACAAAGATATCTTCATTCTTGTTACTAATCAGTACAGTACAATCAACAAGTTCCAACAACAATATTGTTAAACATATAAAAATCAAGTTCATCTTACCAATAAAAGTTAAATTTTCAGATGTCAACAGTGATGCCAACATGGTCATTCCTGAGGTCTTCATCACAATCATCATCAGCATCATGATCATCTAAGGTACTGACATCTGTAATTAACTGCTGAATTACTAAAAATATCAATAACTACTCAACAAATATCATAATATCAAAACATTATTGTTTAATAATTTATCATTGGAATTGATTTTTACAGAATTATCACACTCCACAGTCAATATTTCATCATCATCAACATCACCATCGTCATCACTGGTATAGGTGTACCCATCATAACTATCATCACTTTCTGCAACATCATTACCATCAACATCACCATCAGCAATAACAATGCCATAATTATCATAATCAATAGATACAAAGTACAAAGTAGTTGCATTGTCACTACTGTTAAATCATAAACATTACACAGTCAATACCTGGTCAAAAATGCCATCAACATTAACATCAAGGATACTAAAGTGTAATCATTCTAATCATCATCATAATTATTATCATCATCGATACTGGGGTGATAATCATCATCATCATCATCATCATCATCACTTACAGTACATAGAGGATATTTACTCTTTTGCTGTGAATACCATAAATATTGTCAGCGAGTGTAATGAGAACATCAGTATTTTCACGAGTGCAAAGCACAAGTGAAAATTTGAATGTTTTCATTACACGAGATGAAAATTGTTATGGTATTCACTAAAAAAGAGTAAATTTTCTTTTTATTTTATTGTTTACACAACAATGCGCGCTTCTGATATCATAACTAATGCCATCAAAACAAAACATGAACGTCATGGCATCGACCTTCAGTGCTTAACATGTGAAGCGCTGGAGAGACAAAAACAGAAAGTTTCGGCAAATCAAAATAATCTTGATACCAAAATGTTCATTACATTCTAACTAAGAAAATGCATACCAACACTTGATAGTTTAGTTCATAAACAAAGAAGTTAGAGGTGTTCAAGAATCTGAAGTGGCGGTAACATCCACTTCTGAAACAATGAAGAAAACCGAAGTTGTCCAAAGGGAGGAGTGAAAATATAAATCGTATCAGTCACAAGTGAAATGATACAAAATCATTTCACTTGTGATTGATACCACTTTTATTTTCACCAGATATACAGACTTCACCGCTAACAATGAAATAATATCGTTTTCATAATCAAGTAAATGTAACTAGGAAAGAATATACCTTGTGTCATGACCTGAGTCTTCTGGTTCCCAGCTGTATTTTGTCAAATAAGAAACTGAACCGGAAGTCACAGGATACCAGATAAGGATATATTTATAATTATCATTAAATCATAAATATGAGCAATCTCACCATAAGATTGGCAGAGTCTTATCTTAAGCTGTGGAGTCGAGTAAGCCACTGATAGCTGAAAGAAACATTGTAAAAGGCAGTAAATACTTATGGCTTATAAAATAGCAACTGATGGCAAAGATTGTGCTGGGGCTTAATAACACGTCAATCTTTGTTGGTCATTTTGTGTCGTCTCCTGGAAAAAGGGAGAAAAGAGACAGAAGAGATAGTAGAGGAGATGAAAGAGACGGACAGGGAAGAAAGAGGAACAGGAATGAAAGTGAAGAAACAGAAGAAATAAAAAACATTCCCCCTCTACCCTTACCTGCTACAAGGATAGCAGGCCTTGCCCAACTGTAAGCCAATATCAGTTGGACACCCTGGTGACGTAAGGTACAGGACACCTTCGCCACACCTGACCATCCCCTGATGGCAAAGAAGCATACTTAAAGCATATAAAATCATTATCAATATCCCATCATTATCATCTGCACCAACATTATGATAGTAAACAGGTGTAGTAATTCCATAATTCACCACATCATCATCATCATTATCATCATCTTTGCAATAATAAGAACAACTTCTACCTTTAGTATACATAACCAACAAGTATATGATTCATCAATAGTTTTGTCAAACCATAAACATTACTAATCTCATTGATCATTGTCTACATTTGGTTAGCACTGCAATCTTCATCATTATCCTAGCGAAGGACTGAAGACACTTTACAAACTCATGATTCAACTCTAAAACATAAATATGTAAGACGTTTTTTCCTTACAATGGACACGGGAATTTCCGAAATAATTACACAGACATTTTGGATTGGTCCATTAGGTAAAACCGGTAAGAAAATTAGATGAAAGAAAGGAGTTAATGCTTAGCATTCTGGGTAAAATTACAGAAGACAGCATTTAGAAATATTTTTTTCTAAAATGCCCAGATGCCCCCAAAACAGGTTTGACACTTAATGCAAATTGTCTCCGATGAATGCAATTTGCATGAAATGTCAAATCCAGTTTCTCTCGAAAAAATCTCATCAATGTATTGCCTGCTGAATTATCCTACAGAGTTGTAAAGGCCAACAATATCGATTTCAATGATACCCACCTGGGGCATATTCACCAACTGACCACATGATTGATGTGTGAACAAACCAATTGCCATTAAATAAATCGGCGACTTTTATAATCCCTTTGATGTTACCGGTATTAGAAATTTGAACTGTAAAAAAACGGATCTTATGTTGTTCATATAAATTACTCGCGACCTGATCAGCTGTGCAGGCTACTCAGAATAATAAAACTGCTAATATTGTATATTAAGAATGTCAGACCTTGTAAGTCTGCACAATAAATAAAACAGACCCTTATCGGACCACACAGATGCGCACACTAATCTGCCCTTTTTGCATTTGCGATAAGGTACTTTTTTTTTTACTTGGCGGAACAGTTATTGTAAGCGTGTCAGTCTACATGGGATTAACTAACAGGTAGACTTGTGATTTGCAAAATAGTAACTTACTTCTTGGGCACAATATGCTGATATAGACCAGCCCTCGCATAAATTGTTTGGAAAGGCGCTCTTTTTCTAGGCCCTGCAAACTCTGTCAAGCAAACTGCGTAGGTCCTGATTTCCTGGATACCAACAAGGAAAATTGTACTTTATAACTTGTGCAAAATACAGAGACACAAACAAATACGCCTGCACTTAAAAAAATGGAATTCCGATTTGTTTTTGGGCTCTTCGGAATCAGTTTTATAAATTACATAGATCCTCAATTGACTGCGAGGATGCGTCGGTCCTGGTGCGTCGGTCACTGTTTTGATCTGTACCGCATAAGCGCCAAGGTACTTTTGTTGGTGAAGTAAATGGTGTCCTCTCAGGCTTTGTAGCAGACAACATTTTGAATTTTTTTATTTATTATCATTCATTTTTCAGAGAAATAAGTGATGACACGTCATGTGAATCATCTGATATGTAAAGACTTTATTCTCTGGAAAAAAAAATAAATAAATAAAAGTAAAATTGTTTTTTTTGGGGTTTTTTTTGCTGCAGCTGTGATTGGCGCTTTAAGGGTTAATCCTTTATCAGTCAGGAAGTAGATTAATGAAAAAAAAATGACACCTATTTAGTGCTCTGAAAATAGGCATAAGGCAAAATACTGAGGACAACTTTGGTAATACTGAATGTGTAAATCGTCGAGTGAACAGTCATAGCTAACGACGTTTTTGACTGCTGAGTTCCGCGGAAAAAGGGCAAAACTTTCATAGATATGTTATCAAAATGACTGTTGAATCATTGTGTTAAAAAAAATCTAGTTCAAACAGTCAAACACATCACCCAGGGACTGAAGGTTAGTTATTGAGTTTTTGATCATGTCTCGTTTATCAGAGACTTTCTGCAATTTCAAATAGTTCGTACAGTGCTTTTTTTTTCTGAAACTGATTTTCTAATAATTCGAACACCCAGGTCAATTTTTGTTACCTTTTCGAACTAAAAGGAAACCTAACGTAATAAGTGGCTTAAATTATGACCGATAAATATACAGGAAGTCACCAAAATTACCATAGCTATGACAGAAAATCATAGTACACAAAGATGGATTTTGCCGAGTTGGTCTTCAATGGCTCGAACTACCGATCGGTCGACCTTTTTTTTGGCAGTCCCGGCGTGTTTGAGCCATCGAAGTTCAACTGTGTATCAAATATTATGAGCCATATCTGAGGAAAATTCTGCATCCAGAAATATGCCGCAAGTGCCCGGAATTAGTAAGGGTGACGCCGTTAATTCTTCATGATAACACTGCGCCACACAAAGCTGCTATAGTAAAGGCCGTATTCGAGAAGTACCATTGGGAAGTTCTAAAACACCCATCTTATAGTCCAGACTTCAGCCCACCTGACTATGATTTGTTTCCAAAATTGAAGGAACCATTTCGAAGAATATGCTATGACGATTTGAACGAGTTATATAGGGCCGCAGTCGTGAGGGACATAAACAAGTGTTGCCTCTCGTGTAACGTTGTCTGCTGAACCAAGGCTACTGGTTCCCAGCATTATTATGTTGGCAGAGCCATATCAGGACTGTAGAGTTGAAAAAGCCAATGATCGTTGAAAGAAATGTATAAAAGATAGTAAATTCTTATGGCATATGAAGTACTATTGATTGTGTTGGGGTTTAACAACACATCAACCCTTGTGGGCCATTTTGTGTCATCTCCCAGATAAAGGAATAAAAGAGATAGAAGAGGAGATAGAAGAGGAGATAAAAGAGAGGGACAGGGAACAAAGAGGAACAGAAATGAAGTAAAGAGAAAGAGCAGAAACAAAAACATTCCCCAACTACCCTTACCTGCTACAAGGATAGCAGGCCTTGCCTGCAACTTGCCCAACTGTAAGCAAATATCAGCTGGACGCCCCAGTGACGTAAGATACATGACACCTTCGCCACACCCGACCACCCCAATATGAAGTACTAACAGATGGCAAAGATGCATAATTAAAGCATATAAATCATCATCAACACCATCATAATCATCATACCCAACCTCATCATCAGTAAACATACATTTAGAACAACATCTACCTTTAGTCTACATAATTAACATAGAATACGATTCATCAACAATTTTGTCAAACCATTAAAATTACTCACCATTAGGTTGACAGAGCCACATCAGGACTGTAGAGAAAGCCAATAATCACTGAAAGAAATGTGTAAAAGATAGTAAATTCTTATGGCATAGAAAGTACTAACAGATGGCAAAGAAGCATAATTAAAGCATTTAAATCATCATCAACATCATCATACCCATCCTCATCATAATCTATATCATCATCTGCACCAACATTATAAAAGAAGTCAGGTGTAGTAAACCATAATTCAACACATCAGCATCATCATTCAATATACAATATTAGAACAACACAGTATACCATTCATCAACAGTTTTATCAAACCATGAACATTACCAATCTCATTTTTGTCATCTACATTAGGTTAGCACTGCAATCATCATCCTAATACTAGCGAAGGACTGAAGTCATTTAACTTATAATTGCAATTATATCAAATAAACTAATGCCTTAAACATCAATACCATTACAACCTATACTACTATACATCATCATCATCTCTTACAGTTCTATTACTATCAAACTCAAATATGTGTAACACCTTAGGAAAAAAATATAACCTTGTCCGCTGACATGAGACTACTGGTTCCCAGCTGTATTACGTTAAATAAGAAACTGAAACCACAAGTCACTAAATAAGGTTATTTTTATATGTATATAGTAAAATCATATATAAATAAGCAATCTCACCATTAGAGCCACATCAGGACTGTACAGAAAGCCAACGATTGCTGAAAGAAATGTGTAAAAGATAGTAAATTCTTATGGCATAGGAAGTACTAAGAGACTGCAAATAATTGAAGCATTTAAATCATCATCAACATCATCATACCCATCCTCATCATAATCTACATCATCATCTGCACCAACATTATAAAAATAATCAGGTGTAGTAAACCATAATACAACACATCATCATCATCATCATCAGTAAACATACAATATTTAGTACACTGTCTACCTAAGTCTACATAATCAACACAGTATACCATTCATCAACAGTTTTATCAAACCATTAACATTACCAATCTCACTGATTATCATCTACATACGGTAAGCACAGAGATCATCATCATAATCCTCACAATGGACTGAAGGCACTTAACAAACTCAGCAGCAGCCGCAGTAGAATTATCATCATCAACAAATCACAATCATAATGGCAGTCATCATCATCAACATCAGTGTTGATGTGCAGTCAGGCAGATCAAAGACACAGGTAAAACTGCTGAATATAAAAGTAATAGTTATAAGCTTTGCATTCAGAATCTCTTCCCTGATCATAGTGGCCACCGGCTATAACCTCTATGATACACACCAAACAATTCTTGCGGGCATTAAATCTCCGGACCCTCGTCATGAGTGGTTGAGTTGAGAAAGCAAATGCTAGCAGAAAGGTATGCTGTAAGAAAAGAAGCAAAATTAAGGCATATAAAATACAGAGAGAAAAGAAGAATAACAAAGCTACCATCTTCATTATAACATATCCATCATCATCAGTCTCAGAAACATTACAATTGCAATTATATCAAATAAGTTGATGCCTTAAAACATCATTACCATTACAACCTATACTACATCATCATCATCATCATCATCATCTCTTACAGTTCTATTACTATCAAACTCAAGTATGTGTAACACCTTAGGAAAAAATATAATCTTGTCCGCTGACATGAGGCTACTGGTTCCCAGCTGTATTATGTTAAATAAGAAACTGAAACCAGAAGTCACAAGTCACTGAACAAGGTTATTTTTATATGTACATAGTAAAATCATATATAAATAAGCAATCTCACCATTAGGTTGACAGAGCCACATCAGGACTGTAGAGAAAGCCAATGATCACTGAAAGAAATGTGTAAAAGATAGTAAATTCTTATGGCATAGAAAGTACTGAATTTACTAACAGATGGCAAAGAAGCATTATTAAAGCATTTAAATCATCATCAACATCATCATACCCATCCTCATCATAATCTACATCATCATCTGCACCAACATTATAAAAGTAATCAGGTGTAGTATACCATAATTCAACACATCATTATCATCAGTCAATATACAATATTAGAACAACATCTACCGTTAGTCTACATAATCAACACAGTATACCCATTCATCAAGTTTTATCAAACCATGAACATTACCAATCTCATTATTGTCATCTACATTAGGTTGGCACCTCAATCATGATCATAATCCTTGCAAAGGACTGAGGACACTTAACAAACTCGGCAGCAGTCCCTGTAGAATTATTGTCATCAACAAATCTCAATCATAATGGCAGTCATCATCATTAAAATCAGTGTTGATGTGCAGTCAGGCAGATCAGAGACATTGGCAAAACTGCTGAATATAAAAATAATAGTTATAAGCTTTGCATTCAGAATCTCTTCCCTGATCATAGTGGCCACCGGCAATAACCCCTACGATACACACCAAACAATCCTTGCGGGCATTAAATCTCCGGACCCTCGTCATGAGTGGTTGAGTTGAGAAAGTAAATGCTAGCAGAAAGGTAAGCTGTAAGAAAAGAAGCAAAATTAAGGCATATAAAATACAGAGAGAAAAGAAGCATAACAAAGCTACCATCTTCATTATAACATATCCATCATCATCAGTCTCAGTAACATTACAATTGCAATTATATCAAATAAGCTAATGCCTTAAAACATCAATACCATTACAACCTATACTGCCATACATCATCATCATCATCATCATCATCTCTTACAGTTCTATTACTATCAAACTGGAGTATGTATAACACTTAAGGAAAAAATAAAATCTTGTCCGCTGACATGAGGCTACTGGTTCCCAGCTGTATTATGTTAAATAAGAAACTGAAACCAGAAGTCACAAGTCACTAAACAAGGTTATTTTTATATGTATATAGTAAAATCATATATAAATAAGCAATCTCACCATTAGGTTGACAGAGCCACATCAGGACTGTAGATAAAGCCAATGATCGCTGAAAGAAATGTGTAAAAGATAGTAAATTCTTTTGGCATAGAAAATACTAACAGATGGCAAAGACGCATAATTAAAGCATTTAAATCATCAACATCATCATACCCATCCTCATCATAATCTACATCATCATCTGCACCAACATTATAAAAGTAATCAGGTGTAGTAAATCATAATTCAACACATCATCATCATCATCATCAGTAAACATACAATATTAGAACATCTACCATTAGTCTACATAATCAACACAGTATACCATTCATCAACAGTTTTATCAAACCATTAACATTACCAATTTCATTATTGTCATCTACATTAGGTTGGCACTGCAATCATGATCATAACCCCAGCAAAGGACTGAGGACACTTAACAAACTCAGCAGCTGTTGCTGGAGAATTATCATCATCAACAAATCACAATCATAATGGCAGTCATCATCATTAAAATCAGTGCTGATGTGCAGTCAGGCAGACCAGAGACATTGGCAAAACTGCTGAATATAAAAATAATAGTTATAAGCTTTGCATTCAGAATCTCTTCCCTGATCGTAGTGGCCACCGGCAATAACCCCTACGATACACACCAAACAATCCTTGTGGGCATTAAATCTCCAGACCCTCGTCATGAGTGGTAGAGTTGAGAAAGTAAATGCTAGCAGAAAGGTAAGCTGTAAGAAAAGAAGCAAAATTAAGGCATATAAAATACAGAGAGAAAAGAAGCATAACAAAGATATCATCCGCATCATTAACATATCTATCATCATCAGTCTCAGTAACATTACAATTGCAATTATACAAAATAAACTGATGCCTTAAATATCAATACAATTATCACCACTACTACATCATCATCATCATCATCATCATCATCATCTCTTACAGTTCAATTACTATTAAAGTCAAGTATGTTTAACACTTTAGGAAAAAATATAACCTCGTCTGCTTACTTGAGGCTTCTGGTTCCGAGCTGTATTCTATCAAATAAGAAACTAAACCAGAAGTCATAGGTCACTGGGCAAGGTCATATTTATTCAGGTATGTAGTAAAATCATATATAAATAAGCAATCTCACCACTGGTTTGGCAGAGCCTCATCATGACTGTAGAGTTGAGAAAGCCAATGACAGCTGAAAGAAATGAGTAAAAGACAGTAAATTCTTATGGCGTATGAAGTATAAACAGATGGCAAAGAAGCATAATTAAAGCATATAATTGCCATCAACATTATCATAATCATCCTACCCATTTTCATCATAATCTACATCATCATCTGCACCAACATTATGATAGTAATCAGGTTCAGTATTACCATAAATTACTACATCATCATCAGTAAACAAACAATAATTAGAACCACTTCTACTGTTTGTATACATAATCAGCAAGTATATGATTCATCAGCAGTATTTTGAAACCATAAACATTACAAATCTTATTGATCATTGTCTACACTAGGTTAGCACTGCAATTTTAATCCTAGCAAAGGATTGAAGACACTTAACAAGCTTATCATTGATATTACAACTGTAATTACATCTGATATACTGATGTTTTAATCATCATCAGTACAAGAATTATTTTGTTTATTTATACACTCAATATATATTTCTAAAAGTACATGTATCATCAACACTACTGTCCAACAATCATCATCATCATCATCATCAAAAGTGCCATCATACAGAAATGTTCTATGCATTTTTTTTTTTGTTATCATCATCACCATTAAATGATTATCATCATCACCATTAAATGATTATCATTTATATCAACATCAGTTTTGATGTGAAGCAGGCAGATCAAAGACAAACTGTCTTTGCTGGTAAAGCCGTTAAATATAAAGTAGTGATCATGTAGCTTGGCATTCAGAATCTCTTCCCTGATCATAGTGGCCACCGGCTATAACCCCTACGATACACACCAAACAATCCTTGCGGGCATTAAATCTCCGGACCCTCGTCATGAATGGTAGAGTTGAGAAAACCAATGCTAGCTGTAAGGTAAGCTGTTGGAAAAGAAGGAAAATTAAGGCATATTAATAACAAATGCTGGAAAAGAAGCATAATTAAGGCATATAAATTACAAATGCTGGAAAAGAAGCACAATTAAGACATATAAATTATAAATACATATGAGAATGAATAAACATAATTCAGATGAACAAATTACAAAAAGAATTCAGACACACAGACAAATTATGATTAAAGGCTCCATATTCCTCAAAAATAGACCTTTTATTATCCAAGAAGGGTTTGGTAAATTGATATTGTATATGGTATTAATACAATCATAAAATGTGGCATCTGACAGCCTGTAAAATTACAATAATTAATCTTTCATTCTTGAACTGGATAAAAAATGAAAATGATTTTTTATCATATTTTTGAATTAATGTTGCCAACATTAATACAGAGATATGATAAAAATCATTCATTTTTGATTCAGTTAAAAAATGAGAGACTAACTGTAATTTTACTGGCTGTCAGATGCCTCATTTTATGATCATATTACAACCATAAAACAATTTATATAAACCTTTCTTGGATAAAAAATGTCTATTTTTGAAGAAAAAGGAGCCTTTAAAGCAAATGAATTACATACAACAACAACAAAAAAAAAAAACCTCTCAGCACCTTGGGAAAAAATTTCAGCAGATTTTGAAATACTTTTCTTAGTTCCCCAGAAAATAGGTGTTGTCATTTCATGCAAATCATCTCCCTGGGAGACAATCTGCATGAAATGTCAATGCCTATTTTCTGAAAAAAAAAAGAGAAAAATATCATGAATTTGTCATCTGCTGTTGCCCACAGATTGGTATACAAAATACAACTCAAGAGAAAAAACAAAATACATACATGAGTTACAAACAGAAAAACATGCTTAACACTTACCATGCAATAGGCCAATTCAGCAGAATGTCAAACTCATATTTTTTCTTGTTTTTCCTAGAAAATAGGAGCTTCCTCTCCCCAGGAGACAATGTGCATGAAATATCAATCTGCCTATTTTCTGGAAAAATTACGAAAAATATAATCAATTTGTCATCTGCCGAATGTGCCCACAGAGTGGTATACAAAATACAAACATACAAAATACAACTCGAGAGAAAAAGCAAAATACATGAGTTACAAACAGAAAACACTTACCATACAATGGACAAATTCAGCAGATGTCATACTCATATTTTTTCTTGTTTTTCCTAGAAAATAGGATCTTACACTTCATGCAAATTGTCTCCTACAATTTGCATGAAGTATCAGATCCTATTTTCTACTTCATGCAAATTGTCTCCTTAGTTGTCTCCTAAGGAGACAATCTGCATGAAGTATCAGATCCTATTTTTTAGAAAAAAAAAAAAAATCAAAAAAATATTTCAAAATGAAATCTGCTAAAATTTTTACCCAGTATGCTAAATGTTAAGGCACAGTAATTACGTAAATCGCAAGCGTAAATCACAAGCTTAAATCGCCAACTTAAATCGCAAACATAAATCCGCAAGCGTCCGCAAGAGTGAATCGCAAACGTGTAGAGAGTGTCACGAATAGACTCGTTGTATGGAGACGAAAACGCAAGTGTAAGGCGCATAAGAACACATACAGTCACTTTCAAAGTAATCAATCAGAAAACTTTGAATGAATTATCACAATCATACATGCTGAACTGAGCTGTGCCAAGCAAAAATGTGCCTTTGGCACAAATGTGCAGTCTGATCAGGGCCTACACTGTACACTGCCAGTGTCATTGGATACTATAGAATGTATCAATGGAGATCAAAGGCCCAAATGAGACCATGTGCATGCGGGGATGAATCTTAATCTGTACATTCTGCGCATGCTTCATTACGAAAACATGCCTATACAAATATATAGAAAATTTCACCTCCAAAAACTGAAAATTTTCAGATAAGAAACTCTGATATTTTTCACATTTCTGCTCAAAACATAGATTGTGGGTACTCGTAATAACTGCCTTGGCAAGGCGGTTCTAATGAGTACCCACAATCTATGTTTTTGAGCAGAAATATGAAAAATAATGTATATATATATACCCCTGTAAACCCCAGTTTAATTACATAAAAATGGTGTTTAAGGGGGTCAAAATTATATAGGCATGTTTTTGTGATGTGAAGACACCATTTTTTGCTTGATGTAGACCAACTTCATAGTCTGTTCTACTACTAGTATATATTCCTGTCTAATCTAACATAGTACCCATCTAATATAATCTAACCTAACCAATCTCATACCTAATCCAGTCAACAGTATTTCTGTCTTGTCATCATGTCAAGATATTGCCTCTGAATCTGTGGGACTTTTACCAGACCTGGTCAAATGACAAAACTCCTGCATTAAGTTACAAGCAGCTCTGCCACATAGGTACAAGGAAGTCTATCTACTTAATGGGCCCCAGTAGGTGGGGGAATGATACTAAGTCAAGTTTTAACGTCCCAGTCAACAGTATTTCAGTCATGTCGTCATGTCAAGATATCACCTCTGAATCTGTGGGACTTTTACCCGACTTGGGCCAATGATGAACTCAAGTCCTGCATTAAGTTACTAGCAGCTCTGCCACAGAGGCACAAGGCAGCCCATCTACTTCGTAGGCCCCAATGGGCGGGGGCATAATACCTAATCTGATAAAGTCTAACAACTCTAAACAGAAAACAATCTCATGACTTAAGTCATCACAGAAACATGTACTCATTAGAACTGCCTCACTAAGCAATTCTAATGAGTAAATGAGTACTCACCACATGCAAATTTGCTGGATTCCATGGCTTAAAACTATGCTTAGTCATAATTCATGACTATGACATCTCGCCCAGACCTGATGCTTGGTCTCCAGCAAGTTTGAAGTTATAGATGACCAATGGGAAAAAAACCCCCAAA
The DNA here is from genome assembly GCA_964016985.1 of Anodontia alba. Taxonomy (NCBI): domain Eukaryota; kingdom Metazoa; phylum Mollusca; class Bivalvia; order Lucinida; family Lucinidae; genus Anodontia; species Anodontia alba. Next base: position 13,082,217 of record OZ024833.1, read on the forward strand.
AACAGTCTTACCCCTTAATCCATTTATGCAAAATGGACTCTTCTACCTCAACATGTTGGAAAAGTCATTTTCCAATAGAAGGGGTGTCTGCTTGGTTTTATGACTACCATGTTTTTTTTTTCAAAATTCCTGTATTAAATGCAAACAGTGAGGACACTGATCAGAGGTTCCATTCTGCAGCATCTGATCTGGGTCTGCACTGTTTGCATATGTCCCTTTAATGGGTTAAAGTGCTTATAACAATGATAGCAGACATTTTTTATTTTTTGTATTTTTAGGGAAAATAAGGCTTACATTTCATCAGGAAGGCCAGTAGAAATGTTTATTTTGAATGAGTACCTAATTTACTCTAAATACTTAGAAAGACAACCTTGTGCAGTGAGGACTTCAATCAACCTGCTTCTAAAGCAGCGGTTTGATCAGGGTCTACACTATTTACCATTCCATCACAAATTTCAGAGTGAGATCACATGGGCCCAGTTGTTCAAAACTAACAATGTTGTCAGTCAGCAAAAATATTTGGGCCCGGTTGTTCAAAGCGTCGTTAGCTTAACGAGCTCATTAAGGGTCATTTCATTAACTGTTTTAGCGAATTCAATACACAATATTCTGATATTTTTTGCTGAAAAAATGTGAGTAGCTTTTGCACTGCAAAAGCTACTCACATTTTTTCAGCAAAAAATTTCAGCATATTTGCGTATCACTATGTAAATATTAACGAATCGTTAACTAACGATGTCGTTAGCTTTGAACAACTGGGCCCTGAATTAGATATTGTACTTACTAGAACAGTCAACATTTTGACCACTAATGAGCTTGTTAGCTAACGATGCTTTGAACAACTGGGCCCTGGTGGTCAAATTTTAAGATAAGTATGGTAAAGAGTTAACACTTACCATGCTATAGGCAAATTCAGCAGATGACAAAACTGATGACACTTCATACAAATTAACTGCCTCCTTAGAAGACAGTTTGCATGAAGTGTCAAATCCTATTTTCTAGGAAAAGTAAGAAAACTATTTCAAAATGTCTGCTGAAACTTTTACCCTGCATGCAAAGCGTTAACCTGTCTGTATTTAGGGCAAATATGGTAGATGATGTAATTCACTGGTTGGTGACATGTAGAGAGAGTAGTTTGCACACTTACAAAGAAGCAAAGATAAACAGAACAACTAAACACTCTACTGGACTTCTACAAATGACAAATGACGAGCTGGAGTGGTAGAAGGTGCTCAGACTTCACTGGACACTGATCTCAGACCATTCCCTTTCCACCTCTACAAAGGAGATACTGTGAAATCATTGTTTTCAAGGAGACGAACTTTCCATTTTGTCAAAATGAATAAATATTTTTCTTTTTTGCTCAAGAAAATAATTTTTCATGTTCTTAAAATCAGATTATGTCAATGTATTTTTTTTTTGCTTTCCTGATTAATCTTTACTTTATTGGCTAAATCAGCAGACAACAAATTAAAGGTATTTTTTCTTATTTTTCACAGGAGATAAAGATTTGACATTTCATTCAAACTGTCTCCTCTGGGGACAATTTTGATGAAATGTCAAGCCTTATTTTCCTTTAGAAATAATTTAAATAAACTGCATGTCATATTTTCTAGGAAAGTATAAGGAAAGTATCAATAATTTGTCCTTTGTTGTAGGTAAAAGCAAAAAATATGACAAGTGGTAATATGTCTTAGCTTCCATCTGCTGCAAACCCCAGAAATATTGGAACTGCCTATTCAGACAGCATGGACTTGTTAAGGATTTGATGAGAATTTTGAAAAAAAAAATTTTATTTCTCCATAAAACATAAGTTGATGATATACTCATAAGAAAAAGATGAAAACATGTTGTAGAGGAAAACATGTTGTAGAGGAAAACATGTTGCGGGTACTTATTAGAGACTCTTCTAAAAAATGAGTATACAAACAACATATGTTTTTATTGAGAAATGAAGAAAATATCAAAGAATTATCATGAAAAACTCCTCTTTAACAAGTCTACTGCGGAGAGGTAACAATACTATTTTCAACTAATGCAAATCCTAAGCATAGGAAATTTTCAGGTGGAGTCTGGTAGATTTATCATTTTTGTTTATTTCAATGTTTTATTGCTTATTTAGCTTGCTGAGTAAAACTTTCAGTAGATGACATTTTTAAATATTTTTTCTTATTTTTCTAAGAAAATAGGCTCTGCTGTTTCCTAAGGAGATAATTTGCATGAAATCTCAAAATCTGGTTTCTGGAAAAAATAAGAAAAACTATCAATTTGCCATTAGCTGAATCTGCCAAGACACTGGTAAAGGTTAAGTTAAATTGTCAGACCTCAGTAAGTTAAATGGAAGTGATACTACCAATTTAGAGCCCACAACTACCCCTTAAAGCATGAGTGATAACTGCCGCAGACAACATTCTGAAGTTTTTTATTTTTATTGTTCAAAGCAAATAAAACTAAAATATTTCATGTGAATTGTCTGCTAGATAAAGGATTCAAACAAATATCAAGAATTAATTTCTGTGAAAAAAAACATCAACAAAAAAAAACTAAATGATGCTTTGCCAGTTTTAATCCTTAAAGAGCCAATCAAAACTGCAGCACAACATTTTTAAATATTTTCTTTTATTTTTCAAAGAAAATAAGTCTTGATATTTTCTGTACATTGTCTGCCAAGTAGATGATTCACATGAAATGTCAATACTTAGTTGTTGTTTTTTTGTTTTTTTTGTTTGTTTTTTTTTTTTTTAAAAAAAACACAACAAACTATGTATGTCATCTGTCTCAAAATTTGCTTGGCATTTTTTGAGTTAAACTGAATTATGGTTATCAGGAAGCTGATGATTTACACTTTGCATGCTGGGTAAAAATTTCAGCAGACAACATTTTGAAATATTTTTCTCATTAACAATTTGCATTAAGTGTCAGATCCTATTTTCTAGGAAAAATAAGAAAAAAATATCATGTTTGTCATCTGCTGAATTTACCCATGGCATATTAAGTGTAAATGACAATATCATTTTGGGAACTTCTGATACAGAGACAAATAAAATTATATTTTCTTTTTTAAATATTATGTATGAAAATAATTTCTTCCAAACAAAATAAAAAACAAAAGTATGTCTGTCAATAGCGAAAAATTGATAAATCCAAACTACTAAAAACAAAGCCTGTATCTAACTATTGTGTTTGTTTTGAAAGGGTTTCAGAAAGTATGACTTTGTCCAGATATGGTACTGCCAACTTGTATGATTTTTCTAAAAACAAAATTGGTTTGCTGTTGCTTTATTTTTTCAGCAATTCATATTTAGAGGTGGTGAAATCAACTGGCATCTATAGTTCTGTTTGGAGTTAAATTACTAGAAAATTGCATTTAATGATTTTTATGGCAGAACTTTATATCTGGAGGCTGTAGAAGCAGCTGAATTTCATATTTTTGCTTAGTGGAAGCAGAAAAATTTCATATTTTTGCTTGGTGGAAGCAGAAAAATTTCATATTTCTGCTTGGTGGAAGCAGAATAATTTCATATTTTTGCTTGGTGGAAGCAGAAAAATTTCATATTTTTGCTTGGTGGAAGCAGAAAAATTTCATATTTTTGCTTGGTGGAAGCAGAATAATTTCATATTTTTGCTTAGTGGAAGCAGAATTTCATATTTTTGTTTAGTGGAAGCAGACTAATTTCATATTTTTGTTTGGAGGAAGAAGAATTCTATATTTTTTGTTTGGTTGAAGCAGAATAATTTCATATTTTTTGTTTGGTGGAAGCAAAATAACTTCATTTATTTTGTTTTGCGGAAGCAAAATAATTTCATATTTTTGTTTGGTGGAAGCAGAATAATTTCTTCTTTTCATTTGGTGGAAGCAGAATTGTTAAGGAGGAGTATTTGGTGATAATTCTAGGTTAACTTTTCTTATTTCTGCATAAAAAAAACATTTGTTGTGGGTACTCATTAGAAGCGCCTTGTTTAAAATAAGTACCACAACATAGGTTTTTATGGAGAACTGAAGAAAATTATTCCAGAATTATCACCCTAACTCCTTACCTTACTTGTCTTAAAATTTTAACAAGTCCATTTTAACCCATTTATGCCGAGTGGACTCTTCCACCTTCAATCTTTTGACCAGTCCATTTCCAATACAGGATGTGTCTGGTTAATTTTTATTGTTACCATGTTTCATAGAAATTCCTGCATTTCATATACACAGTGAAGACCCTGATCAGATGCCACATTTAGCGGCATCTGATCAGGGTCTACACTGTTTGCCAAATGTTCCTTTTGTGGGACGCTAGGTTTGATGAGTTCAGGTTTAATGGCAAATCAACCCATGAGGATCATTTGCATCTTATGGGAAGCAAGGCATAAATGGGTTAATATCTTACAATGTGTCTAAAGAAATGCTGGATGAGTGGCAAACAGTGTAGACCCTGATCAGATGCCACATTCTGTGGCAAATGATCTGGATGTACACTGTTTGCTTAGGCATGTTTGTCCCAACACTTAACCCTAAGCCTGAGCAAACAGTGTAGGCCCAGATCAGACACTGCAGAATGCAGTGTCTGATCAGGGTCTACACTGTTTGCCAATTGTTCATTTATTTTAAACACATCAGATTGTGGAAGAAACCTTTTCCAATTATGGGACAAGTATGGTAAAGAGTTAGGGTGTCCATATACTCTAGGTAAATACAGTTCTGCTTTTTAGAGCTATGCTTCAGAAATGTGATGCTATCAAAAGTCAACAAACAGCAGCTTCCTGGAATCATAATTCAGTAGTATGGAGAGAGGATGAGGGAAAATGCTTTCAGGGGAGAAAACTGTACAACTCTCCAGAAACAGTTTGCACGAAGCATCAAACCTTATTTTCTGGGAATAATGATAGTAAAAATGAAAACTGTCAACATACAGCGCTTATTAGATCCCCCCCACCCCCCACAAACTTTTTTCTATCTAAATTTAAGTTTCAAAGTGCCGGCATGACCTTGAAAATAAAGTCAAGGTCACCAAAATCTAATAAAATGAAAATAAGGTCAAGGTCATATATTACCAGTTTGTCATTAGCTGAATTTACCCACAGAGTAGCAAAGATTAAACTATATAAATAGTGAAGCTGAAAGTGCCTAAAACATACATGATTTCACAGTAATAATCTGGAGATGCAGAATCTGCTCAGACATCAACAAGTATATGGCAATTGATCAATGTCCCTCCTCACCAATAATAATAATATTAATACACCACAACCTCTTTATAACACAGTTGTTGGGGTCCATAGCATCAACTGTGTTAGTTAAACAACCGTGTTAAACACAAACAAAAAATGTATAGATTATATTGAAAAAGGTCATTTTTCAACATAATCTATACAGTTTTGGGATCCATCTTTGAACCATGTTATATCCAAAACCGTGTTATAATGAACCATGTTATAAAGAGGTTGTAGTGTAATAATAATAATAAAAATGATAGGGTATATGAGCTATTTGGAACACTTTATTCCATACTACTTTGGCCTAAATGCAGCTGTTTCTTTAAATACTAAGTGAAAAGGCAAACAGTGTTGAAAGTGATCAGACTGTTCCATTCAGGAGTTGTCTGATCTGGGTATGCACTGTTTGCATATGTCATTTTGTCAGACACTTTGGTGTTTGTTTGTTTGTATTGAGGTTTTACGGCCAGTCAACCCAATGGGGTCATGTCGAGCGCAGTCAGTTTACTTAATCACACGTTTACTGGGCAGGCTTAGTCCTCTAAATGGTTAATCAGTATTGTGCACATTCTTTTGCCAGAAACTGACAACTGCCCTTCTTGAATCAGCAGAAGGGAGAGAATGACCGCAGAAAATATTTCATGATCAATCTCCACAAAAGAATGTTGCCGACTTCGGCGGGGGTCGAACCCGCGACCTCCTGGTTTCCAGTAGGACACGCATCCAACAGCGCCACCGAGGCCGGCACTTTGGTGTTTGAAATTTAGGACATTTACCATAATAATAATTCATAACACAAAGCATTACTTCCACCATTTCAGCCACTAGGACTTTTTCAAGGAACTGCATTGATGAAAAAGGCCTAGCAACCAAAATGTTGCAAGCAATAGTTCATTTATTTAGAACAAATTTGTAAACTTTTATGTGATAATAATAACAATGATGATGATGATAATAAAAAGAACTGTCACAGGAGAGTGTCAATAAGATAAGGCTCAAACTTTAGAAGATATAAATTTCTAACAACTTTAACCAAAACCTTTGCAACATAATTTTTTCTAAGTTCATGACCTTGAACTCAAGGTGACATGTAGGTCGGGATGGTACAGCATAAAATTTCAGACCAGTATCTAACATCTGCAGGGCAAGGATGAACTATAGAAGTTCTGGAGATATAGCCATTTAACCTATTGTAGTCTGGAGACACCTAAAAGGGGCAAACAGTCTGCAAACAGTGCAGACCCAGATCAGATGCTGCAAAATGCAGCATCTGATCAGGGTCTCCACTGTTTGCAAACAGTTTAGACATTTTTCTCTAGGAATATCTATATCTCATAGCTGGATGTATCTAAAACTGAAAATGAACTCTTCCAATATATAGTGTTGGAGAGTCTATTTCATATTCAGTCTACCAAGAGTTAAAAATTTAACCAAAACTTAACCCCATTCTGACATGGTTCAATGCCTTGGTGACTGCTATATACAGCTCTACCCTACTTTCCTACAAGTGAGCTTATACATGTAATAATAACAGGACTCAAAGGTCCATGATTTACTCACCTGAGTAAAACAAGCACGGTAGATTCACTTTAGCAATTCTGATATGTCATTACCGGTACAGTATTTACCCTAAGTGTTTATACAGAATAGCCTGTACAAACTGTTTTAACCCATTGTAGTCGGGAGACCCCTGAACAGGTAATTGGCAAATAGTGCAGGCCCTGATCAGACGCTGCAGAGCGCGGCATCTGATCAGGGTCCCCACTGTTTGCAAATAGTTTAGCCTTTTTTCTATAGGAATATTTAGTCTCATAGCCGGACGTACCTAAAATTGAAATTGGACTCTTCCAATATATAGTGTGGAGATTCTATTCAGCATACAATGGGTTAAACCTATTACAGATTCCACAGAATGCAGCATTTGATCAGGATCTACACTCTTTGCCACCCATACTTGTTCAAATTTTAGGCCATGTATAGCATTATTTAGGGTGAATACAGTGAATAACTTTGTCTGCTTCAAACATAGCCTTCTGGGTAAAATTTTAAGCAGAAAACACTTTGAAATTTTTTTTTTATTTTTATTTTCCCCAGAAAACAGGCTTTGTTGTTTCGTGCAAATTATCTTCTAAGGACACAATTTGCTTGAAATGTCAAAACCTATTTTCTGGGAAAAAATAAGATAAATATCATTATTTGCAATCTGCTAAGTTCGCCCAGAGAGTGGTAAAGTGTTTGGATATCATAAATGCTGGGGTTTACAGGGGTATACATCATTTTTCTTATTTTTGCTCAAAACATGGATTGTGGGTACTCGTTAGAACCGCCTCGCCGAGGCGGTTCTAACGAGTACCTACAATCTATGTTTTGAGTAAAATATGAAAAATATAAGATTAATTATCTTCTAAGGACACAATTTGCTTGAAATGTCAAAACCTATTTTCTGGGAAAAAATAAGATAAATATCATCATTTGCCATCTGCTAAGTTCGCCCAGAGAGTGGTAAAGTGTTTGGATACCATAAATGCTTTCCATACTTGTCCTGATATTTGAACAAGTCCACTTTATTTGTTCAAAACTGCTGGATGAGTGGCAAGCAGCGGAGACCCTGATCACTCAACTTTTCCTATGGCATCTGATCTGGGTCTTCATTGTTTGCTCAGCCCTGTTTGCCCAAATACACAAGGTAAATACAGGAGTCGCGACATCCATCCTGGAAGACAATTCCCAATAATTTTATTACATTTTTCATATTATTGTTTGTTTGTTTGAGTTGAGGTTTTACGGCCCAGTCAATCCAATGGGGTCATGTCGAGCGCGGTCAGTTTACCTAACCACACGTTTACTAGGCAGGCTTAGTCCTCTAACAGGTTAACCAGTATTGTGCACATTCTTTCGCCAGAAACTGACAACTGTCCTTCTTGAATCAGTGGAAGGGAGAGAATGACTGTAGAAAATATTTCACGATCAATCTCCACGAAAGAATGTTGCCGACCGCGGCAGGGGTTGAACCCACAATCTCCTGGTCTCCAGTCGGACGGCGCATCCAACTGAGCCACCGAGGCCAGCTCATATTATTGTTGTCCCCCTGATGCTCCATATGCAGTTTAAACCTTGCTGAATAAATTAAGATGCCACGCCCACTTCCAATTTTCAGCCAATCAGATTACTTGATACAGGTTGTTGATACAGATATATATACTTAATGACAAACAGTGCAGATCCAGATCAGAGGATCTGGATCTACACTGTTTGCAAAGGCAGCATATATCCGGGTTCAGCAGGACAAGGGTTAAGGAAATAAATGTGATTCACTTTCAGGCAAGGCAATTTTGTCAAACTTGTTATTGTCCCCTTTTAAAAAGGGTTCACTCTAAAAAGGAAAAAAAAATACTCTCAAGCAAATTCCTTTCTTTTAGAGTAGACCCATTTTCAGAAGGGACTCACAAAAGATATCTTCCTTGTAAAAATGGCAGAAAATAGAGTAGACCCATTTTCAGAAGGGACTCACAAAAGGTATCTTCCTTGTAAAAATGGCAGAAAATTTAGCCCTAGTCCTGCTGAACCCAGATATACCCTGTCTTTACAAACAGTGTAGATCCAGATGAAGAAGCCAACTGATCTGGATCTGCACTGTTTGCCATAAAGTATGTGAATTTATAGCATCAATCTGGATCAAGCAATCTGACTGGCTGAAAATTAAAAGTGGGTGTGACATCTTAGTTTATTCAGCATGCTAAGGGTTAACATGTGTATCCAGTTCCCTTAATATTTTTTCTTTTGTGTTGAGGTTTTATGGCCCTGTCAACCTATTAAGGTCATGTCAAGTGGGCTGTTAACCCACTCACACTATTCTTGGGCAGGCTTAGTCCTCTAAGTGGTTAGCTAGAACTTGTGCACATACTTTCGTCAGTAAACTGGCAACTATCCTTCTTGAATCTGCTGAAAGGGAAGAATGGCCATAGAAACTGTTTAATGATCACTATCCATGAAAGTTATATTGCCTAGCTGGGGTTCGAACTCGCCAACCCTGATTCTGTGGTCAGACATGCTACAACTGCACTATGGAACCCTACCCTCTTAAGTTTAATCAGCCACTCAAATTTGGAGAAGACCAGTATCCAGAGTTATCTTTCTTATTTCAACAAAAGACGTTGTGGGTACTCATTATAAGTGCCTCACTAAGGTGCCAATAATGAGCATTTGTTTGAACTGGAGTTTTACTGCTCAGTCAACACATTTAAGGTCATGTCAAGCTGGTACACTTTCCATGGGCAGGCTTAATCCTCTAAGCAGTTAAGCAGTCCTTGTGCACAGACCTTCACCACTAACTGACAACTACTCTTCCTGAGTCATCAGAAGGGGAAGAATGACCATAGAAATGATTTTATGATCAGTCTATATAGTTATATGGTGGAGGCTGGGATTCAAACTTGTGATCCTGGATCTGCAGTCATCCTCTATCAGCAGTCAGATCCACTGCCAACTGCACTGTGGAGCTCAGTGCTTATAATGAGAAACCACATTTTCAGGAGAAATAAGAAAACTACCGTATTCAACCAAATAACCACACATACCCTATAAGCGCACAGTCATGCAATTTTTGAGTCTTCAGATTACAGCCTATGTACTTTTATCCACTCTTTATTAAAGCATTTGTTGTGGGTACTCATTTGAATTGCCTTGACTTGTCAAGGCAATTCAAATTAGTACCCACAACATATTTTATAAAGAAAATCACAAAAAATATTGCACAAAATCATTAATAGGCCCTTCATGCAATCCTCTGCAGCTGAAAGTCAGTGATATACACTCAAAAGTAAAGGTACACTATGAAAAACGTAGACCTGCAACCGGTTTAAGAGGTCTGCGTCTTATCCATGACAACGCGCCTGCTCACGAGTGTGTTCTTGTCCAAAGAAAAGAGGAAAAGGTAGTTCAGCTCTCTCATCCAACTTATTCACCAGACTTTAGTCCCCGCGACTTTGTCCTGTTTCCTTTACCAAAGAAAACCCTTTCTAGTCATCGTTATGAATCCCGAAGTGCACTCTGTAGTGCAATTTACCAGTGTCTTCAGGGTATACCTAAAAAGGCCTACTTCTCTGCCTTTACAGAATGGACTTCAAGACTTGAAAAGTGCGTTTCCATCGAGGGAGAATACTTCGAAGGGCTGAAGAAAATGAAATATGAATGGGATTAATAACGCGCCCTGTAGAACCCCAATGACAACATTAAATGAACGCCCCTCATAGATATAGCTGAGTGAGGCAATTCTAATGAATCATTACAATATGATATTTTAACTGCTGGGTAAGAATATCAGCAGACAACATTTTGTTTGTGTTGAGGTTTTACGGCCCAGTCATCCCAATGGGGTCATGTCGAGCGTGGTCAGTTTACCTAACCACACGTTTACTGGGCAGGCTTAGTCCTCTAAGCGGTTAACCAGTATTGTGCACATTCTTTTGCCAGAAACTGACAACTGCCCTTCTTGAATTGGCGGAAGGGAGAGAATGACCGTAGAAAATATTCCATGATCAATCTTCACAAAAGAATGTTCTGTCCTTGGAGGGGGTTGAACCCGCGACCTCCTGGTCTCCAGTCGGACGGCGCATCCAATTGAGCCACCGAGGCCGGCTTATATTTTCATGAAACTTCACAGATATATAAATAATTATTAGATGATGTGCAGACCACAAGAACTATTACTCTTGTCTATACATTTTTGGAGTTATTTCCCTTTGAAATTTATTGAAAACTGTTCAAGATATTTTTATGAAACTTTACTGAAATATAAAGTATCATCAGATGAGCTGCAGAACACAAGAATCATAGCTCTTGTCAATAAATTTTTAGAGATTTTCCCCTTTGAAATTCGACAATGGTAATTTTGTTTCCGCTCTATTACCTGAAAACTATTTAAGATATTTTCATGAAACTTCGCAGAAATCATCAGTTGATGTGCAGAACACAAGAACCGTTACTCTTGTCTATACATTTTTTGAGTTATTCTCCCTCTGAAATTCGACAATTGTAATTTTGTGTCTGCTCTATAACTTGAAAACCGTTCAAGATATTTTCATGAAACTTCATAGAAATATAAAGCATCATCAGACAACATGCAGAACACAATAACAGTAACTCTTGTCTATACATTTTTGGAGTTATCCCCTTTAAAATTCGACAATGTAAATTTCATATCAACTCTATAGCTTGAAAACCCTTTTCATGAAACTTTATAGAAATATAAAGCAGTGATAATGAACAATTAGTATGGGTAAACTTTCTATCTATGAGTGGCAGCTGGGGGGGGGGGGGGGGGGGGGGGACACATATTTTTCTTTTTTATTATTACTATTATTTTTGTTGTTGTTGTTGTTGTTAAAACAGCTCTAGTTATTTTATGTTTTGTCTTTAATCAAGGGTCTAAGGTAAAAATATATTGTACAGCAAAATAAATAGAGAAACAAATTACAAAAGGGAAACATTTTAAAGAATGGACATGTACATCTGTTTCACATGGACTGCAAGAACGATTTTATACACACAGAATTGAAATCTAGAGGGAAAATTTTACTGTTCATAAAGTTGACATGCTGATGCAATAAATACACCACAACCTCTTTATAACGGGATTGTCAGGGTCCATAGCATAAACCATGTTAGTTAAACAACCGTGTTATATCCAAACAAAAATGTATAGATTATATTGAAAAATGACCATCTTTTATGGTCATTTTTCAATATCATCTATGCATTTTTGGGCTGCATCTTTGAACCGTGTTATATCCAAAACCGTGTTATAACAAACCGTGTTATAAAGAGGTTGAAGTGTATAATTATATGGCATCTAAAATGACAAATTTCAGGCAAAATATATATAATATATATATATATATATATATATATATATATATATATATATATATATATTATATATATTTTCTTTTTTTTTTTTTTCTGTTAAAAACATAAGTTGTAGGTACTTGATATACCACCTTAGGCAGTTCTAATGAATACTCTACTAGAGTAGAAATATGAAAGTTAATGTATATCCCTGTAAACTTTAGGAATCAAAATTACATAAGCGTGTTAAAATGATGTTAGTAACATTATCAAACCTTAATTTTAATGATTACAGATATAGTAATCAACAAAGATGATTACCAGACTGTGTAGATACACAGGCTGATATGTGCCTGTGTTGTTGGCTTAATTAAGGCATAGGACAGACTTTCACATGCTGCAGCTCATTTAGTTTCAGAACATCATATGAGCCGTGACACGAGTTAATGGTACTTTTCGTCCTGCGTAAAGACAATTTTTCAAACTGGAATGCCTAGCCATCTAGCGAGGCTAGATATCTGATTTTTGGACAAAACCATAGTCTAGTTCTATATGACTTGTTTGAACAGTAAAGGCTCTGGCGAGACTGTGTGGATGTGCCTGAGGCTTGCCATTCGCATGTGCGATAAGAACCATTATCTCATGTGCTGGCTCATATATATATATTTATATATACTCAAGGAAAAAAGAAACTGTGCACTTTTATTTTTGCTGTAATTTTTAAACTACTGTGACTACATGAACGGATTTTTCAAGGATAAGTACACATATACCCTGTCTACTGCACTCATTTGCCTTACATTTTATTGCATACATGTCCTCCAAAGCGACCGAGTGCAGTTATGTAACTTTTGCACCTGCAAGTCGTGATCCTCGACTACCAAGTGTTATTTGTCAGTGACCGATTTACGTGACCTCTATACAATCGAAAAATCACACACCACTTTGAATTCGTTTTAATTCAAAGATGCCATGGCTTTGTAAAAATGGTAGAGTTCAGGCTATTGTACTCCTTGCTTCTGGCATTAGTGTTTCTGACATCGCAAGACAATTTCACTGCCATCGGAACACCATAAATAATCTTTGACAACTTTTTCGGCAAAATGGAAGTGTCAAGGATGAGGTTTGTTCAGATAGGCCAAAGGTAACGACCCCACATCAAGATCGATACATTACGTTAACGCATCTACATAACAGGTTTAAAATGGCTAAAAGCACTGGTATTCAGTTTAACATTTCAAGACAAACTGTTCTGAATTGCCTTTGCAAAAATGCAGATCCAATAAGAGCCAGGCGACCATATGTAGGACACATCATTAGACCCAACAATCATAATCTTCAGTTGTTTTGGGCTCGACGTCATTTACTTTGGACTCAAGCCAAGTGGGCAAAGGTCTTGTTTACAGATGAGTCTCGTTTCAATTTGAGCTTTGCTGATGGCAGAATATGCGTTTTTCGCTGCTGAGGTGAACGTTTCGTGAATGTTAGAGAGGGACAGATTTGGCGGAGGTAGTGTAATGGTTTGGGGAGGGATAATGGGTGGTAGGAAAACAGACTTGATCGTAATTCCTGGTATTCTTAATGCCCAACGTTACATCATCGAGGTTCTCGGTCCTGTTGTTATCCCGTTTCTGAACCAGAATCCTGGTACCCTGATGCATGATGATGCATAGCCACACACGGCTAGATTGACACAGAATTACCTAGCCAGACATAACGTTAACGTGCTGCAATGGCCGGCTTGATCTCCGGACATGAACCCCATTGAACACATTTGGGATGTTTTTGGAAGCAGGGCAAGGGAGAACCATGTCATCAACAACATTAATGACCTTAGAGCTGCACTAATCCAAGAATAGAACGCTATTCCAAATGAAGTTGTTAGACGTTATGTCTGGTCAATGCGCTCGAGAATGATTGCTGTAATTCTGAGGAGAGGTAGAAACACTCAGAATTGAACGAGATGCACATTTATTGAAAAATCCGGAAGAACAAAAGTACTGTCAAGTTAACATCAATATTTGCGAACTTGAATTTTGACCCCTACGACATTTAACGTCCAAAACACATGTTTTTGTACCGATAATTTCAACAAAAGCCAAAGTATCAGATCAGCCTATGAATGACCAACATTTTGGTACCAAATTTGTATATATAAATTTAAAAAATATGTGAAAAATATTGGTAAACCCATTTGCACAGTTTCTTTTTTCCTCGAGTATATATGGGCTTAATAATAATAATTTTGTTTGTGTTGAGGTTTTACAGCCCAGTCAACCCAATGGGGTCATGTTGAGTGTGGTCAGTTTACCTAACCACAAGTTTACTGGGCAGGCTTAGTCCTCTAAGCAGTTAACCAGTATTGTGCACATTCTTTTGCCAGAAACTGACAACTGCTCTTCTTGAATCAACGGAAGGGAGAGAATGACCGTAGAAAATATTTCATGATCAATCTCCACGAAAGAATGTTGCCAACCTCGGCGGGGCTTGAACCCGTGAACTCCTGGTCTCCAGTCGGATCGCGCATCCAACTGAGCCACTGAGGTCAGCTTAATAATAATAACAATCATAATAATAATGATACAGCACCAAGTATTGTAAAAACCAACCTCCAAATATATATTACATTTCTGCCCTCCCAGTCAGCATTCTACGTAAATCTATATCGGGCCGTCATCGGCCCGTCAGGGTAGCTGACGGGCCGATGATGGCCTGATGTAGATTTACGTAGAATGCTAGCTGGGTTACAAGAGAATCACCAGACATAAAATGCTAAAAAGGTATTAAAATGACTTTTTATAACTGTTTCCTCAGCAAAGAAATTTTAATGTATAATTGCTATCAGTTGCACTGATAACAAGACCCTTTGGTGGAATATGCCAAAATTAGCAGCGTTATTAGTACCTAATTGTGATATGCTAAGTACCTAACCCTGTGATTTTACCATCCCCAGCTCCAAATGGAGCTACTGGCTGTCATTATACCTAAAGGTAGATTCAAAGTCAGGAGCGCTAACCTCTTGGCAACCTGAATTTCTTGCCCAGAGAGCATTAAAGGTCAAATACATATGGTATAACATCTTAAGAATGCAATGGACTCAAGTGCGTAGTTGTTAACCCTTGTCCTGCTGAATAAATTAAGATGCCACTCCCATTTCTAATTTCCAGCCAATCAGATTACTTGATCCAGATTGCTGATATAAATTCACATACTTAATGGCAAACAATGCAGATCCAGATCAGTTGGCTTCTACAGAAAGGCAGGACATCTCCGGGTTCAGCAGGACTAGGGTTAAGAATGGAACGGACTTAGATAAAAATTTGCAGAAAATGACAGAACAGGCTTTGGAGGATTCAATGGATTCCTTTACCATTCATATACACACAGATTCATCATCATAGTCTACACATGTTGCAGCATCTGACAACTAGACAAAGTTGAGTTGATACCAGTGGAGTTCAGATTTACAACCTACGTACCTTGCAAGGTCAAACACGATCATAAAATTCATTTTTATTTGTTCCCAGACCCTTGGATTCTTACAAATGAGTGTTGCAATCCTACTAAATGTATTTGGGGATCAAGTGCACCATGTTTGATGCTAAAGTTGCTTGTTAACTGTTGGACGAAGCAACATGAAGGATGATGAGAAATGTACACAATTATGGGTGGTAATAGTGAGTCCATAACATCCTTTTATGTTGACCATTCGGAAACTTGCTGTATCATTTTCTGTAAGGCATTGTCTAAGTCAATTGCATCAGCAAAAACTACCCAGCTAAGTCTGTTGCATCCATTAGGTATTGCATCCATCTAAGTCTGTTACATCCATCCTTGCTGAGGTGCTTCTAGTGAGTCCACACAATGTACATTTTTGAGGGGAAATAATATGTTTATGTGAAGCATCCTCATGGATGTCTGGAGCTATGAAAATGATCAAAAGAAAAGCAATTTTAGCCTCTGTCATACCTTCCTTAGTCAGTTTTCTCTATCATCTGTACACAGTCAGGAACCACAGATGAGAACCTACAAATATACAGAAAATAAACCAGTGATTACCTGAAAACAAAAAATCTTGTCATGAAGGAGCATGATAATTTAGTAAAAATGACTTCTGAAAGATAGAATGTTTTACCAAAGTATCAATACTCCTGTCAGAGATTTTTTGTATCAAATAAACACTGTTCATCATTCTTTTCATTATCCTTTGCCACTCTCTGGGCAAATTCAGCAGATGACAAACTGATATTTTTTCTGATTTTACTCAGACAAAACAGGATTTGACATTTCATGCAAATTGGAGACAATCTGCATGAAATGTCAAATCCCGCTTCTTGGGAAAAATAAAACAAATATTTCAAAATGCCATCTGCTGGAAACTTTACCCAGAGTGCTAAGCATTAAATAGCTTTTCACCTTCTTTTAATCAAAAGCCCAGTACAAGTAATTAGACAATAAAACTGTGTTGCAGGTTATATTAGCTACCCTAAAAGAGGACTTTTTAAGGATTATTATTTGGTGATAATACTGGGATATTTTTTCTTATTTATTCATAAAACAAGGCACTTCTAATGAGTACCCACAACATTGGTTTTATAGAGAAAATTTTCCTAAAATTATCATCAAATACTCCTCCTTCATAAGTCTTCTGCTCCAAGTATTCAAAGAGACAGACCTGAGTAAACAGTGTGGACACAGATTAGATGCTACAGAATGCAGGTCTTGTTATGTACATGTATGTTAACCTCTATCATTCTGGGCAAATTCAGCAGATGACACTTTGAAATTGGCGACAATTTGTATGAAATGTCAAAAAAAGACAACTGACATGAAATATCAAAACTTATTTTGTAGGAAAATTAAGAAAACTATTTCAAAACATAGTCTACTGAATTTTTTCCCCAGCATGCTATGCATTAACCTTTACCACTCTCTGGGCTAATTCAGCAGACAACACATTGATTTTTTTTTTTTTTCATTTTTCCTACAAAACAGGATTTGACATTACATGCAAATTGTCTCCATTAGAGATAATTTGCATGTAATGACAAAACCTGCTTTCTAGGTAAAATAAGAAAAATATTTCAATAATTCATCTGCCGAAAATATTACCCAGAGTGCTAAATGTTAAGAAATCATATTAGCCAAATCCCTTGTTGATTAAGTTCATTGTCTGCCTACTTGTAGATATTGGTGGATAGTTTCAACCACCTTAACCCCTGGTCACATAGACTTAGACATTTCTTGTTACACTATTATGTTAAAAGTTTTTAATGATCCATATGTCCTGAATGCTTTAATGGTTTTAATAGGTATGTCAGATACTGGTCCAAAAGGTTTGTTGAGCAAGTAAAAATAATGTTGCTCTTGTATTGTTTGGTTATATTCCACCCAGTGGCTTAGGAGGAGATAGTGTGACAAACAGATGGAAGGACAGAGGGACAAACAGAGGCACTCACAATATCCCTATCACTAAAGCATGGGGATAAGGAGTGATGTTAAACACTGGTCCAAAGTTGTTCAGTGTGAGGCTTAGAATTTTTATATTTAAGTTTTATTCTAAAGGCTTAAAAATTAAAATATTCATATTTAAATTTTGTTTTTAAGTTTTTAAGAAATGTATATCTCCTGAGTGTCTGGAGGAGTTTCACTGATATTTGGACATAGCTACAGATAAGAGAGGGTATCCACATAATATTTTTCTTATTTCTCCATGAAAACACATGTTGTGGGTACTCATTAGAAGCACCTCGGTGAGGTGCTTCTAATGAGTACCCACAATATATGTTTTCATGGAGAAATAAGAAAAAAATCAGCATTTTTCGGATGAAAAAAGCGCCTTATCTGTTGCTACGTTTGGATTGGTGCTGGATACTCATCCAAAGAGCAAGACTCTCTCCCCCCCACCCACAGTGACCCAGAGATCAAATCACAAATGACAAATTTTTCATATGATGAACCAGTGCAATTTCTGGTGAGCTCTCCTGTCAAGTGACAGATCTTGATGTAATCATACTATACAACTATATTTCTTACAAATGCAAGTAGACACTGAAAAGCATCATCAGATCTTATTTACTCAAGTCTTCCACCATACAAGAGTAAACTGCTGATAATTCTTGTCAGAGTGAATGACGTTAAGGTAAGTTGTAAAGATGCAACTATGATTAGATCTTGTTAAATCCACCACCATTTTGTTAGATGCACATGTTAATGAACCCTGACAAGCACCATCAGGTCTTAGTTACTCAAGTCTTCCACCACCCAAGAATAAATAAACCACTGATAATTCTTGTTAGAGTGAATGATGTTAACCCTTGTCCTGCTGAATAAATTAAGAGGCCATGCCCTTTTAAATTTTTCAGCAAATCAGATTACTTGATCCAGATTGTTGATATAAGTTCACATACTATATGGCAAACAGTGCAGATCCAGATTAGTTGGCTTTGTAGAAGCCAACTGATCTGGATCTACACTGTTTGCTAAGGCAGGGTATATCTGGGTTCAGCAGGACAAGGGTTAATGTAAGATGTGAAGATGCTACTAGGATTAGATCTTGTTAAACCCACTACCATTACGTTAATGATCCCTGACAAGCACCATCAGATCATATTTACTCAAGTCTCCCACCAAACAAGAGTAAACTACCAGGTACTGATAATTCTTGTCAGAGTGAATGATGTTAATGTAAGTTGTGAAGATGCAACTACGATTAGATCTTGTTTAATCCACCACCATTTTGTTAGATGCACATGTTAATGAACCCTGACAAGCACCATCAGGTCTTAGTTACTCAAGTCTTCCACCACACAAGAGTAAACTACTGATAATTCTTGTCAGAGTGAATGATGTTAAGGTAAGTTGTGAAGATGCAACTATGGTTAGATCTTGTTAAATCCACCACCAGTATGTTAGATGCATGTGATAATGGCCACTGACAAGCACCATCAATCTTGTTTACTCAAGTCTCCCACCATACAAGAGTAAACTGCTGATAATTCTTGTCAGAGTGAATGATGTTAAATAAGTTGTGAAGATGCAACTATGATTAGATCTTGTTAAATCCACCACCATTTTGTTAGATGCACATGTTAATGAACCCTGACAAGCACCATCAGGTCTTAGTTACTCAAGTCTTCCACCACACATGAGTAAATAAACTACTGATAATTCTCACCAGAGTGAATGATGTTAACCCTTGTCCTGCTGAATTAATAAAGATGTCACACCTTCTTTTAATTTTCAGCCAATCAGATTACTTGATCCAAGTTGTTCATGCAAATTCAAATACATAATGACAAACAGTGCAGATCCAGATCAGTGGGCTTCTTCAGAAGCCAACTGATCTGGATCTACACTGTTTGTAACGGCAGGGTATATCTAGGTTCAGCAGGACAAGGGTTAATGTAAGTTGTGAAGATGCAACTATGATTAGAGCTTGTCATAACCCACCACCCTTATGTTAGATGCATGTGTTAATGATCCCTGAGAAGCACCATCAGATCATATTTACTCAAGTCTTCCACCATACAGGAGTAAACTACTGATAATTCTTGTCAGTGAATGTTGTTAATGTAAGTGAAGATGCAACTATGGTTAGACCAGCTTTTGCAGCTATGCATGGCCCGTATAGTCTTTCTGTAGCGTTTGTCCACAGGCACTCGACTGTTTATTTGTGATTTTTTTTACATATTATAAAATATTAGCCTATCATTACTTTTCTATCAAATCTCAAATCGATCAGTTATGAAATAAGTTATTTGCAAAATGTCACTCCCATAGACAATAAAACACTATAGGGATATGTTTTACATCTTTGTTATTTTGCAAACGGTCGAATTGAAACTTGACAGTGAGCTAGAGGATATTTCCAGATTTCAAAATCTGTAAAAAACAAACAACACAAATATTCCATCAAGTGCCTATGCATTTGTCGGGTCTTCCACGAAGTCGAGCGCTGCGGTCACCCATCCAGCTACTAACCGCTTAACCCCTAACTGCTAACTTTATGAAAAAGCCAACCACTTTAACGAAATATCAATTAATAATCAACCAATCAAAAACGAGACTGAAAGAACTGACCAATAACTAGATGTTTCTTCAAAACTGATACAAAGTCAGCTTGATTATAGAGCACTAACCAAAATTGGCCTTATCGCCCAACATTGACAGGCCGTGCAATCTTGTTAAACCCAGTACCATTATGTTAGCTGCGCATGTTAATGACAAGCACAATCAGGCTGATCTTTGTTTACTCCAGTCTTCCACCAAACAAGAGTAAACTGCAGATAATTCTTGTTAGCTTAAATAATGGTAATGCACGTTGTGAAGATGCAACTATAATCAGATATTGTTAAACCCACCACCAAGTTAGATGCACATGCTTATTAATGGACACTAACAAGCACCATCAGATCTTATTTACTCAAGTCTTCCACCAAACAAGAGTAAACTACTGATTGTTCTTTGTCAGAGGGAATGATGTTAACTCATTTATGCCTAACTCCTTTAAAAGGGGCATTGGCAAACAGTATAACCCAGATCAGATGCCACAGCAGTGTCTGATCAGGATCTACACTCTTTGCATTAAATACAAGTATTTCTATAAAACATGGGAAGAATAAAAACCAGACATCCCTTTCTACTGGAAATGGACCAGTCCAAACAGTGAGTCCACTTGGCATAAATGGGTTCATATGCTGAGAAGATGCAATTATAACTGACTTATCACCAGACAGAAAAGCTCACCTGAATACACAGTGCCCATCAAATGAAAAAAAAAAAAGCCAGCTCTTGATAAGATCCTTTTTTTCAATCCAAAAGTATTGATATTTTTCGTACTTCTCCATAAACATTTATATTGTGGGTACTCATTAGAAGCTTCTAATGAGTACCCACAACATGTTTTTGTGGAGAAATAAGAAAAAATATTCACCTGATACCCACTCTTATCTAGACTTATGGCCAGTCACATGACCTCATGGCCACTGCTTGGGCTGAGCTGTGCATTGAAATCTTTGGATCAGTTTATAACTTTAATCCAAGTATTAACTACATCCATTTAGTCAGAAGATGTTATAAAAACTTGAATATAAACTTTATACAAGAAATATGCGGAAGGCGTCATCGCACCTGCTGGGGCAAAAGTCACAGGAGCCACAATCAGAATATGGTTATTAAATAAGTTTATTTCATTCTTAGCAGTGCTGACTTGGAAAACTGGGTTGAAAAAAATGAGAACAAAGTGCCTAGTGGGGCACATATATTCCAGGCCAGTGCCATTCCCTCTAATGGCTATATCTTCAGCACTGACTTTTCGTATTATACAGCCCAATGAAAATGGTACGTCGACGTAAAATGTGTAAAAGTCACTGGAGCGTAAAATATAGGTCAAGGTCACAGGTCAAAGTACCTGCTATTTCAGTACATCAAAGAGAAGCACTATGCAAGGTATAGTGGTTGTAGGCCTTATAATTGAGGAGTTATCAAACATCAACGTAAAATGTGTCAAATATAGGTCAAGGTCCCCGGGTCAAGGTACCTGCCAAGCCAGTGCAATGAGGTGAAGCACTGTGCAAGGTTTAGTGGTTGTAGGTCTTATATTTGAGGAGATACCGAACATCAACATAAAATGTGTCAAAGTCACTGGAGTGCAAAATATAGGTCAAGGCCACCAGGTCAAGGTACCTGCCTAGTCAGAACATTGAGAAGAAGCACTATATAAGATTTGGTGGTTGAAGGCCTTACAGTTGAGGACATATGGAAGGGCGACGTAAAAGGTGTAAAAGTCAATGGAGCGCGAAATATAGGTCAAGGTCACCCAGTCAAGGTACCTGTGGAGTCCATACATTGAGGAGAAGCACTACGCGAGGTTTGATGGTTGTAGGCCTTATAGTTAAGGAGATATTGAACGTCAACGTAAAATGTGTAAAAGGCACTGGAGCACAAAATATAGGTCAAGGTCACCGGGTCAAGATACCTGCCAAGTCAGTACATCTAGGAGAAGCACTATGCAAGGTTTGATGGCTAGAGGTCTTACACTTGAGGATATCTGGAACGTTGACGTAAATTATGTCAAAGTCACTGCAGCCAAAATATAGGTCAAGGTCACCAGATCAAGGTATCTGCTGAGTCAGTACATTGAGAAGAAGCACTTTGCAAGGTTTGATGGTTGTAAGCCTTATAGTTGAGGAGATATCGAACGTCGACGCAAAATGTTCAAAGTCACTGGAGCGCAAATATAGGTCAAGGTCACCGGGTCATGGTACCTGCCGAGTCAGTACAACTAGGAGAAGCACTATGCAAGATTTGGTAGCTGTATGCCTTAAAGTTGAGAAGATCTGGAATGTCAACGTAAATTATGTCAAAGTCAATGGAGCGCAAAATATAGGTCAAGGTCACTGGGTCAATGTACCTGCCAAGTCTGGAGGTCAGGGAGATGTGTCATGCAAGGTATGATGGTTGTTGTAAAATGATTAGAATACTAACTTCGACGTAAATGTCGAAATTTCGACATAACAGAACTTGTTAACAGACAGACGGACGAATGGACAGACGAATGGAAAAGCAGGCACCTATGTCGCAAAGTCAGGAGGTCAGGGAGATGTTTCATACAAGGTTTGATGGTTGTTTAGTCTTGTAGTTGATTAGAATACTAACTTTGACATAAATGTCGAACTTCGACATAACAGAACTGTTAACAGAGGGACAGACAGATGGATGAAAGGACAGACAAATGGAAAAGCAGGCACCTATGTCGCAAAGTCTGGAGGTCAGGGAGATGTTTCATGCAAGGTTTGATGGTTGTTTAGTCTTGTAGTTGTTGATTAGAAGACTAACTTTGACATAAATGTCGAACTTCGACATAAATGTTGACAGACGGAGGGACAAACGGACAGACGAAAAGAAAAGCGGATACCTATGTTGCAAAGTCAGGGAGATGTTTCCCACAAGGTTTGATGGTTGTTTAGTCTTGTAGTTGATTAGAATACTAACTTTGACATAAATGTCGAACTTCGACATAAATGTTGACAGACGGACGGACGGAAAATCGGACACCTATATCGCACCCTGCTACAAGCAGGTGCGATAAAAACCAGAATTCCACTGAAGGCTATGTTGCGCCACACAAATTTACAAAGTTGGTGAACCATGAAATATAGGTCAAGATCAAATATGGATACTGCTGAGTTGTCATCCCTAAGTGCATGTTTACACCAATTATCATCACTATTTCCTATACAGTTCTTGGGAAATGAAAATGAACATTAGGGTCGTAGTTAGGGTTGATGCAAATATTGATGGATTGATGGATTGATGGATGAATGGACAGAAACCAGACCCCTATATCACACCATGCTAAAAGCAAGCACGACAATGAATTTTATTTGTGACTTTGACCTCAGGGTCACAGAACTGGTTGATGCTCACATCAAAGGAAACTTTGGGCCCTTACATACAAACAATCCAAGTATTGATTTAAAAGATCTATATTTTTTTTTTTTGAGGTGCAGAGAGTCTCTGACAGACTCATCTTATAGTTGGCCAGTGTGTGGTTACCTTTCTGTATGCCCCACAGAGTGGTCTAAGTGTTCTTTGATCAGCTGCATGCTGTGACTGCCAGGATCCCAGCCTCAGATTTCTGTTCCCATGTGTAGATTGGAACGGCCATGAAGGCTGTGTAGGGACTGGATACAGGGAAGTGCATGGTGGGATGGGCATGGCAGGCCGGAACTAGATGTTGAGGGTGAGAGAACCCTAGAGTATGCCCTAGCATTTGACCTGCTTCTTGGGAACACATATTTCAAGAAACTTGACAGCCATCTCATCAAGTACATCAGGAAACATAGCCATGCAGATAGACTTCATCCTTTTCTGTAGGAGACTTCATCCTTTTCCGTAGGACCATGCACAAACTTGTCACAGATGTAAAAGTGATCCCTGGCGAGGAAGTAGCCCTGCAACATTAGCTTCTTGTATGCGACATGAGGACTGATGTGCCACCAAAATCCAAGTGCAAGTTCACCCCTCACCTCAAAATTTGGAAGCTTAAAGACTCTCAAAAAAGCAATCATTTCCAGGAGGTCTTCAACTTGCATGTGAGCATGTCTGCAGGTATAGCTGATGCGGCCACTGAGGATATCTGGAACAACATCAAAACTGGACTGCTCAAAACAACTGAGGAGGTGTGTGGCACAACTCAGTCCCACCACTGGTGTCGTGAAACCTGGTGGTGGAATGAACACATGGAAAAGGCCACTGCTGTCAAGCGGAAAGCTTTCAAGGCATGGAAGACTGGTAAAGGCACTGGGGCACCATATTTTTTTTTCTTTCATCTGTCATTACTGACAATGACCAATCCCAATCAACTGTGTGAAGTGTTATTATTTGTGTGTTCTAAGAAGGGTGATGAGACCAATCTTAGCTCTAAACTGCCTGTTACAGATAGAACAAGAGAGGTCTGAGGAAGAAAGCTCTGTTGGTGATGCCTTAGCTCTGGCTTTCTGCTCTTCTATGATGCAGCCAAATGCAATGCCAAACATGCAGTGCACCATGCTCGTCAAGAAGCCGACAAGAAGGTCTACAAAAATATTAACCCCAAGTCTTCAGAAGTCTACCCCCTTGCTAACCAGTTTAGAAGAGAGAATGCTGATGTTGTTGGTGACAAAACAGTAAAGAATGATGCAGGAGAGATGTCAATGAGTGAAGACTCAAAGCAGAAGGCCTGGTTAGAGCACTACCAAAGGCTTCTTAACGTTTAGTTTGACTGGGACCCAGACCACCTGTCTTATCAGCCACCAGTGGAAGGCCCTCCCATCCCAATTACCATTGATATGGTTAAAAAGACTATCTCTCAGATGAAGGCAGGCAAAGCACAGGGCCCATCAGGCATAGTGGTAGAGATGATATGAGCAGCCGGTGACATGGGTGCCTGTATGATCCATAGTAGTATAGGCGACACCTATACTACTATCCATGACCTAGCCGCAGCAATCATTCATTATGGCAAGGTACCCTTTGACTGGGAGCAGTTTCATTGTCTGCCTCTACAAGGGAAAGGGGGATGCATTGGAAAGGGGCAACTACCCCGGTCTCAAGCTGACAGAGCAGGTCATGAAAGTCCTGGAGAGGATTGTGGACAGCCTCATCAGACAGTTGGTGTCTATTGACGATTCCGAGTTTTGCTTCGTCCCAGGCAGAGGCACAACAGACGCTTGGTTAGAGGTAGTGGTATAGAGCATTCCGAATTTACCCTAAAAATGCAGATACTTAATAGTCAGATGATGATGAGAGTTTAGTGTTTTATATCCCTATCAACATTATATGTCATATCGAGATAATGGAAAGGTGATAATGATAAGCTCAGTGCAATGAAGCACAATACAGTCATGAACTGACTTCAGCCTCCAGCTAGATTCAAACCTGGAACCTTGTGATCTGAAGTCAGGAGCACTAACCACTTGGACAACTGGACACTTCCCAAAAACTCAGAAAAAAAGCCTATACAAGCACTGTAGATCCAGATCAGACTGCTCCTAAAGGAGCATTCTGGTCAGGTTCTGCACTTTTTGTCATTTAGTAAAAAATTTTGCAGCAGAAATGTCTGTTCAACAATTTCATTTTACAAATTGTAAAAAATTGATATTGCTACAGTCAGATAAACCTGTTACCTTGTTGTAGTATATTTTGTTTGTTTGTGTTGAGGTTTTATGGCCCAGTCAACCCAATGGGGTCATGTCGAGCGCGGTCAGTTTTCCTAACCACACGTTTACTGGGCAGGCTTAGTCCTCTAAGCGGTTAACCAGTATTGTGCACATTCTTTCGCCAGAAACTGACAACTGCCCTTCTTGAATCAGCGGAAGGGAGAGAATGACCGTAGAAAATATTTCATGATCAATATCCACGAAAGAATGTTGCCGACCTCGGCGGGGGTTGAACCCCCGCCGAGGTCGGCAACATTCTTTCGTGGATATTGATCATGAAATATTTTAATGCTTAGCATGCTGGGTAAAGAGTTCAAGAGATCATACTTTGAAATATTTTCTTATTTTCCCCAGAAAACAGGATTAGACATTTCATGCAAACTGTCTACTAAGCACACTTTGCATAAAATGTCAAATCCTGTTTTCTTGGAAAAGTAGATAGTTTGCATGAATTGTCAACAAATCCTGTTTTTCTGGGAAAAATAAGAAAAATATCATTTAGTGACTGGCTAAATTTGCCCACAGATAGATAAAGGTTAAAAGTCTTTAATGTAGAACTTTAACCTGTTTTAGTCAGGAACCCCAAAAAGGGTAAGTGGCAACCAATGTTGACCCAGATCAGATGCTGCAAAATGGAGTGTCTGATCTGGGTATACACTGTTTGCATTAATTACAGGAACTTTTATAAAACATAGAAATCATAAAAACTAACCTGAACCAGATACCTGCTATTGGAAACAAACCGGCCTAAAGAGTTGCGATAGAAGAGTTCACTTGACCCTTGCCTTGCTGAATAAATTAAGATGCCACACCAACTTCTAATTTCCAGCCAATCCTGGTTTTTTATAGAAATTCACATATTTAATGACAAACAGTGCAGATCCAGATCAGTTGGTTTCTTCAGAAGCCAACTGATCTGGATCTACACTGTTTGCTAAGATGGGGCATATCGTGTTCAACAAGAGAAGGGTTAACATAAATGGGTTAACAAAGCATGACTCACATACTAATGCTGACACTAGGATGACAATAACATCTCTATCAGTACCCTTTGTGCTGATAACAATTAACTGCAGCAGACCAAATATTTTATTGTTTTGTATTTTTCAGAGAAAATAGGGCTTGACATTTCAGGTGAAATATCTGACTAGCAGATAGGTCAAAAGAAATGCCAAGTCTTCTTTTCTCTGAAAAAAAAAAACAACAACAAAAAAACAAATCCAAAACAACTTTGTGCTAAGCACAAAACTAAACAATTCTGTGCTAAGCCCAAAAAAGGGTCAAATTTGTTTAGGCAAGATAATAAATCATCTGCTGAAATTTATACTGACCATCAATGTATTTTGCACCACAGAATAAGCTGATGTTAAAAAGTTTCAAGGTTTTCTTTTTCTTTCTTTTTTTTTTTTTCTCCTTTATTTTTTCAAATTTTTGCACACTACCTTTACCCAAAGAAATTCCAAGATCTTTTTTTGTTACAATAAGTAAAATGTGTTCCATGGGCTAAATTATGAAAATCGTGGATATTGTGTCTTGTGTAATCAGTAATGCATGTCTTGCACAATGAAGTCACTTGCAAAAGGATGCCATGATATTAGCAAAATGCTACACAGTAAAGAAATGGCGGCTATAATGTAAGTTTGATAGAGGTAGGACTGTCCTACCAGGAGATAGTATCATTCAGTTGTGCTCATGGGACAGTAATGAGGCTACATCAACACTGAAACGCTACAGAAAACCTATATCACTATGCTAGGCAGGAAGTGAGCATATAACAATGCAGCAAGACCACTTCCACCCTGTGCAACTACCTGTGTGGGAGATATCAGTATATATTCAACAGACTATGAGTATTTGTCAGTGGCAATCCCACTTTCATGAATTAGATGTCAGATCCCATCACAGCACTAATAAATCATAGAGTAATGCATGACCACAGCACATTACATCTGCCATATCTCCTGATAAGGCATGTTTGTCAACCAACACTAAGCTTGACCTAAAAATTGCATTGAGCCGTCTAACTATTGATACTTTCTTTTCCCCACAAAAAACATGTGTTGTGGGTACTCATTAGAAATGTCTAGAGCTAGGATCTGAGTTTTACGAGTTGAGGTTTCTATAATGGCCCAGTCATCCTATTAAGGTCATGATGAACTGGTCAGTTTACCCAACCACACGTTTCCTCAGCAGGCTTAATCCTCTAAATAGTTTTCCAGTAGTTGTGCACATTCTGTCACCAGAAACTGACATCTGCCCTTCTTGAATCAGCAGTAGAGGGAAAATGACCGTAGAAACTATTTCATGATCAATCTTCACAAAAGACTGTTGCTGGACTCAGTAGGGATCAAACCCTGGACCTCCTGATCACCATCCAACTGAGCCATCGAGGCAGACCAGCTAGGATTTAACTTATATTTCTATTTCCTATATTCCAAACCTTCAATGAGGATGTACAGAAGGATAAATAGACAGGACAGAAGACTCTAGGAGTCAGAGTAAAAAAAATTACACGACTTCCGCATACAAGATTAGGTAAAAAGCAAATTACCTTCAAATCCTGCACACAACTGTTAGGAGAAAATAGAGTAAGGGACAAAAATCAAAGCATTTAACCCTTTGATCCCTTGCTCAGGGCCAGAAATCAACATGATGCTGCAGAGACTAGCAAATAGGAAAGGCATATAGCAAATTTGGTTTAAACCAACAATGTAGTGAGATATACCATTTATAGACAGACAGAGGAATGGATAGACAGAGGTGATCATAATATCCCCACTGTTCTTTTCATATAGATTGAGGGTTAATAATAATAGAGCGCCATCATCTGATAAGTTCAGTCAGATGTCCAAGGTCTGAAGTCACAAGCTGAAAGATAACCAAAAACTGTACCTCAAGAAATCCACCAATACTCAAACCTTCAAACTCATTGATACCTAAACATCTGATAAACCAAAGGAACAGGACCAGATGGAACACTCCAAGACCTTTACACCTGACAAACTGAAATACAATATCCACGGAACCCCTGAAAAATTGGACCCAAAAAAAACTTGATGCCTAAGCCTAAACGAAATCCTACATACCCAACAACACTTACTTTCAATCTATGAAATAAAACTGAAATAAGCCACAAAGAATCTATTTTACCTCTCAGACAAAGACAGGACCTAAAGAAACTGACCTCTAAACCTCTGACAACCTGAAATACTTGCCCCGAAAAAAAATCCTCTGTCAGCTAAACCTTAAAATCATTTGATACCCAAACCTCAAACTGAAAGACCGAACCCGAAGAAGTCCTCTGACATTTAAACCTTGAAACCTCTGACACACCTAACAAAAGAATCCAAAGCAATGCTCTGACACCCAAACTCTGAAAACATAGAGAACCTGAAGAAACTCTCTGACACAAACTGTAAACCCACAAACACTAAAAACATGACCTGAAGAAACCTTTTGATACCAAAACCTCTAACAAACAGACTGTACATGAAGAAACCTTCCAATATCTAAACCATGAAATCCTCTGACAAACAAAACACATGGGGCCTTAAGAAACACTTCAACATTTTTAACAGATTGACAGTTGAAAACCTCTGACAATAAACACTTCAATATCTTTGACAAACAGACTGACAATTTGAAAACCTCTGACAACAAAACCTTGACAAACAAACTCAGATACATGAACTCCTGAAAATGTTAACCAAAATATCCATGCAACTCCTTTGATAAAAAACTGAGAGACTGCACCTAAATATAATAAAACAACTCTCTGACACCTTGAAACCCTCTGACAAACAAAAAGACAGGACCTGAAAATACCCACTGATACCTGAACTCCTGAAAATGTGAAACAAATCCATGAAACTTCTTTGATTAAAACAGAATGACAACACCTCGTAAACATAGTAAAACAACATTCTGACACATAAACCTTGAAACCCTCTTACCAAGAAGGTGAAACCTGAAGAAACCTTCCAACATCTTGACAACTGACAAAGTGAAACAAAAGATCTGAGAAGATTTTTCACTAAAAACTAGAAGACTACATCTGAAGAATTGCTCTGACATCTAAACTTTGACTTTGATTGAAATTTTACAGTACAGTCAACAAACTTAAAGTCATTTCTAGCCAGTCAGTCAACCTATTCACTGTTACTGGGCATGCTTAGTCCTCTAAGCAGTTAACCAGAACTTTGTGCACATACATATACCAATAACTGACAAATGACCTTCTTGAATCAGCTGAGTTTGAGTTGGAACTCAACTCAGTTCAAAGAAAGCTGGTCATTTAATTAACCTACTCACACTTTTTCTAGGCAGGCTTAGCCCTCTTAGTGGTTAATCAGTACTTGTGCACATACTTCCACCAGTAACTGACGACTGTTCTTCTTATATCAGTGGAAGGGGAGAAGGACTGTAGAAATGATTTCATGATCAATCTCCACAAAAGTTATGTGGCCGAGCTGAAATTCCATCTTGTGACCCCTGAATCTGCTGTCAGATGTATTACTGACTGCTATGGAGCCCAGATGGATTAGCAGAAGGGTAGAATGACCACAGAAATTATTTTATAATCAACTGCCATGAAAGCTGTGTAGCCAAGGTGGGATTCCAACTTACAACCAGGCATGTTTTATGCTTTATGGATCCCAGCACCTAAACCTTGAAACTTGTTTGATTTGAGTCAATGTTAAACAGTCTTGTCAACCTCCATGTGGAACCATCTCCCACAGATATAGGTAAAGTGCCTCTGAGTCTGTGGGATTTTTATTAGACCTAACAAACTCTAATCCTGCATAAGGTTATTAGCAACTCTGTTGCAGAGGCACCAAACAGCCCATCTGTTTTGGAAGCCCCAGTGAGTGGGACTATTTGCATAATTCAGTTAAGCCCTATAAGACCTGCTCAAGAAAAGTACTGGTATTTTCTATAATATAAGTCTGTAGTCATACTGATCTACTCTGTATTTGACAAACCATCTTTACTGGATGTATCCATTCACCAAATTCGGTCAACATTGGTCATACAGTACAGGAGCAATGCCCCAGACAAGGTTTCAGATGGACACAAGATCAGTGCTTACACATAAACTGCTGTGATCTACTACTGGCAGTGGACACAGTACAAACTTAACCCATTACCTGTAGTCATAAACCAAATTTGGTCAGCCCAGACCATATACTACAAGAAATATACCTTAGATATTTTTTCTGTAAGATCAGTATAAAGGTTGCAGTGACCTAAATTTGTTACACACCTTCTTTACTAGATTAGCCTGCCAGAAGGTGGATATGCATTATCCTGCTGGAAAAGGTTGAAGTTTGGGTGCTGGCATAGAAAAAAAAAAGAATTAGACTTTCAAGTACCACGTCAACATATGT
This sequence comes from Anodontia alba, assembly GCA_964016985.1. Classification (NCBI taxonomy): domain Eukaryota; kingdom Metazoa; phylum Mollusca; class Bivalvia; order Lucinida; family Lucinidae; genus Anodontia; species Anodontia alba. The sequence continues at coordinate 13,113,355 of OZ024833.1, forward strand.
CCTTGTCATCAGAATGCCATCAATCACTACCAGAGTAATTCTGTAGTGTCATGTGATAGTATCATGGGATATCAGCCCACACCATAACACCACCTCTGCCACAACAATCTACTTGACAAACATTTTGCATAAGATTCCCCCATCAGATGCCACACTTGTACCCTATTTTTTTTTTTTTTTTTAAATTTTGATTTTATTAACACACTCACACTTTACTGGGCAAGCTTTGTCCTCTGTGTGGTTAATCAGTACTTTGTGCACACACTTTCATCAATAACTGACAACTGCCGTTCTTGAATCAGTGGAAGTGGAAGACTGACCACAGAATTGATTTCATGATCAATCTCTACAAAACTTATGTTGCCAAGCTGGGATTCCAACTTGCAATCTGGACCTGCAGTCAGATGTCTTATTATGTATTATCGACTGCTATGGAGCCCAGCCACCCTGTTTAAGTAAAATCAAGACTCATTGGAATATGACAGCCTTCCACTGATTTTGCATCCACTGGAGATGTTGGCAATATCTAACACCATTACAATGACATTATGCCCTGGCTTGGGCATTTTGCTGTCCGCCCCAATTCACACAGACGTCTTTTAACTGTTGGACTGCTTCTTCCTGAGGCATGTCTACCTGACGTCTTTCATACCTTAACCCACTGTATACTGAATAGACCCTCCAACACTATATATTGGAAGAGTCCAATTTCAATTTTAGGTACGTCCAGCTATGAGATTTACATATTCCTAGAGAAAAATGGCTAAACTGTTTGTCAGTTACCCTTTTACGGGTCTCCCGACTACAATGGGTTAATGTAGGCATGATAAAATATGTTATACCCTGGCAATGATCTATGAAGCTTGTAGCATTTTGGACTGATCTAGCCTCATTACTGTCATATGAAGTGCCATGTGATCTCTCATAAGTCAGTCACAGCTCCAGATAAGCTGCTTTTTTAACCCAAAAGTAGATATTTTTCTTATTTCTCTATGAAAACATGAGGTACTCATTAGAATGGCCTCATTGAGATGCTTCTAATGAGTACCCACAACATATGTTTTCATGGAGAAATAAGAAAATATCATGTGGATACCCCTTCTTATCTGGGTCTATACAAGCCTTCCTCTATCATGCCCACAACTTGCTTACATTCATCTCACATGGGTCCACCCATTTTTCCTGTTGTTTCTTTTCTGTATGGATGGATGGATGGATATTTTATTTATAGACGCAACCCTAAAAGGGCATATAGCGTCTAATAATTTTTATATTATATGATGATTTTATTTAATGAGAAATTAAAAATATCTAGGATTGATGTGTTCATTTTAAAAAGATAAAGTATCAATGATTTTAATTTATTAAAAATACTGATTATATTTTATTAAAAAGTCCGATCTCTTTAAGAAAGTCGAGTATTTTCTTAGTTGGTATATCATTAAAAAGTTCCTTTATAGTTTTTACATTAAAATACTTTTTGCGAATATAATCAAATTCTGCATAAGTGATAAGAAAATGTTTGACTGTAAAAAGTTTGTTGCAAAGAATGCAGAATGGAGCTTGTTCATTTTTTAAAATATAAGAATGAGTAATTCTAGTATGTCCAATTCTACATCTGGTGATTTTTGTTTGTTCTTTTCTGCTGAGATTAGAGAATGTGCATTTGCTGTTAAAATTTGGTTTTATTTCATTTAGTTTATTTTGAGTATGTGTTTCCCAAACAGACTGACATTTGTTGTTGATGTATTGACAGATGTTTGATTGAAAGTCGGAGTGAGGAATTTTGAAATTTGTTATCACTAAGGATAATGTAGATTTGGCTTCTAAATCAGCTAATTCATTTCCACGAATATTAACGTGGCTGGGAAGCCAACAAAATACAATTTCTTTTGAAGCTGAAAGGTAATAATATTTTTTAAGAATTTGCTGAATTAATGGGTTCCTATGGTGTAAATCTTTAAGGGATTTTAATACAGAAAGAGAATCTGAATAAATGATGAATTGTTTTTCAGACTGATCTCTGATATGATAAAGTGCAATATCAATTGCCTTGGCTTCGGTGGTAAAAATGGAGCTATTATCAGGTAATCTGATACTGTCAGTAAAATTTGGACTAATAACAGAACAAGCAACTTTCTCATCTTCTTTCGAACCATCTGTATAAATTGACAGGTAATGTTTATGATTTGATTTGATTTCTAAAAATTCATTCTTAAAAATATGTGACTCAACTTCTGTTTTTTTATTTTTATGAAGGTCTAAAATAATCTTTGAAAGGTCTTTTGACGGAAAAGAAATGGGCTGAACATTTTTAACATTAATATTGGCCTCTTCAAGTAATGGTTGTATTCTCAGGCCAAGGGGTTTAATAGCCGTTGGTTTATTGTTGTAAAATCTTTCGCATTTAGGATTAAAAACACAATCATAAGCTGAATTTTGTGTATTGGCGGCTAATTCAGTAACATATTGAAGAGACAATTTTTCCCTTCTTTTATACAGTGATGGTTCATTTGATTCAGCGTATAAACTTTCGATGGGGGAAGTACGAAAAGCCCCTAGAGCCAAACGTAAACCTTGGTGATGAATAGTATCCAAAGATTTCAAATAAGATTTTCTAGTGGATCCATAAACTATGGATCCATAATCCAGTTTAGATCGAATTAAAGATCTATAAAGATTTAAAAGAACAGTACGATCTCTTCCCCAATTGGAGCTGGAGAGAACTTTAAGAATATCAAGTGCTTTTAAACATTTAGCTTTTAAAGCTTTGATGTGTGGGATAAAAGATAATTTGTTATCGAACAAAAGACCCAGGAATTTTGCTTCACTGAGGACTGGAATAGGACTACCATATATGGTAAGATGAGGATCTAAATGTAACTGTCGTATCTGACAAAAATGAACGCACTGAGTTTTTGTTTTCGAAAATTTGAAACCATTTTCTGTTGCCCAATCTTCTATATTATTTAAACATCATTGTAGTTTGAATTCAATGGTTTCCATATTTTTCGACCTAATAAATATTCCAAAATCGTCGACAAAAAGAGAACAATCAAGGTCTTTCACACATTTAACAATATCGTTAATTTTAATGCCAAACAAGGTAGGTGATAAAATGCTTCCCTGTGGTACACCTTGTTCTTGTTTAAATATGTCCGATAACGCATTACCTATTCGAACATTAAATGTTTGATCTGATAAAAAATTTTGAATAAAAAGTGGTAATCGGCCTTTAAGGTCTAATTTATGTAAATCTTTCATGGTGCCATGTTTCCAAGTAGTATCGTAAGCTTTTTCAAGGTCAAAAAATACAGCTACGACATGTTCTTTTTTTAACAAAGGCATCACGAATAAATGATTCCGAACGAATCAAATGATCGTTTGTACAGTTATTTTTTCTGAATCCAGCTTGATATTTTGTTATAAGCTGGTTTGATTCCAAAAACCAAACCAGCCTATCATTAATCATTCTCTCCAATGTTTTACATAAACAGCTTGTCAAAGCAATAGGTCTATAGTTAGTAGCTTTATTTGGTTTTGGTATAGGTATAATCGTTGCTTTACTCCAGTCTTTTGGAAATTTTCCAGTGATCCAAATATCATTTAAAATATTTAATAACGTTTCTAAAGCGTTATCAGGTAAATGTTTAAGAATTGGATAATGAATGTCATCAGGACCAGCAGCTGTATCGTGAG